>CAWUFW010007563.1:0-600000 GCA_963921515.1 Calotriton arnoldi
TTCCCTCCTCGGACAACCCCTCTTCTTGGGGGGGGGGCCCTCAAGTGCAGGCTGCTGCGGTGCAGGGGACTCTCCGCCAGAGTCCTCCTCCCTCCCTGTGGCAGTTGCAGTTTGTTCGGCACCAGATGTTGTTGGCACACAGGGAGGTGTGGACTGGTTGCTGTTCATCTGGCGGAGGCATTGTAAAATGTCCCTGTGCACCGCCGTCATCTCATGCAGTGCATCCCACTTGGACTCCACGCGGGACATGTGTGAGTCCACACGGGACATGTGTGACTTCACGTGGGACATGTGGGAGTCCAAGCGGGCATGATGGGCAGCCTGTTGCTGTTTAATGTCTCTGAGGAGCCCCACTACCTGGCTGAGCTCTCCGGTGCTGGACTGGTACGCATCAGCTATGCGTACCAGTTTTGGGTCGTCATGCACACCAGCAACGTCTGCAAGCAGCGACCTCTGTCTCCCACCCCTCCCACCACCCCTGCTGACATGTGCAGTGTGTGCAGTGGCACGCACAGATAACCCTGGTCCACCTTGGGGGTTGGTGGTGGTGGTGGTGGTGTCCATGGCCCCAGGTTGGTCCAGGGTCACTGTGCTGGTGTTGCTCCTTATTCTGTCCATGTCGGCAGGGATGGTATTCGTGGTGACAGTCGTTGTAGGGGTGGGTGCAGGGGGTGCAGCTGGTGGTCCTGCTGGTGCTGCAGCTGGTGGTCCTGCTGGTGCTGCATGTTGACTTGCACCGGATGTGCCAGGTTGTTCTTCATCGTCCGAGGAGGACAGAGGCTGTACGACGCCAGTGAGCTCGGCATCCTCTTGAGCCTGGGACTGGGACTCCTCAGCGTCTGCTGCTGTGTCCCCATCATCACCTGTTTTTGGGAGACACAAACAATGTATGTCATGTTTCTGCAGGCATCAATGGTTGACACACATGACAGTTGTGACTGTGCCTCTGGGTGCGGGCCTGTACATTGCATTGTCCTAAGTCGTCACAGTCAGGGGTTGATATTGGTGTGGCACATTGTCCTGCATTATTTGGGCATTTCTATGTATTTTCTGGGGTGTGAACATGGTCTGCATTGCTTGTGTTTGGTTGACAGCCGGACCTCCTTCCCACCCACCCAGCCAGTCAGTTATCCCACCATGGAACGTGCTTGCGTTGCAGGGAGTGTAAGTTGTCTCTCAGGATGTCAGTCAGTGGTGTCCTGCTGTTTGTTGGTGCACAGTTGGCAGCAGGGCCTTGTGCTCCCCACAGCAGTAGCCAGTGTCAGCCATCTTGTGAGTCCTTCTCCACTCCCTGTGATGTGAGCATGGTTCAGGAGTGGTGTTGATGGGCCAGTTGTGAGGCTGAGCAATGTCTGTGACTACGACTCCCATCATGCTATTGCCTCCACCCCCTTCCCAGCATGCCCATGCTTCCTTCCTTTTGACTCTGCTTCCCTGTGGGGTGGGCTGGCTGTGCTGACAGGATGGCTAGGAGTGTTGTCCTGGCAGTTGTTTGGCTAAGAGTCCCAAGAGTGTCCCTGTGCTTCACACAACATAAC
Organism: Calotriton arnoldi; assembly: GCA_963921515.1. Lineage (NCBI taxonomy): Eukaryota > Metazoa > Chordata > Amphibia > Caudata > Salamandridae > Calotriton > Calotriton arnoldi. Next base: position 1,539 of record CAWUFW010007563.1, read on the forward strand.
CCAGGGTGGTGGTGCTTTGTGGGATCTTCTGTTAGGATGGAGGGCATTGCATTCTACCAGGTGGGTACTGTGGAGTTTGTGTTGGGGGGTGTGTGAGGGGAGGTGCTGGTGACTATAGTCAGTGCTGCAAGTCCCCCTTCCCACCCAGCCAGCCAGATATCCCACCATGGAACGTGCTTGCATTGCAGGGAGTGGAAGTTGTCTCTCAGGATGTCAGTCAGTGGTGTCCTGCTGTTTGTTGGTGCACAGTTGGCAGCAGGGCCTTGTGCTCCCCACAGCAGTAGCCAGTGTCAGCCATCTTGTGAGTCCTTCTCCACTCCCTGTGATGTGAGCATGGTTCAGGGTGGTGTTGATGGGCCAGTTGTGAGGCTGAGCAATGTCTGTGACTACGACTCCCATCATGCTATTGCCTCCACCCCCTTCCCAGCATGCCCATGCTTCCTTCCTTTTGACTCTGCTTCCCTGTGGGTTGGGCTGGCTGTGCTGACAGGATGGCTGGTAGTGTTGTCCTGGCAGTTGTTTGGCTAAGAGTCCCAAGAGTGTCCCTGTGCTTCACACAACATAACCCAGGGTGGTGGTGCTTTGTGGGATCTTGTGTTAGGATGGAGGGCATTGCATTCTACCAGGTGGGTACTGTGGAGTTTGTGTTGGGGGGTGTGTGAGGGGAGGTGCTGGTGACTATGGTCAGTGCTGCAAGTCCCCCTTCCCACCCAGCCAGCCAGATATCCCACCATGGAACGTGCTTGCATTGCAGGGAGTGGAAGTTGTCTCTCAGGATGTCAGTCAGTGGTGTCCTGCTGTTTGTTGGTGCACAGTTGGCAGCAGGGCCTTGTGCTCCCCACAGCAGTAGCCAGTGTCAGCCATCTTGTGAGTCCTTCTCCACTCCCTGTGATGTGCGCATGGTTCATGGTGGTGTTGATGGGACAGTTTTGGGGCGGGCAATATGTGTGACTGCGACTCCCATGATGCTATTGGCTACACTGACTTGGCCAGCATACACAGAATTCCTTCCTTTGAGTGGTCTTCACTGTGTGTTGGTGTTGTTGTGGTGGCTACATGTGTGGATGTGTTTGTTAGTTCTATTTGTGCCACTGCCTAGCTGTAGTTGTGGTTGTGTTTGTACATGTGTTGGCACAGTTGGATGTGACTTTTTTGATGGCATGTGTTGTGTTTATCTGACTGACATACACATTTTGGGATGATTCTGTTCTAGTTGCTGTGTAATTGCTATGAGTGCATGGTTTGACTCTCCCCTTGACAGTGATGTGTGTGTTTTGTGGCAGTATATTGTGTACATTTGTTGTGTACTCACCAGGCTCTGGGATGTCCTCTAGTCCATATACGCTCACTGGCGGAAGGATGGCCCGCACCTTCTCCTCCCAGGGCCTGAGGTATATTGGCTTGGCAGGAGGGCCACTGCCGGTGTGTTGGCTGTTGATGTAGTCTTTCTTCAGCATGTCCCGTACCCTCCTGCGCACGTCATACCACCTGTTCTGGATGTCCGTCTTTGTGCGCCGACATGGTGATTGGGCGTTCACCCTGTTGATGATCCTCTCCCACATCTTGGTTTTCTGCGACATGGGGGTCTGTTGGACCAGAGTGCCAAACAGCTGTGGCTCCACCCTGAGGATCTCGTCTACCATGACTTCCAATTCACTATCTAGGAACTTGGGATTCTTCTTGGGGGGCATGGTGATGGGTGGTGATGGTGGGTGATGTGTGTGTTGGTGTGCAGGTGAGGGTGTGTGAGTGTGTGTTTTGCTGGGTGTATGTGAGGTAGGTATTTGTTGGTGTGCTGATGGTGTGTGGCTTGTGTGAGGGATGAGCTGTGGGTGTGTGGTTGCTTTCTCTTGGGTGCTGGCAGTGGAATGGCATTTGCAAAGGCTCATGTTAGTGATTTGTGTCCTTTATATAGGTGGAGTTGTGGGTGTGTCCTTGTTCTCTGTCCCCACCCCCCAGTATTTATTGGCTTGGTAATTGCTTGTTTGGCCTTTTTTTGGGTGATTTTTCCTTTGTGCTGTTTGTGTATGTTGGAAACGTTCTTGTGACCGAGTCGGACCCTGCATTGGTCTCGTACGGTGTTTTCCGTTTCGTTCACGCTGTGTTTGTGCAGTTTTCTATGCTGCGTACGCGTCGGTCGCGGTGTATTGTGTTGCTTCGGCTCGGTTTTGTATGCGTGTCGGTCGTACGGCTTGTCCTCCGTCCGACTCGCTCGTGGTTCTCGCGCCTTGCATCGTACTTAGCGGTTTGGAGTTAGCGTGTACGTTTCGGTCGGATTTGTTCCGGGTGCGTGTCGGTCGGTTGGATTCGCGTGTTTTCCGGCCGGATTGCTGTTTTCCGTGCGGCTCGGTCGGTCGACTTGGTTTCGTTACGTGTCGGTCTGATTTTCGCGCCTTGCATCGTACTTGGCGTGTCGGGCGCCACGGGTACGTGTCGGTCGGTATTTTTTCCGGATCCGAGTCGGTCGGTGCTTTTTCCGGCCCGAATCGGAATCGACCCCTATGTCTATTGGTGTGTCAGTTTATATGCGAGTGTCTCTCTGGGTGTGTCAGTGTATATGTAGGTGTGTGGCTGCCTATCTCAGTGTATCAGTTAGTGTGTTAGTGGGTGTGTCAGTCTATGTATCACTGTGTGCTTACCTGTGTCAATGTTTGTCTAGATGTCTCCCTCCTTGTGTCAGAGTATGTCTAAGTGTATGTTTGGGTCTGTCACTACATAAATGACTGTATGCCTGGGTGTGTTAGTGTATGCCTTAGTGTATCTCTGGATCTGTCACTGCATGAAAGAGTGTGTGCATAGATGTATCAGTGTATCAATCAATCAATCAGGTTGCTTATAAAGCACGACTACTCACCCGTACGGATCTCAAGGTGCTGGGGGGAGGGTTTGGGGGAAGGGAGATTGCTAACCCTGGGCGGGTAACTCCGCTCCGCCAGCGGAGTTTACGGAGATTTGCCTACTCCGCGCTCCAATGCGAACGCGGAGGTAGGCAAAAGTCCACCTCCGTGGCGGAGCGGAGTTAGCTGCTCCCTCCCGCCTCCCAAATTCTTTCAAAATTAAAAAAGAAGCCACTTACCTGTGTGTCTGCGCCTCCCCTGCCTGGCCGCTCTCCTTCCTGCTCCTCGCGTCCTTCTGTGATTAAAAAAACACTATGTTGTACGTCTTGCGCGCAAGGAGAGCGGCCAGGCAGGGGAGGCGCAGACACACAGGTAAGTGGCTTCTTTTTTAATTTTGAAAGAATTTGGGAGGGGGGAGGGAGCAGCTAACTCCTTTAACTACAAGTACCAGCATGCCAGGTGGCATACGCCCACATGGGCGGGACTTGCTTTTTTCATTTAGGCTCCTTTGAACTGCCGTATGCTGAGCTTCATTGCCCGTGAACAAGAGCACAGGAGTGCTCAAAACGCGTTGGGCTTTTGATTTTTGAGGGAGAGACTGTCCTTCCGCTGAGCTGTTATTTCGCAATTAAAAAGGTGAAACTTCCCGCTGTGTGGCGTCTCCTCATTGAGCCATTCTCTGTTTGTGGATATATATATATATATATATATATATATATATCGAATGGAGTTCGCCAACAACATCCAGTCCGCATGGAAAAGACGAAACCGGACCCTTTACTTGGTGCTAGGTGAAATATTTTATTGTAGATGCCCCGCACCACCGCCACGACGCGTTTCGACCTACCAGAGGTCTTGTTCACATAACGCGCTGCGTAGTGCCATACCTTTTTAAAGTGCCTAGTGCAAATACTCGTGACCTGTCACATGACAGCTAAACATAGAAGAAACATTCAATCTCAGGTCTTTCTTTTAGCAAGTTTAAATTCTTACAGCCTGCCCTAATAGTGATTTGTATATTTGTAATATTGCACATGGTGATATAAATAAACATACCAACATAGAAATATGTAAATATAAATATATAAATATATAAATACACAGAATATACACTATATAAATATATGTACCTTCATATACACAATGTGAATACTTAAAATTAAATTCATTTAAAAGCATCACCTATAATCGCACAGTATTGTTATACACAATTATATAAATAACGGGCAAAGATTTAAAAAGGTCATAAAAACACCAAGTTAAAATAAATTGATAATAATCATGAACCTTCCATACCCTACATCTATATTACAATATAGGGTGGATTCCGTTATAGACCATAATAAGCCATCTATTAACATGAATCTTGTATGGCTGAAAGCTGAATAAAGCCCTAAGTGGGCATCGACCATGTTTCTATGCAATCCCATAAAGTGCTAGTGCTAAATATAACTTTCCTTACAGTGCCACCTAATAAAGTGCAAAGTGCAAACCATTCAACAAGGTTAAAAATAGGAAGCAGCATATTGATAAAATGTAAACAAGTAACAGAATTTTCATCATACTCCAAAGGAGAAAAAGAGGGCAACATATGATTACAGGCAAGTATAAAAATCTTCACTCGAGTTCATACCAGAAGGAACCTTGCTATCCAGTTCTAAGATATATCTTGTCTCTAATGTCCGGAGGAGTGATTCACGATTACCACCCCTTCTCAATGGTAAGACTGCGTCTACCACAAAATATTTCAAAAGCCCTGAATTCTGGTTATGAACATCTTTAAAATGCCTGGCAACGGGGTACAGGGGATCATAGTTATTGATAGCCCTGATGTGCTGGAGTATCCTCTTGTGGACCTGCAGCTTAGTGCTCCCCACATACCTCAGGCCACAGGGACACTCCAGCACATATACTGCATATTCCGTTTTACAAGTCAGAAATTTTGTAATCAGTACAGCTTCTGTTCTAAAGGGACAAGTATATGAAGTAGTACTGACTGCATATTTGCATGCCTTACATGATGGACATTTCACAAAACCCCTGCGAGCAGACAGCCAGTTTTTAGGTGTTATCACTTCTGGGCAGCTTTTTACTAACATGTCACTCATAGATCTTGCCTTTCTAAATGTGATATCTGGGGTTATGGAAGTTGACTCTCCTAATATTGGATCATTGCGTACCAATGCCCAATTTTTGTTAAGGATTTTTCGAATTTGTCCATGCTGAGAATTAAATGTAAGGATCATACGCGTAGTCTGTTCTAAAGATAAATTGTCATCGCTCTCAATAGAGGGTTTAACTGCAAGAGTGTCTTCCCTTGTGACATTATTGGTTTTGGCAATGGCAGTATCTATAGTTCGGGCTGTATAACCCCTGGCCAGGAATCTGTCCCTACTCTCTTGTTGGGCTAGATAACATTCATCCGAGGTGCTGCAAATGCGTTTAATACGCAGCATCTCACCATAGGGTATGCTCTGGACAAGGTGTCTAGGGTGATGGCTGGTAGCATGTAACACCGTATTCCCAGCCGTGGGTTTCCTGTGTAATTTGGATTCCACTTTTCCTTCCCCAATAAACACCTCAACATCTAAAAGTAAACCCTTTCTTTACTTATGGTTGCGGTGAAATGTAAGTTGAGGTTATTAGAGTTGATCTGCTCAATAAACTGGAGTGCCAGATCTTCAGGGCCTCTCCAGATTAGGAACAGATCATCAATATATCTATACCAGCAACCTATGTGTTGGTTCATAATTTCAGCAAAGGTGTTGGTTAGGACCTGCTCCTCCCAAAGCCCCATGTGTAAACAGGCATAACTTGGGGAGAAACAAGCCCCCATTGCAACACCTCTGGTTTGCTGGTATACTTGATTATTAAATAGGAAAAAGTTGTTTTCCAGACAAGTCACTATCATGTCGACTAGCATCTTGTTATGCATATATAGGCTCATTGGTCGTTTGTTCAAAAAATGCTCGATGGCTTTTATGCCATCCTGATGCCTTATGCTAGTGTATAGTGACGTAGCGTCTAATGTTATTAAAATACAATCTGAATCCCATTTAACCTCCTTTAACTTACGCAAAAAATCACTTGTGTCTTGTAAATAGGAAGGTAACGCACGTACAAAGCTCTGTAAGAAATAATCGACAAATTTGGAAGTTTTTTCCATTAGACTATTGCATGCAGATATAATGGGTCTGCCAGGCGGTTTATCTCTAGACTTGTGAACTTTTGGAATAAAATATAAAGCAGGAATTGTGGGGTGATCATTTTTTAAAACTTAAACTCGTCTAAGCTAATTAAACCTCCACTTTTCCATGCTAAAAGTTTAGCATAATAGTTGTTTTGAGCCTGCCTGACACATTGCATATCACTTCTCCGATAACAGTCCTTGTCATTAAGCTGGGACATAGCTTCCTCCATATACATGTCTCTTGGCCATAAGACCACATTTCCCCCTTTATCAGATTGTCTCACAATTATGCTATCATGTTCTTGCAATTTTCTCATTAGTTGAAAATAGGAATTGTTTTTCCGGCTGACATTTCGTTGGGCGCATAATGTGGTCTTGTATAGTTTTTTCAAATCTGTTGTTATTTGCTCATGGAAAGTATCCAAATTGTCATGGAGCATAACCGGTTGAAAAGTTGATTTGGGCTTAAAGGGTGTGTGGATTGTATCACCGATTCTTTCCAGCTCCCTGGAATTGTCACCATTATATTGTTCTCCTTGAAGTTGGTGCAAATCTAATAACAAATCCACATCACCTGCCACCAGCAATGTTGGACTAATGCTGCTCACTGTGGGTTGTATCCGAGGATTTTTGTTAGGCTTAGTCTGTAACTGATGATATTTCTTTAATTTCAATTTGCGGATGAATCTGAAAACGTCCATGCGTGTTTCAGCATAATTGAAATTACTCTCGGGACTATATGAAAGGCCGAGTGCGAGGATTTGTTTCTCAGCCATGTTAAGATTGATATTAGACAAATTGATCACTGCATTAGAATTGGCAATGGCACTGTTTGTTTTCAGTTGCGTTTCCACCTCGCATTTGCCGATTTCTTGTTGTAAGGCTGTTTTCCGCCTGCCACGACATTGACGTCTTTCTCTGCGTTTTTGATTGTTTCTTTGGCATTTTGTTTTCTTGGCATCCGGGGACGTAATGTTTGTCTCCGATCTTGACGGAGACAATCGAGCTCTTGAGCCAATGACATTCTGGTAAACCCCAATTCTGAGCTAGCTCTAGGTTGTTCATTATCAGATTCACTTTCCAAAGCAGAGCTTAGCTCGGATGCTGAGGTAGAGGCTGGTGTCAAGCTTCCCATACTGGTTGGTTTCATAGATGGTAGGCCTTCTCTACTTTTTACTCTCACTGCATCATACTTTCGCGCAAAGGTGAATACTTGGCCATTTTGATAATCTATTTTGTCCCTCTGATATTTGTAAGCCTTACGTTTTTTAATAATTTCCTCATCTTTGAGTAAACGTGCAAGCATATCTTCCCGCTGTTTTTTAAAATTGTCAGTACTTTGTAATTCCGTAATTTCATTTTCAATTTCTTCAATCTGAACTTGTAACTTGATGCGGTCACTTGCTGCATATTTCACAAGAATTTCCACGAGTCTCCGCGATGATTCCAGATTGCAAGTAGCCCACTCAGTCAACATATTGGGATCAGGTTGCTCATAGCTGGGCGCCAGCATGATCCGCAAACCTCTTGGAATTCGTCCAACATCCAGGTACCTTGTTAGGGATTTGTGTTCCCACCATTTAGCCTGTTCAGCTCGCATGAGCTTTTCTAACTTCTTAAATAAATCTTTCGCATTGGGTTGCCCTGTTCGTGCAGTACTCGTACGTTCTGTTACTGCTATTTCCCCAGCCGGGGAATCATCAAATAGTTCATCTGCTGCCTCCTCACGGCTTCGCAGCGCGTCGGCAGACATGGTGCTAATTTTACGGGCTCGTTAATTGTTTGTGACACACGCTGCCAGAATCAATGTCTATGCTGCGTCACACACACTCCTCACCGGACTCTTAAAGAAAGTCCTACCTTAACGATAGTTCAGTTTCTGCTCCAGTCGACTGAATGGGCTCCGCTGTCCTCGTTTTTTCCAGGCACGACAATGCTGTATTGTCCGGGGGCTGCCGCAGCTTGCTCCTTGCTGGAGTAATGAATCCTTTTCCGGAAGAACCGGACAAGCTCTGCTTCCTGCTGCTCGGCCCAGGTTGGAGGAGGGGTCACGTTAGTACTGCAGAAGCAACACAGTACCGGTAATATCGAATGGAGTTCGCCAACAACATCCAGTCCGCATGGAAAAGACGAAACCGGACCCTTTACTTGGTGCTAGGTGAAATATTTTATTGTAGATGCCCCGCACCACCGCCACGACGCGTTTCGACCTACCAGAGGTCTTGTTCACATAACGCGCTGCGTAGTGCCATACCTTTTAAAGTGCCTAGTGCAAATACTCGTGACCTGTCACATGACAGCTAAACATAGAAGAAACATTCAATCTCAGGTCTTTCTTTTAGCAAGTTTAAATTCTTACAGCCTGCCCTAATAGTGATTTGTATATTTGTAATATTGCACATGGTGATATAAATAAACATACCAACATAGAAATATGTAAATATAAATATATAAATATATAAATACACAGAATATACACTATATAAATATATGTACCTTCATATACACAATGTGAATACTTAAAATTAAATTCATTTAAAAGCATCACCTATAATCGCACAGTATTGTTATACACAATTATATAAATAACGGGCAAAGATTTAAAAAGGTCATAAAAACACCAAGTTAAAATAAATTGATAATAATCATGAACCTTCCATACCCTACATCTATATTACAATATAGGGTGGATTCCGTTATAGACCATAATAAGCCATCTATTAACATGAATCTTGTATGGCTGAAAGCTGAATAAAGCCCTAAGTGGGCATCGACCATGTTTCTATGCAATCCCATAAAGTGCTAGTGCTAAATATAACTTTCCTTACAGTGCCACCTAATAAAGTGCAAAGTGCAAACCATTCAACAAGGTTAAAAATAGGAAGCAGCATATTGATAAAATGTAAACAAGTAACAGAATTTTCATCATACTCCAAAGGAGAATAACTATTATAACTGTAACTATTGCAACATATTTAAAACTTTTTAAATGTGCAGCCGAATTCACAGAGTCATGTAATAATAAAACTAAAATCTTCATTTCTATTGGTTCTTGTTTAAACACACCCAAATTCTGAGCAAGCCACACCTAAAAGAGTCACTTTGATCCTGTGGAACTGTTTTATTGTACCTTCTGGAGAAAAGAAAGCCAGTGCCAGATACGTTGAATGTAAGTTGTGTGGGAAACAGCTTTGCAGAGCTAGTATGGAAAAGTACAGTTACAGCACATTCTCAATGTGCAAGGACATCAAGAGAAACTATGAATGTGCATATTTAAGAATGGTGAAGGGAAAGCAACATTTTCTACTGATGTAAGGGTATCGTCACATACGGCCAACCAACCTTCTGCAAATGCCACCATTGCAACAACTTGCACAGAGTTTAAAGAAATGGTTGTTCACTGTTCTAAATACTAACAACTTGTTTTCAAAGAAAATGATGAGCATATCACCATATTGGAGAAAGTGAAGGGACACTGTTGTTAATTCCTTTTTGTTTCTTTTGTTTTGTTGTAAAAGCACTAGCACATGTGCTAATGTTATAGTTGTTAAAGACACCGGAAGTTCCTCAAGTGACGGAGAAGCAGGAAGATGTACTGTCAGCCAACTAGCTCTGAAAATTAAAATTAATCAGCCAGCATTAAAGTTTAAATAGTGGTTCTCCCAAGACATCATTTGAAAATATGAGGACATTATTTTCTTGTTGAAGTAATAGAAGAGTCTCTTTTGTTAATTTTTCACCTTTTTTGTTACTCTGATTTCTTAGAACCTTTCGTGAAACACGTACTCCTTCCTTTTTACCACTTGATGTACAAATTCCATTTGTAGATAAGACCGTACTCTCATTCTGCTTTTTATGACATATTGTTTTGAGAAGCTGCTAAGTACTCTTACCAGCTTCTATTTTTTCCTCTGTACATTCTCCACCTTATTTTGTTTGTCTTTCTCACTTTGAAGTTGGTAATACTGTTTCCTCTGGTTTTTTCTTTTTTGCATTTTGTCAGACATTGTAGTTGATCTTCTTTTTCAAAACTGTATACCTGGAAAAGTAATAAACAATACATTAAGGTCCAGATTAAATCATCTAATTATTAATTCACTAAGTAACTACTTTATCAATAAAACAATAAAACATATTAAGAGAGGGGGTGAGAGCTTGTGTATAGGTATGTGAATGGGTATAACAGTATCTGTACAGTTATCTCAGAGGATGTGAGAGTATCTCCATAGGTATGTGAATGGTTGTGACAGTGTCTGTATAGCTATGTGAGAGGGTCTCATTGTCTACGAATCGATATGTGAGAGGGTGTAAAAACCTGTGTATGGGTATGTAAATGGATATAAGGGTCTCTACATGACTTCATCAGAGTATGTGAGAGTCTCTGTAGGCTATGAAAATGGTTGTGACACTGTCTATATAGCTATGTGAGAGGGTGTGAAGGTCTATGTATGAGTATGTGACAAGGTGTGTGAATCTCTGTATGGATATGAGAATGGGTATAAGAGTGTCTACATGAGTATGTGAGAGAGCATGAAAGTCTCTACAAGGGTATGTGAATAGGTGTGAGACTGTCTGTATGCATATGTGGATAGGAAAAAGAAGGTCTCAATACGTATGTGGCAAGCTGTAACAGTGTACATACAAGTATGTAACATGGTGTGACAATCTCTCTATAGGTATCTGATGTCAGAGTCTGTGTTTCACTATGTGAATGGCTATTTAGGGGCCGATTCCGATCTCGGCCGGTAGTGCTCTGAATCGGATTCGGATTCACCGGATCCGATTCGGAGCCCTGTTCCCGACCGAATCGTACGCGGGTCCGGCCAGCGAGTACGATTCAAGCACCCGTGAAATCGCCGACCGACTCGAACGCGGCTTCAACACGCTCCGACCGACTCGCATGGACACGACTCGCACTGTGCTATGGAGATGTTTCCCGGCCGGGTAAGTACGATGCGCGCCGCGGCGCAGTCCGACCGACTCGCGCCCGTCCGGCTCGAAAAAGCTGTCGGAGCCGGACTTTGGGGGTCCGCGTCGGACCCCCTGTACGCGTAGGCGCGCGAGTCGCACACAGGGGGGACCCATGGGTCCCCCTACCTGTGCATGTACGCCGCGATGCACATGGACGCGTACACGCTGTAGGGGGCGCCCTTGTCCGCCTCGCACCCATTGAGTCAATGGGAGCCCGCGTACGCGTTGTACGACCGGCTCCCATTGACTTCAATGGGAGTCCGACCGACTCGAGTCCGATAGCATGCGTGCGCATCGTACTCGTTCGGTCGGACTGCTAGGGTCCGATTCGGTCGGAATTCTCTCCGGGTCCGGCTCGGTCGGAGAGATTTCCGGCCGGAATCGGAATCGGCCCCTAAGTGTCTGTATGGATATCTGACAGGGTGTAAGAGTATTTGTGTGAGTATGGAAATAGATGTTATACTGTCTGTAAAAGTATGTGAATGGGAATAAAAAAATTCGCAATATGTATGTGTAAGGGCGTGAGAGACTATGGGTATGAGAGAGGGTGGGAGAGTCTCTATATGAATATGTGAATGGGTGTTACACTGTCTGTATACTTGTGTGAATGGGAATAAAGCAGGTCTGCATAAGTATGTGAAAGAGTCTCAGAGTCTGTGTTTAGCTATGGGAATGGGTATAAAAGTGTCTGTATGGATATGTGAGAGGGTGTGAGAGTATCTGTATAGGTATTTCATTGGGTATAAGGGTGCCTGTATGGGTATGCAACAGGGTCTCACAGTATGTTTGAATATGTGAGAGGGTGTGACAGTCTGTGCATGGGTTTGTCAATGGACATAAAGCTCTGTACATGGTATGTGAAAATATGTGAGAGTCTATGTATACATATAAGGATGATTATGGCACTATCTGTATGGGTATGTGACAGGCTATGACAGTTTATGTGTGGGTGTGTGAAAGGTTATGACACTACCTGTGTGGGTAAGTGAAAGGCTGTGACACTCTATGTATGGGTATGTGACAGAGTGTGAGAGTCTCTCTATAGATATTTGACAGGATGTCAGTCACTGCATCAGTATGTGAATGGGTATTATAGTATCTGTATGGGTAAGTGAGAGAGTGTAAGAGTCTCTCTATGACTATGTGAATAGGTGTTACACTCTGCATAAGTATATAAATCAAAAGAAAGGAGGTCTGTATGATTATCTAAAAAGATGTCACAGTCTGAGTATAGGTATATGAATGTGTATAAGGCTGTATGTATGAATATGCGAGAGAGTGTGAGAGTATCTCTATAGGTATTTGAATAGTTGTGACAGTATCTGTATAGATAAGTGACACAGTATGACAGTCTATGAATGGCTATCTGAGAGGGTGTAAGAGCCTGTGTGTACATATTTAAATGGATATAAGAGTCTGTATATGAGTATATGAAAGTGTGTAGCAGGGTATGTAAATCTCTGTATGCATATCTCATTTGGTATAAGGGATTCTACATACGTATGTGAGAGGATATAAGAGTCTCTCTATGAGTATGTGAGAGAATGTCTAAGTCACTGTATCAGTATACGAATGGGTATTACAGTATCTGTTATGGGTAAGTGGGAGGGTGTAACAGTCTCTCAATGAGTATGCAAATGGGATGTCACAGTCTGTAAAAGTATGTCAATAAGAATAAAAGAGCTCTATATGAGTATCTGAAAGGGTGCCACAGTCTAAGTATAGATATCATACTATCTCTATGGCTCTGTGTGAGGGTGTGAAGGCCTATGTATGTATACGTGACAGGGTATGTGAACCTCTGTATGCTTATGTCAATGGGTATATAGAGACTCTCTCACACCCACTGTGACTCCCAAAAGACACTCTCACACCCAGTCAAATACCCAGGCAGACGCTCTTACACCCACTGTGACACCCAGACAGACACTCCCACATCCACTCTCAAACCCATACTAACACTCTGACACCCAGACAGACATTCTCATACCACTCTGACGCCATAAAGACACTCTCATACCCAGTTACAGACACTCTCACACACACTGTGATGTCCATATAGACACTTTCACACCCACTCACACACACAGTCTCACACCCACTCACACATCCAGACCGACGCCCTCACACCCACTGTGACGCCCATACAAACTCTCACACACTCACGTACACACACACACAGACACTCTGACAGTCATACACCCTGTCACAGACTGACAGAGACTGACAGAGACAGTCAGACATCCACACAGACCCACTCAGATTCTCACACACCCACTCACATAACCAGGCGCACACTTACACACCTACTCATACACACACATATTCACTTATACAGCTATTGTTAAGAGTGATGAACCACTCACATTCCCAAAAAGGCAATCTGTAGTGTTACTGGTCTGTATTGAGTGAGTACTGTCAGGAATTGCGCCACAAACATAACTGTCTGCTTGATTTGTCACCATCCCCATGGTGCCTTCGTAAATCATGTTGCAGTGTATTCCCCTTAATTGCCCCTTGGATTATGTTACAAAATTGCCCCTTGAAGCATGTATAGCCTTGTTCATTATTTATTGTATGTGCCAATGCTTGTATCGTGTTGCAACCGTGTTCAGCATTCCTTGTATTTGCCTATGCTTGGTGCCTTCAGATCTACCACACTATATATTCCGGTCGTCTGTGTTATTCCTATCTCTGTATGCTATTTAGAATCCAAGCCGATGCGTTTTACACCTTCGCATCGGCTTGGCTTCTCCGTAGTCAAGGTAACGTTCACGTTGTCAAGCGTCATAGCGCACGTTGCTACTGACGCTAGGACAACACCCTGGACAACGCCCTGCGCATTGGATATAAATAGGCACGCCCCTCTGACACGGCGCTTGGCTTTGTTTACCGCTCTCAGTCATGTTGCGTTCCTGAAGGCAGTTCCTGCTTTCATTGTCATCGCAACTGATCTCTGCATCGTTCCACGAAGGACAACGCTGGACTACGCCTACCACGCCTGAATTTCCTGTTGTTGAGCCGGCTCCAACAATACAGGCAGTTTCACGGAGAACTTGGACAGCGTAAAGTCAGCTAAGTGAATCTTTCGCGCTTAGCGGTTACATTCTTTTATTTTTGAACAATTCGAAACCTGTTCTTACCAATAGGTTTATGTGACTGTGTGCTTGAGGACATATAGTTTTAACCCTTGTTTCACATTTTGTATATGCACTTGAGAAGAATATACATTGCTAAATCTGGTTCCACATTTGATACATGCGCCTGAGAAGTAGTATTGCATAGATTAAGACTGACATTAATCCATGTACAAATACAGGTGAGATAATTCAATATAGGAGAATTACGTTGAGCAAGAAGTGTTCACATCTTCATAGGTGTTTATTCTTTTATTTTCAGCATTATATTATATTAGTTTATGAGAAGTATTTATACATATATACAAAGAAAACGGCGAAGTGTCAAACCATATCATTCTGCAACGTTTACAGGAACACCATCTCTTTGCTTAATAGGAGAAATGCCTCTTCCATACCTCTAAGATTGAATTCCTGGGTTATGTGATCTCATCTGATGGGGTCTCCATGGATCAGTCTAAAGTTCAGGCTATACTACGGTGGGAGACTCCAGGTTCTGTCAAGGATGTTCAGCGGTTTCTGGGATTCGCCAATTTTTATCGCCGTTTCATTCCTCATTTTTTTAATGTAGTTTCACCCATTACACATCTCTTGAAAAAAGGGGTTAAGTTTCTTTGGTCACCAGCAGCTGAAGGTGCATTCCAACAACTAAAGTTGGCTTTTACTAAAGTACCTATTTTACATCACCCTGATCCTAGCCAACCATTCGACGTTGAGGCCGATGCGTTTCAGATAGCTGCTGGAGGTATTCTTTCCCAGCGCGATCCTGAATCGGGCTACATGCATCCAGTAGCGTATTTTTCAAAGAAACTCCTGCCGGCCGAACAAAACTATACTGTGGCCGAGTGCGAGCTATTAGCCATTTTGCTCGCTTTTCAGGAGTGGCGACACTACTTGTTGGGGGCTCGTCACACAATAACGATTTATTCTGATCATCGTAATTTACAGTTTTATCAGAATGTAAAGGCATTAACTCCACGTCAACTTCGTTGGCTTTTATTCTTTAACGAATTTGATTTTGTGATTACATATAGACCTGGCAAGGAACAACAAAAAGCGGATACATTATCTCGATTGAATTTCCCTGATCCTGAAAGCAACATCACCCAGGCCCAGTCCATTATTCCTAATCATAAAATCACCGCTCTTTGTTCCCCTGATGAGTTCCTGTCTCAAGTGCAAGAAGCACAAAAGAAAGAAACACTACCTCTTAATACAGTTGACAAAGGAGGTTTGATGTATCATAAGGATCGACTGTTTATTCCTACACAAGCATTACGAGATACTGTTTTACATTGGAATCATGATTCTGCTTTGGCAGGTCACCCTGGTTTTAGGAAAACTTTAGAACTTTGTTAAAGAGTATTTTGGTGACCAACATTAGTTTCTGATGTCAAGAACTACGTCCAAATCTGTTCAACCTATCTACAGTCCAAATCTTCTCATGATGTTCTGGCTGGTTTGGTACAACCTTTGCCTATTCCACCAGCACCATGGCATACTTTGAGTATGGATTTTGTTACTGACCTACCAACGTCTAATGGATATTCCATTATCTGGGTAGTGGTGGATTATTTGACTAAAATGGCCCATTTCCTTCCTCTTAAACACATGCCATCGGCTAAGGAGTTGACCAACTTATTTATACAACATGTGGTCAAGTCTCATGGTATCCCTACTGCCATTGTGTCCGACCGGGGCCCACAATTCGTTTCCAGGTTTTGGCGTAGTTTTTGTGCCTTCATGACGATTGATGTTCGGCTGTCCTCTGCCTACCATCCTCAAACAGATGGACTGACGGAACGCCTGAATCAAACCCTAGAGCCGACATTATGCTGTTTTATAAACACCACAACCTCTGAGTGGGACAAGGCTTTGCCTTTAGTGGAGTTTGTATATAATAACTCTGTCCATTCCGCTACAGGTGTATCTCCTTTCTACTGTCTGTTCGGTTATCACCCCAGAATGTTACCTGTCTTATCGCCATTTGATTCAGGACGCGTCCCTGCTGTCCAACAACACCATGTCCACGTACAGCAAATTCAAACACAAGCTCAACGACATTTGAAGCAATACCAATTACAGGTTACAAATTAGGGAGATAAACATCGACAACCGGCCCCTTCATTTAACATCGGGGATCAGGTTTGTCTTTCAGCAAAAAATGTACGACTTTCAGGATCTCGTAAACTACATCCACGGTACTTGGGTCCTTTTTCCATTAAGAAACTTATTAAGAGCTCACTCTTCCTGATGATTTTCAAATACATCCTGTATTCCATGTGTCACTGTTACTGCCTTGCTCACCTGGTACTCGAGCTGGTCCCCCACCTCCTCCTATTAAAATAAATGGAGACTGGGAATTTGAGGTAGCAAAGGTTCTAGATTCTAAACGCATTCGAGGTGTCCTTCATTACCTGTTAGCGTGGAAAGGATATGGAGATGGGGACAATTCATGGGAGCCTGCTTCTACGGTCCATGCTCCTCGCCTGGTACGCAATTTCCATTGTCAATATCCCACTAAACCACATCCTGTGGCAGGACTTTTGAGGGGAAGACTGTCAGGAATTGTGCCACAAACATAACGGTCTGCTTGATTTGTCACCATCCCCATGGTGCCTTCGTAAATCATGTTGCAGTGTATTCCCCTTAATTGCCCCTTGGATCATGTTACAAAATTGCCCCTTGAAGCATGTATAGCCTTGTTCATTATTTATTGTATGTGCCAATGCTTGTATCATGTTGCAACCGTGTTCAGTATTCCTTGTATTTGCCTATGCTTGGTGCCTTCAGATCTACCACACTTTATATTCCGGTCCTCTGTGTTATTCCTATCTCTGTATGCTACTTAAAATCCAAGCCGATGCGTTTTACACCTTCACATCTGCTTGGCTTCTCCGTAGTCAAGGAAACATTCACGTTGTCAAGTGTCATAGCTCACGTTGCTACTGACGCTAGGACAACACCCTGGACAACGCCCTGCGCATTGGATATAAATAGACACGCCCCTCTGACACGGCGCTTGACTTTGTTTACCGCTCTCAGTCACGTCGCGTTCCTGAAGGCAGTTCCTGCTTTCATTGTCATCGCAGCTGATCTCTGCATCGTTCCACGAAGGACAACGCTGGACTACGCCTACCACGCCTGGATTTCCTGTTGTTGAGCCGGCTCCAACAATTCAGGCAGTTTCATGGAGAACTTGGACAGCGTCAAGTCAGCTAAGTGAATCTTTCACGCTTAGCGGTTACATTCTTTTATTTTTGAACAATTCAAAACCTGTTCTTACCAATAGGTTTATGTGACTGTGTGCTGGAGGACATATAGTTTTAACCCTTGTTTCACATTTTGTATATGCACTTGAGAAGAATATACATTGCTAAATCTGGTTCCACATTTGATACATGCGCCTGAGAAGTAGTATTGCATAGATTAAGACTGACATTAATCCATGTACAAATACAGGTGAGATAATTCAATATAGGAGAATTACGTTGAGCAAGAAGTGTTCACATCTTCATAGGTGTTTATTCTTATATTTTCAGCATTATATTATATTCGTTTATGAGAAGTATTTATACATATATACAAAGAAAATGGCGAAGTGTCAAACCATATCAGAGGTAATCACATTGCGATAGTTACACTATTACACGTTATATTGGTTCTATATAGTGCTTTCTAATATTGACATTTTTGTACTATAAATGTAAAGAAGATACCAGAAACTCTGCAGTTCAGAACAAGGATCTTGGATGGTCCAGGTGGCGGAGCTGAGCTATGTCTTCTTTTTCTTTGTCTTCTCGGTCTAACTCCCCTTCCCCCTGGAACACCTGCCAGGGCTCCTGTACTCCTCAGTAGCGTTGAGAGGTGTTCCGGAGGGGTTGGAGAACTACTCATCGCCCCTGCAGACGATCCTGGTTTTCAGGTGAGTGCTTGGTCTCACATCGTAACAAGTGCTTTTGTTTTGTGAATCCGCAACTGATCCGTGGATCCGCATGAGATTTAAGGAATTGGAATTGAGAAAAAAAACAGTCTTTAGTGAAAGGGTTGGCTCTGAAAAGAGCCTTTGTGTTTATGATGTGTAGGTGATAACTACACATAATACAGGATGCAGGCATTGAAGTTCTTGAGGAACACCCTGTTTCCTTTCTATATCAAGTGGATTTTTGTTGGAGATGGATCCGATGTTATGGTCTCTGAGGAATGCAGACACAGTTTTATTGACATGTTTCCTGGCTTTGTCTATCTGTGGACCGAATTCATTTGACCACTTCCATTTCTGCTTTGGCAAATGTTAGAGAACACCAAGGCAGTGTGAGGGAAAAGTGCCATTAATTGGGCAAAGGGATCCTTCATTGGGATTTCCAGTCCAACCCCAGTAAATGTGCCTAGGTCATTGCCACCACAGTGCACAATCATGAGGTCTGGATGTTGGCAATCCGCAATCCTTTCAACCAAAGGCAGCAATCGATGCCACATTAACCCTCACTGGCCAACATAAGTGTTCTCCACATTAGGCAAACCCAAGTCCTTGTCAATGCCACTCTTTCTAGCACACTCTCAAGCCCAAAACACAAAGCTGTGTTCCACAATCCACACCCTAACCATTTTGAAGGCAAGGAGGAGTAGCACACAGAAGAAGGCTGGAGCTGATTGAGACAGTTTTCAAAATGAAAGGCAGTTAAAACGGCAGATAGCACCTAATTAAAAAAATCAAATTTGATTGGATGGTGTAAATATGCAGGCATCTACAATTAGGTAGAGATTTTGAGAAAAAAATAACTAGATCTGTGCTTGGCTCTTGAAAAATTAAAAAAAAATTATGCTATTTGGGATATGCTTATATTTCCAAACAGTCAACCACTCCTGCTATAGTAGAATTTGAAGCTAGTATGCTGCTCACAGAAAGTGTTGTGACCTTTTGAACTACTGGTACAAGAGAATGTTCTAAAGGCAGTTTCTAGTTAACCTGGATCTGGTGGCTTAGTGGACTAATGCATCCAGCATAGGGGCCTGTGCTTGACCTCGTGGTCACAGGTTCAAATCCCAGCGGGTTCACTCAGCCTTTCATCCTTTTGAGGACAATAAAATGAGTTCCATTGATTTGGGTAACAATAAACATCTGTTATTCAGTGCCAGGATGCCCACGGGTGAGCGTGCGCTTTACAAATACACGTTATGTTATGAAACTGAGCTAAGGCAGTGTGGGGGGAAGCGTTCTGAAGAGACTGTACTTTGAAACATAAAAGTAGAGTGGTTTAGACACATTCCTTATTATGGAGAAGTTATTTTCTAAATCAGTACTTACTATCTTATAAAGCTAAATGTAGGTGCAAACTTATAGTAGTGTAATGTTAAATGTTTTAATGGACTCACGCATAGATTTGTGAATCCATCGCAAAGTTACATTGGAGGGCTGCTCTGAGGGTCACAGAGGATTCGCAGATTCGTGGAAAAAAACTGCAAAATTGGGCTCCTTCGCACAAAACATGGAAAGTGTTAAAGAAATACTGACCATTTAGAAGTGGTATAACAAAAAAGAAAGATAAAAGACAGTCTGTGATTTCTCAACTAGAGCACCATAAGTAAGAGCACGTGGTGAGGGGTACCCATTTTACCTGCTTTTCTACTGAGAGGGAGATGATTTACAGGAGTTCTGACTGGAGATTTCACATGAAAACAGATGTTACCAGACATAAAAATAAAACTGAGAGAACAGCAAAGAGCTTTTACAGGTATGTTAATTAGATTGTAGAATATAAAACTAAATTTAGAAGAAAATTAGAGAGTGTATGTAAGCTGAAAGGAAATGTGTAGCTTCTAGACAATATACTAGAAGGGAAAATATAAGGGTGCTTAGATGACAACATTAACTAAAAATACAGTGAGCAGGAAAGGAGATAGGGAGTTTGTACACTTAATGAATATTAATTTTATTATTCCAGTATAAATGAATGTGTTTCAAATTAGATGTGGGTGCTTGCTTATAGTATGTAATTTAATAGTATATAATGTGCATATGCTCATACAGTCAGGCAGGCAGGCACTTACAGACCAAGTTACATTCCTACAAAAGCATTATGTACCCATCACACATATAGCCAGACAGTGACTGCCACACTCACTCACACACCCATAAGACCATCCACATTCTCATTTACTCACCTGTACGTCCAAGTTTGAGTCCTAGTTTCCCCTTACAGTCTGGGAGGACATGCGCCGAATGCAATCTGCACTACAAGAAGAGTTTTAAGAGGACTACTTCAGCAGTCTTGAGAAGGGAGTACCCCGAATGTAGTTGACCTTAGAATCAAGGCCCCTAAGAGTACTGGTTCTGAGTTTGAGGGAAAGAAGTAGACAAATGATTGGGCAAAGGTTCCAGAGGAGAGAGGGGGTCCCCCACAAGGAGAGAGCTCCCTACTGGATTTGATGCAGGGAGTAGTGTCTCCTCCCAAACCCAGTCCCCTGAGGAGCTCAATGACAGACAGGCTGAGAGGGACCTGAGGCTGCAGCTGGCCCAGGTGTCTGCAGAGGAGAGAAAAGCTGAGGTTGAGAGAGCCTTGGAGGAGAAAAGGGTCTTGGGGGTTTGTCAAGTGACTGCCAAGGAGGTGGACGTGAAGGCTAAATAGCTGTTAGAGTCTGGCAAAAATTGTGGGTGCATAACTACTGTGTCCAGTGCAGAATAAAGAGTCCATATACCCAGAGACTTGGTGTCTGACTGCAAGGAGGGAGGTGAAATAGACAGGTTGTTTCAGGCATATGATGTAGCTCTAGAGGTACAGAGGATCTCTGAGGAGGATTGGGGAGCTGGCCTTTAGAGTCATATTCCTGGTGATGGAAGGGATGCCCTAGTGGCCCTAGAGAAGGGGAAGAGGTTGAGGTATCCCATTATGAAGGAGGCCCTTGTCAGTAAGTATGAATTCACCCCAGAGAAGTGCGGGTTGAAATATAGGGGCAGTCAGAAATGTTGTCACCAGTCCTGGGAGAATTTTGTGGGGTGCTTTAGAAGTGTTTTTAAAAAGTACTGTTGTTTTTTAAGACGCTTTTTACAACAGTTGTATACCCTTTCTTTGTTTTCAAAGAGAACTGGGAAGAAAGAATTGGCTTCAGACTGTGAAACACATGAAGGTTCAACGGGAAACTAATTAAACAATTAAATATTTCGACTGACAGTACTTTGGACATGAATGTGAATGGAAACACAGTACTTCCTGCTTCAAGATTTTTTCCTCAGTGTCTTTTGCAATGGTATATGTAATATACTGTTCTATGAAAGAAAGTACAGACTCATCTGTGTCTGTTCCAAATTTAAGGGCACCTTTTACCCACAACAGCATATGAATATGAGGGCACCTCTTGCTTGGTACTCTTTTTGCATAAAAAAATCAGTAATTTCTCCAAGAAGTGGAATTTTTGTTGCAGATGAAGGACAGGATACTTTCAAATCTGTGCTTAAAGCACCTGCAAACATTTGCCGGATCCAAGTTCTCTTGGTGTATTGAATTTGATGTCTTTAATGTTACAGTTTGTTTGAGTGAAAAAGTTATGTAAGTTGTCCCATATATATTTTGCACAGCTCAGAGTTAGAAACCAAGTTGTTTTTTTTGTACAATCTTTAGGATTCTTATTTCCCCACTGTTTATTGATGATTCTTTAAACAGTGCATCACTTTTGGTATATGAGCATGGAACCTCAGAACAGTAAAAAAGAGAAAATGCACCCACAGAAGACATTTATACAGTGACAAGCATGTGGCATTTTGCACAGTGAGTAAGCATCTCTCTTAACTGTTTGAAGGCAGGTTCTATTACAATGACTACTGCTGGTGGTGGTTCTCCCAAGGGTATTGTACAGGTGGACCGTCCTGCTGCACCTACTTTGTCCTGCGTGATTTAGTTGTGGCCCCTTTCTGGAATTGTTTTTAAGTGCTTCCACATGGAAGTTATCCCATGTAAATAATGCTTTGTAGTGCCCCTGGATAACTGCTTGCTGCAAGTATTGCAGTACAGATATTTATCTATAACCTTTTTTCCCTTGACAGTATTGCAATATGCTTCAAAACATCACTTTGTTTTGTGCTTCCTGAAGTACTTATGCTAAAAGTGTATTTGTAAATAGTTAAATAAGTTGTGTTATGTTTATTTGTAATTGTTTGGTTCAAATTGTTTTGGAATGTGTTCATAAAATGTATTTGTAAAGTTCTAAAAATGTATATAAGCAATTTTAATTATAAATCACAAACACACCCACACAGGTACTCATACATGAACTCGCACACCTATAAAGTAATTTCCACAGGTACTGACACACCCAAACATACACTTATACAACCACTGAAAATCCCATACAGTAAGTCACACACCCATTTACACATGGAAACTGCTACTTAGATAGACTCATACATCCATACAGCCATTCTCACACCGACTCATACACTAATACAGTAACTCGCAAACCAAGGCACACACCGATACAGTTACTTAAACACCCAGTTATATACTGATACACCCACTCTCACACCCAAACACATACACCAATACAGCTACTCTTGTACCCAGTCATACACTGTGGAACTACACAGAGACTGACACATTCATGCACAGACCAATGTAGCCACTGACACACCCAGGCACTCACCGATACAGCCACTGACAGACCCAGGCTCACACTGATACAACCTCTGACACACCTAGGGACACACCGAAACAGCCATTGACATACTCAGACACACACTGATACAACTACTGATACACCCAGCCACACTCCGATACAGAAACTGACATAGCCAGGCACATACTCATACAGGCAATGACACTCCCAGGCACATATTTATATAGCCACTTAGACTTTCAGTCAAACACTGATACAGCATCTCAAACACTCATATACATACTGATACAGCCAGTTACACACCCAACCACACACAAATACAGACACTAGCACAGCCAGGCAAACACTAACGCATCCAGTAATACACCCAGGCACACACTGATGCATACATTGGAACCCCCAGGCATACACCAGTGCGAACACTGACACAGCCAGGCATACACCAAAGCAGACACGGACAGACTCAGCCAAACATTAATGCATCCAATAATACACCCAGGCAAACACTAATGCATACACTGAGACAGCCAGGCAGACACTCATCCATACACTAACACATTCGGTCACACACTAATGCATATGCTCACACACCCAGGCAGACACTGATGCATGCACTGACACAGTCAGGCACACACTAAAGCATACCCTAACACACCCAGGCACACACTCATGCATACACCGACACACCCAGGTACGCATTGACTCATACACTGACACACCCAGGGATATACTAGTGTGGGCCACGTTGCCTGATGGCGCAGGAGCGCCTTAAACATCAGACAGGCGTCCACGCAGTGCGGGAGCCCTTAGCAGCCAGCCAGCCAGCACATAGCACTTTATCGGGGATCCCTACCAGGCCCTGTAAGAGGTGGGGCCACATTACCTGATGGCGCAGGAGTTCCTTGAACATCGGACGTGCGTACCACTGCACCGGACCCCTGAGCAGCCAGCCAGCCAGCACGTAGCACTTTATCGCGGATCCTACCAGGCCGTGTGAGAGGTGGGGCCACGTTGCCTGACGGCGCAGGAGCGCCTTAAACATCGGACGAGCATCCGGCAGCGAGGGAGCCCTTAGCAGCCAGCCAGCCAGCACATAGCACTTTATCGGGGATCCCTGCCAGGCCCTGTAAGAGGTGGGGCCACATTGCCTGATGGCGCCAGGAGTGCCTTGAACATCGGACGGGTGTACCACTGCACCGGAGCCCTGAGCAGCCAGCCAGCACGTAGCACTTTATCGCAGATCCCTACCAGGCCCTGTGAGAGGTGGGGCCACATTGCCTGACGGCGCAGGAGCGCCTTAAACATCAGACAGGCGTCCCGCAGCGCGGAGCCCTTAGCAGCCAGCCAGCCAGCACATAGCACTTTATCGGGGATCCCTGCCAGGTCCTGTAAGAGGTGGGGCCACATTGCCTGATGGCGCAGGAGTGCCTTGAACATCGGACGGGCGTACCACTGCACCGGAGCCCTGAGCAGCCAGCCAGCCAGCACGTTGCACTTTATCGCGGATCCCTACCAGGCCCTGTGAGAGGTGGGGCCACGTTGCCTGACGGCGCAGGAGCGCCTTAAACATCAGACGAGCGTCCGGCAGCGCGGAGCCCTTAGCAGCCAGCCAGCCAGCACGTAGCACTTTATCGCGGATCCCTGCCAGGCCCTGTGAGACTGTGAGAGGTGGGGCCATGTTGCCTGACAGCACAAGAGCGCCTTAAACATCAGACGGTCGTCCCACAGCCCGGGAGCCCTTAGCAGCCAGCCAGCCAGCACGTAGCTCTTTATCGCGGATCCCTGTGAGAGGTGGGGCCATGTTGCCTGACGGCGCAGGAGCACCTTAAACATCGGACGGGCGTCCCGTAGTGCGGGATGCGCACGGGCGTGCCCGGGCTCGGCCCGGGCCAAGACCGGGCCAAGACCGGGCCAAGACGGGCCCGTCTTAGCCCATCATAGACCGACAGAGGCCGGGCCAGGCCCCTTCTCTTGGTTTTTTGGCTCCCCACTCTCCTAGCCACGGTGGACTTTTGTACAGCCCTTTTTTTCTTTAGAACTACAATCAAGGGCATAAACTTTGAATAATCAGACTAACCACACGTGGTTATTACATCCACAATGTAGGGGGAGCATTACTCGATCTTCTATCTAAGTATAAATCAAAAATTCTTAAATTGTCTTCACAAAACTGAACACTTAATTCTTCCTGCTGCCAATTAAGGAATTTAGTATTATGAAACTCGTTGCAACGCTCTCCTTAGTCTCTTGGGACTGATCCACGATCTTGATCTTAGTAGTTGGGCTGCCTCAAGACATGTACTTGAAATTTACGGAACTTTAACACTCGGTTCCTCAGACAGTGCAAACAATGGGGAAAAGAAAGGCAGCAAGCAACAAAACTGCGACAATATCTAAAACTGCAGGTGGTCCATGTTTGACACTCATGAACTATCTTACAGGGGCAATGGGGGCAGCTGACCAGCAGATAATGTCAGTGGAAGAGACTTTTTACTCTGAAAACCCAGGAGCTGAGGTGACGTTGAGTAATGGCCCTATAGTAGGGAAGGAGGGTCACGCATGTACATCAGAGACCATAAAGGCCCAACAGACTCTTAATGGCTGTATTCAAAACGTATCTGACCACATATTAGTTAGTGACCAGGAAAGTGAAACCCAACCTCCACCGAAACGCCCCAGAAATCCGGGCATAGTGGCTAAAGTAAATGAGGTAACCCATGTAGAAACAAGACCGCAACCCACAAAGACATGTAAAAAATCATTCAAACGGGGTAAATCATTAGCCCTACCTGAAGCAGGCACTAGAGGGAGATCCCTTTTTAGCACCCAGTCCTATAATTCGTAGGACGACATTAGAAAGCTAACCACAAAGATGGACGAGCTAGATAAGTTTTTGAGAGACGCCCTAACCAGATTAACTGATAGAGTGGCTTTGATTGAGGAGACCCTCAGTAAGCGCTCAGAAAATACGATGTATTATAACACCAATAATACAGCAAGTAATAATGCTGGTATAACAGCGACTATGGGTAAGGGGACAACACATAGATGAGCTACACAATTAGTGCCTCCAGTAGATTTGAATTCTGTAGGGACTAACCATGAAGATTGCCCAACAAAGATAGGACTAAAATCAAAACAGAACCTATAAGGACTCCACTTGATATTTCTTTTGTAGATACTAATAGAGTAAATTCTACAAAAGGAAAAAATCCCTGGGCTCTTTTATCCACCCATTCAAGTCATATCTATTCCACCATGCCCCAACCCCAAATTAGGCAACAGCCAGAGTTGGTTTGTTTGGATTTACCACCAGAAGCCACTCCATACACATTAATTCTGGCAAATGTCCCTATACTTCCTGCTCAAGCACCCGAATCCTGGGATACCTTGAGGAATAAATCTTTATTTTGGCTTGACACAAAAACAGGGCTAACTGAAGCACTCTTTGCTGAATTCAAGATGGCCAGAAGAGTTAGCTGGGTTGGTAAAGATCGTAAAACCCTCTACAGTGATTGTGTGGTTTTAACATTCAAAACCCCACACTTAGGGGCCGATTCCGATTCGGGCCGGAAATCTCTCCGACCGAGCCGGACTCGGAGAGATTTCCGACCGAATCGGACCCTAGCAGTCCGACCGAACGAGTACGATGCGCACGTATGCCATCGGACTCGAGTCGGTCGGACTCCACGTGAAGTCAATGGGAGCCTGTCGTACAACGCGTACGCGGGCTCCCATTGACTCAATGGGCACGACGCTGAACAAGGGCGCCCCCTACAGCGTGTTCGCGTCGATGCAGGTCGCACCGTACATGCACGTGTAGGGGGGACCCATGGCTCCCCCTGTGTGCGACTCGCGTGCCCTACGCTTCCAGGGGTCCGACACGGACCCCAAAGTGCGGCTCCGACAGCTCCTTGGAGCCGGACTGCGCGAGTCGGTCAGAGCGGTCGCGATGCGCATCGTA
This sequence comes from Calotriton arnoldi, assembly GCA_963921515.1. Classification (NCBI taxonomy): domain Eukaryota; kingdom Metazoa; phylum Chordata; class Amphibia; order Caudata; family Salamandridae; genus Calotriton; species Calotriton arnoldi. The sequence goes on from CAWUFW010007563.1 coordinate 28,248, forward strand.
CTTACCCGGCCGGGGAACATCTCCATTGCGCGGTGCGAGTCGTCCCCGTGCGAGTCGGTCGGAGCGGTCGGGTCCTGCGAGCGAGTCAGTCGGAGATTTCGCGGCGCACGCATCGTACTCGCTCGCCCGGATGCACGTACGATTCGGTCGGGAAATAGGGCTCCGAATCGGATCCGGTAAAGCCGAATCCGATTCGGAGCCCTACCGGCCGAGATCGGAATCGCCCCTTAGTCCAAAGCATTCTGAGGAGAGCAGGGAATCACTTTATTATGGCCCAGGGTGTTAACTTAGTACCTTTAGGCTATTTCTACCAACCATCGAAGGACCAACATACAATATTCACTAGTGGGAAACACCTTGACAATGCTCACTATAAATATAATGTCCCGGTCAGCAATCGATTTGACAGCCTTCAAACCCTAGAGGAGGTAGGCTGACTAAATACGATAGATCCACATGCTACACAAATTGAGGAATGTAGTCAAATTGTAATAACAGAGTCACAAACATGCATGCCCAATTTGGGACTAAATCCTGATGTAAGAATTAACTCAGACTCTTCAAAAGGTTTCCACCTTACATCTATCTAGTAGTTGGTACCGATGGTACAATAGCCAACCAAGTTAAGTGTTTAAATCCTGTAACACTCTCCATTCCCACAGTACTACCTGATAAAGCTAACGACGCAAATTATATAGGCAATAGCAACCCAGATCTTTGTCATTTGCTATTTTGGAACATCGCAGGGATACGTTCAAAGCTTGTCAATCCGCCATGGCTAGATTTCATACGGAAATTTAACATAATGTGTTTCCAGGAAACTTGGACAGCGGACATTGTGCACATCAACGGCTATAAAAACCTTTCATACAGCAGCGATACCATCGGAACATGGGAGCCCTAAGGGCAGGCTATCCACATATGTATCGAACTATGTGAATTTAAGTAAAATCGAACTGAAGAAATCAGAAACATATTATCAACTAATCATATTTAATATCGATAGGTTGTATTGTATTGCTCTGTTAAATTTCTATAATAATGTGCCGCCCGATCAGATCGGGGCGGGGTAATGAGGAAATTAGGTAATGATTTAAAACTTATTCAGAATGATATTGTAAAAGATGTGTTTACAATATGGGTGGGGACTTTAACTCTGTTTTGTGTCTAAACAATGAGGTGGACGTGTGCCGGTTTATGTCTGATGATGAGAACAGTTACACACATTCCCGTATACAAACTATGGGGAACTTCTAAATGAAGTTATGTTCGCGTCAGATCTAGGGTTTGCTAACGAGTTATGCATACCGCCTGTCCCCCTCAGCTACACTTTTAATGGGAGAGGGTGTTACTCGACCATCGATTATATATTGATGTCAAATAGACATTTAACCAGACTTCAGTCTTCTACTACCCATAAGAATGCCTTGAGTGACCACTTCCCATTAAGTGTATCAGTCATACTATCAAATAAGGCATTAAACACTAAGGGTAAAATGCCCCATGTTGCACAGAACATAGCTCTAAGCAAACTAAACGGCTACTCCTTGCGCTGGACGATGGTGGATACATTGGAAATAACAAAGAAAGTAGTGACTAAATGTGAATCTGCTTTCATAGCTTGCCTTGACGAGTTAACCCCCAATGCCGATATTTTAAAATCCTTCTCACAGATAACTGGACATATAAAAGAGGCCCTATTTGTGAAGAATAACAATTCGCGTATTAGAAATCAAGGTTGGTTTGATGCCAAATGCACCCATGCATACTCTAGACTGAAGCACGAGTTACATAAATCAACCAGAAAAAATTCATGATATCAGAAAGGCTAGGGGGTATACAAACATGCACTTAAAGAGCGCAAAGATACGCTGAGAGTAGAAGCATGGTCAGCCTTGCACAAAGCCTCCCTAATTAGAGATAACACAGCATTTTGGAAGGCAGTCAATGCCCCCTTCTTGGCTGCTTGAGATGTACCCACTATCGAGATAGCAATAGCAGAAGATCAATGGGTGGAACATTATTCTACTATGTATAATTGTACTATGCATGAGAAATCTTTGGGTAGTCAACTGCCCCAAGACACAATACTGTCACCTGTTAACTGTCCTATCGCTCTCCAGTTCACACTAGAAGAGGTTAACTGCGCTATTAGTTCAAGTATGGGTGGGAAAGCCCCTGGGCCTGATGGAGTCCCCGTAGAGCTTTACAAAACTAATCTGTTGCTATTGGGCCCGCTTTTAACTCAAGTAATAACAGTATGCTGCTCCTCTCATTTTATAAAAACCTGGTCCGAATCAATCTTGGTCCTGATTTTTAAAAAAGGTGACCGTCAGGATCCTGGATGCTTATCGGCATATATCACTGTTAGATTCCCTGGTTAAAGTAGTGGGGCGTATTATACTTAACAGACTACAGGACTGGGCCGAAGATAGTAGAATAATTTCAGAACTACAATTTGCCTTCTGCGAGGGCCTAGGTACTGTCGAGCAGAGTCTAAATTTAAACATCCTTGTGGGGAAGTATACTCTGGCAAAGCAGGGCAGGCTGTACTTAGCATTTGTAGACCTCACAGCAGCTTTCGACTGCGTTATGCATGACAAGTTATGGAGGATCTTGGAGGACCTAGGCGTGGAAACTCCAATTATATATTTTTTAAGGCAATTATACAGTGACGTAAAGGCAAGGGTGCAGTATATGGAGCTGGCGGGGAGTGCACGGCCATGTTCAAAATTCAGAGAGGGGTAAGGCAGGGTTGTTCTATTCACACTCTATATTAACGGACTAGGTCAAGCGCTGGTGAATCAGTGCCAAGACTTGCCACAAATTCGCAAATGGCCCATACCCACTCTACTGTATGCGGATGATGCCATATTGATGTCACGCACGCAATTGGGACTTCAAAGGTAGTAACTAGTTTTTCCACGTTTATGCACGATTTGGGCCTTAGAGTGTACACGTCAAAAACTTTTGTCATGAAATGCGGGGGTGGTAGTACAAAATGTAGAGATATTTATATTGACAATAAAAAGGTCGAATTTACAAAAAGATTTTCCTACCTGGGTATCCTTTTCGACAAGAAGGGGACATGGACTCAGGCAGGTCAAGCAAGGAAATTAATGTTCATGAAATCCACTGCCGCCATAGCTAACTTCGCTAGAAAGCTGGGTAGATGACCACTTGTAGAGTTACTACACATCTACCAGGCTAAGTCTATCTCTACAGCTATGTACGGTTCAGGGTGTGGGGTTATGTAGATTCACAGCCATTACAACTAGTTGAGAATGCTTTTTAACATTTTTGTTGGCAGTTCCAAGTAGTACATCTTCCTATGTTTGCCATTCTGAATTAGGATTGCCATACATATCTGACCTTATAAAAACAGAACCCGTTTTATTATGGCATAGGATTTGGACGACATCAAAAACCACACTTAATCGAGACATTTTAAACCATAGTCTTAAGCTTGAGCGGGTTTCAACCGTACCATGGCTAAAATATATCAAAAATTTCATGAACGACCTTGGTCATCCTGAATATTATAACGAGCCTAGTACTATGATTGCTGTCACAACGAAAGATCTTAAGGGAAATTGTCTGACATTATTGGACTCAATTAGACTTTCTGCAGAAATAGTGAAGCCAACTGTACTGGCAAACCATATGATTTTAACCACCTATAGCATCCAGCCCTATCTTAAAATCACGCATGGCAGATATGATAGATTTTTACTGACTAGATTGAGATTAGGGACCATATATAGATTAACAAATTTCCCTACTATGAACGATTGGTCCAGAGATATGAGCAGGTGCCCTTGTGATGATGTTTCCCAACAATCAACTCTGCATGTTGTTTTATTCTGCAAATTTTACTCTGTACAAAGAAAAAGGTGGATTATACCAATGTTAAAGTTACTCGAGCTTCAGACAATGTCGCCACCCATTAATAGCCCTGCAATTTTTAGAGAATAAATATTTTATAAGGATATTATCTGTTTTTAAAAAAAAATGTAATTAAATGTAGAAAAACCATTTTAATGTGAAGTTTTAAAATATTCAATTTTTTGTGTATGCATATAGGAAGGCAGCTCAAAAAAATTTCAATTAGATTTTTTAGATCATGTTTAAAGCTTTGTTGATTATAATGATGTGTGATGCTATGTGCTTTTATGATTATCTTGAGAGAAATCGAATACAGCTTTGTTAAATTGAATTGAATACTAGTGTACTGACACACCCAGGCATACAGCAATGCAGACACTGATACACCCAGTCAAACACTAATGCATCCAATAACACAGCCAGGCACACACTGATGCACACACTGACACACCCAGGCATACACCGATACATAGACTGACACACCCAGGCATACAGCAATGCAGACACTGACACACCCAGCCAAACACTAATGCATCCGGTAATACACTTAGGCACACACTGATGCATACACTGATGCACCAACGCATACACTGATGCAGATACTGACACACCCAGGCATACAGCAAAGCAGAAACTCACACACCCAGCCATACACTAATGCATGCATTAACACACCCAGGCACGCACTGATGCATACACTGACACACCCAGGGACATACCAATGCACACACTGACACACCCAGGCATACACCGATGCATAGACTGACACACCCAGGCATACAGCAATGCAGACACTGACACACCCAGCCAAACACTAACGCATCCACTAACACACCCAGGCATACACTGATGCACACACTGACACACTCACTCTCACACCGATACAGACACTGACGCATTAAAAACACAGAGTTAGCTCTTTCTTTGACCAAATGGTCATTCTAACAAAAACCATTTTTTTTTCTAGAAAGGTTTTTTAACAGTTTTTTAATTTTTTTCTTTTTTTTGAAAACATTTTTTAACAAAAAATGAACAGGGAAGTAAAAAGGGTAAGGATAGGGAAGCGCAAAGAAGCAACTGGCTTCAGTCTTCAAAAAATATTATGTGGTCATTGGAAGCAAAAAAAAAAAAACGAACAGCCATGCTTCTTCATTGTATCCAAGACGTGACCCACAGAAGACATTTTTACAGTGACAAGCATGTGGCATTTTGCACAGTGAATAACCATGTCGCTCAATTCTTCGCAGGCAGCTAGTATTGTAACAACTTCACCTGATGATGGTTCTCCCAAGGCTGCTGTAGAGGTCGACTGTCCTGCTGCACCTACTTTCTCCCACATCATCCAGTTCTAGACCCTTTCATGAATTGATTTTAGGTGCTTTCACATGGAACTTGTCCCATGTGAATACTTCTTTGCAGTGCCTCTGAATAACTGCTTGCCGTAAATCTTGCACTGCACATATTTTGCTGTTACCTTCTTTTCCCCAGAAGGTATAGTAAAGTGCCTCAACACATCACTCTGTTTCGTGTGAGGTGGTGTGTCTTCTTCCTCATCCTCAACAGGTTGTGGATGCTCATCTTGGACGGATGATGTAGCTTCAGCCATTGTGTAAAAGCAGAGCACCAGTGGTTCTCAATCCTCCTTCTAGATACTTCACTGGAGAAGTTACTGCTTTTGGGTGTGGTTTTCCATGTGCATGGGTGGGGTCTTAATATATACAATCAGAAGACACGGTTGGGGTGTGTTTTAGAGTGAATCCGGTCCATAAATTAGCAGATTTGCAAAACTCGTAAAATGGGTAACTTTGTTGAAAAACAGATATAAGGTGGTTTATATATACTTGCAAATACGTTCACACTGATGTCATTGATGACAATGGAGGGGTGTACATATTCAGAGTAATTTATAAAATTTCCAGCGAATCCACGGATTGAGACTCATGGATTATTTCCAATCACATGATCAGGATTAACGGTGGCACCCCAAAAAATAATTTAAAAAAATAAAATTTGTTTAATTACATTTAAAAATTTCTTATACTATTCCTTAAGTACATACATGATTTTTATGTTTTAAATGTATAGAAAGTATATTTATAAAAAAGAATGTCTACAGTACAAAAACAAAACTAAATTAAAAATCTAAATAAATTGTAGTACACTTAGTATTAAAAATAAACCCCCAAATTAACTAAAAAAACTAAACATTAGAGGGACATAGTACTTTAGAAATGGAATTTGAAAAGCCTTTGAAATTCACTGAAAAAAGCAAAGGTTACAGGGATGTTATAGTTAGGAAATAGAATTTAAAAAAGCCTTATAAATTCACTGAAAAAAACGAAGGTTACAGGGACGTTATGTTTAGGTTCTGATTTTACTCATACAAAACCAGTGAAATTCAGCAGTTATAATTACCTGAGCCAACTATAACTTACGCCCCGCAATGCACTGCTTATGACCTCACATATTACATCACTCATGGCATGGTCAGTGACATCACTGATGACATCTCAAATGACATCACTGATATCATCCAGTGATTGTGAGTGCTTTCTAAAAGGGGTGGGTGAGTGGGTGTGTAAGTGACTGTTTGGGTGAGTGAGTGGGTATCTGAGTGGCTGTATGAGTGAGTGACTGGATGTGTAAGTACCTGTATAGGTAGTATGGGTAAGTAAGTGGCTGTTTGAGTGGGTGTTTGGTTAAGTGAGTTGGTGTGTGAGTGACAACATTGTAGAGTGAGTGTATGAATTGATGTATGGGTGAGTGAGCAGATGTGTGAGTGTGTGTATGGATGTGTGAATGGGTATGTAAGTGGTTGTGTGGGTGTATGAGTTAATGTGTGAGTGCTTCTATGGGTGAGTGAGTGGCTGTCTTGAGAGGCTGCATGGGTGAGTGAGTGGCTGTATGAGTGGGTGTATGGGTGAATAAGCGGGTGTGTGAGTAGCTGAATGGAAGAGTGAGTGGCTGTGTGAGTGACTGTATGGGTAAGTGACTGGTTGTATGAGTAGCTGTATGGGTGGGTGAGTGATTGCGTGAGTTGCTGTATGAGTGAGTGGGTGTGTGAGAGGCTCTATGGATAAGTGAGTGGTTGTGTGAGTACTTGTATTGGTCTGTGAATGGGTATGTGAGTGGTTGTGTGGGTGTTTGAGAGGTTGTATAGGGGTGTGAGTGGATGTGTGAGTGCTTCTGTGGATGACATTATCAGTGATGTCATGAGTGATGTCATTTGAGATGTCATCAGTGATGTCACTGACCATGCCATGAGTGGGGGTAATAGGTGAGGTCATAAGCAGTGCATTGCAAGAGCGTAAGTTATAGTTAGCCCAGGTAACTATAACTGCTGAATTTCTATGGTTTTGTACGAGTGAAATGTGAGCCTAACTATAACGTCCCTGTAACCTTGTAACCTTTGTTTTTTTCAGTGAAATATAATATATATATATATATATATATATATATATATATATATATATATATATATATATATATATGTTACTCCCAATAAGGGCACGCTCATCAGCTGGTGCGTGCGAGAGGGCCGATCGCAACCTTGAACTCGATTTGATTAACAAAGAAATCTGCACTCCTTTAGCCCTTGAAAACTGCTTTTAATTACTAAATCAAACAATCACACTGATGTGTTTTGGCCACCTAGGTCTTTTTCATGGTACGTGAGTCAATTTTCTCTTTTGCTTATATAGGCTCACATCACAATGAAGCATTCTGGGTGCTGTAGTCATTAAAACATAAATTGCCAAAACATTACAAAACAAAAAAAATCGAAAGATCATGCATGAGTGTGTGAAAGCCCTCTGGTCACTAATATCACAATTTGTTTATATAATGCATTTTCAAAGAGAATTGAATGTAAAAACAATGATGAATAATCAAGTTACTACATGTTTATTAGTAAACTCAGGCCAGAAGGCTGCCAATGAACCAAATAGTTACAACTTATAACCAACACATTACGCTTGATTATTACACAAGATTATCAGGATCTATGATGGTATAGTACCATTAACTGGCGGTATTAATCACAATCTATAAATGCAATTCGGATCCTGCAGTGTATAACTCAGAACCACATTAATCAAGCAGCATATTTTAATTTGAAGTTATAATTGAGTGCCATTATCATTGCAATACATCTTAAGTGATACTATTTGTCTATCAAACTATCTCAAGTACTTAATGAATACAGACCAATATACCACCACTTGTTCATATTTATTACAAGTACTCATTGAAAACAAACCAAAATACCACAATTGTTTTATATTTGTTACAGATGTACACAAAATTCTTGGTCATTGTTCAACCCAAAAGGTGACTTGTTTTGTTAGTCGAATTATATATTTGGACTCCAATCAGCATAGCTTATTTATGGGATCACCGCCCCGTTCATGGTTAAGTACAATGTCAATTCCATAGTATCTTAATATCCTCCAGTCGCTTTCATGGCACTGAATTTGATGTTTGGCAACTGCATAGGTTGTAATTCTTCAATGTTACATTGCCTCAAAAAATACTCACAGGCCTTAAGTTCCACCCCATGTCTGATGGAAGTGTACAATGATATCACATCAATAGTAACCAGAAGGTAATCACTGTTCCAACTGGTATTCACTAGTATACATAGGAAGTCACCTAGATCCCTTATGTAAGAACTAAGGGCCTGATTATGAGTTTGGTGGTGTGGGAACGGGCTGCCACGCCACTGCCCAGCCCCGCACCCACACCACCAAACTCATCGGCACACCGTCCGCCAGGTTACGAGTTGATTCGTGGTCTGGCGAGGGGTGCTTTGGCGGTCCCACGGCGGTGCCTGTTAGAAAGGCACTGCAATGGGAGTGCCAAAGCACATTCCTGCACGGCATGGACTGTGAAGTCAATGATGTGCATGGACAGGGGGTGCATGCAGACAGGGGGCACACCATGTACCCCCCTGGATGCATCCCCTGGCCCAGATGCAACAGGGGGCCCTGTAGTGCTCCATTAGTTTCCTCACTGCCACAGTTTTCATGGCCTGTTCACCACCATGAAAACTGTTGCTGTGAGGAAACTCATAATATGCTTGGTGGTGCCGCAGTGGCACAGCCAGCCTATTGCTGGGCCAGACTGCTGCGCCACAGCCGAGGGATCACGGATCCCATGAGGTTGCGGCGGTCCTGTGGCGGTGGGACCGCTGCACTCATAATGCGGCAGTCGGACCGCCAGTGCGTTGGTTCTAGCCATGCCACCGCGAGTTTGGCAGTCTGATGGACCGCCAAACTCCTAATCAGCTCTTAAGTGTCTTGACTATTGGAGCCAATAATAGTCTCCAACAAACTAAGAGAGGAGATACCCTAACACACCTACACTCCCTACCTTTACTCACAGTTACCATAGCACTCCGCTTACAAATGCATTGAGTCCACTCACATATTTTATATGTGTGAGTGAGGGTCCAGTGATAAAGCATGCCATGGGTGGTACCTGTATATGTATTCATATAAAACTCTTGCTATATCCAAATACAGATAAGTTACATATATAGGTCTGAGATAAATGTAAGGTGAGCACCAATTTACCTGGGTGCCGTTACTTACCGGTCTTGGATACACTACACACATGCACTTTATTAGACTCGAGGTATCTCCTCCCTTAGTTTGTTGAAGCATAGTATTTGGGAAGATGAGGGTATACCTATCAGAAAGACTTCTCACTCCTTCTTTAGTCGTGGCCAAATAATAGTCTACATAATTTGATACATTTTCAAAAAGTGAATCATATGCAATATAATTGGCCTCCCATGTGGATTTACTAGTGTCTTACGGATTTCAGGTAAAAAGTAGATCATGGGCATCATAGGATGGTCTTTCTTCATGTTTTTATATGCATCATTGTTTATCAAAAGATCTTAATGCCACTGCTGGAGGCTTTCATTAAGGGTACTGGTCATTTGTTGAATTGGATTATTTTTTAGTTTCTTGTAATTCATCTCATCCTGTAGTTGTCTGTATGCTTCTTTGATGTAGTCTTTTGTATTGAGAATAACAATGCTTCCACCCTTGTCTGCCGGTTTTAGGATGATTGAGTCATTATCCATTAGACTTTTGATGTGGCACATTCATTATTTGACAGAACGGAGGCACCCTTGTGTCATGGTTAAGGGTGCCTGCATTGGTGTTCGGCAGTCACAAATGCTCCTGTGTATCGAGAGAGCAGAATTGCGCCATATCTTAGTAGAAATGGCATATTTCTGCTCTTTTCCTTTCATGCAATGCAAGACAGCGACTTCCCTTTCTGCACTGTGTTGCTTGAAATGTTAGTAAATATTCCCTGGTATGGTTAGAGGCTAGTCAGAATGGTATATATCCATCCAAAGTCAGTAAGGGGATTAAAATGGTATCACGGATTCAAAGCCCAGATCCTATGGGTTGGCGATCATGACCCCAGGTGACCCAAAATACCAGCAGTCCTCAAATAGGAGTCTTTTCCCCTAAACTAATTTCCTGAACTGTTGTTTCAGTAATCACATTGAACAATTGCAACCCTTTCAAATCCAAGCCAATGAACAGCAGATTTATTCATTTCTACCCAGTTATTTCTTCAGCAATCGATATAGGTCTAGAATATTATGGGAAAAATATCACCTAATTAAAATATTGCGTCATAAATAACGTTCTGAAAATACTGCCTCATTTAGTGTTAATAAAAGTAAATCTACACCCAACGAGACAATCTTTTTGTCGACGATATTAAGGGCAGAGAATATTTTGGTACACAATAGTCTGAGTTACAACTCTGCAACTTAAGTTATTTGCTTGCTTGCAATTTCATGGTATCAATTTGAATCATTTAGTGGGAATTACATTTGCTCCAAATCAACAGTTTGAATGCAAATGGTTGGGAACCGCCCATATGCAGCTGGTTAAAATCAGTGCTTGACATAGGGCCTCATTTATGAGGTTTTTGCCCACGCACCGCCGCGAGGAATCTTGCTGGCCTGGCCTGCGTCAAAAGAAAAGGGCAGGAATGTGCCGTATCTATGTGCCGTATCTATGAGATACGGCACATGCCTGTCCTTTTCCTCTGCACTGGCGCAAAATGGGTTGCCATGTGCCAACGCAGGCACCCTTCCACCATGGTGCAAGAGTGCCTGCGTTGCGGGGCTGATTGATTTTCAATTCAGGTGATTTCCTCTTTCTATGTGTGCTGCAGAATGCAGCACACATAGAATAAGGAAAAAACGAAGAGAAATGAAAAAATTTCTTCTCATTGCACCTCCCTAACACCTCCCATGGGGTGGCGTATTACTAGGTTTACGATTTCTCGTAAATCTGGGAATGTGTCAGATTCCATGGGTGTTGGGGGTAACACCCACAGCAACACCCATGGAACGCAGTGTTCCGCGTGAAAGAGGCACATATTTACAAGGCCATGAAAAGCCACATAAAGTGGCTTTACGTGGCCTTGTAAATATCGTGTGGCACATTGCGCCACGGAGCGTCATAAAAGTGACGGTCGGGTGGCACAAAAGTGCCAGAAGGGGCCTCATAAATGAGGCCCTCAAGTGTTAGCGTCCAACATAATTCTCAAGCGTCCACCGAAGCTTCGTCGCCCACTGTCCTTCACAGCACTGCCAAATGCCTGTGCTAACGCTACCTATTAACCAGCATACTTCCACACATTACAATTCGGACTATTCCAGGTCATGCAAAGCTGTTACAAGGGCCTGGGCGCTTATTGTTAAACACTCTGCTGATATGCGCTGTTGGTAAAAAACAAAAAGGCAAACACCACCACCACATGGTGGACTGTGATAATTATGTGCAGGTGTTAAGAAATAAGTGGCGCTGTCGAACACCAGCACGTTAATCCCTGGCTGAAATCATATGGTTTGAATCTACATTTGGTTCAATATTGTTTTTAATAAAAATGGCCTGAAGTATATTGATGCTATATGTGCTAAGACCTGCGTGGTTCTCGGGTGGACTCCGAACAGGCACTACGTCACATGCAGGAGCTGTTAGGGTGTGGTTAATGTTGCGTATGAGGTAAAGCGTAGTGTGTGAGTGTATGCTGAAGAATAAAGAAGTGTTTCACTGCAGCTGCTGTGTGGCGTATTTCGTTTGCGTGCTCCAGGGCTGGGGAAGAGTCTACATCTGGCGACGAAAGGGGATATGTGCTCCGAAGAAACAAGGCTGCTCTCCCTGAGAAGTTGCAACAGTATAGCAAACTGCTCGTGCGTGCCACGTGTGCCTCAAATCGATGCAAAGCAGTCTGCGACTGGTACATGTGGAGTCAAAGCCCTGCTCCAGCACATACACAGCCAAAGAAGACAGTGAAGGCCCTGCAGAGGAGCACATCCAAAACTCCCGCCAAAACCGTTGGTGAAGTGGTCAACAGAGACGCTGCGCTGCATCCAGAAAATGGAACAATTATTCAGACGAAGTAGAAAGATAACCGTAGCGATAACCAGGTACAAGAAAAGAGAATTTACTCACCATCAAGGATAAGTGAAGCATTCTATGACCTCAGATCGGGCGTGGTGACCCAAGTTCAAGCACAAGGGTTGTGCTTGTAGAAGTTGCAGGTGCTGCAGGGTACGGCAAAAGCTGTCTGAACAACACGTGCTCTCGATGACGATAAAGGAAACACAAAATACAACGCAGGCGTGTTCCTGAAACCACCACCGCCGACAGACACTTCCAAGAAGCAGAACATTGGTGCCAGGTGGGATGCGTGTATCGAAACATTTGATTACTTCATAGATGCGCTAAAGGAAGAAGATGACAAGAAGATCATCAAATACTTGAAAAACCTTGCAGGTGATGGAGTGAAAGAAGTGCTAAAGAAGGTTTCACAGACTGATACAAAATCGCACCAAAATGTAAAAGAAGCATTGGAAACCAAGTTCAATCCAAAGCCAAATTTCGACTATGAAAGATATGTCTTCAACCAAGCATGACAGCGGGTTGGTGAGGCGATGGATGAGTTTGTTGAAAGACTTGATGCACTGATTAAGCATTGCAAGTTCTGTGATTTCACTGATGAGGAAAGCATGCTCCTCAGGTTCGTTTAGAAGGTTTCATGCTGAGAGAAACACACAGCCTTGAGAAAATGCTGATGGCTGCGAGAGCAGAAGAACGAGCCGACTGACAAGCTGCTGACATGGAAACGGGAACAGCGCACAGTGAATCAGCACTGGCCAAGAAAAACAGGCACAAAACAGATGCACATAAGTCGACGTCTTCAATCAAAACAAAGTTATCCTTCCAATGTGGATTTTGGTTTCCCTATGAAGGTGAATGTCCAGCCATCTGACATGTCTGCAAAGGTCAGGAAAGAGACCCATTTCATAACTCTGTGCCGAGCAAAAGAAAAATCAAGTGTGTCACGACGCAAAGAAAAGATGGACTCAAGAATGTTCCAGAAGCACTCGTGCCACGCCGCCAAAATCAAAAAGCAACATCAGCTTCAAAAATGGAAACTAGGCAAAATCAATCATTGTCAAGCTGATCGTAAAAAGACTCTTCGACGTCACTGTCAAGCACCAGCGAAGAAGATGGGTGTGCGCTAATGGTATCTACCAAGGAGCAGTGTCCACATGTGGGGTTAGCTGCCTGTAAAAAACACAGTACAAAGAAAACTTACCAAACAAAGCGACAAGCTTCATTTGGACACTGTACCAAAATCACACTGAAAGTGAACGATCACCCAATATCTTTCATCATAGACAGTGGTGAGCCATGTAATATAATGCCAGTGGAAAGGTTCAACAGCCTATCCCCTGTCCTATCCACCTTATCCCATCAAGCACGAAGGTATATACCTAGGCTGCTTCTGAGCTATTGCAAAACCAAGAGTCATTCACATCGACAATGCAACACAAAAAGACATTAGTGCAACTGTCCATTCATGTTCTACAAGGTACTTCTTCGAGTGCCTGTTTGCTCAGTTTTGCCACCGCTGCTCACATGGGGTTAATATCCCTCAACTAAAATCTCTGTGATCAGTCTGAGATCACGAGTCGATTCCCATCATTGTTTCATGGCCTAGGAAAACTCAAGAAAATGAAAGTACTGTTTCATATCAATAAAGACATTCACCCTGTTGCTCAGCGAGCGACACCGAAGAGTTGCTTTCTATCTACAAGAGCAAAAAGAACAATTGATGGACAGAATGCTGAAGAAACTCATGCATTCACCTCAGTACAGAGATCTGGGCCTAAATCCATCTTTTTTGCTTCCCATGCCATTCCAGTTTAGACCAAGCCATATGCAAATCAGCCTTGACCCTGTTCCCCATGGGAACAGTCCAGCCCGAACTGCCAGGCCAGGTCCTCCCTGGACTGGAAACAAGCATCCTAGGACCGGTTTTGGGGTATCACCCCTCATCAGCCAGGCTAGCTTGATTCCAGTGTCATGGAGAGCACAGGACTCACGTCTGGCCATACCTGTTCCACTCGGGGTGACAAATGCAAAAAGAACAATTGATGGACAGAATGTTGAACAATGTCATGCATTCACAACAGTACAGCGATCTGGGCCTAAATCTATCGTTTTTTTGTTCCCCATGCCATTCCAATTTAGACCCAGCCATATGCAAATCAGTCTTGACCCTGTCCCCCATGGGAACAGTCCAGCCCGAACTGCCAGGCCAGGTCTTCCCTGGACGGGAAACAAGCATCCTAGGACCGGTTTCGGTGTGTCACCCCTCATCAGCCAGGCTAGATTGATTCCAGTGGCATGGAGAGCACGGGACCCATGTCTGGGGATACCCGTCCCACTCAGGGTGACAAATGCAAAAAGAACAATTGATGGACAGAATGCTGAACAATGTCATGCATTCACCCCAGTACAGTAGTTGAGCAGTGCGCATTTGCGTTGATATGCGCCAGGCACACAAAGCCATTGAGAGGGAAAGACACCTTGGCCCTCACACAGGAGACATGATCATGCAATTGAATGGAGCCAAAGTGTTTTCCCATCTCGACCTGAATAAAGGATACCATGAACTTGAGGTGGAGGAGAACTACAGGTACATTACTACCTTTTCAATTCATGTTGGTTTGTTCAGATATAAGAGACTGAGTTTTGGAGTATCCTCGGCTGCTGAGATGTTTGAGAATATTATTTGTCGAGTTATCCAACCTGTTACACATGCTTTCAATTAAAGTGATGCCGTACTGGTTTTTGGGAGAACACAAGAAGAACACGATAAAGCCCTTAATCAAGTGTGCCAGTTACTTGCTGATGCCAGTCTCACTCTGCATGCTGCAAAGTGTGAGTTTCACAAAATCAAACCCAAGTTTTTTGGGAACATATTCTCTGATAGGGGAATGATTCCAGACAAGGTGCAAGCACTGTCATCCCTCCCAAGATGTTACCATGCTACGATGCTTTCTAGGCATGGCCAGTTATTGTTCAAGATACATTCGCGATTTTGCTACAGTGAGTGCCCCATTAAAAGATTTTTTATGTACATCTTAGTATTAACTATTCTTTTTACCAACCTGTTTAACAAAGCCAATTTACAGTGTATAATTTATCGTGTCAATCTTTATTTAACCTTCTTAATCCCTTTCAAGACACTATGATCAATCTCAATGAAGCATGTAGGTTCTCAGTGCAAAAGGAGCACCACAGACACAAGAGGGATAACTTTGTAGTGTGATCATCAGTTCAAAGTCTTATAAGGTGTAATTAGGGAATTGCTAGCTGTCCTCTCAGGCATCCTGAAGGTTGGTGATGACATCTAAATAAGTGCTAGTGATGAAAAGTAAGACGAGGTGCATCTGAGAGCTGCACGGCTGATCTGGCAACTCATCAACAATGGTCTAATCAAAAACTGGAAAAAGTGCAATTCATGAAGTCCTGCCTGGACTTCTTTGGATCCATGTTCACAAATGATTGCATCTTGACCAATCCCCCAAAACATCAATGACATTAAAATGTGCACCATTCTGCTGGGTGTCCTTGTAGAGAGGAGAGTCTAAGGATGTTGAATTACTCTGGAAGATTCATGTACAACTTAGTGGTCATTAATGAAACCATCACAGATCTTCGAAACACCAACAAGAGTTCATGACCACTCAGGACTCATTGTCCTACTTCACTCCTGAATGAATCACTAACCTATTACTGGAGACCAGCCTCTGCAGGCTGGCTGTGGTGCTGTTGCAGTAAGACGAGGAATAGTGCCATGTTCTTGGAGCATTTGTCAGTCAGGCCTTGACCATCATGGAACTAACAGAAAGAAAAGCCATAGCTATCCTGTGAGGGTCCAGGCACTCCTACACGTATGTGCAGTGGCACCCGTTCCAAGTGATGATCAATCAGAAACCACTGAGGTTCATCTTCTACAGATCAACACACAGTTCCCCAACCTCCATTATAAAGTGAATGCTGCAACTTTAGTATTCAAGTCCGAACTGACCTCTGCACTCAACACCAACAATCGAGTGGACTGACGTTCTCAGGATCATGGCTGGCCACCCTGGCAGAATGCTGTGAGACTCAGAGAACTGAAGAGTGTATGAGTCTGGCAGTGGAGAGCTCAACCCCAGAAAAACTGAAGCTGCCTGAAACAGGCTACCCAGGGGGATGATTGTCTACAGGTGGCTATCAGGGTACGTCAGTTTAATAATTGGGAGAATTTAATAGAAGGAAATTTACATCATACCAAAAGATCAAAGAAAAAACTCTAAGAGATAAGCACTTTTCACTAGGAAGTGACAAAGTCCACAGAGGGTTTTATCTACAAGAGGGCAGCACTGTTCCACAATGAACGCTGACCCTACAAAGAGTCAAACTGGTTCATGAAGGAGACCAGGCGATGTAAAAACCAAAGCCCACTTTCATGAGAAGATGTATTTCTTAAGGGTCGACCAAATGGTAGAAGAAGAGACATGTCAGTGCCTTTTCTGTAAACCCACAGGGTTTGGTAGCAAAACATCATAACCAAAATATTGTCTAACAGAAATATGAAACTGTGCCATTATTATTGTTCATAAAAATATCATCCAATTGGATTTAACAATAGAAAATATATACAGAATGGGGATGCTGTTTTGTGGAAGATATTCTGACATGCAACCACCACAAGACCAGCAGATGGTCCACTGCAAGAATCTGCAAATAAAAGTCAGACACTCTCAACCAAACCAAGCACAGATTTCTTAAAACTATCAGGATGGCAGCTACTAGTAGTAATTGGAATTGTGGGCACCTCTGCCTTTGTGACAGTCATACGCAAGGTAAAGACCATTTTTGCTGCATATTAAATCCCAGAAAAGGTTGAAATTGTCAATTACCTCCCTCCCAGGGAAGGGAGTTCAAAGTAAAACTAAAGCAACTGGAGAGAGTCAATATTGAAAAATCACCCCCGACCGGCTCCATCCCAGTCTGAGACATAAAAATGCAGAAAACTGGAGCTGAGGCCCCACACAAGCGTGCAGCCAGACACTGCATTGGCAGTTATTTGGTGGCATGAAAAATATATGTGCATGTATGGATCACTGATCACGCTGAAGATTTTAACGAAATTGATATGAAAAAAGATCTACACAAGAACAGGAATAGGACCAAATACAGAATGTAGGGTGTGGGTGACAACTCACAAATCCCATAGGTGCTCCCCCAATCTGCCCTGCTGGTCATCCTCACACCTGAGTCCCAGTACTTTAAATGGGCAGGTACTGTCGGGTACTGAGTACCTGCACTTGTTTAATTTGAGGGGGGAGTACCAGTACTTCTGAGGACTGGTGCAATACAGACTAACCGCGCAATGAACGCTGGTGCAAACCAATGAATGGCCACATGAGCAGAAGAAGATGCACTTGCCCATTGGACATTCAAACAGGATGTCAAGAGCTCGTGCAAGAGTGATGCCAGAGAGACAACTTTAACAGGGTTTTTGAAACTAGATCCTACAGTTACGTGGTGAAAGGGCCACCCATAGACATTAGTCGACCTCCAGAAGTCCCCCTTCATTCTGAAGAGATTTATTCGTAGGATCTCACAGAGGCCTTTAGGTTTTTGATCTGTGGCAAACCCTTTTTAATGCAGGAGCATGCCTGGATGCCGCGATGGGGGTAGACAAAGGGGACCTGGAGGCAACACAGTCAAAAGAAACTGGAATCTCTCCAGTCCATCGGGCAAGCAGAGGCAAAACCAGCCGTGGGAAGATCCACTTCCCCCAACAGATTCTCGAGATACCCATAGGGGACTAGAATTCCAAAACAGGCTAGGGCCCCTGCCACAATCAGCTATACCCAAGTTCAGCTAAAGCCAAGTCAAGCAAAACACTTCAATGCGCAGACATCTGCGATAGCGCTTCAGTAGCTAAAGGAAGCGCTTGTAGAGCATTGTCTCTGCTGTCATTGAACCATGCGCTTCATGACACACAGGAGCATATTTACAAGCCCTTATCCCCACCACAACGTCACTGTCAGTGATGTTGTGATGGCCATAGGGGACTCGCCTTACTTACAATGCAGCGTTAAGCCTCTTAAAGTGGCTTAACACTGCCTTGTAAATAATGCGTCCTTTCACGCTGTATTCAGCATGAAAGGGTAGGGTAATGGGTGTTGTGGCGGGCGTTCCACAGCAACACCCATTGATTTTGATGCTGCCCCCTATTTACAAGGGCAGCATAAACAGGAGGCCGCGCCAAAATTAAGACCAGGGAAAACCTGGTCTTAAACAGAGCGAAACAAGGAGAAATGCTTTATTTCTCCTCGTGTTTGCTGTTTCCATGTGTGCTGCGTTGTGCAGCACACATATAAACAGCAAATTGCCTATGGTTGTTTATGTGCAGGAAGGTCCCCCTTCCTGCACATAAACAATCCTTTTTAAAAAATGCAGTTTTGCAACTTCTATGTGTGCTGCATTAAGAAGCACACATAGAAGTTACAAAACGGCTTTTAAACATTGTTTATGTGCAGGAAGGAGGACCTTCCTGCACATAAACAATCTTCCCCTCAACGCAGGCACCCTTGCACTATGGTGCAAGGGTGCCTGCGTTGGCGGTAGGCAGCTAAAGTTAGCGCCAACACAGGAGGAAATGCAGAGCTGCACCATATTCTAGTAAATATGGTGCAGCCCTGCGTTTCTAAAGTGACGAAGCGTGTCGTTAGCCTTCTTGGCTTAACGTCATGCTTCGCCATTTTATTGTAAATATGCCCCACAGTGCCGACCAATTTTGTTTTAATTGGGTTGGGAGGTATGATGAATACTTTAGCAATATTCTATATAGAGCTGTGGAGAGCTATGATATACCACACAGACTAAAAATAAGCCTTCACGTTTACGCTGGCCCATAAAAAGCACATGCAAGCTTTGAAACCAGTGGAACCGGATGACCTATCAGGTTTAATATTCCTATAGTCAACAAAGCCACCTATTTTCCTTGATTTTTAGTGTGGGTGCTGAAGGACAAGGGTGGTCTCACTGGAAGTGAATAGGTCAAATAAGGTCAATAACAAAGGAGGTGGAAGAGTGTGCAGTGGAGCATGTGGAGCAAGGAAGAGCTGGTAGATTCCCTGCAACAGCGGATGGCTGGCAAAACTCTCATAAATTGAAATGATGGTCCATCATAAATATATCACTGAAAGGCATTGGCCTAAATGTCTATTTTGGAGAGACGAAGAAAACAGTAATTATTTCTCAAAATAAATTAAAATCAGGGTGGGACTGTACCAATGATGGCCACTTGTGGGGTATAACCCTTGAAGGAATGAATCTGACAGAGAGACAAGAACTGGAGTGGCACCAACAAGAGTGGTGGTGTTTGGCCACCTTATTTAAGAGAACGGGTGGAGAGGGCACCGCTGAAAAGAAGAGGTTCACTTCTTGATGAAGCGCTCACATACACTGATGTATTTTAAGCACTGAAAGTAAAAGAATGTAGCTTGTATTTGCACAACACTTGTAAACGCTGGGGCATATGTACAACGAAGTGGCGGAGGGCGGCTTAACGCCACGCTCCGCCACTTCAGTAACGCAGGGCTGCACCATATTTACAACTATATGGTGCAGCCCTGCGTTTCCCCTGCACTGGCGCAAACGTAGCAGCCTATCGCCAACGCAGGCACCCTTGTACCATAGTGCAAGGGTGTCTGCGTTGAGGGGAATATTGTGTATGTGCAGGAAGGTGTCCCTTCCTGCACATAAACAATCTTTAAATGGTGTTTTGTGTGTGCTGCTTAATGCAGCACACATAGAAGTTGCAAAAAGTCATTTTTTTTAAATTGTTTATGTGTAGGAAGGGTCACCTTCCTGCCCATACACAATCAATGTCAATTTGCTGTTTCTATGTGTGCTGCACAATGCAGCACACATAGAAACAACAAAAACAAGGAGAAATAAAGCATTTCTCCTCGTTTCGCCTGTTTAAGACCAGGTTTTCCCTGGTCTTAATTTTGGCGCTGCCTCCTATTTACGCCACCCTTGTAAATTGGGGGCAGCGTCAAAATCAATGGGTGTTGCGGTGGAACGCCCACTGCAACACCCATTGCCCTCTCCTTTCACGCTGAATTCAGCGTGAAAGGGTGCCTTATTTACAAGGCAGCGTTAAGCCACGTTAAGGGACTTTACGCTGCCTTGTAAATAAGGCGAAGCCCCTATCGCCACCACAACGTCATTAAAAGTGACGTTGTGATGGCGATAGGGGCAGGTAAATATGCCCCTGTGTGTCACTTATAAACATCCCATGGAATAGCAATTACCTGCTGGTGATAACAGACGTAACATCTCTTTGCACATGTATAAGTCATGAAGTAAGACTCAAGGCCTGTAGATACTTCCTATGGAAGAAAAATATAAACAGATGGGAACACACCTGCATGTTGTTGCAGATTATAAAAATGGCACCTACCAATTTATTTTATTTATTTATTTATAGGTTTTACATAGCGCTTGAATCACCCCCAGAGGGGTATCTCAGCGCTTTGGACACTGCAACTAGACAGGCTGACGGCAGAAGTTAAAATAGAGCAGTCTTGAGGAGTTTTCTAAAGCGCACATAGTCGGAGCAATAACTATTTCCGGTTTGTTAATGACATTTTCCATCACACTTGCGGTACATCAATGGAGAATTCTTTTGCTCCAAACTATATGAATCTCACCATGGGATGGTGGGAGAAGCAATAGGCATGGGTCCACCAAAATGAAAGATTCTTGGAGAGCAGAAACATCTGGCTTCGTTTTATTGACGACCTTTTGATTATTTGAAACAGGACGAAGGAGGACTTTCAAAATCTGAATCGAAATCCATATTACATCCGTTTCACATGTAAGATGAGATCTCAGAGAGTAGAATTTTTGAATATAATCATTCTTATTGAAAATGAAAATTTGCCATCAGCAATACACAGAAGATCTATAGCTACTAACAGTGTGTTGCATGCAATGAGTCACCATCCTCTGCATTTAAAATGGAGTATCCCTTACTGAGAAATGTTGAGAGTGAGGAGAAATTGTTCAACAGCAGAAGAAATGATTACAACACTCATGACATGTTATCAATAATGTCAGAGAACATGTCGAGAGTGTTGTAATATGTGAGGTCATGGGCAGTGTTGTGCTTTATTTTAACAAGGTTTAAAATATGAGAGTCATATACATTCCACTGTCTCCATCTTCTGAATCCCAGCAAACGCCTACTCTTTTCAGACAAGCAGGTAAGTATAGATGTGCAGCATAAAAGCCCAAACAGTGTTTGCCATAGATATTTTCTCCCTGATTTAATCACATTTAACTTGCTGCAGAAGGAAATAGTTATTTGGGCATGATGATTGCCCAATCTCTTGTTGATGTCTCTCAAGGTCATCTAGGGGTGCTGCCGCACATTTTGCACTTTACATCCAGCACCACCGGTCCTACCCTCTTACCTCCCTATCAGTGGATCCTGCTTCTGAAGATCATGGCTATGAATGACGAGATCCCACAGGTGAATGTCATGTTCTACCAAGACCCAAGTGAGTGTGCCTGGCATGTTCTGCTCCTGTATTTTGACTCAGGGCTTCAGGTCTGTGCCGGACATTTGCCAGCAATTTTCCAGAAGTGGATACCGTGTACAACGTTCATACACACTCTCTCACACACAGACACGCACATATACTGTAGCACATACACATACACAGTCACACACAGGCATTCACACAGGCACACCCACCATTCAACAAATTTTTCTGTTGAAATGCTTGCCTTCCACTAAGGTACCACCTTATATCCAATGTGCTGATAGCTGCCAATGTTTCAGACTGCCATGTGTGACATATTCATAATTTCAGTGTAATTATGAGTGACATTCAACGACTATGAGTGACACTTTCTCACAAGCAAAAATCAAGCAACGAAGAAGAGGGAAACATTTAAATATCAGAAATTACACCCATCTGAGCAACGAGAAACTTAATGAAGTTCTTAAAACTGCTGCAAAACACCAGAAATGGAAGGGCACTAACCCAGCACCCTTGTAACCTGATCGTACTGCTAAACAAATGTGTAACCAATAACAATTAAACAGATCCTACCTTGGCCAGCCTGCGCTGACCGGGCTCCTGGCTCCTCCCTGGCAATCAATCTAATTAATGCAGCATCATGACACACAGAGAGTCTTGGAAGGCGGGCACGGACTCGGGCACTCCGCCAGAATGGCGGTCGCGCCGGTCCCTCGCATCCGGGGGAGGAAGGGCGCGTCGCGCACAATGGTGACGTGGCGCCACGACCTCCCCCAGGGCCCGCAAATGATTGGTCATCGGGGGCGTGAACCGGAAGCACTTACAAGTGCTTCCGGTTCGCGCGTTCGTTCAACGTCGGGCAGGCCGGTCGGAACCGGCTTGCCCAACTCTACTCTTTAAAAGGCTGGGGAGCGAAGTGGACGGTCTCTTTTCGCCGCTCCCCAGCCTGACTGCAGTTCATTCACGGGTCAGGGCCTCAGTCGGAGGCCCCAATCGATTCTTTTCATAGGGGGGGCCCGGGGGAGGTATCCATCCGGTAAGCTGGGCCCCCTACGCAAGGTCACTCCGGTAAGAGGTTTGGGACCTAGCTTGATCTGGATCTGGGGCCGCCAGTCATTGACCTTGCCGTAGGCTCTAACAGGGATACGCAGAAAGAGAATATCTTCATTGCTTAGCTTACGATAGGACTGGCTATGTATTAGAAGCATGTTAAGGTTAGCCAATTGACATCTTGTACCTATCAATGTAATGGTCTCTCTGCGTATTGTACATAATGTAAATAATAATAATTTTAATGTTCGATTATTTTATGTAACAAAATACGGCCGGGGTTTACGACCCCTAATCCAAACAGTTGTGGTGTTTGAATTGTTTGCCTTGGGGGAAAGGGGGGCGGTGACCACATGGGAGCCGGGAGGGTCCCCACCCCAAGGGTCTTATTGGTTTAAAGCTAGGAGGGGGATTTAGGCAGTACCAGACCATATGTCCAGGCTCTCCACATGGGACCAGACTGACTGTACCCAAACTGAAGCAGGATGTGCGATGCCCCAGCGTGGTTCTCAGCTGCCTCAGCCTGCTAATAAATTATGATAATCATTCACAGACGTCATGCTACTATATCAGGCTTTGCTGACAAGTGACACCGCTGGCCGTGCTGAAAGTACTTTGTTGGACCAGCACCACCAGCCCAACAACACAGATCTTTTCAGCTGTCTAGATATAATTAAGAGTCAGCTGACTCGCAAGCTGTCGCAGACAGGCAGCAGTGAGCATGGGTTCTGGAAAACCTCAGGAGAGTGAGGCGCACACCAGCCAGGAGTTACTTCAAAGACTTGACTACTTGTACTGCTCTCATTTTCAACTCTAATAAAAGGATTACCAAGCAGCTGAACGGTGTCCGCCCGGTCTGCGTGAACCCGTGCCACTACCTGCCCAGCCCCGCAGACAGCGGCACCAGAGATTACATCAGCAGGCTGTCACAGACCTAGTGCTACTACACCAGGCTCCTGCTCTGCTGGCCGCTGCCCATCCTGAAAATAATTTGTTGGACTGGCACCACTAGTCCAGTGTGACCACCGCTCAGGCTAGTACTATTAATTTAAAGCAAATTTTTGGAGGTCAACAAGCAGAGTGAGAGTTCACTCCAGGCACTCACTTAGCGTTCCTACCCCTAGCCCACTGTTATCTCACATATCGCTATAAGCATCATCTCTTGTGACAAAACACAGTTATACAGTTGCATTACAAATAACAAAACAGTCCAACAACTTTTTCTTGTGGGAAAACTGTCGCAAGTTTATTTGCATTCTGTTATGCATATATATACACAGGTAGGGTTAGCTTACGGGTGATCATCCGAGTGCAGCGCTGTTAAGGACTAACCGCTGACACCCCTCCTGAAACAATCTCCAGCCACCAGGCATTACGTTGCCATCTCATTCTTTAACGGGTGCTGTATCTTACGTATTGGGGCTGCGGCCCATTGCTTTTTTATGTGTTTGCTGCACCTGTGCCACCACGGAGTGAGGAAAGGCCAACCCCCAGCTATCAGGATACCAACTGTCCCTTACGGGATGAAGGGGTCACCGTCGCGTTCTTCTCATGGCCCCCTATGACCTGAGGATCTCATTTTTATTAGCGGCCCCATCACCCTCTGATGGGGTATTGATCGCCTTTTTGCATAAAGATCACCCTGTAACTCCGCTTGCGACGCTGTTTAGCAGTTCTTCAGTGCTGTTCTGTTCAGCTCCCCTGCTGGGTGGGTGGGTGGGCGGAAAAATGTTTCTGCTGCTTTCCGGAAAGAGGAATTGCCCAGGTGACCTGCCCACCTAAATAGCCTTCCGCCTCCCGAAAGTGCGTCGTCCCTGAGAAGGCGAGATCTCGCCCATGCGATTGTCCCCTTCCGGCCTGGTGGCCATAGAAAAAATACTAGCCCCTCCAGAGGCAGTGGGGAAATGCTAAGGGGCTGTCCCCTCTAGTGTCCCCCTGCAGGGGACGTGGCCATCTGCCTACCTTGCTTGAGGCAAGCAGCAATTTGTATGGGCTGCCTCGTTGTTACGGCCGCAATGACTACTGTGGCAAACACTGGCCCGCATGATTCTGAGGCTCAGCAGGCTGCACAGTGCGGACTGGTGTACTATGGGCTGCTGAACCACTCCAGCGGTGCCGTCTCAGCGTGGATTTCACTCAGTCGCCACTGGTGGGGTGGATCGGCTCCGGTCATGGCTGGATCAATCATTTTTAGATAGTTTACCGTGGCACAATGTGGTGCGAGCCGCGCTGCCAGTGCCACTGCAGCCTGCCAAAACTTTATGAACTGCAGCCGCCTGCACCGCCTCCTGCCTAGTGTGTGTCAGGAAACTCATCCTGACCTTCCCCCAAGTTTTTCATTGGGCACTGACTCTCACGTCAGTCATGAATGTCTCAAATATGCTGCGTGGCCGGCGGTGTCGGGTGAATCTTAGAATAATTGTTAAATTGTTAATTTGTACCAGTAGCAACCAGCGCTACGGACTCTGAGCCAGCCCTTCCCAGGAGAGCAGCGTGCGCTGCCATTCCAGCTTTAGTTTCAGTGCTTATGGTGCATGATTACTAGCGCTCCTGCTTGACAGCTGAGGAGGTGCTATTTTGCGTGACTTTGCATTTCAGTGCTGTGATGCGGACCACCACACTGAAATGCGTTAGTCTAACGCCTGATGCGAGGTACTTCGCAGGGCTGTGTGCTTCGATTCCTGCTCGGGCTGCCTCACAGCTCCCAGCCTTTTCCTGGAGGTACACACGCACTTAACTAACTAACATCATGTCACAATAGATTTCCAATGTGTTAAATGACATTGCAGGCAGCAGACACTGCGGCCCATGCACAGTGTTAATAACAGGGCATAGTCTGATTGAAACCTGAAGTGTTAATCACAGTGTGATTCAGGACCATGGTTGGACTGGCCTTAAAGAACATCAGGCAATTCCCTGATGGGTCGGTGCCTACAGGCCACGTTTTCCCTAGGCTGGAAGCTGCCTCGCATGCTTTTTTTAGCTGCCCTTCGTTTTCCCACCATTATTTAGAGGGCCTTACTTTGGAGCTGTGCAGGGCACATATGTAGTCGGATTTGAAACTCAGATACAAACTGAACATGAGCCTTCTGCAGTTTTTATAAGTGGAGCACCAGGGCCGTAGCAAGGAATATTGCTTTTGGGATGCATGGCACCCAGAAATGACAGCATGAATGGAAGGTCTGGATCGCTGGGGGTCGCCTATCAATATGAGTCCAGGGACCCACCATTCATTGTTCAATCTTACTTTAATACCACACTCTTACAGCTGCACTGTTCACTGCGTCTGTTTCTCACCATCTTCAAGACTAGCAATACTAAGAACTGGACAAGGTTTTAAGGGCCTTAAATTGTAATCTATACAATCACTGATAGATGTAGACTTAGGTAGAGCTGTGATTTTACATCACCCCATTTGCAGACTGCATGATGCTCAATCATCAACATCTAAGTGACATCCCTAAGGCACAGGCTCAAAATGGTTTATGTCAGTTTTCCTTCAGCTAGCCTATTTTGCACCTGCAGCTGCACTACAAATCAGCTTTCATGATGACTGATAGAGAAAGCTGGGTGCTTTACTAATCGCTGCATTAATCTGAGTACCGAACTCACATATCACATTCTGTTAGACAGCATGATGGAACAGTTAAACTCTTCTATGGTCCTCAACCATGTGCCTGATCAAGTTTATTTGAATCAGACATACTATACTATTTACAAGGAAACAGATTCTCCCATCTTCTGATGTTTTATTTGAATTTCTGCCAGCACAAGCACAAGCCACATAATCATATGTCTGCATTCACTATGTGCATCACAAAACTTGTTGCACTGGCTACATTCACATGGAGTAAAGCATACACATTTCTACCCTTCTTCATGAGGTAATGTAAAATTCAGGCACAATGACGTTATTAAAAGCTCAATACTCAATATTCCTACAGCAATTCTGTTACCTTGTGATACCCCAAAAATATAGTTCTTTGCTGAATCCTTTATCCTTTGGTATAAGGATCAATTCTGAGTACTGTGGACAAAGCAGGGGGTAGAGTGATAGTGTCTGCCCCCAGAAGAACCAAAAATCTGATTTTTGATGTATGAATGGATTACTGATCCAGAACTAAAACTCAATATCCTCTTATGGTGTAGCTGTCTGTAGTGGTATAACTTTGCACCAACCTTTGATATTTTGTATGTGTGATTCATTTGGAGACCAAGACTCCACAGTTGTCTTTAGATTCATTTATTTCCCAAAGTCTGCAAATTGAATTTTCATGGCGATTGGTCCAAATTGTATTTCATGCCGAGAAAAACACAAGGACAAGGCAAATTATTCTGTTTATTTTGAGCATTGATTTCTTTTCAAATCTTTGCTGCTATCACTGTTTGAGAGCAAGGTGGGATTGGCCAGTCACACTCCTCTGTATCACCTATCAGACCAGATCAGGGCAAATTCACTGTTACCAAGCTCACTTGTCTGTCATTTGACTGCAGAGAGTCAAGCCACCCAAAGAAGAAGGGGAGTGTCAGGTGAAGGAAGTGACCCGAAACGGACCACCCGGGTCACTCGCGACCACCTGTTGGCCTTCCCAAAAATGAAGAGTCGGGACGTCAGTGGAGAATACAATCTAACACCTTTATTAGTAAATACACTGCAGCGGAGCCCAGTCTGACCAGCCTCATGGGATAGCTTTCGAGGGGACTAACTTCAGGACCCTTGGTAACACAAAATAAGCTTTCCAACACCTCCCAAGTCCCGCCCCTAGTGGAAAAATACAGCTTGGGCAAAGGCTGAACAAAGAAGGCACAGAAGGATGAGCTACCACCTGCAGAATGGGTACACGTTATCAGGCTCCCAAGGTCATCTTGCTCAGTCTCAGCTCTCTCCAGTGTGGGAGCACAACTACGACCAGGGATAGGCATGCTAAGGCAGAATAAACTATTCATTTAGTACATCTGGGTTTCAACCTTGAGTACGATAAGAGGGAACAACTGAACAACAGCTTTCTGCTGTGGCAAGCAGAGAGCGGGGGCACAGAGACCGGGCCTTGCTTATAGTGTAACATGGCGGCTGCAGAGAGAAGAAAATGGTATCTCAGATGCTAACTTTAGCCTGCACAGCGTTAATAAAAACGGGTCAGACATTTGCGACAGCGATCAATATAAAATTAGGCCTGGGTGTTGAACTCCGCTCCGTTCGCAGAGTTTTCTGCACTCCGCAGAGCTCGCGGAGTGCAAGAAAACCCTCTTCGCGTAGTGCAACGGAGTTTTTCCCCTGCTCGCGCTCGCAAACGGTAATTTCGCTGGCGCGAGCTGCCGCTCAGGTAGAATTTCTCCCCGAGCAGCAGAAAGACCAGCGCGAACTGCAGTTCGCACTACACTCCGCCACTTGCGGAACTTCGCAGAGTTTTTTTGTAACTTCGCGAAGTTCCGCGTAGCAAAACTCCGCGAACTACGCCCAGGCTTATATAAAATAGCTACATGAATGCTAACATAACATGGTATACTGCATGGGGGACGGGGCAATGATGCATTTGATTCTAACAGACCCTCCTTTTAGCATTCATAGCTAATTTTATTGTTGCTATCAGGTAAGAGTCTTTACAATTCTAATGAAGGGGAAAAATGGGGGTACATATACAACCGTTGAACCAATTGAATGAGCATCAGCAATGTTAGATAGGTACACATATCAATATTCAAAAATACCTTCATCAATGGACATCAAATCATGAACAACCTGTACCATCATGGCAGAGGGCTTAGCTGTTTGTTCTTGAACTCTCATCTTGGGCGTTAACTTTTGTATGCAATAAGTACAACAAGAGGGAAGACAATTAATGCACAGACAACAAGTGAATATAACACCTGCAATGGCTACTAAGAATAAGAGTATTTTCCAGCCCCATGTTGCTACAAGACTCCAGAACCACCCAGACAAGGACCATGTTCCATTCTCCTGATGGATGTCAGATGCTAATCTGTGTAACTTTTGTATTGCTGCATAAACATTTGGAGCGTGGTCCGGTATGTACACACAGCAACTACTACCGATGATGCGACAGGCCCCACCCCAATCAGCAAGGATGACGTCTAACACCATCCTGTTTTGAAGAGCAACGAGTCTTGTAGCCTGGAGTTCAGTTGTAATGTTAGTCAGTATTCCTGCTGTGGTGTTAATAACTCCTTGTACAACCCTTGTAAGCCTGCGTATACTACGGCTATTATGCATGGGGCCCACAATGGCAAAATACCCTTCATGGCATCTGTAAATTGCTGCAAAGTAGTGTCAGTCTGATCTATATCTTTAGTGTCTAGGACCCTTCTTACTCGAGACAGATACACACTCCTGCGTTGTAATCTGTGATCTCTGTGATAGTTGGATGGCACAATATACACAGGAGGCAAGAGAAAGGACACGTAGCACACGCCGGAGCACCCCTGGGAAGCCATACGTAAGCCTGGGACCCGCAAACGAAGTACACATTGTGCGGAGGAAGCAGTGGTGGACTACTAGTCATGTTCAAATCATACGTGTAGTTGCAGATACTCACTCCTACTGGAACCTGTCCAAAACCTCTGACACAAAAACTAGTTGTTGTATTTATTACCGGTATGGGCACAGCTTTGTCTTGGGTGATATTGCGCAACTGAAAGGATCTAAAATACTCAGTAACGTTAAAGTCCTGGAAATCCATCATCTCATTCTGAAGCCATGTTACATTTTTCTTTCTTTCATAAACATTAATGCAAGCATCGGGATGTAGAGTATCAGCAGCCCCATCCCTCCCCGGGGTAAATCCTTGGTGTGTTGCTATATAACCCAATACAGCCTCATAATCAAGGTATGTTATATTCATTGCATCTGAATGATAATGGGTATATACCATGGTGAACAACTGGAACCAGGCTTCACAGCTGGCTAAATAAGAGAAGGGCAGCGACAGTAACAGGTCATTCTTAAGCATCACTGAGAGGAGTAAGCTACAAACCCAACAATTGGTGACATTGGTGGTGTGGTGAGCCTGATAGAGCATTTGGAGGAAGACATTATCCACATAAGTTTGCTGATGTCTTTCTTTATGAGGGGCCAAAGTGACAAAAACATGTTCAGGGGGAACAGTAGTAGTACCAATCAGGGAATGCACAGGATGTCGTTCTTCAAGGAACCATATAATCCCCACAACTGCTAACAAAGCAACGAAAACTATTACTAGGAACACAATCTTAGTCTTGGTGGGCCAGCTCGACCATGTTGGACTATGTTGGTCAAAACTGGGTGCCGCTAAAGGCTGTGCCTCTTCCATAACAATACGACCAAAGGGGTACATTTTCATATATCAAACTACCAGAGGAGACTCCGTGCTTTGGGGCCAGGTATACGAAAAGGGGGGGGAAAAGGAAAAAGAAGTAGACTCTGAATGTCCATCAACGATGGTGCTACCAAGCACTTCGCGGTGGGGCTGCACGATCACAACCCTTTCTGTCTCTTCGCTCAGGATAGGGCACCTTCCCTCCTTGGAAGGCACCCCCACTTATCCTGTCCAGTGTCTCAGACAATGCACCAATCTCCCTTTCCCTAATCTATTGTTGGTACCATAGGCAAGGTACATGGACCCTATTCTTCATCCAGAAGTCCATCCCTACTAACCTGACTGTCCCTTGGGTGCACTGTCCCTCCGCCGGGGACGCAAATTGTACCTAGCCACTCCAGGCACTGCCTCGTCTCGGAAAAGAACCTTAAATTCAGGGGAGGCAGGGGACTGAGACTCTAGCTCCTTC
Organism: Calotriton arnoldi; assembly: GCA_963921515.1. Lineage (NCBI taxonomy): Eukaryota > Metazoa > Chordata > Amphibia > Caudata > Salamandridae > Calotriton > Calotriton arnoldi. The sequence goes on from CAWUFW010007563.1 coordinate 58,918, forward strand.
GGACCAGATGGAGGAGAAACCTGGGCAGCCCTTATTTCTGGGGGCACTGCCTCGTTCAAAGCAGCGTTGTTCTCTTCTGTCTGTGCCCAGGTCAATTGGGCGTCAGAAAAAGGGACAAAGCGAGGCACCTTCTCCGTTTTGTGGTCCCCTATGCCCTCACGGACCCACTTGTCGTAAGGGAGAGGGAGCGGGACTCACTGACAGTGAGATGAGTGAATCCAATTCTTCCGTCTGTCCACTTTCACAGCTGTCTGCGTGGCGAGCAAGACCAACAGGGGCCCCTTCCACCTCGGCTCCAAGCACCCTCGTCTCTGGTAGTTTCCTACCAAAGCATATTCACCGGGCTGGATACTGTGCCCTGGCCCCTCAGGTGTTGGCGGGAGTGCCTCGTGTATCTGTTGATGAATAGAATGCACATTTTTAGTTAACTCACATAGGTAATCTACAAGTAACGGGTATTCAATATCAGAAAAATGGTGTGGGTGGGGGACGCCCCACACATTTGCGAGGTGCCCAAAAACCACTTCGTATGGGGATAACCCTGTTTTAGAATGAGCTGTCACTCTCGTGGCTAACAGGGCAAGGGGTAGCGCATCCGGCCATTGCAATCCTGTGCTCTCCCTGATCTTTGCCAGCTTCAACTTGAGAGTACCATTGTACTTCTCAACCAAACCGGCCGACTGGGGGTGGTTTGCCGCATGAAACTTCTGCTTAATGTGCAGACCGTCGCATACCAACTGAATCACCTTTGCATTGAAGTGACTTCCATTGTCACTCCAAATCAAACGGGGCAAGCCGAAGCGAGGGAAAAACTCCTTCAAAAGAGCCTTTGCCGTCGCTATGGCTGTGTTCTCTTTAGTGGGGTAAGCCTCAATCCATTTACTGAATGCTCAAACAACCACCAGCACGTATTTCAAGTTGTTAACTCGTTCCATTTCGATGTAATCCATCTGGAGAACCTCGAAAGGGAAAGAGGGGGGAGCAAAATTACAGGGAGGTGTAGGAGTACCTTTCCCAGGATTATGTATCAGGCAAACCATGCAGTTCTTCACTAGATGGGCCGCTACTTTAGGGATATTGTCATTCTGCCATACGGGATCCAATAACTTACATATCCCCTTCGCACTGGGCTGGACCATGTGCCATTGTAACTACAGGGAATACATATGCATCTGGTAACATCCATCTTTGCTTTTCCGATTTATCGGTCCAGCACCCCTCCTCATCTAAGCGTCCTGTACTCTCCTGCCACGTTGCCAACTCCTCAACTGTTGCCTCACTCTGAATCTCTTTCACGTTTTCCAATGTGTCCTCAAACATCCCGCCTTCAGGCACCCATCTAGCTGGCCCCGCCACAAACATTCTCTTCATCTTGGACCTGGCTGTCTCTTTAGCTGTCTGGTCTGCAAACACATTTCCCCTCCCCACGTCATCAGTGATCGCTTTATGGGCACTACACTTCACTATCGCCAATCTTCTGGGAAGTGCCAGGGCTGACAAAAGCCTATGTATCAGAGGGCCGTGTTGTATCCTTGCGCCGTGTGAGGTCAGGAATCCCCTCTCCGCCCAGAGCCGCCCAAAATTATGGACTACTCCAAACGCGTATTGGCTGTCAGTATAAATATTGATAGCCAATCCCTCACTTAACTCACACGCTCGCAAAAGAGCAACCAGCTCCGCAGCTTGTGCCAATTGGTAGGGAACACGTGATGTCTCAACTACAGTGCGCAGCGTAGTAATAGCATATGCTGCGGTGGTGGTGCCATCTGACAATTTGAAACAAGAGACATCGACATATAGTTCCCCTTGCGGGTCAGATAGGGGAACGTCAGTCAGGTCTACCCGTCCCTTCGTCTCTTCTTCTGTCCGAAATAAACAATCATGGACATCTGTGTCCTCTTTTTTCGAAGGAAGGGGTAGTAACGTGGCTGGGTTCAGAGTGGCACATCTTTTTATTGTAATGTTTCGCGCAAACAAAGTCAATTCGTAACCAGTCAGACGAGCACTGGTAAGGTGCTGCGTCTTTGTCTTGTTCAGAAGTGTGTCCACAGCATGGGGCACCATTACTGTAAGATCAGTATTGAGGACGAGCCCTGCCGATTGTCGAATAGAGACAGCCACGGCGGCAGCAGCTCTCAAACAGCTTGGGAGGGCTTTGGCGACAGTGTCAAGAAGGGCATAGAAATAAGCACACGGCCTCTGCTTACCTCCAAAGGCTTGTGTTAACACAGAAAGTGCACATCCAGCCGTTTCGTGTACGTACAACACGAAAGGCTTCTGATAATCAGGCGTACCAAACACAGGTGCAGAGCAAAGCGCAACTTTTAATTTCTCAAAAGCTTGCTGACATTCATGCGCCCAAGGCAAAGGTTCATGCACGTCTTTAGTGGCTAGACGGAGTAAAGGCTTTGTTAGTAAAGAGTAACCAGGTATCCAGTGACGACAATACGAGGTGATGCCTATGAAAGCACACACATCCCTCTGAGTCTTGAGGACGAACATCTTAACAATGGCATCAACTCGTTCAGGTGTTAGCCTCCTTCCCTCCTTCAACAGTAGGTGACCTAAATAGGTGACCTCCTGTCGACAATATTGGAATTTTGAAAGGGACACTTTATGTCCATGCTGTGCCAAATGTAGCAGCAATTTGACTGTGGCATCTTTGCAACCCTCTTCAGTATCGGAGGCTACCAACAGGTCGTCCACATATTGCAATAATACGTTACCTGAGGGAAGAGAGAGGGAATCCAACTGACCTTTCAGGGCTTGACTATGTATACTAGGACTTTCAGTATACCCCTGAGGAGCTCGACAGAATTGGAAACTCCGGCCCGCTAGGGTGAAACCAAAAAGGTGCTGGCTATTCAGATGAATTGGGATGTTAAAGAAAGCATTTTTCAAGTCAATCACAGAAAAGAATTTGGCTGTGGAAGGAATCATTGTTAAAAGAGCAGTAATGTTGGGTACCACCGGGAACTGAGGGACCACTATTTTGTTAACCTCCCGCAAATCAATCACAAAACGATAGACATCAGGATGAGCATCAGCAGAATCCGAGGGTGTCTTTTTGAGGATGGGTAGAATAGGGCTATTACCCACATTGGCAACTGTCTCCTCAACCACCCCCGATTTGATCAAATCCTGTGTAATCTGCAACAAAGCCCGTTCCCCCGTCTGCGGTATTTTGTACTGGGGAATACGAGGCAGCACAGCGTTGTCTTTAATCGTAATAGAGACCGGTGGTATCTGCAACAACCCCACGTCTGTATCTCCTGTTGCCCACAACGTGGGCGGCACATCTTTAAATTCAGCAGGGAGCGGTGCGTCTTTTGAAAAACACCGTTTGGTACTGGCCACCTCTGGTCCTATTGTCATATAAACGCCATCTGGAGAACATGAAATCTTAGCATGCAACTTTTTTGACAAATCTAATCCCATTAGATTTTCTCCACAATTCGTTGTCAACAAGTATGGCGAGTCCACAGTGAAAGGGCCAATAGTCAAAGCAAGGGGTTCAGAAATGGGGCTCACAACCGGTACGCCTGAAAAACCTACCGAAACATTGTTATGGCCAGACAGAGCTGCCCCGGGGACCAGTGAACGAGAAACAGAGCTATTCATTGCACCTGTATCCACTAAAAATTTCTTGGCCGAACCATGCAAATCCGCCGTGATGTAAGGACCACGCTGTCTACAGGTATTTGAACTGGTCCCTCACCCTGTCCCTGGCTGTCCTAGTTATAGGACATCCCTGACACCTCGTCCAATTCATAATCATCGTGATGGTACTGCCGTCCCAGAGGGTCATCAAAATAGTTCTGATCGGAGCGACCCCCCGAATATGTACCAGCCTGGACCTCCTCACGACCATTCTCGCCACGACCCCGGCCACCACCCCAACCTCTGGGGGCCGCGACCTTCTGCAACAAGTCTGGACACTCACTCCGCCAGTGTCCCTCCCTCCTACAATACGCGCACTGGTTCGGCCCCACTGGAACGCCACCTCTGCCAGTGCCACGTCCCTGTTGAGCCAGACCAGTGCTGCGTCCTCTACCGGACCCCCGTACTGCCTGTTGCATTAGTACTTAGTCTTCAACTCCTTATTCTTTTTCTCCACCTTTTCCTTCTCCTCGTTTTCCCTATGCTCATAGTACTGAGCCATACTCAATATCACTGAAGGGGAGGCGGTAGTCCAGGTGCTCTCAGAAGCCTACGACCGAGCCACGATCTCAGGAAGCAAGTTCGTGACAAATCTGTTAACAAACAACCGAACACTGCCTACCACCGACAAATCTTGTCCACTAAAATCCAGAAACACCCCTTCAAACCGAGTGAAAAAATCTGACACACTTTCATCCTTCTTCTGACGACATGCCGCTAACTTATCCCAATCTACTCGTCTGGGTGGGATGAGAGAATGCATGTAAGTAATGATACGACTCGGCAAAGCTAGTATCTCAGCCTTAGGCTTTTCACCAGGCTTTCACTCATTATCCCACGCCCTAATCTCATTCCAAGTGCCACCCAACTCTACATATGTCCATTGGCACCAACAACCCGAAAAACATGTCAATATCTGCCAGTGTCATCACCCTCGATGAGGCGGCCTCCATTAATTCTTTGTAATATGCAGTTGGATTTTTCCTAGGGTCCGGCAGCTGACTCTTAGGGGCGAGCACCTCACTCCTTTTCCATGGAGTGTAAACCCATTGTTCCTGAAAGCGAGCCTCTACCCGTTGTTGAACTACAATATCCTGCGCATTACGCCGCTCTGGGATCTCGGGATGGAAAATAGGATGCACCTCCCTCATTGGGAATTGAGACAGAGTCGTCAGTGTTTTCTGATGCAGCCTACCCCGATAACCAATCATCGTTGCCACATTACTAAAAATATTGTTAGGGGCCATATCAGCAGTGTATACACGGTCTCGAATGTCATAAATTATTTGGGGTGCTACACCACCAAAACACTGTTCCCACAACCCTATCAATGTGGCTGACATATGCTTGAGGCCATGCTGCTGCACAAATGGCTCGAAATCCTTCAACACACTCCACACGTCCTCTACACTGTAGATCAGACTCCGTGCCCACTGCGCAGCCTGGTTGGCGACCATTTGTTTTTCCTCATTTCCCACATCGGATCGAATCAGCACCCGCCCCATCCCGTTCCCGTGCCGCAGCCCAATTCCCCTCATCCAACCCACGCACCGGTGTCCCAGCATCCAACGATGCCAGGGATGAAATGTCTGGGAAAGACACAATAGATGAAGGGACGGGCACTAGTGTTAGCAATGACTGTGTTGAAGGTGTGAGAGAAGGGGGAGAGACATGAGCGGGAACAGCAGATACAGAAGAAGGACCCACAGCTAATGCACTCACTGCTTGCGAAGCCAGGGAGGAAACAGGCAGGGCTGTAGCGGAAGCAGCCGGATCAGAGTTAACAGGGCCTCATGTAGAAACAGGAGGAGCAGAAGACTGAGATGTTGGAACAACAGGGTATACCCTCTGCGGGGGGCGTAGGGAGGTGGGGGCCGAGTTTCTAATAGTTCATCCACAAATGCGTCACCTTCCTCTCGGGCAACATAGGACTCATCACATTGTAATTGAAACTTCCTATCAGCACACTCTAATCGTTTTTCTATTTTCTCTCTATCGTAGGCTACTGCTTTCTGAGTTACCGTTTGCGTTTTCCCTTTCCTGGTCTCCTTCTCCGCCCGCATGCGCCTTTGCCTAGCTTCCTTCTGCCATACCTGGAGGGAATCAAACATCGACTGCCTACTTCTTCTGGCAAACAATTTATCCTGCAGATAGTTCAATTTCTGTTCATCAAAGGTACCTGTCGGTGGCCACTGAAGCTTGGCATTGTTCCTCGTATATTTATGCCATAATGTACTAAACATAATAGGGCCAAGGCCGTGCTTCACGTACATGTCAAAGTTCGGGGTGCCTTCCGGAGGCGCTGGTTGCCTCTCTTCCAGCCGAGCTTCAGCAGAACAACAGGGGCGCCCCACACACCACAATTTACTCAGACAAGGCATCCTAATAGCAGACACATACACTACTCACACGAACCAAACAACACACCAAACAAAGGGAATCCAACAGGCCGCCCGTAGACTGCACCAAAACAAGACAGTCCGAAAACTGTACCAAAACAAGACAGTCCGAAGACTGTACCAAAACAAGACAGGCCAAAGACTGTACCAAAACAAGACAGTCCAAAGACTGTACCAAAACAAGACAGTCCAAAGACTGTACCAAAACAAGACAGTCCGAAGACTGTACCAAATCAAGACAGTCTGCAGACTGTACCAAAACAAGAAGACAGGCTCTAGCCCCAGGCCTTTTCAAGAGTAGACCAAATTCAGCGGGTGGCCTGGCAGAGTGTCCGCGAACACTCCGTATCTCAAGGGTCCACAGACCCACCAGGCTCAAACAAACGAGGATCCCTCAGACCATATTCAAAATTATTCAAGATGGCGCCATACCTACCAAAAAGGCTAAACAAACTCACCTGGTGCACACAGGTCCAGCCAAGTTATTCTCCACCACCGACTCTTCGGACCAAATGGTCGAATCCAAGGGTTTTGCCTTTTCAGGACCCCAGCCGGGATGACCGCTGGGCGAGGCACCACCCGATCAGGCAGGCGGAGCAGCCGCGAGAACCAAGCTCTATCGTGTGGGGATCCCCGATCCACCCATCCGACCGGATGCGACCCCGTCCTCTACACCCGATTCCGGGTGAGATGGGCCAGCCCGATGGAGTCCCTGTTCGGGCGCCAACTGAAGGATGTGACCCGAAACGGGCCACCCGGGTCACTCGCGACCACTTATTGGCATTCCCAAAAATGAAGAGTCGGGACTTCAGTGGAGAATACAATCTAACACCTTTATTAGTAAATACACTACAGCGGAGCCCAGTCTGACCAGCCTCATGGGATAGCTGTCGAGGGGACTGACTTCAGGACCCTTGGTAACACAAAATAAGCTTTCCAACACCTCCCAAGTCCCGCCCCTGGTGGAAAAATACAGCTTGGGCAAAGGCTGAACAAAGAAGGCACAGAAGGATGAGCTACCACCTGCAGGATGGGTACACGTTATCAGGCTCCCAAGGTCATCTTGCTCAGTCTCAGCTCTCTCCAGTGTGGGAGCACAACTATGACCAGGGATAGGCATGCAAAGGCAGAATAAACTGTTCATTTAGTACATCTGGGTTTCAACCTAGAGTATGATAAGAGGGAACAACTGAACAGCAGCTTTCTGCTGAGGCAAGCAGAGAGCGGGGGCACAGAGACCGGGCCTTGCTTATAGTGTAACATGGCGGCTGCAGAGAGAAGAAAATGACGTCTCAGATGCTAACTTTAGCCTGCACAGCGTTAATAAAAACGGGTCAGACACATTTGCGACAGCGATCAATATAAAATAGCTACATGAATGCTAACATAACATGGTATATGGCATGGGGGACGGGGCAATGATGCATTTGATTCTAACACAGGCGGAGAGGGCTTCACCATGCTTAGCAGATGTAGTCTCTGTTCAGGGATGCTCAAAGGGCAGGTGCAGACTTATGCAGTAGGGTCCATGCTTCTAGGCACTTTTATGCCTGGCCTGCTGGGGATCTGTGAACCAGTTGTACCATGGGCCCGGGCAGGCAGAGCAGGTGTCAAGCAGGTGGTGGCATGAGCTGCATCCGCCTGCTGCTCTGCGTGTGCATCAGGCGTGGCCGGGACAAGTGACCAATGGAGTGTCCATCTAGTGATCACCATAGCAGGGAATGAAAAGTCCAGGTGACTGACTCTGTTAAGTGCCTGGCCAAACAGGGAAAGTCAAGAATCAGAGGTTGAAGTGGGCATGACCTATTGCTAAATAGGTTCCCACGCTTTTTTAATTTTAACAAAACAGTTCCCATACTTTTGCAAGGGCAAGGGTGTGTGCACTGGCACAGGGCAGCCTTAAGTGCACCAGCATAAGGAAGAGAGAAACAGCGCCATATCTTAGCAGATATGGTGGTGTTACTCTTTCACAAACACCAAGGGCCTTATTTATGATTTTTTGCCGTAGGGCAGCGCCACAGGCCTTCCTGCTGCGCTGCCCTACAACAAAAGAAAAGGGCAGGAATGTGCTGTATCTATCAGATACAGCGCATTCCTGTCCTTTTCCCCTGCGCTGGTACACAAGGGCCTGCCGTGTGCCAATCCAGGCACCTTTACACCATGATTATTTTTGTGCAGGAAGGGAAACCTTCCTGCACAAAAACAATCACAAGAGGCTTTTTCCTCTTTCTAAATGCATCACACTTAGAAAAAGGAAAAACGAGGAGAAATAAAGATATTTCTCCTTTTTTTGGGGGGGAGTTTTATATAGCGCGAACTAGACCCGAGCCATCGGGTATCAGAGCGCTTTAAATGAGCACCAGTTTCGTTGCATATGGACACATTCATTTTTTTTGTTAGTCACAGGGAGATTAAGTGATTTGCCCAGAATCACAGGATGTTGAGCGTTGTTGCCGAGACTCGAACCCAGTTCCCCAGCTTCGAGGTCGACCGCTCTAGCCGTAAGGCTACATCCTCTCCTTGTTGTGCCTCCCTTGGGGAGGTGTAAGTTTTTGGTGCTGCCTCAGAGTTACGATTTCTCGTAAATCTGGGGCAGTGTCAAAAAGCCATGGATGTTGCTGGGAACGCCCCGAGCCCCACCCATTGCACGCCCCTTTAACGCAGAAAACTGTGTTAAAGGGAACAATATTTACAAGGCAGCATTAAGCCAAAATAGTGACTTAGTGCTGCCTGGTAAATATGGAGGATGCTCCTAGGCCACCAGAGCATCACAAACAAGCATTGGCATAGCCAATAGGTCTCGCTTTTGGGACCTTATAAGTATTTAGTTATGCAGCACAATATCCTTGGTGCAACAACATCAACTGTTGCATGGCTAAACACTTATAAGGTCCCAAAGGCGAGACCTATTGGCTATGATAATGCTTGTTATTTCAGGGATGTTGTTTAGCACTCTAGCTGCTTTTACCTCAACTGCAGTAGGTCTGCTTACACAACATACATTCGTGTTGCATATTAGCACTGCCACAAACCTGTTTGGTAATAAAGTGGTAAAAAGGTGTTTTCACAAGCTCTTCACTATTTACCACCTACCTAGCGCATCTCTGCATGTGCCTTAAATGACGTGAACTCCCCCTACACACCAAACGAGAGAACAGGGGGGGGAGGGGGTGGATAGCAGTCCAATACCTACCTGAGGTGTGCACAATTCCATCTAATGAGCACCATGGCCACTTAGTAGACTTCTAATTTTAACAAGGAAGTGTTAGAAACGTTCAAGGTGAATAAACGACACTGCTCCGAGTTTAGTTCTGCGCCACGCGGCCTCTTCGTCGAAGCCTGCAGTCCTGTCCCATCCCGCGCTGCCCCGCATCGGCCCCTGAATGCAATCTTGTGATCTCTGCCTTGGTGGTGGGCTTTAATCCTGTCCCTAATCCTGTTCGAGTAATTGCTTTAAGATTGAGCTTTCTGCATTTACCTCCAAGATAAATCGGAGCCTGTAGCCCAGGCCGTTCACTGCAGACAGCTTCTACGGTGCGCCTTCATAGCGCTGCCTGAGCGCAGGCTCGCGCTGCTTCTGTCAGCGCTGATAAGGACGCAATCAGTGTGTGTGTTTATTACCGCACAGCTTCTGCCCATGGGTAAAACAAGCCCGCGAGTGGTGGGCGCGCGCGCGCCAAAGCAAGACATGTGGTTTCAATTATCGCGCCCGCGTCTGGGCACAATAATTGGAAACAGATGTCTGCCCTGCGCATAACCGCAGGGAAAAGGCCATGACGCACGAGCGTCTGGTCAGCTTTTCAAACCCCCTAACATAAAGTCTTGCCAGAGCAACGCTTGCGCGCTACTCAAGGCTCGACCTAAAAATGACGCACCGGCGGTGCAAGGGGCTTATTAATAAGCCCCGGTAAAGGCCTTCGATTCTCTCGAGTGGCCCTTCTACTCTCCAAAAACTGGGCCTCCCACATGGATTTACGTCTCTAATACGGCTTCTATATTCTCAGCCCATTGCCCGCATTGTGCTAAGAGTTCCCTCTCCGCACCCTTTACGCTGGCGAGGGGCACGCAACAAGGGTGCCCTCTCTCCCCAATACTACTTATTATAGCAATGGACCCTTTAGTCCGCTATCTGCAGGAAAAACATCTCTGGCGTGGGTTACAGTTTTCCACGGCCCACTGTTAGTATCACTTTATGCTGACGATATATTACTATTTCTCAGACACCCGGCTGCGAATCTTCACCCTGTTATACAAGAGATCCAATGATTTGGTCTCTTGTCTGGCCTACGTATTAACTAGGGCAAGTCTGAACTACTCGCCCTGTTTCGTGCTATGCAGCGTTTTCAGTGCAACTTCCCCCTGAAATGGCGGGATGACATGGTTAAGTACCTGGGGATTCATATTCACCACGACAAACAACAAATCCTCCGCCTGAACTATGGCCCAGCCATCAGCACTCTAACATCACAAATTGAGCGGTGGATCAAGCTACCGCCTTCGATGGCAGGCCGAATCACGATAATTAAAATGGTTGTCCTCTCCAAACTTCCTTATATGTTCCTCAATATCCCTATCCCTCTTAACAACTGCTTATTTGTCACGCTACGGGCCTGCTTCAAAGTCTGCCACCATCCCACTGAATGTGCGTTTACCTATGGGCCTCCCCCTTGACCCTAGGGATATACAGCCGCTCTACACAACATTTTGGGCCTGGCACCAGATGCTGTGCTTCTTGGGGATGGTGCACCTGTATTCCTCTGCTCTCCCGCTTGCTGACAACCGGTGGCTCCTCCCGATAGCGGATGCTTCTGTTAAACATCTGCTCAATCGGAACGCTCTCAGCACTACTGGCGATTTGTTTCCGGATGGCCACGCCATTTCTTGGTCTGAAGATAGCCGGTTTGCTGACGCTACATTGCTTGATAGGTTTTTATTACACCAAATTCAAAGCGCACTGAGGGCCCAGATCTCCTCATACCCTATTGCTCCTGATGACTTCACCCCCTTACAGGGTCGGATTGGTAGCGCAGGCACTCGGGCAATGCCTGAGGAGCTGGTGTCCAGTTCCAGCTGTGGGCTGCTTTTTTGAGCAGTCTGGTAGGCCGATTTGGGTGGTTTCTGCATTGTTCGGATACCGCCAGCAACCCAGTGGGTGCCTGAGTGGCCATTCTGGAGGCAGATGGGCGTCCATTACCTTCCTTTTATCAACGGGCAGAGGTGTCACTCCCTTTCTCTCGCTGGGCCGGCCCATTAATATATGCATATTGAGCGGGAGCAGGGGGCCTGGGCAGAAGTGGCCTCACTTGTTCTAAGGTGTGTTTCACCACTGTAAACTAATCTGTGCATTTTTTTTATTACCCCCCCCCCCTTTTTAAATAAAATTTCGCCAAAGAACTGTTTTGCGGAAAGACAATATGCAAATATGGGCCACTTTTGTTTAGCGTGCCCGGGCCGATTTTTAATCCCAATCCAACCCTGCCCCCTTATGATTCTCATCAGGCCCCCTCCCTCCCCCGTCATGTGTGGCAGCCCGGGCTGAGACAGCTTCCCGGGCACACACACAGCCGCACACAGGTCTTTAAAAGACCATTTGATTGTTAATGAGGCTTTGTTGTTTTTTCACCCCTTCTTAGAGCCCCTGCATCTCCACTCTGCCTATTGTTGGAAGGATTAGGCCTCCCCCCCCCGAATTTGTTTCTACCACATCTTGCCCCGGTAAGATAGAGGGAACCGAGACTTCCATGCAGACACACTGACCAGAGACGCTGAGGCTCCTGCATGCAGTCGCTCAAGCTGACAGTGGTCTGACACCACCCGGACGGGGTGTCCAACTCGAGACCAGGACGGGGTCCCACACTCTCTCTATTCAGGTATGGGGGTCCGACTAAATCCTAGGAGGATTCTTGGCTCTTAGCTTCTAAGACCTACAAACATATGCTAGGTACACACAGGTACATCTCTAGGTAGGCATCGTAGGAGTACGCGCACTTGCATAGTGCTTTTATATTCATGTATGTATTCATGACTATCGCAATATGGTAGAACTATTCTATCCCTTCGCTTTTATCGTACTGCTGATAATATATCTCTGCTATTGTCTGCTGGTTTCTGCAGCATATATATTTTACACTAGAATAACAACTGTTCAATAAATACTTATTGAAACGCCCGACTGTTTATTCTGTGTAACTCTCTGAGACAAACCGAATGAGGAAGCACGAATGACTGAGCGAAAGGTAGTACATTGTTTCCACGATTCTGAGGGAATCAGGGTTGTCATGTTCTAAGGTTGCCAGAAACTAATCTCTCCCAGATAAGAGGAGACACTAGTGGCACTGCGAGCTAGCTAATGCAAACCAGGCTAACCTATACGGTGGGGGTGCTCAGAGCTAGTCTGTCATCAAGCCCGCAGTATATGTTATCCAAATGCGCAGGTCCTGCAGGGGTACTATAGGAACTACACGACATGGCGCCGCCAACGTTGGTTGGGTACTTATTTAACAGTAGAATCTGAGTAGTTCAGTCGTGCTATTCTCAGAGAACCTACTCACAAAAACCCAGAGACGTCTGGAGTGGGTGTGCACAAACTCCGCCGCAGCTGAGTAGTATTAGAATACTATTTATTGGCTGTTGGTTACTCAAGCTTGAAGGATATTTAGTTCCTACAATTGTGCACTTACACCTTATTTTAAGAACTCTTTTATCTCCCTTCCTCCAATTAAAAATGGTGGAAGAAACAAGCGCAACGGGGAGAGTTGCAACAAATCTCTTTGGTTTAGAAGAAGACCCTGAAGATGCAATACAAATTGCACCAAATTTCAGAAGGGCAGTCACCCTAAAACTTCTAGAACATGGCTTAAGAGCCAGGGGTGGTACAATAATTTTCGTGATTGAGGCACACGAATCCAATAAAACAGAGGTGTTCTATTCGTGGGTTACATTCCAGGCAACGAATGCAATTACAAATGTGTTTCACTACTACCTAGAAGGTGAAACACCAGCAGACTATACTCCCTTTGAGGAAGTAGAGGTCCCGCTCACTTACCAGGAGCATAATTACTGGTTTAAAGGCGCCCTACCCCACGTACAAGGGAGAGCAAGATTAGGCCCGCTCGGAGGAGCAGGAGCCACATGGCCCATATTAGCAGCATATACTCCACATCCTGACATTAATACAATGACACAGCCAGAATTACTTGTACAACACAGAGATTTAATTAAAATCTACAGAAACCTCACACAATTTGTGATGAGGACTTTAACAGTTCAACCTGCACCTGCTGGAGCACAAGATACTCCAGTCCAGAGTACAGTTAATAAAATTACTCCACAAACATTACACGCGGTAATGGGCAAAACGCCCGGCAAAACGCGAACAAATCCCATTCTGGATAGCTCAGAAAATAACTCAGCTTGAAGCAGTATTTCCAAATACTACAACCAGTGATAAACACAGAATTCTAAGAATCTGCTTGTCCATGGGGATCACACCACAACTAGAGGATTGCACCTCTTGGGGTTCAGTCTTTGCTGCCATATAGACCAGAACACATGGTATCCCGTCAATAGCAATAGTACCTGACGTATTGAGACAGATACAAAATGAGTACGGAGCAGAACCTGCCCTTAACTTGGGGATGAAGTTGCTAAACAACTTTGAACAGGTCTCAGCCATAATACTAGCTAATATTAAGGGGGAAGCAGCATCAGTGGCGATCCGCCAACGCCTAAGGGAGTTCGGTCCAGAGGATCAACAACACGAACTACCCAAAATAATTGAAACTTCATATGCAGAGCTAGGCAGAGACAGTCTAGGTGGGAAAGCATTAAAACCACAACTGGTGGGCAGTCCTGAAAAGGACACTACAAAGCAGACACCTACTTCTTCTAAAAAGAAATGGGATAATAAAAAACAACAAAAGTCTAAAGACACCAAATCTCAGTCCAGAGGTAGGTCTCCTCAACAGGAGCCCTCTGAAAAGAGGTACAACCTCAGGAATAGGGATGATATTAAAAAACCTGACAGGAATCAGGATACTGATACTCGTTCCTCTCGTTCCTTTCAGGGTTCATCACGAAACTCCGAGAGGGAAGGACGATCAAAGGAGCGTACAAAGTCCAGAGACACGCAACACGCTGCGGACTACGCACCTAAAAAAGAGGATAAACAAAAATCAAAACCTCAGTTCAAAAAGAAGAAGGTAGCAGGTCTCAAGATCAGACATGCCCAGAATTCTGAGGACACAGGTTCTGAACGGGGAATGGGCTCTGACGATGCTAGACAGCGCGGCAGAAGTAACAATAGCTCTCCAGAACCTGAAGGAATTTCTGGTGACAGCGGAGTTGAGTGAGTATATCACGGTGGAAACACCTGATACTCGGGTAAGAGTCCCACATAAGTTACATGAGATAACACTCCGGATGGAGGGGGATAAGCCCAGGAAAGTTAAAAGTCTATTTTGGGAGTATTTGTCATCTGGTTATGACATCCTATTAGCAGAACAAGACTGGCCGCCAGCATTCGTCAGGGAGTGCCCTAGGGGAGAAACTGTAATTTTTCCAGCATTTTCCGACCTTGTTCCCATACATCTTAAACATGCATATGCGCAGGAGTGGGCGGTTGCCCTAGCTCCGGCATTGTATAAAAATCATGCTGGTTGGGATGAGGATTCAACCCACCACGTGATCCCGTTAAAAGTTTCCACAAATGCACAAAGGCAATACCCTATAAAGCAGGAAGCTAAAAGACAGGTCAGGGAGATTCTAGATCAACTAGAATACCAGGGAGTGATAGAAAATTGCACTTCACCTATGAACAATCCTTTGTTCCCCGTAGCCAAACCTGACAATACATATCGTCTAGTTTTAGATTACAGACATTTAAACACTTGCACAAAGACATTTGTAGTTCAAAATGCGCACAGTGCCGCATTAATGAATAACATTGTGCGACAAAAATACAAAACAACACTTGATATCTCAAATGGATTTTTCTGCCAAAATATAGCGCCTGAAAACAGGTATCTGACCGCATTCAGTGTGTTAGGGTCCCAACGGCAATTTTGTCGATTCCCCCAAGGGTATAAGAATAGCCCGGGGTTATTTTCAGCAAGGGTAACAGAGTTACTCCAAAATTTGGATGAAGAAGCATTGTCCTACGTAGATGATATTTACCTGACGGACTATGACTTACCGAGGCACTTGACCAGGGTGAGCACCAGGGCCGGACTGGGAACAGAAACCGGCCCTGGCAAACTGCTCAGCCGCCCCCCTGGGGTGAGGGGAGTGCAGCCAAGCAGTTTGCGAGGGCCGGTTTCGGCCGATTTTGTTACCGGGGGCCGATATTGCCGACCCCGGTAACAAAAACGGCCCCCGGGGTCCAAAACCGGCCCCTACCCTAGCAGCCTACCGGGAAACGCCCGGTGCCCACTATGGCCAGTCCGGCCCTGGTGAGCACCATTATTATGGGATTCGCCTCTGAGGGCTATAAATTTAACTTTAAAAAATCAAAAATTGCCCACCTCAGTGTCCTATTTTTAGGATACGAGCTGTCAAGTGAGGGAAAAAGCCTACCAGCTGAATTTTTAGAAAAGTGTGCGCTGCTCCAACCTCCAAAATGATTAAAGAATTTACAATAAATTCTGGGATTCCTAAATTTTGGTCGAACATACATTTTGGATTACGCAGAAAGAGTAAAACCTTTCTACGACTTAATAAAACCTGATTTTTCAGTCAGACAGTGGACACAGGAACATACAAATATCCTGCGTTCCCTACAGGATGACATGATAGCTTCTAAACATTTACAAACACGCGTAAACGCACATAATTTGGTGATCCGAGTCATACTACGTTGGCACGCTCGGCTCTCCTGGGGTTGAGCTGGAGGGTGTGGCGGGCGACGTTTCCCAATAACACCGGGACTGGTACGGCCGATGGAACTGTTGACGATGCCCCCCGGGCTGAAACTATATTGAATGTTTTACTGACCGCAGAGCCCGAGCAACATGACCGATGCCCGGTGGAGCTGTTTAGGCAGCTATAGAGGAGTTTGGCTCTGGTTCACCCCCTCGGCCGGCACCTACCCAGCCGGACATTGGACATAGTTTTTCCTCGTCTCTCCATTTTGTTCCCTCCCTTCCTGCCTCCCCCCCCTTCCTTTAGGTCACCTACACCCTTCCCATCCTATACTTTCACCGACACAAGTGGTGTTTTGGATTGTTGATCCCCAGCCGGTTTGTTCCTCCTGAAGTACTTTCCACTTTGCCGGTATGCCTGACACGATCTGCATTCCTTACCCCTTTTTACCATTGCCCCTCTACCTTCCATTTCCCTTTTGACGTGTGTCTCGGTTACCCTATGAGCTAATAACTCATGTTAATATGTAATCACTGTTTTTCTCCTTTGTTTTTTTCTTAGCTCCTGTAATTGATGTTAATTCTGTAACTTGTAACTTGCTGATCCTCATGTAAAGCGCTCTGATACCTCCGGGTCTAGCCAGGGCTATATAAAACTCTGCAAATAAATAAATAAAATAAATAGCGGGTCAATGCGGGTACAGTTGTTTAACTTTTAATGAAGGTGAAACTGTACCAATCGCATACAAATCACACCTGTACACAAACGCAGAAATGCGTTTCACTTCAACAGAAAAAATCCTGACAGCAGTGCAGACCGCTGTAGCAAGAGAAAGAGCTCTGGCTCAGGGAAAACGCATAATTGTCGTGACCCCAGTACCAGCTTTAGAAGCTGTTACAAAAGCTAGCATTCCAAATGCTAAAGCCTTACATCCAAGATGGATACAATGGGCTAATTCTCTTACTGCAACGGATGTTGAATACAGATTTGATCCAAGTTTAAAAACTCAAGCATTCCTGCCATACGAACAAGAATATCCTCTAACAAATGAAATTTTGCCTCTCGATCAGTATGAATATATTATTTACACTGACGGTTCTGCTCAACCAGCCACAGGAAGCAAGCAAGTTTACACCGCAGCGTGTGCAATCGTTAAAGGTCGCATGCGTGATGGCAAGTTCCATCCAAGCTGTACTAAAACGCAATCTCTAGGAGACTGCACGGCTCAGTTGGCAGAACTCAAAGCACCTATACTGGCACTTATAAATACGGATCATGAATTCCCCACACTGATTGTGTGTGATTCCTTTTACTGTGTGCAGTCATACAATGAATATCTACATCATTGGGAACAAAGCGGGTTCGAAGATGCAAAAGGTGGCACAATTAAACATAAAATGCTATGGGAACAGGTAGTGGAGTTGAGAAACGAACTACCAAGGGCTCACGTGATATATATGATCCAGCGGGTTACTAGCAACAAGCATTCATACACTATATACTCACCTGGGCCCATTCATTCACGCTAACTAATAATCACCGCTGGTGGGAATCAGTTGTACTTAACAAAAATAAACAGAAACTGCAGCTGACTACACGTTCAGCACCTCGATCATATTGTCCATATAGTATAAGTGTCCTGTGCAAATAGCCTCCGAGACCTGCTGCAGTTGGGTCACTTTGACTCCAATACAGATGGCATTTGAAAGCTTTCCTAGTGCTCATAGGCAGTCTCTAATATGGAGGTAGGCGGGGCAATATATTTTCCTTGAGTCCCTTATAGACAATTTGGGGAAAGGTTAGAAAGTTTAATATAAGAACGGTGGATTTTACGTAATACTGTTGGAAATATATTGTAGTTAGATCCTTGTTTTGGGTGCTATACAGGTTGCCCCAATATGATTTGGTAGCATTTCAAGAGACATTCGATGTCAGACTACTCTAACCAGAATGCACCACATCATTGACCAACATGTTAGATCGCCTGCAGTAATTATGTGCTACTGCATGCTCTCTGTTTTTACTCTCATGTTACTTATGGACCCCTTGACATTACGGGTATTGTCTAGAGTTTATGTTTAACGCATGCATTTTTCAATGGGGTAAATAGTGTGTGGTCATACTTACTGCTACCTTAAACTCTTTCCTGTAGACAGTATTCCCGTATCTTTAATGACTGTGCATGTAGTTTTTTAATACCCTCACCTCAGCCTCGTTCCTGATATTTCGCTATTAGTAACATCATGGTATATTTTTACAGATGCTTGCGGTCGGACTTCTTTTACTACTTTCCTATAATTACTTCAGTGCAATCGGACACTCTGGCACAACCAATAAGTAAGCTTTATCTTCTCTTTTTTTGGTGATTTTTCTATCTTGTTTTTGCCAATATATATGATCGTTGATACACTTCGTTTTATATATATCTTTTTCTTTACTTTGGGCCAGATATTACAGATTACGTACCCACGCGGACCCTTACTTATAATTTTGCCGAGGGATCTATTATAGCTTATCCATATTAATGAGGATCATTCTACCATTATAATAATATTTAGGTAAGATTGAATTGATGGTACTTTTGCCGTAGTGTACTGGCGGTTCAACTTGGGACTTTAATCAGTCTCTTTGTTACCTTTTAACATATGGGTGACGTGTATATTTTTCCTTAGGTGACCAGATCGGATTAAAAATTAATTTTAGTTGTACTTTGGGACCAACTACCCCCTTGACACGCGGAATGAGAGCTTGTCCGTACGGATAACAACTATTTATGGTGAGACAACCTCCCTTTTACCCCCTCACTTTTTACCTGTAACTTTTTATAGTTTAGGTACACATTTTGTTTCCTAGGTTGTCTCTCTATACTTGCTCCTTTTTACTTGTTGTTTTACTCTTTTCCTATTTTTTCCATAATAGGCCAAATTTAGATCTATAGATAGAGATCCAACTAATGTGTTATATGATTCAGACTGGGTTTTCCCTCCTGTCCGTCTTTCTATTCTTTTGTCTTTTACCTTTCACTCTTGCTATTTTCCCATCTTTTTGCCCTTCATTCAAATATCACTGGTGTGAGTCTTTCCTGTCGAATAGTGCACATAGTTGTGCATATGTATACTCATCGGTTATTCATTTCTATTTAATTTTGTCATGTCTTTGGTGTCAACCTTAATTTGTATAGTATGATTTTGTTATAAACGTTTGAATAAACACACTTCCGGTTTTGCTCGTGATGGACAAACCTTGGTTTTTAGTGCCATTGGCATAATTGCATGTATTGAATGTATATATACTGTCTGATGGTTTTTAATTGTGTTTAATTGTGTGTATTTTGGTTTCATGTATTATCGTTTGTGGTTATTTATGTATTGTCTTATGTTGATTTCAGCCCTGACGAAGTTCCTACTAAGGGAACGAAACGCGTTGGCTGTTTTGTCGTTTTCTATGAAAAAAGAATAAAGAATCTTTAAAGGAACACATTGGCTCAGATGTTGCTTGATCTCTGGTGCTGCCTCCACTCTTCCCGGAATCAGTTGTACTCTTTATCAAAAATCCCTGCTACCAATTACCTTTCTGATTGAAGAGTAATGACTTACCAATGGACCGTTGATAATTGGGGATAAAATGAGAACATACAAATTCAATTTCATAAACACCTGAAATAACCACTGTCTCAGGAAATTTTAAAATGTTTATCTAAATTCTTTAGCAGAGTAAATTACAAACCACATAATACTTAATCGCATATCAAGGATGAAACATACTAAATAATCACCTATTTAATCAAATGACGGTCCCTCAGAAAGAAGAAGATGGAGACAGCAGTACAGCTAAAGATTTATGCATTTATAGTTACCTAAAGGTGTGGAAACCAAACCCCTTGGCCAAGGAGTTGGAAAGATGGGTCCCAAGAAGGATGAAGACCAAAGACCTCCGGACCAAGTTCAAGACAGGATAGGTAACCTCTCTACCAACGACGCCTGCGTCGTTCCCCTCTCTGACACTTCGTTCCTCCTCGATTTTTCCGTGTCTTCTTTCTAATGGAATCCGCCGCCCCCACCTCAGGACCTCTTTGGACAGCGATTCAGTCTGCAATCGATCAGCTCGTTCTGTGCTCCCAAGCCCCGTTCTGTGCTGAGCTCCTGTGCTAACTAATTAGCTAATTCTATATCTATTATACCCTTTCTACACCCAGGTACCTCCCATTAATGTTTCAAAATTATGGGCCCACTACTTCTGATTGGACAGGGACAGGGGGTTGATCCTCACACCATGACAATTTAATTCAATTTCTTTAAGCCCATTGTTTTAAAATACCGCCCCTCACAATTAATACATTTGCTTTATTTCCCACACATCTCACGACAAATTTTAATACAAAATGTATACACATTGTTTCAATTGGTAGGACATCTCAGATGTACAGTGAAGGTGATCAGCGGGTCATGTCCTTGGACATCTTCCAAGTTGACTTCATCGCTTTGCATGGTTAGTTTCAGAGCGCATGCGCAGGTTCCATGGCTCTCGAGCTGCTGTTCAGTTAACCCAGGCCCATTTTACGAACTAATAGAAATCAAAGAAGAAACATATTAAAATCAAAAATAAATCTTTTCACTGTATACCCCCTACTTCTACTCTATTCCCATTTAATTATAAAATCTATCCCGCATTAATAGCGTTAGAAATACCACATTATTAATTGCAGCAAATGCGTAAGCTTTAGCATGTGAGAACATCAAGCAGCCATTTTAGGACACACTGCGTAGAAGCAAAGATTCCCTCCAAGCAAAGAAAGACGTCATACCACGTGATATGGTTGACACATGCGCAATTGAGTTCCCGCGCTTTAGCGGCCATTTTGGATTAGACAAAGATTACTTATTCGTTTTAAACACAGTCAAGCGACTCTCGGATAAGATGTAGTGTTTGCACATTATTAATAATGACTTTACAAAGTTTAATATAAATTAATTAATACTGTGAGAAGATTGCTTACGAGCAAGTCTCATTGTGAGTCCTTGCTCCATCAATCCCCTCTCTGATGGCGTTTCTGAGCCATCAAAATTACCCACAACCAGATGCCAACTTCTAGCATATTTTTGTCACAGTCTCATTTTTACATTTTCTATTCTTCTCCTTTCAGTTTCTTGTAAATTTCATTTTTCAGATCTTCTAATTCAATTTCATCAAATTTTCGTTTCCTGCCTTTTCCTGTCACCCCATATGTTTAATTCTTTTTACAACATTTGCACCATATTATTATTGACAATACTATTATTGCTATCCCTACTAATGGTACTAATATTTGACCTATAAGTCCTTTTCCTACATTAGTAAACCAGGTACCAATTGACGCAATGCTATTTGTCAATCTTTTCCATACACTATCAACTTCCAGTGGTTTCAGTTCATTCTCAAGTTTTGTTATATTCTTTATATACTTTCCGATTTCTGCACTTTTGTCAGGAATGTACGTGCAACAATGTTTCGCTTTCAACAATTTACAGACTCCGCCCTCTTTTGCTAATATTATATCAAGAGCAAGTCGATTTTGCATAACCATAGATCTAATCGCAACCATTTCCGCATTAACCATTAGAAATCCTCCAGCAGTATCCGTTGATAAACGATCAACCACTGTAGATAATTTACATATTTTCCTTGAGTTCAGAATTATTCCCACTGAAGGTATCAATGCACCAAATATATCACCTACAATTTCTGAAAAACTAGCTCTTTTACTACGGGTTTATTCACTATTATTTTCATTGCTCCCAGTGTTTCTTTTTACATGGTATACCTTTGGAAAAACTATTCCAAAATAACAACTTCCATACCACCGTGCAGGAAGCCTAAAGTAAGCCTTATTCCCACACACATAATAAATTCCAGGAAAAACTGAATCTGTTCCTCTTTTTTGTCCCCAACCTCTAAGAATTAAGAAATTATGTTCACATTCACTGGTACCGATGAAAATATTGTTATAATCAGTCTTTAACCTATGTAGACAAATTTTCCCTGTCTTTACAAAATCCAGAGCCATAGCAGCTTGAGCTTTGACAGGTGTGTAAATACCCTCTTTCTCAGCCCAAGGTGGAAGATGAGCTTTATGCTCAGATGCTTTCTTTTGGAAATTCTGGCTTCTATTCTCAACTAAGTTCAAAAATATCTTTTCTTCTTCAAGTAATGAACATGTTAGATTGCTTCTATGTGCATGTGTTATGTCTATTGACTTCATTGTTAAGAAAAATTCCCCCATAAATTGTGCATCTTGACTACTAAGCACTGGGTTCAGATTCTTTCGAATAGGAACCTCTGAAAATATCACATCTATATTTGAATAATAATACTGAAGTTTCCCGGTTCTATAAAATAAACTAGTTAATACACTACATGATATGCCATAAGTTAAAGGCAAATGATGATATGTTAACCCTTCTGCTACTGATTCAGGTAACTTCATACAGACATAACAGTCACTAACTTCCATTGTATCTACGTACTGAAACAATAATTTAGTGAAAACATTTAAATTAGTATCGTTATCTGTTACCACGTGATGAAACTCTGGTTCATCTTCTGCTTCTATTTTTACTCTATCACCTTTCAAGTTATCTATCCTTCCCTTTATTTCATTGTTAATCTTTTTATCCATTATCATAAGGTAAGGAATTGCTACAATCACAACTAACCACACTATAAACACCACTACCAGACTACATATGCATATAGCACAGCATCTTTTACAATTTTTCCGTTTCGGTCTCCCAGAAACTCTGTTGTCAGGCATTTTGACAAGGAAGATTTCTCTTCTTTTCTTTTTCTTTCAAGACTTTTACATTATCAAGGTGGTTTCACTTCTTTTTTATAAGTCAGTTCTGCACTTGTTCCTTCGTCACCACTTTCACTTGACTCTGAACTTTCGTAGTCTTCAAGGATTATATAAGTCCAGTCAGGACCTTTAAATTTATTGTTCACGAGTTTCAATCTTTTGCTTTTTCGTTTTTCAGTCCCACTTGTTTGTCCAGATAAGCTTGTTACTTCATTTACTTGTTCTGGATCTTCACTTCGGGTTTCTATATGGTATTTTACTCTTTTAATGACACTAGGCCAATGATCACCTTTTCTGACTTTTCTTGTTTGCACTGTCTCTTCACCTTCTGAGTCTTTTCCAAAAATTCTTTTATTTTCAAGATGTGGCACAAATTGATTTTCCTCGATTTCAGTTTTCTCTTCTATCTGCTCTTGTTCAGGTCTTGTTGCGGTTTCTTCAGTTGCCTGTGTGTGTGTGAGTTTCTACTAACTGACCCTGTTCAGGATTTACGTCTTCGTGCTTGATGCTTTCTTGCTCGTTGTTTTCTTGGTTTTC
Organism: Calotriton arnoldi; assembly: GCA_963921515.1. Classification (NCBI taxonomy): domain Eukaryota; kingdom Metazoa; phylum Chordata; class Amphibia; order Caudata; family Salamandridae; genus Calotriton; species Calotriton arnoldi. The sequence continues at coordinate 82,204 of CAWUFW010007563.1, forward strand.
TTCTCCCTGAACGTATTTTTCTTTTTCTAACTGGTTCTGATCAGGGCTTATTGCACTTTGTACTTCTGCAGCCTGACCGCGTTCTTCTAAACCTGTCTGTCCCTGCTCAAATTTTGTTGTTTCGTTGTCAATTCGAGCCCAATTTCCTTTCCCTAATGGGCCTGCTCAGGTTCTCTTATTGTTTCATTCTCCTTATCCTGAGCTGCTTCTTCTTCACCTATCTGGTCCTCACTAATTTCCTCTAATCTAGCTCGACTTCTTGTTTTGTTGTAAACTTCTGGTGTGTCAACCACTGGTATCCAGTCCTGACTTGTGCTCGGTTGTTCTTCTTCAGCTTCTCCCGAATCTCTCACCTGGGATTCTTCAGCTGGCCAACCTTCAGCTTCCTCAGCTATTGATGCTGACTGAGGATCTTTTCCTTCAGGAGCTGGCACCCTTTTGGTGTGGCTTACATGAATCCAATTAGGCAATCCTGCACATTTCACTGCTGTGTTTGTAACTAATATAACCTGACAAGGTTCGCCCCACCTGGGTGATAAACACGTTTCTCTGGTGTGATGCTTCACTACCACCCAGTCTCCGGGGTTCAGATCAAGCTCTTGTTCAGGCTGCCTGGAAACTGCGTCTTCTCCAACCTGGTGAGAGACAGAACGCACTAGGTCAGCCAATGCTTTGCAATAATCTAGAACCATATCATCAGTTATGTTCAGCAGTTTATTTCCAGGTACATGTGCTTGTCTCATTGCTCTTCCCATGATGATTTCATGTGGACTCAATCCTGTATTTCTATCAGGAATGCTTCTGAGTCCCATTAAAACAAGAGGCAATGCATCTGGCCAATCTAACGATGTGGATGCTCACATCTTTGACAATCTTGACTTTATTGTGCCATTCATTTGTTCAACCACTCCAGAAGCCTCTGGGCGGTACGCACAGTGCAATTTTTGTTCAATTTTAAATGCTTCACAGATTATTCGAATTACATCGTTATTGAAGTGACTTCCTCTATCTGATTCCAAAGTTACTGGGAAACCGAACCTAGGAATGAGTTCTCGTAACAACAGTTTTGCAACTGTAATGCTGTCATTCCTTCTGGTAGGGTAAGCCTCCACCCACCTTGAAAACAGACACACTATGACAAGTATATATTTCAGTCCTTTACATGGTGTAACTGAATGAAATCTAACTGCAATCTCACAAAGGGACCCTCAGCCTTTCCAATTTTTCCCAAACCAATTACTGTTCTCCTTCCTGGATTATTCATTTGGCAAGTTAAACACCTCTGGCAAAGACTCTCTGCTGCAGCCCTAAACTTTGGATTGTACCAACTTTGTCTGAAAAGTCTAATCATGGCATCCCTCCCTACATGTGTGTCTTCATGATACATTCTGGCCATTTGTGAAATCAAGCAGTCGGGCATGACTGGTCTGCCATCTGAATATACCCATACATCATCATCTGTTCTTCGGGTACACCCTATTTTTATCCAAACATCTCTTTCATTCTCCTCAGCATCATCTTGCAATCTTTTCACATCATTTCATGTTTCAGGTGTTGAAGATAGCATAAGTTGGCAGCTGATTCCCATCCTTTCAACTTTTCTGTTTACTGCCAATCTGTTTCTGGCACAATGTTGAGCAACTAGGTCTGCGTATCTGTTACCAGCTACCACCCAGTCATCTCCTGACTGGTGTGCGGCACATTTCACCACTGCCAATTCTTTTGGTGATTATATTGCCTCCAATAGTTCCTTTACAAACTGCCCATTTTTGATTGGGGATCCTGAAGAAGTCATGAAATCCCTCTGCATCCACAGTTGGCCAAAGTCATGCACAACCCCGTACCCATATTGACTGTCCGTAAATATGGTTACTTTTAAATTTTTCCCAATTTTGGAGGCTTTAATCAAAGCAATTAATTCAGCTACCTGTGCAGATTTGACTCCTGGTAAATAGGATGCTTCGACTATTGCAGAAAGTTCACATACAGCATAGGCTGCACTCAATTTGCCATCCTCATGTCTTAGGCATGAGCCGCCCACAAACAGCTCTCTGTCTGGGTCTTTTAGGGGCATTTCCTGTATGTCGGGACGCGGTTTTGTACACAATTCTGTGACCTGTAAACAGTCATGTTCTGGATCGTCCTTAACTTCTTCACAATATGGATCTGGCAATAATGTAGCAGGATTTACAACTGTGCACCTAGCTATGGTCACATTTTCAGCTCCTAGAATTATTCGCTCATATCTTGTCATCCGACTAGGTGTGAGATGCTGAGTTCTAGTTCTTGTCAACAGGATCACAACTGCATGTGGGACAAACACTAACAGGATATCCCATTACTATTGACTCACTTTGCTCAATGCTCATACAGGTAGCAGCAAATGCTTTTAAACAGCCTGGCAATGCTGCAGCCGCTGGGTCCAATGTAGCAGAAAAATATGCTATAGGACGCCTGTCTAGTCCATGTCTTTGGGTTAACACTGAAAGTGCACAATTTTCTCTTTCATAACAGAACAGTGTACATTCTTTTGCATAGTCAGGCATGCCCAAGGCAGGTGCCTCACATAAAGCATTTCTTAATTTTACAAATGCACCGGCACTTTCATCATCCCATTCAACTGGATCCTTTGCTTTCTTTTTGGTTAGTTGGATTAAAGGCTTTGCTAGTAGTGAAAACCCTATAATCCATTGTCGACAGTATCCTACTATTCCAAGAAACATTCTCACTTCTCTTTGTGTTACTGGCATTTTCATTTGCTTGATTATTTTTATTCTATCAGATGTTATTCTTCTTTTTCCCCTTTCAATTTGTTGTCCCAAATATTTAACTGCCGTTGTACAAAACTGCAGCTTCTCAGGTGACACTTTGTGTCCTTCTTCAGCCAAATGGTTGAGTAATGCAATTGAATCTGCGACACAATCGTCATGAGTTCTTGATGCTACCAGTAAGTCGTCTATGTACTGCACCAGGACTGAGTTCCTGGGCAGTACTAATTTTTCTAGACACCCTTTCAGTATTTGATTAAAAATGGAGGGACTTTCTGTGTACCCTTGAGGAACACGATTCCACACATAGACATGGCTTTCGAATTTAAACAAAAACAGATATTGGCTATCTGGATGCAATGGTATTGAGAAAAATGCTTGGCACAGATCAATCACGGTAAACCATTCTGCATCCCATGGTATCTGGTATAGGATCACTGCAGGATTTGGTACTATAGGACAACAAGGTACCACAATTTTATTAATTTTCCGCAAATCCTGAACGATCCTATATTTTCCACTAGGCTTTTTCAAACACATGATTGGTGAATTACAAGGACTACTCATAACTTCTTTTAATAGGCCTTGTTTCACCATTCTGCCAATTTCCTCAATAACTCCTGCTTTTACTTCTGCACTCATTTTGTACTGTCTGGTATTTGGGAAAATTGCGCCTTCTTTTACAGTGATCTTTACTGGGTCTATTTTTGCCATAAGTCCTACTTCTTTCCCAGTAAAATTCCATACCTTAGAGCTCACTGTAGTTCTTAATTCTTCTGGTAATTTGTCTTTGGTTATCAAGGAGAACATCTCATCTACTTCCGTACCTTGCTTGGCTATCATGAACTTATAAACATGATCTTCATCCGGGGTCTGTATTGCAACACCATCCAGTGTGCAAAAAATAGTGCAATTCATTTTGCACAGTAAGTCTCTACCCAATAAATTTACTGGACTGGAATCACACACCAGAAATTGGTGCATTTCTCGGAAGTTTCCTATTCTTACTTCCATAGGCTCAGTAAGGGGTGTTCTGATCTTTTGATTTGCTACACCTACAACTTGGATAGCTTCTCCAGAGAGATGGAGGTCTGGGATGTCTGCTGTTCTTACATTAGAACGGGTAGCATCAGTGTCCAAAAGAAAAGTGATATCATTACCTCTTACTTTCCCTTCAACATATGGACCTGACTGATCTACCGGTAAGGATGCGCCAAGTACGCACTCCTTCTCCCCTCTCTTAGGCACCGTCATTGATAGTCATACGGACTAAAATCATCCTGTAAAAGAAACTGTGAAGTTACATATTCATTCTTACCACTTCCTCCTTGATATCCAACGTCTGTACCGTGCTTTGCTCTGCTTACATTACCCTGTATAGGGGCAGGTGGCAACTGACTCTGAGGGTTTACACCCTGCTGTGAGTCATTCTGCGTCTGTGAATTTAAATTATGATTTGGGCCATTATTATTTTGAATCTTTTTACATTCGTTCTTCCAATGTCCCAACTTTCCGCATCCATGACAAGGAAATTTCTTTTTAGCCTCTTCTCTACTCATTCTTCCTCTCACTTTTCCACCATTCCCTGTGTCACCATTCATTCCAGATTCTTTTCCCTGACTATCTGTTGGATTATCCAAATTAATTCCCTGTCGCTCAGCCATTTTCACTTGAGCCCACATCACTTTTTCTTGTAGTTTCTTGTGCCTATCCTCAATGTCGTCTCCACAATATTTAGCATATTTCAAAATTTCGTCAATAGGTTTCCCTTGCCAACATAACATATGTTGCTTGATCATCTGACAAATCTCTGGTTTTAGACCATAAACAAATCGATAGACAAACTGACTCATATTTTTGTCTCCAATATCCTCAAAACCGCTATACTGTTTGAACACCTGTAATAGACGTTCATAATAGGCATGTACCGATTCACTTGCTTCTTGGGTAGTCCTGTCTATTTTCACCCAATCTGTTTCTTTTGGTGGTATTTTCCCTTTCAAATAAGTTATTACTTGGTGAAACTTTTTCATTACATCATTTGATGGGGCACCTGTCTTTGAATCTCTAGGATACTCTTCACTAGGCTAGTCGATTGTGATTTTACAATCTGTCCATAAATCGGCAGGTACCACTATGTCAAATAAACCATCTAAGTCCTTTAACAATACCTTTGATACCTTCACAAACCTCTCAACCTGCTTGTACCATTCAATTGGTTTTTCTCTCAATTTTGGAAAATCATTCGTAAATGACAAAATATCTTGCCTGCTCCATGGGACATGAACGTAACCTCCTCCTGGAACCTCCCGCATCGGGTACATCTGATCTACTTTCCCTGTTTCCTTCAATAAATATTCAGAAGTCGTTCTACTGTAACGTGCCTCTTCCTTTTTCTTTGTCCATCTAGTTTTCCATTTATCTAGTTCTCCCGTTAGAACTGGGGGTCTCTAGTTGGCAATGGTTTGCACCTTTGTCCAAATAGGGACCCTTGCTTCTAGTCAGGATAAGGGGGAAACACTCCTAAAATAACCCCTGCTCACCCCCTGGTAGCTTGGCACGAGCAGACAGGCTTATCTCAGAGGCAGTGTGTAAAGCATTTGTGACCACATACAGTAATACAGTGAAAACACTACAGATGGACACCACACAGGTTGTTTATGTAAAAATAAGTAATCTTTATATAGACTTATCACAAGACCCAATAGCAAAAATCCACAATACTGTACTCAAAAATAGGCTTTAAAAGGTTATAAAATAGTTCAGTTCTCTCAAGTTGTAAATGCGACACTTTACTCTCAATGTACCTTGAATGCGTAACGCAAAGAAAACAAAAGGGTCGCAGGGAAGGTGATGCGTCGGTTCCTTACACTCAGGGGAGTGGATGCGTCGGTTCCTTACTGCTGCGCAGGGAGTTGATGCTCGCTTCCTTACTGTGTGGGGAGGTGATGCGTCGGTTTCTTACTGCTTTCCGGTGCGATGCGACAGGATGGCACCTCGATGCGATACTCTTCTCCGGTACGATGCGACAAAATGGCGTCTTGGTTGCGATGCGACAACGTTGGTGTGATACGTGCACGCCCGACGGCCGTGCGGCGACTCGATGATCTTTGGAGCCGCGACAGGCCCTGCGACGCGCTTCCCCGGCGATGCGACGATGACCTCTGTGGCAGCGTCTCGCTTCTCCGGTGATGCGCCGCGCTTCGGCGATGCGATGATGACAGCGGCAGCGGCGTCTCGCTTCCTCGGTGATGCGATAACCACGGCTGCGGCGGCGACACGCTTCTCGTTGTTGCGTCGCGCTTCCAGCTCCCAGCGACACGCAGTCTCTCAGAAGGCCCAGCACAACAGCAGGCACTTCAATTCCCAGCAAGGGAATGCAGGGGGAGCTGGTTGGTGAAGTCTTGTATCCCTGAGACTTCAGGCAGGAGGCAAGCTCTAGTTCAAGCCCTTGGAGATTCTCTTCTTCAAGATGACAAAGCACAGCAAAGTCGTTTCTCCTGTCCTTGGCAGAAAGCAACCACTGCAGGCCAACCCCAATCAGCAAAACAGCACAGGGGCAGTACTCCTCCTTCAGCTTCTCCGGTTCTTCTCCTTGGCAACAGGTTTCTTGATTTCCCAGAAGTGATCTAATTTCCTAGGGGTCTGGGTCCCCTTTTTATACACAGTTTTCCTTTGTTCTCTGAAGGCAGAGAGGCCTCTGCCTAGTCCAAAACCAGTTCTGGTCAGTCCTGGAGCACTTTGTTTTTCTGACTCCTTCTTTCCTTTGAGAGTGAGGGGCAGAGCCATCAGACGCCCGGCAGGAGGTGGAGCCAGCATTGTGGAAGGCAGGCACAGCCCTATTCAGACCCAGGTGCAACTCCTCCCACCCATCCTCCTTCAGGCAGACCTATTCAGCCTAGTGCTGACTCACCCTGCCTCCTGGAATCCCCCAGCCCCTGTCACTCACAAACCCAGACATACAATACACAACCTGAGCAGAGGCAGCTGGATGGTTTAGGCAAGAAAATACCTACTTTCTAAAAGTGGTATTTTCAAACAAAGAATGTTAAAACCAACTTCACTAAAAGATGTATTTTATCATCCTGAGTTCAGGCATACTAAATTCGTTTTTCTACCATGTTCTCTGGGTCAGTTAGGATTATAAGGTGTAATAATCAAACTGCCCATTCTGGCCTATGGAGAACAGGTAGCCTTACAATAGTGAAAAACGAAAATGGCTGTAATTCACTATTAGGACATGCCACACACACCAGGGCATGTCCTACCTTATACTTACAATGCACCCGGCCCTTGGGCCTACCTTAGGGGTGTCTGATATGAAGATAAGGGAAGGTTTAGGGACTGGCAAGTGGGTGCACTTGCCAAGTCGACATGGCAGTCACAGACTGCACACAGGCTCTGCAATGGCAGGCCTGAGACACATTTTACAAGCCGCTTCTGTGGGTGGCACAACCAGTGCTGCAAGCCCACCAGCGGCATTGGATTTACAAGCCCTGGGCACACTCAGTGCACTGTACTAGGGACTGACAAGTAAACCAATCATCCAATCATGGAGTCACTAATCCATACATCGATTTACAGTAGGGAGCACTTGCACTGTGGCACTGAACAGCAGTGGCACAGTGCCCAAAAGCATCTAAAACCAGCAAGACATAAGAGGCAACAGCAAAAAAATGGAAGGGAGACCCACGCCAATGGTGCCAAGTCTAACACGTGTCCCCTCCAGCTGAAATGTGGGGAGAACTACCCTTCCTCCTGGGAGTTCTCATCACTAAGGCGGAAAAATCTGGACAGACCATCAGCATTGGCGTGTTCTGTACCAGGGCGGTGTTCCACCGTAAAGTCCATCCCCTGTAGGGAAATGGACCACCTCAACAGTTTTGGATTCTCACCCCTCATGTGCATTAACCATCTGAGGGGCCTGTGGTCTGTCTGAACCCGGAAGTGAGTCCCAAACAAGTATGGTCTCAACTTCTTCAGTGCCCAGACCACAGCAAATGCCTCACGTTCAATCGCACTCCACCTCTGTTCCCGTGGGAGTAACCTCCTACTAATAAAGGCTACAGGTTGGTCTAGGCCCTCCTCATTCATCTGTGAAAGCACAGCCCCAACACCATGCTCTGAAGCATCTGTCTGCACAATGAATTCCCTTGAGAAGTTGGGCGCCTGAAGCACGGGCGCCGTGCACATGGCAGATTTCAGGGCATCAAAAGCCTTTTGGCAGGCCTCAGTCCAGTTCACTTTCCTGGGCTGCTTCCTGGAAGTCAGCTCAGTCAAGGGTGCAACAATGTTGCCATACCCCTTGACAAACCTCCTGTAATACCCGGTGAGTCCTAAGAAGGCCCTCACCTCTGTCTGGGTTTTGGGGGTTCCCAAGCCAGGATGGTATCTATCTTGGGCTGTAGGGGCGCCACCTGGCCGCTCCCTACCTGGTGTCCCAAGTACACCACAGAACCCTGCCCGATCTGGCACTTACTCGCCTTGATCGTGAGGCCTGCCCTCCGCAGCGCCTTCAACACTTCCCAGAGGTGGTGCAGATGTTTCTCCCAAGTGGCGCTGAACACTGCAATGTCATCCAGGTAGGCGGCACTGAAATCCTCCAGCCCAGCCAACACCTGGTTGACCAACCTCTGAAAGGTGGCAGGGGCATTCTTCATCCCAAAGGGCATCACCCGGAATTGGTAGTGCCCATCTGGTGTGGAGAATGCTGACCTCTCTTTGGCCCCATCAGTTAAGGCGATCTGCCAGTATCCAGACGTTAGATCAAACGTGCTGAGGTACTGGGCAGCCCCTAACCGATCAATGAGCTCATCAGCTCTGGGGATGGGGTGCGCGTCAGTCCTGGTGACTGAATTGAGTCCTCGGTAGTCCACACAGAACCGGAGTTCAGGTGTGGCACCAGGCGCGGCAGCCTTTGGGACCAAGACCACTGGGCTGGCCCAAGGACTGTTAGAGGACTCAATCACCCCTAAGGCAAACATCTTGGAGACCTCCTCCTTGATGCAAGCTCTCACCCTGTCAGTCACTCTGTAAGTTTTGTGCTTTACAGGAGGACTGTCCCCAGTGTCCACATCATGGATGCACCATTCAGTGATACTGGGAGTCAGGGAGAACAGATCAGAAAACTGTCCCAACAGTTGGCGACAGTCATTCTGCTGCTCCGGGGTCAGGGTGGGAGAGAGGTTCACACCATCCACTGACCCATCTTGCTCTTTTGCATACAGGAGATCAGGAAGAGGTTCAGTCTCCTCTTCCATCCCAGCATCTGTTGCTAAGAGCATGCCCACTTCAGACCTCTCAAAGTGGGGCTTCAGGCGGTTCACATGCAGGACCCGCAAGGGGTTCCTGGGAGACTGCAAGTCCACCAAGTAGGTGACATCACTCTTGCGCTCCACCACCTCAAATGGTCCGGTCCACTTATCCTGGAGCGCACAGGGCTCCACTGGGGCCATGACCCAAACCTTTTGTCCAGGCTGAAACTCGATCAGAGTGGCGTTCTGATCATGCCAACGTTTCATCTCTTCCTGGCTGGCTTCCAGATTCGCCTCAGCGAGTTGTCTGAAACGCCGAGTCTGGTTCCTGAAGGCCAGCATGTAACTAAATACATCCTGGGGAGTTTTCCAGGGAGCTTTCTCCCAGCCTTCCTTGACCAGACTCAGAGGTCCTCTTACAGGATGGCCGTACAGCAGTTCAAAGGGACTGAACCCTAAGGACTTCTGGGGCACCTCTCTGTAAGCAAAGAGCAGGCATGGCAAGAGGACGTCCCACTTACGCCTCATGGGTTCTTCCAGACCCATAATCATGCCTTTAAGGGTCCGGTTGAATCTCTCAACCAGTCCATTACCTTGGGGGTGGTAAGGAGTGGTGAACTTATAGGTTACACCACACTCCTGCCACAGGGACTTCATATACTTGGAAATGAAGTTAGTACCACGGTCAGACACCACCTCCTTGGGGAACCCCACACGGGAGAAAATCCCCATCAGTGCACGTCCCACCACGGGGGCCGTCACTGTCCGAAGAGGGATGGCTTCCGGGTACCGGGTGGCATGGTCCACCAAGACCAGGATGAACCTGTTGCCCATGGCTGTCTTGGGATCCAGAGGCCCCACAATGTCAATACCCACCCTCTCAAAGGGGGTGCTGACAACAGGGAAAGGTTGGAGAGGAGCCTTGTGCTTCCTCCCACTCTTACCACTTGCCTGGCAAGTCTGACAGGTCCTGCAATGAGTATCTGAACTCTTGCGCATTTGGGGCCAATGAAAGTGGGTGACAAGCCTTTGAAAGGTCTTGTCTTGCCCCAAATGTCCTGCTAAAGGCACATCATGAGCCAGACCCAGTAGGAAGGCTCTGAAGCGCTGGGGTACCACCAGCACACGGGCTGACCCAGGCTCAGCAACCTTAGGCTCACTATACAGGAGACCATTCTCCCAGTAGATCCAGTGTGATCCAGACTGATCACCTGCTGCCTGGCTTACAGCCTGTTGCCGCAAGCCCTCAAGAGAAGGGCACTTCTTCTGCTCCTCGCAGAATTCTTCCCTGGAGGGGCCTCCTTCCTGCTGCCAATGGGTCAGCTCAGGCAGGTCCCCCAGTTCAGCCACTTGTTCCCCTGTAGGTTCCAGGGCATCCCCCTCAAGGTCTGCCTCCTCCTGGACCGTGGGAACTTCGGGGGCCGGTTTCCCGCGCCCCCTGCCTCCTCTCTTTAAGGCAGGCACCTGGGCCCTTCTTCCAGGCTCCAGGTCCTCTTGAATACCCTTACCGGCTGCCATTGACCGAGTGGTCACACACGCCCACTCTGGCAGACCCAACATCTCCAAATGAGACCTCCGCTCCACCTTCGCCCAAGGGGAGCTCTCCAAATCATTGCCTAGCAGACAGTCAACAGGCATGGCTGGCCTCACAGCTACTTGAAGGATACCTGAGACCCCCCCACTCAAAGGGAACCTGGGCCACCTTGCAGTGGCTCTCTGAGTTGTCAGCGGCAACTACAGGGTAGAATACATTGGGGACCACCTGCTCCTCAGACACCAGCCGACAACTGACAGCTGTCACACTGGCCCCGGTGTCTCTCAGAGCCTCCACCCTATGGCCATTGATGGTCACCCACTGCCTGTATTTTTTAGTGTTATCAGGCAGCTGGGTCCTAGGGACATCTCACTGTCTCCTAAAGAGACCAGGGACATCTCTGCGGGACCCCACCCACCTTGGGCACCCAACTCCTCCCCCAGGGCTACACTAGCCATCTGCCGGGGTGGGGCACCAGTGGGTGCAGTGGTCACGGTATTGGGGCACTTGGGACTTCCTACAAAGTGACCCACCTGACCACAACTAAAACATGCTTTGGGCCCCTTCTGAACAGACTTATCTGTTGGGACCCATGGTCTTTTCTCAGTGGGAGGCTGGGAACCCTTACCTTGGTTCCCTTGGGGTTTACTTTGGGGCCCTTTTTGGAACTCCTTCTGTTTACCCTTGTCCCCCCCACTCTTCTGCTGGGGACCCTGCCCACCTTTGGCGGAGTCTCCCACAAGACCCTTGTGGACCCGGGTACTGACCCAGCGGTCCGCCTCCTCAGCAAGCTTCCTAGGATTAGTCAGCTTACTGTCAACTAGGTGCTGGCGTAGCTCTGGAAAACAACTACTGGACAAGTGCTCCCATGCGATTAAATCATAGAACTCCTGTAAGTCATTTACTTTGCTACCCTTCACCCATCCATCCAATGCTCTGCAAAAATAAGACACATACTCCACCCAGGTACTAGACTCCAGCTTTTTGCAGTTCCTAAACTTCTGCCTATAAAGCTCTGGAGTTAACCCATACCTTGCCACTAAAGCTTCCTTCAGGTGGGCATAGGACATCTGATCCACTGTGGGCAAGGCTAGCAAGGTTTCCCTTCCCTCACCTGCAAAGCGGCCCCACAACCCCGCTCCCCAATCCTTCTCAGGGACCCGGTGTGATGTCATGGCGATCTCATAGGCTTTAAACCATTGCCCAATGTCCTCCCCCTTCATGAAATCCTTAATAACCTCCTTGGGGATGTACACTCTACTTTCTACAGGCACTGGAGGTGTGCTGCCACCAGAGGGAGTGATTTCTAGGCTTCTAGCCTTTAGCTCTAGCTCCCTCACCACTCTCTCATGCTCTAAAAGCATCTTCTTTTCTTCCATGGCCAACCTCTTACTTTCTAACTCCAATTTCTTATGCTCAAGGCTATCATGGCTTCCCTGTTTCAGTTTGGCCATCTCCATTTCATGCATCCTGCTTTTGTCCCTGTCCTCCAGCTCCTCTGGAGACAGGCCCTTTGAGAAACACTGCTGCCCTCCCTGGAAGGCGCTCTCCTCCCAGTTAAGCCCAATGGCCCCTCAAGCTGCCCATCTAAATTCTCTGCCTCCTCCACAGGCTCCTCGGACTGCCCACTGGCATTCCGTGCTTCCAACCAGGCCCTTAGCGCCTTGTGAAACTCCTCCTTCCTGGTGAGGCCTCTCATAGAGATTTTAAACTTTTTGCAAACAGCTTTGAGTTCTGGCACAGTGTAGGTATCAACCCTATCTTCTTCAAATTCAATATCTGCAGGTGCAATGGATCCTTTTTTGCTCATGGTGAAAATTGGCTGTTCTCACAAAAATAAAGGTTCTAAGGAAAAAAAGTCCTATCAAAAGGTATGTGGTCGCGTATTGGTCTGCACTCACTAGTAGTGTACACCAATCACTGTATATGAATCACAAATGCAAGTCCAAATCCTCACCGCTGACCACCAATGTTAGAACTGGGGGTCTCTAGTTGGCAATGGTTTGCACCTTTGTCCAAATAGGGACCCTTGCTTCTAGTCAGGATAAGGGGAAACACTCCTAAAATAACCCCTGCTCACCCCCTGGTAGCTTGGCACGAGCAGACAGGCTTATCTCAGAGGCAGTGTGTAAAGCATTTGTGACCACATACAGTAATACAGTGAAAACACTACAGATGGACACCACACAGGTTGTTTATGTAAAAATAAGTAATCTTTATATAGACTTATCACAAGACCCAATAGCAAAAATCCACAATACTGTACTCAAAAATAGGCTTTAAAAGGTTATAAAATAGTTCAGTTCTCTCAAGTTGTAAATGCGACACTTTACTCTCAATGTACCTTGAATGCGTAACGCAAAGAAAACAAAAGGGTCGCAGGGAAGGTGATGCGTCGGTTCCTTACACTCAGGGGAGTGGATGCGTCGGTTCCTTACTGCTGCGCAGGGGAGGTGATGCGTCGGTTTCTTACTGCTTTCCGGTGCGATGCGACAGGATGGCACCTCGATGCGATACTCTTCTCCGGTACGATGCGACAAAATGGCGTCTTGGTTGCGATGCGACAACGTTGGTGTGATACGTGCACGCCCGACGGCCGTGCGGCGACTCGATGATCTTTGGAGCCGCGACAGGCCCTGCAACGCGCTTCCCCGGCGATGCGACGATGACCTCTGTGGCAGCGTCTCGCTTCTCCGGTGATGCGCCGCGCTTCGGCGATGCGATGATGACAGCGGCAGCGGCGTCTCGCTTCCTCGGTGATGCGATAACCACGGCTGCGGCGGCGACACGCTTCTCGTTGTTGCGTCGCGCTTCCAGCTCCCAGCGACACGCAGTCTCTCAGAAGGCCCAGCACAACAGCAGGCACTTCAATTCCCAGCAAGGGAATGCAGGGGGAGCTGGTTGGTGAAGTCTTGTATCCCTGAGACTTCAGGCAGGAGGCAAGCTCTAGTTCAAGCCCTTGGAGATTCTCTTCTTCAAGATGACAAAGCACAGCAAAGTCGTTTCTCCTGTCCTTGGCAGAAAGCAACCACTGCAGGCCAACCCCAATCAGCAAAACAGCACAGGGGCAGTACTCCTCCTTCAGCTTCTCCGGTTCTTCTCCTTGGCAACAGGTTTCTTGATTTCCCAGAAGTGATCTAATTTCCTAGGGGTCTGGGTCCCCTTTTATACACAGTTTTCCTTTGTTCTCTGAAGGCAGAGAGGCCTCTGCCTAGTCCAAAACCAGTTCTGGTCAGTCCTGGAGCACTTTGTTTTTCTGACTCCTTCTTTCCTTTGAGAGTGAGGGGCAGAGCCATCAGACGCCCGGCAGGAGGTGGAGCCAGCATTGTGGAAGGCAGGCACAGCCCTATTCAGACCCAGGTGCAACTCCTCCCACCCATCCTCCTTCAGGCAGACCTATTCAGCCTAGTGCTGACTCACCCTGCCTCCTGGAATCCCCCAGCCCCTGTCACTCACAAACCCAGACATACAATACACAACCTGAGCAGAGGCAGCTGGATGGTTTAGGCAAGAAAATACCTACTTTCTAAAAGTGGTATTTTCAAACAAAGAATGTTAAAACCAACTTCACTAAAAGATGTATTTTATCATCCTGAGTTCAGGCATACTAAATTCGTTTTTCTACCATGTTCTCTGGGTCAGTTAGGATTATAAGGTGTAATAATCAAACTGCCCATTCTGGCCTATGGAGAACAGGTAGCCTTACAATAGTGAAAAACGAAAATGGCTGTAATTCACTATTAGGACATGCCACACACACCAGGGCATGTCCTACCTTATACTTACAATGCACCCGGCCCTTGGGCCTACCTTAGGGGTGTCTGATATGAAGATAAGGGAAGGTTTAGGGACTGGCAAGTGGGTGCACTTGCCAAGTCGACTATGGCAGTCACAGACTGCACACAGGCTCTGCAATGGCAGGCCTGAGACACATTTTACAAGCCGCTTCTGTGGGTGGCACAACCAGTGCTGCAAGCCCACCAGCGGCATTGGATTTACAAGCCCTGGGCACACTCAGTGCACTGTACTAGGGACTGACAAGTAAACCAATCATCCAATCATGGAGTCACTAATCCATACATCGATTTACAGTAGGGAGCACTTGCACTGTGGCACTGAACAGCAGTGGCACAGTGCCCAAAAGCATCTAAAACCAGCAAGACATAAGAGGCAACAGCAAAAAAATGGAAGGGAGACCCACGCCAATGGTGCCAAGTCTAACATCCCCATTTCTGTAATACTGACATTAATTCTTTCACTTGTAATTTCCTACCAGATGTATTCATATTTTCTAAATCTTTGTCAGTAAAGTCTGCTCTATATGGTTTCTATAGTACTTTTGACTTTCTTATTTCAATTCCCATTTCTGAGGCCAAATCCGCCAACTTTTCATGGAATATCTTTACATTTCTTGTTATGCTCCTACATACGAACAATAGTTCTTCTTCACTGTAGGTATTTAAACGATCTACTCCTACATTGCCTGCTATCATTTCTTCTAACTCGACTTTTAATTTATAAATGTCCAAAATCTTTGGGGGTGAACTTTGTCTATTCCTTGTGCCCATCTTTCTAAGTCTTCTGGGGTTACTACTGTTGCACTCTTAGTTCCTGAAGATGTTATTATATTTACATCCTTTGAGCAACCAGGTGTGACTCTTCTGAGGGTGTTATTTACGGAGTCTCGAATAGGTAAATCCATTAGTGAAATCATAGATTCACAATCGCTGATATGATCATCAATTATCACTGCTTCGTGTTTTGGAATCTCCACAGGTGTAGGCATAATTAAAGGCTTTGGACAATTTATTTTGTCACCATATAAAGGGACCACGGGACCAATGGTTACAGGTATGGTCAGGGAATCAGGATGTACATTCAACTGTGTTATTTTCTGTATCAATTCTGCTCTGTTTCTGTCTAAAGCCTCTCTTTCCTTATCCTGAAGTACCCTATTAACTGGTGGATTATGCAGTACTTGAGGTACCAATGGGGTTCTCAAAATTGGTGCGCTTGGGGAACATCCACTTGACCCTTCCTGATATGGTGGAGGGTTCTTTAATATTTCGTCCATAAATTCATCTTCGGATTCTCCAAACCCTGTCATATGTTTAGTCTTTTCTTTGCATTTACTCCCTAACGGCTCATCTGTCATGAAAACTGGATACAAACCCTCGGTAAGCATCGCTCTTCTCCACTGTTTCATCTGACTTTCTCTTGTCTCATTTTGGTGTCTAGGGAAAAATCCCCTATAACCCCTATTGCTTCTGGGTCTATCATGTTCAAATGCCTCGGTTTCCCACTCTTCTAGGGCTTCGTATTGAGTTAATCTTGGTCTGGGTTCTAATTCATTCATTCTTATTCGTAAATTTTGAAGAACTCTCCCATTGAAAGTACCATTCTCCGGGAAAGCTAATATTCCGTCATCTTTTGTATATTCTATCCAATTTTCTAACCATACGCAAGTATGATAACCCCTCTCCATCATCATGAATGAGCGGGCGTTTTTGCTGGTAGAATGATAATTCCTTCCCTAGTTTTGATTGGCTTATCCTTCTTAAAATAATTCTTAATCTTTTGTAAAAATGACATTTTTCTCTTTTCTCCATACATTTTGGGTAAATATCTATGTATTGAATTATATTCTGCAAAACCTAAAAATCTCCTGTCTGGACGGGTTCCTGTCAAAGTCGGATCACGTTTCCACATATAATCTACACTATCCACTAAGATTTCGACTTCTATGCTGACAACCAATCAAACTCCAGCTAACATTTGTCTCGGACCAATCCTAGCGCGGCTTTTCTGTGACGTCTGTTTGATGACCCCTCCTTTACAATCTGCGCTTCTCTGTCCCTCGCTGTTTCAACCAATCCCAGCGCGACACCTGTGACGTCAGTATTACTCCTGACTATTGACCCCTCCTTTACAAGACTCGCTCTACGCCCACTGTTTCAACCAATCCCAGCGCGGCGTTTGTGACATCAGCTTCTACTCCGGCAGCTGACCCTCCCTTCACAAAATCGTACGCAAAAACTTTATTTTCTGTACGCTTTTTTTTAAAATTCAGTAACAACATAAAACATTCGCTGTCGTGCCAGTTTCTCTAAATTGGGAAAGATAGTTTCTCTCACACTTAGTAAAACCTTTCTGTTTACTAAACATACACTACGAGTAAAACCCTTCCGTTTACTCTTCACATAAGCTTCGGAAAATACCTGCTACTTCTTCAATGTTACCCTTTCTAGGTGATATAACATCAAATTTTTACCAGCGTATTCCTTTGCTGTCACTCACACGCACAGAGTCCCTAACAAGTACTGATAGCCCTGCTTAACTTTTCAGTACTATTTCTGCCTGGCAGATAACCTCACTGCAGTATGGCTTCCACTTACCATCCGCTATTCAAATTTCCCCCGGGGATTCTAGACAACATAAAACAAAACTTTTAAACAAACGGATGTTAGTTTATAAAATTCTCATTACCCAATTAACAAAGTAAAACCAAAACCATCCTCTGATAGCCAGAAAACTGATCCAGCGGGGTACTAGCAACAAGCATTCATACACTATATACTCACCTGGGCCCATTCATTCACACTAACCAATAATCACCGCTGGTGGGAATCAGTTGTACTCTTTATCAAAAATCCCTGCTACCAATTACCTTTCTGATTGAAGAGTAATGACTTACCAATGGACCGTTGATAATTGGGGATAAAATGAGAAGATGCAAATTCAATTTCATAAACACCTGAAATAACCACTGTCTCAGGAAATTCTTTAGCAGAGTAAATTACAAACCACATAATACTTAGTCGCATATCAAGGAGGAAACATACTAAATAATCACCTATTTAATCAAATGACGGTCCCTCAGAAAGAAGAAGATAGAGACAGCAGTACAGCTAAAGATTTATGCATTTATAGTTACCTAAAGGTGTGGAAACCAAACCCCTTTCTAATGGAATCCGCCGCCCCCACCTCAGGACCTCTTTGGACAGCGATTCAGTCTGCAATCGATTAGCTTGTTCTGTGCTCCCAAGCCCCGTTCTGTGCTGAGCTCCTGTGCTAACTAATTAGCTAATTCTATATCTATTATACCCTTTCTACACCCAGGTACCTCCCATTAATGTTTTAAAATTATGGGCCCACTACTTCTGATTGGACAGGGACAGGGGGTTGATCCTCACACCATGACAATTTAATTCAATTTCTTTAAGCCCATTGTTTTAAAATACCGCCCCTCACAATTAATACATTTGCTTTATTTCCCACCCATCTCACGACAAATTTTAATACAAAATGTATACACATTGTTTCAATTGGTAGGACATCTCAGATGTACAGTGAAGGTGATCAGCGGGTCATGTCCTTGGACATCTTCCAAGTTGACTTCATCGCTTTGCATGGTTAGTTTCAGAGCGCATGCACAGGTTCCATGGCTCTCGAGCTGCTGTTCAGTTAACCCAGGCCCATTTTACGAACTAATAGAAATCAAAGAAGAAACATATTAAAATCAAAAATAAATCTTTTCACTGTATACACCCTACTTCTACTCTATTCCCATTTAATTATAAAATCTATCCCGCATTAATAGCGTTAGAAATACCACATTATTAATTGCAGCAAATGCGTAAGCTTTAGCATGTGAGAACATCAAGCAGCCATTTTAGCACACACTGCGCAGAAGCAAAGATTCCCTCCAAGCAAAGAAAGACGTCATACCACGTGATATGGTTGACACATGCGCAATTGAGTTCTCGCGCTTTAGCGGCCATTTTGGATTAGACAAGGATTACTTATTAGTTTTAAACACATAGGCAAGCGTCTCTCGGATAAGATGTAGTGTTTGCACATTATTAAAAATTACATTACAAAGTTTAATATAAATTAATTAATACTGTGAGAAGATTGCTTACGAGCAAGTCTCATTGTGAGTCCTTGCTCCATCACATACACTGAGTCATCAGCGTGATGGCGTTCACGTTGAAGGGAATTCATTGGCTGATGAAGCCGCAAAGGGGGCTGTTCGCACAGCCGCCGTAGCTGCAGTTACTCGTTCAAAAACGAGGATAGACGGCGAGATAATGGTAGCTGTCAATGCTTCGCGCAAAGGCAGCACAGCAGTACCAAAGAAATTTCCACTCAAGTACTCCTACAAGTTAGATGCACAAAACATTCCATATGCTCAGATTCCTGGAGTGGGGGATAGAGTAATACCAAATATGGATCGTAGGCAGAGCTTAATTTTAGCAGCACACAAGGGTTTGGGTTCTGCACACACAGGCGTTACAGCGACTATTTCTTTACTGAAACAGCGCTACTGGTGGCCAGGGTTACCAAAGCAGACTAAAGACTATGGGGCCGATTCCGATTCCGGCCGGAAATCTCTCCGACCGAGCCGGACCCGGAGAGAATTTCGACCGAATCGGACCCTAGCAGTCCGACCGAACGAGTACGATGCGTTCGCATGCTATCGGACTCGATTCGGTCGGACTCCCATTGAAGTCAATGGGAGCCAGTCGTACAATGCGTACGCGGGCTCCCATTGACTCAATGGGTGCGATGCGGACAAGGGCGCCCCCTACAGCGGGTACGCGTCCATGCGCATCGCGGCGTACATGCACAGGTAGGGGGACCCATGGGTCCCCCTGTGTGCGACTCGCGCACCTACGCGTACAGGGGTCCGACGCGGACCCCCAAAGTCCGGCTCCGACAGCTCTTTTGAGCCGGACGGCGCGAGTCGGTCGGACTGCTCGCGGCGCGCATCGTACTTACCCGGCCGGGAAACGTCTCCATAGCGCGGTGCGAGTCGTGTCCGTGCGAGTCGGTCGGAGCATGTTGAAGCTGCGTACGAGTCGGTCGGCGATTTCGCGGGCGCTTGCATCGTACTCGCTCGGCCGGACCCGCGTACGATTCGGTCGGGAAACAGGGCTCTGAATCGGATCCGGTAAATCCAAATCCGATTCGGAGCACTACCGGCCGAGATCGGAATCGGCCCCTATGTCTTGAAATGCGACATCTGCCAGCAGATGAAAGGCTCCACCGTAACACGCCCAGCGCAGACACCGTTACTGAAATCAGACAAACCTCTCGCATGTGTGTATTTGGACCACTGCGGACCCCTACAATCTGATGGGTCCAAGAAATATATCATGGTTGCAGTGGATTTCTGCTCTAGATTCCTATGGGTTTGGCCTCAGCGCTTGGCTGACGCTCGAACTGTTATAAAAGATTTGCGAGTCTTTATCTGCACATACGCAGTTGGCACGTTACATTCTGACCGTGGTCCGGCGTTTAGCTCTCGAGCTTACAAAGAGGCCATGGAAGGAATGGGCGTAGCATTGCGGTACTCCTCTCCGTACCATCCCGAGGGAAATTCTGTTGTGGAGAGGAAAAACCGAGACTTAAAGCAATCTTTAACAGCTAGGGTATTATGCAAGGGCGGTAGATGGGTCGATCACTTTTATGGGGTACAGCGCGCGCTCAATAACCAGCCAAGAAGCTCTCTAGGAGGTGTCACTCCTTACGAGGTCCTATTTGGGACAAGAATGTGGGTACCTGATCTTGATTGTGAAGGTGCAGTGACGGATGAAAAACCATTTGATATCCATGATCGTTTGGCTGTTTTACAGGATCTAAATGAATCCAGGACACAACAAAGTAACGTGCTCCAGAAACAGGCCGCCACTGAAGAAGTCAAGGCAGTAACGGCAAGACCTATCTGGATCCCAAAGATCGGGGATCTGGTCAGAGAGAAGATTGCTGACAAGAAAGAATTTGGACCATCCTACAGAAAGCCTGTACCGGTCCTTGCAATCCACGGCACAAGGACTGTACTTCTGCCACCTCTTGCCAGAAAAAAAGAGAAAAGATTCGTCTCAATTGACTTAATCAAACCACACTATGTGACCGATACTAAACAGTAGGCCTCGTGTACTCCACAGTAGCAGACACCCTCCTCTTGCTACAATCCAAGAAGTTCAAACAGAAAGACTCATCACGTTTGAAGAGCCACCTGTACGGAATGAAGGACTAAGCAACAATGCTATGGAACTCGTTCCACTTCAACAAGAAATGTATCTCCAAAATGAAAATCAACTTAACAACCAAGTTGCAATCAGACCTAATCCAGACATCTACGTCAACATGCCTCATCAAGAGCAAAATCCGATTTCAACAAATCCCGATGCAATTCCAACAATTGATCGAACTGCTTCTGGCTACGTTTTCACTGGACCAAAGCGAGCCGGAAACGACGCCAGCCAAGAAATCACTCAAACAAAAACTCACTGACTTTTTGATCTTTTTTAGAAAGACTTACCTGGTGTCACCTTGGATAGAACTATGGTATATCACTGGGATTTTATTTTTCATTTTCTGGCTAGGTTTAATTATAACTTTTAGTATGCTTATTAATGGACGATACCTCCAACCAAGCTCTTCAGCCCAAAGAGTCCATTTGATTTTAAAACCACACCAGTCTTCACATCGTGAACCAAGAGACTATTCTTCAGTGAACATTACAGCAGTTCCTATACCGGACGGTATAGTATGGGACAAAATTGATTATGATGTATTCGGTCCTACTGAACTTTTACAGCTAAAACATGTATTTAAAATTTCTTTAAGTGATATCGTTACCTCCAGTACATTTTCTGATGATTGGGACACTGAAACTGTAAATGCTATGATGTCTGATTTAGAAAAAACTGCTGCATTTCCGAACAATGAAATGTTAGAAGGTACTTCAGACTATGATACATTGTACTGTTACCAACAATTTGGTGATCATTTCTTACACAAATCTATAACACCTAGAAATGTATTTGAGTACCACCAGTGGGAACACTGCCCAACACCACCAAAAGGTAGTTCACAAGCGTTTGCACAGAAATTCGCATATTTCTCAGGGTACAACACATCTGACCCAACGTCATTCTATTACAAAGTGACAAAAACACCAGCTCAGAAACTTATGTTAACTAACACCAAACATATTTACTCTGCATCCTTCCTGAACAAACTGTCTACACAGGGTTTCAACCTATGGAAAGACACGATAAATTCAAAATCAATCTGGGGTTCTAGGGACTGGCAAGTCCAGGGAATAGAAGCACTTTTGAGGGCATGCATCATTCCGCAGCAGATGTTATTTCTGAACGAAACTGTGCAACAAACATCCTGTCTTGGATTAGCCAAAGGGTTTCCAACACCATCGCAGATGGGTGGGGGGCAGAATTCAACTACACATGGGGTGAGATTAGATGACATTTTCCAGTACAACAGATCAGATCCTGATTGGACAGAATGGCTGGTTTGGCCCATTGACACAAACATCTGTCAACAGAGATTTATGAATACAACCGAAGGGTTTAGTATCCATAGGCCAGATCCACGCTATGTACAGAGACCTCACCCGGGGGGGACATCCTATAGTGATGGGAAGTTGTGCCTTGATTGGCTAGGACCTCGACACTCACAGAAGTGAAGCACCACTTGACCTTACTAACACCTGACATGGATCTTAGAGATTTTCTACTAGGACCCAGGAAACAACGTCAGAAACGTTTCATATATGCAGGCCTTTATGCCTACTATAATGAGAACTGGAAAATATCCCAACAAGAGGCCGCAGAGAGGTTACGGGAAGTAGACCGTATTAACTTAGAGAAGGCATTAGCTGTAGTGGATAATGGGTTAACAACTTTGACCTCCAGGATTTACTCCTTAGGCAACATTGTGTCTTCGGCGATCGACATACTAGAACAAGATCTGTCCTTGTTACAACACGGGCAATCCCAATTACGTTCTATTATGATGTTAAGCTGGACGCTACAATCTTTGCGTGCAGGCTATGTGCCCTGGCGTTTTATAAACAGCACGTCTCTGTTTTCAGAATACAATCTAACTGATAAACAGACAGAAATGGCACAAAGGGGAGCCAAATATACAATGCTGCGTATTGAGAAACTGGAAAGGTTACCATTCACTGTAGCCGAATCACCATCAACTGAATAGTTAATCCATGGCCACATCACTCTACCGGTCACTACGTTTCAGTTTCAATATTGCCTTGAGCAAAGGCAGGCAGGCAGATATGAAAAAATGGGTAAGGGATACATCAAGGAAACTTGGGAGTTACCATATAGATACCGATGCCGGAATGGGGATCGAGAAGTGTATCTGAGTGGTACAAACTGCAAGAACGCTTTAAGCGGTTCTCTCATGTGTTAAGATATTTCTCTACACGGAGCCTGCAGTGGTTCAGCAGCGAACCTATCTTGTCACATGTCAGGGACCCCAGCGGCCATGATCACGCCGGTTTTCCAGCTGCTCTCGAATGGGAGTTACTTAATGTTAAATGATCAAGGTTGCTGTGGGATGCTTCCGGGCGTTGCCTATCTAGTAACTGTTAACTCCAGGGTTACTTGCTGTATGCAAGTATTGTTTCCGCCACTGAACACAGTCAGGGAGGCGCCGCTATGGCCTTCGCTGAATGTTTCTTTCATACAATTTGATACTCTGAGCAGATTGAAAGCCATGCTTTTACAGCAACCCGTGCCCTTAACCTCCGCTCGAGAAACCTATGAACTTCAAGTTACAAGGACCTCGACTGAGATACAGGCACTCATACGTACAAACTGCCCCATTCATTTCGCAGAAATGGTTAGTCGTATCTTTAACATGTCTGATACGAGCAGTGTTGTACACCTATTTAAGACCATAGGGTCAGGACTGTTAAGCACCTTTCAGACAGTCCTCGGAGTAATCCCAAATTTTATACATTCCGTATTGGGAAGCGTATTTGGAGGATTCCCGCTCATCCTTTTCCTAATTGCTGGAATCCTGATTATAATACTGCTGCTACGCAATGGACGGCCCAATTCCAGAAGGGTTGTTGAACACACTGCTGGAACGGAAGTACCGTGAACGCATGGTACAACTTCTGGGCTTGCCTTGCCTACGAGAACTCAATGTCTCCTGGTTTCTATCGTTAGGCCAGTCTGGGTAGACTGCATCTTACCTGTTCTTCGATGCCTGTTCTGCGGAGAAGAATGCTCGTTGGATTTATGTCTAACATTTCCATCAGACGCGCCTCTGGACATGGATGCAATGCTGGACCCCATAAAGGCCCACGCTCTGCGTTGTCCCCAGCGGCTTCCGATTCTGATGAACGCATTCCTTGAGAATCCACAGGTGCCGTTTGCTCCTGCTGGGTTAGGCGACTCCTCCACAGGCACACAGGTTTCAACTGGCGCACCAGATGCCGCAGCTCCGACTGATGGCAGTGCTACATTCCATCTATGTGCGATTGACGTTCTATGCGAGGCATTGGATTTGTCTACTGCTGCGGCTGACTCCGATATGGATGTGCTTTCCAGCCCGGACGCTTAATCTGGAATTGGCTCATCGCGTCCTGGTAAAGAATTCGGCTTTTGCTCGTTTCAAAATAAACGATCTAAATTTGGAACTTTGCTTACAAATTGACACTGTCACTTGCAAAAAGCAAGGCCTTCTCCCGCTTATAGTGATACAACTTTATGAAGAGACAGTGATTGACTTTTAACGTGGCAACTGGAAATAGCTGAATTTTAACACTTTTATATTTTTTTTAACATCTTTTAAACGAGTTTTAAACTCATGTTTTTACCGATTTTAAAAACATATTTTAAATTGTCCAGATTTTATAGTATGGTCATTATTATCCTTTTCGGAAGAGGAGTGGGTGTTATATCCCGTATAGAGACCCTAATGTAGGCCTGTTCATACATGCCCTAAAATAGACGTATTCATATTTACCCTAATATGGTCTTATTCGTACTTGCCCTATTATGGTCGTAGCCGCATATGCCCTATTACGGTAATAACCATACATGCCCTATTATAGTCATGATTCCTTATATAGGCATGCTCTTTCACCTACATTGGTCCCATCCAGTACACAACGTGCTCGGAGGGCTGAACGTTATCTGCCTTGTGGTTTTGCAGGCACCAGGGTTTTCCCAGATACAGGCCCACACTGTACTCATAAATTATGCATGACTCTCTAAGAATATTCCACCTGCATAATATGTATGTACAGAGTTCACCCCTGACGTCTTCCTAAAGCCTAATGGAGGACCAATACAAACCTTGCACGAAGATCAGTGTCTTCAGGGTATAAATACACTACATCTTGCCCCGGTAAGATAGAGGGAACCGAGACTTCCATGCTGACACACTGACCAGAGACGCTGAGGCTCCTGCATGCAGTTGCTCAAGCTGACAGTGGTCTGACACCACCTGGATGGGGTGTCCAACTCGAGACCAGGACGGGGTCTCACACTCTCTCTATTCAGGTATGGGGGTTCGACTAAATCCTAGGAGGATTCTTGGCTCTTAGCTTCTAAGACCTACACACATATGCTAGGTACACTCAGGTACATCTAGGTAGGCATCGTAGGAGTACGCGCACTTGCATAATGCTTTTATATTCATGTATGTATTCATGACTATCGCAATATGGTAGAACTATTCTATCCCTTTGCTTTTATCGTACTGCTGATAATATATCTCTGCTATTGTCTGCTGGTTTCTGCAGCATATATATTTTACACTAGAATAACAACTGTTCAATAAATACTTATTGAAACGCCCGACTGTTTATTCTGTGTAACTCTCTGAGACAAACCGAATGAGTAAGCACGAATGACTGAGCGAAAGGTAGTACATTGTTTCCACGATTCTGAGGGAATCAGGGTTGTCATGTTCTAAGGTTGCCAGAAACTAATCTCTCCCCGATAAGAGGAGACACTAGTGGCACTGCGAGCTGGCTAATGCAAACCAGGCTAACCTATACATTGGGGGTGCTCAGAGCTAGTCTGTCATCAAGCCCGCAGTATATGTTATTCAAACGCGCAGGTCCTGCAGGGGTACTATAGGAACTACACGACATGCGTGAGGCGTGGCGAGTAGACCTTCAGCGTCCTATACCGGACGCAGTAGCGGCTCCTGGAGGGAGTGCTGCGGGGCGGTGGGGCGGGCGGGGGAGGGGCAGGGTGGGGGGTAGTAAACTCCGGCATACGGCCGAACGGAGGTAAGTACCTAAATAAATAAATAAAACGAATTACATTGCGCGCGCTGCATCGCCATTTGGCGTTGCAGCGCGTGCAATGTAATTCCCCTTCCCCTTCCCTTCCCCTTTGCAAATGCAGGGTAAAATATTTTTTAAGGGCAGGCAGTGGTCCCAGGGACCACTGCCTGCCCTTAAAATATGAAACGAAAACGTTTCAATTTTTTTTTTTTTAAAATGCATCCCGTTTTCCTTTAAGGAAAACGAGCTGCATTAAAAAAAAAAAACTGCTTTATTTAAGAGCAGTCCCAGACATGGTGGTCTGCTGAGCCCAGCAGGCCACCATACCTGGGAGTGCCTGCCATTCCCAATGGGGTCTCAAATTGCGAGAGGCTCATTAATATTCATGAGCCTCTCAATTTGCGACCCCATTGGGAATCGCTAACAGTGTGAAATACACTGTTGTACATTGGAAATAGCGCCTCGCAAATTGCGAGTCGCAAAAGACTCGCAATTTGCAAGGCGCTATTTTCACGGTCGTACATCTGGCCCCCCATTCCTTACCAATGGAGTGATTGTGCCCACTCACTCCTTTATATCACTGATAAGCTATCTTTCCTTTTTATTAAAAAAGAGTCTCAAGAAGCATAAACCCCTCCCTTTCCCTCACCTTCCTGTTTCATTACACACCCAGAAGGGCTGCTGAAAGAAAGGGAGGGTGGGTGGGGTGTATGGAATGGGATGAGTAAGAAAGAATCTGAGTAATCAAGATTCTCAGTAAGTAATCCAGGAATTACCGTCTCATCTTGCTGACCTTGTCCCATTCCTTACTAATGGAGTGATGCCCAAGCAATCAAGCTTTCAGTAGTATCCGGACAATGCAAAAAAATACCAACAGTAAAAATAGAAGGAAAGAATTTTATAGTCATTCAATCCAAACTATTTGCATCCATGCTCAGAAATAGAAGTGTAAACACAATTTTGAATGTTCATACAAGTAAAAAATCATTCATTCATTGGAATCCATAGGACTTGTGAACCAAAAGAAAGTTCAGACCCCTGCGCAACACTGAGTTGATAATGAGAAATAAAGGTTGTAATTGACACCCATGGAGCAGCTCTACAAATATCTTCAATTGAGACTCCAGACCACTCAGCCCAGGATGCCACCATACCACGAGTTAAGTGAGCCTTGATCCCACCTGGCATATCCACACCAGAAGCTGTATATACCGAATAAATAACAGTTTGATCCATCTGGTCAATGAGGTAGAAGACAGTTTTTCAGCCTTCTTCACAGGACCAAAGTTCTCAAACATACTGTCAGACTGGTGAAATTACGCTGAACGTGTAAGGTAAATCTTAAGGGCCCTTACCACATCAAGGAGAGAGACTAAAGAATCAGAATTCTCCTGTGGGAGTATCGGTAACATGATCTCCTGGTCACCATGAAAAGAAGAATTGACTTTGGGGAGAAATTTCGGATCTAGGGATAACACAATCCTGTCATCAAAAACTCTCAAGTAAGGGGAATGGCATACCAGATGATTAAGCGCTCCACGCCACCTTGCAGAGGTGATGGCCACCAAAAAGAAAACTTTCAAAGTGAGAAATTTGAGGGGAACCTCCTGCAAATGCTCATAAGGATCCTCCTGTAGGAGGGATAGAACTAAAGGGAGGATGGAAAAATGGAACAAACGGTAGGCCTCAAAACCTGAAACCCTTTAAACAACTATGGGCCTGATTACGATGTCAGTCGGACGAGGGTCCAAACGACACCGTAGCGGGAATGGAACTGCCCGACTATTAGTCAGCAGTTCCACCCTCAGTATTAGGATGCGACCGCCCTATGGACGGTCAGAAACATACATTTTTCTATTTCAGCTTGTTGCGGCGGCCTGAAAAGGGCCTCAGCACAAGCTGCAATTGAAAAATTGATGTTTTCAAACATTCCTGCACCGTGTGCAGGCACCATCTGGTGCCTGCCACATGTTGCAGGGTTGTTTAGGAGAGCACCTAGGCCCCATAGCGGAGGGCCGGAGGGGAAGGTGGCCCTGCTAGGGGCCCCCAAAGTCACTTTCTGCATGCCTTTTCATGGCAGGCAGAAAGCAACATTGTAATCCCAACGGCGGAGTCAAGGCTGGCTCCGCTGTTATTTTGGGATTACAATTCTGCCCGCCGCCCCAACAAGCTCTGTGAACCCGTCAGAAGTGGAGCGGAATCTCCCCACAGGTTTCCCTCCGATCGCCAGTATCGTATTACAGCGTTCGGACGGAAACCTATGATGTCGGGCGGAAATTCTCCGACCAGCTGTCGGATGGCTTTCTGCTGGGAAACAGCCTTTACTACTATGCTAGAACTGCGCAGTACCATTACAATAGGGGCAATACAATGAAAGCGTTGTTACCACGCGTTCCATTACCATGCAAGTCGTTACAACGACTTGCATTAGGGAACCTGTTGTTGGATTTTAAATCCAACACCTTCCCTACTGTTGCACAGACTGGAGTTGGAATAGTAATATATACCATTCCAAAGTCCAGCGCTTCTCTAAGGCAAGTCGTTGTAACGACTTGCATGGTAATGGAACGCATGGTAACAACGCGTTCGTTGTACTGTCCGCGTTGTAATGGCATGCGTTGTAAACGTATGCATGATTGTGTCATGCATCGCTTTCCGCCTGACATCATAATAAGGGCCATAGAGGCCAGAAGCTCAATGGGGGACACATTTTCCCAAGGAGACCATAAGTTTTAATGGAGAACCACTGGAGCTTGAGTGTAGAGATGGATAGGTCTTTGTCAAAACAATCTTGGAGAAACTGAAAAATAACTTCAGTTGGAGTGAAAATAGGAGACAAATATTTTTCCTTACACCAATGGTCAAAAGGCTTCCAATGATGCTTGTATGCTTTATTGGTGGAAGGTCTACTGGCTGAATAAAGGGAATGAGATACTGACACAGAGAAACCTCTTTTTAAAAGGCCCTCCCGCTCAACCTCCAAACCGAAAGATGCAGTCTGTCCAGTGTCCATACTGGAAGGACAGGTTGGCTCAGAGGACCAGGGGATAGAGGTAGGAGCCATACTTCCTCTAGGGCTAGAACCCAAAGAAGACAAAACCAAGGGTGGCTGACCCAACGAGGGAGAAATAGAATTACTTCCACAGGTTTGCTCAGCAGTCGTGGCAGAAATCTGGCAATGAGGGCGATAGGGGGGAAGGTGTATAGGAGGCCTGGAGGCCAGGGACTGTTCAGAGCATCTGAACCCTTTGCTCCCAGAGTTTGAAACCGTTTAAAAAAAGAGAGGGACTTTGATATTCTGAGGAAATGTAAACAGGTTCAATAAAGGAACCCCCCACTTGCTGCAGATCTGTAGAAACACTTGAGGATCTAAAACAAATTCCTGTGACAGAGGGAAAGCACCGCTCAAAAGGTCTGCCTGGCAGTTGAGTGCTCCCTGGATGTGAGTGGCCCTGAGACTGAGGAGATTAGACTCCGCCCAGGAACAAATTAGGAGAGCCAGGCTGTTGAGGGAAGAGGAACCAGTGCTGAGCAGGTTATTTATGTACGACATCACTACCCGATTGTCTACCCGCACCAAAACAGAGCAAAATACAATAGAACATTCCAAACCACCCTCAGTTCCTTCCAATTAGACAAATGATTGCTCTTTTTTATTGTCCATAGACCTTGCACTGTCTGGTGCTCCAAAACTGCACACCTACCCCAGACTGCTGCTTAAATCAATATAGCTGGAGGTAAAAGAAAAGTACCCCTCTCCCGAAAAGGAGGGGGTAAACCACCACTGGAGCTCCTGATGGACTGAGACGGACACTGGAATCATGGTGTCGTAATTTTCCTGTGTGGGATGCTAATGGAGTAGGATATGATGAACCACACGGCCCAGGTGTAGGCGAACCCACGGAAGGATGGCCAGAGTTGCTGCCTAGAAGAGAACAAAACACTAAATATCAAGGGCAATAAACCATAAACCTTAAATAAAACCTAAGAGGACCAAGAGCTTATCATATGGTCATGAAATCGTAGCCAGTCCCCTGCTGACGCCCCCAGTTTATGGAGCAAGGTCTGATTGAGAGTTCTCAGCCTGGATCGCCTGGTCTCTGCAAGAAACCCCATCCCCAAGTGTATGTCGTAAAGTGCCCCAATATAGTCCACTGTTTGAGAATGAACCATCCGGGATTTGAGGTGATTTATAAGAAACCCAAAATGCTGTAGAGTCTCCACAGTCTTGGATGTATCTGAGAGAGCCTTCTGCAGAGAGGGTGCCTGGACTAACAAATTGTCCCGATAAGGATGAATGATGGCACCCTGTGAGTGCAGGAGACCATTCACTGGAGCCAGGATCTTTGTAAAAATCAGAGGAGAAGACTTGAGGTCAAAGGGAAGTACTTGGAACTGCGAGTGATGGCGGTCAACCGCAAATCTGAGGAAACTCAGAGAAACTCCAGTCACAATAGGTATGCATCCTGGAGGTCAATTTTTGTTAAAACAGTTCCCCTGGAGACACCAATAGAATCACCTGCTGTACAATATTCATTTTAATGTGAATAGTCTAAATGTACTGGTTCAGCAGGAAATGAAGGTCTATAATCATATGAAAGTCGCCTGTTACTTTCTTGAGCAGGAAGACCAGAAAATGGCAACCCCAGCCCCTCTCCTGAGAGGGTACCTTGACAATGGCCCCTTTCTCCAGCAAGGAGGCAATGCTCTCCTTTAGCGTCCTTTTCTTGACCAACTCCCTGAGCCACTGGGTCTGGAAAAAATGAGGTTCTTGAAACTCTGGAGACACTTGTAGCACATAACCCTGAGACTATCCAGTTGCCGCAAATTGAGATTCTCCAAATTTCCTGAAAGACCAGGAGATGACCACCAACATGAACCAGGGAGTGTGCGGTCTAGTCAGGAGGGTTGCTCCTTTTGTATGTGTGTGTTGGACGAGAAGAACCCTAGACCTGAGAAGGCTTGCGGTGAAACTGAGACCAGTTCTGCTGAAAATCTGTTCTACGTTGTCTGTACAGATCAGACCTTTTCCTGTCGGAATCCCAGACTTTCTGTCTTGGCCGGAAAGGTTGGACATGCTTGTGACTTTTAAAAGATATTTTGAGGACCTCCTTCAACTTGTCACCAAACAGCTGATTACCAGAGAAAGGCATTCTTAATAAGCAGTTCTTTTGAGCCACCTCTATTTTGCAATTTAGCAAGTGCAAATGACTTCTGGCCGCCACAGAACTTGCAGAGGCCATTGCAGATGCCCTCAAATTATTGAAAGTGATATCCGAATGGAAATTTGCATGGACTTCCATGCGGCCCAATAACTGTGAACAATCCTTGCCTTCTTGGGTTGCTGAGGAGAGAGATTGGAAATGCTTAACTAATGACTGGGAAGTGTACACTGCATAAATTTCAAAATGTAAAGAAAGGCTGAGACCAGCACAGGCCCTTTTAAAAGCTGTCTTCACCTTCTCATCCACAGGATCAGTCAAGGTGAAATCTTCAATAAGTAAAGAGGGTTTCCCAGTCAGATTAGAAACAAGAGGCTCAAGGGAAACTCAGTGCATCCCTGTGCCAGAGGATAAAGTCGCCCCATGAACCTAGGTACTGAAACTCTCTCTGCATCTCCCCATTCCAGGTTCCAAGTCTTTTTTCAAAATATATTTCCCTCTGGAAGAAGTATCTTAAGGAAAAACAACCTCGTCCTCATCATAATCAGGGGAAGCCCGAGTCGAAACAGATGAGGGGGAGGAGACTGCTCAAAGAGTCCACCAAGGATTTATGAGAAATAGGTGATGCAATCCTGTAATGCAGTCTGTTGCAGGCATCTGATAACGTCCTCACCTTATCCTGAAGATGCCCCACATACATAGAGGGTGAACGATGACCATGATTATCCCCAAGAACCCCATGAAGGCGCTTATCAGAAGAGATGTGCCTGGTCTTTTGCGAGTGGTTGCCCAAAGCGATCCAAGCAAAAGCCTCAAGAAGACAGAGCAAATGGCAAAAAAGCAGCTATATATATACCAAGGATCCTGAGAGGGAGGGCAACCGAATGCCAAAACAAAAAATTTAAACAAAACAGGCAGAAAAAGGATGCCTCAGGGAGAAACAAAGGGAGTAGAAAGCAGGACCTCTGTAAGCCTAATAGGAACCAGCCAATCATTGAAGGGGCACTGCACATGGACTGCAAGTGTAACATCAGGTAAGTTCCTGTCTGAGCAGGTAAGGCTGCAAATCCGATCCTGCTAACATCTATCTTTATTGTATAGAAAAATGTCCGCTGTTATTTAGCTACAAGAGCGCGGTTCCTGGGAGACTAACAACTTCCCCTGGACATGCGCGGTCCCCGTAGCAATGCAGGAATCTGACTGAAGAAAGGAAGGACCCCAAAAGCCGGCGCACGCACATCAAACAGAAAGACTCCCTGGACCTCGGGACCTCTCATGAGCCAAAGCGGCTGCTGTAAGGCGGCCGCGGAGAGCCTGGCACCCTGACAGCCGCAGTGCCCAACAACCGCGGATCCGGGCAGCGAGAGCGTCCACAACAGCAACGTTGCCTTTGCGCCCGGCAGACTTGGCCGCTGCTAAAACGCAGCCACACGTTGCATTTGCACTCGGCAGACGTGGCCGCTGCTAAAACGCAGCCACACAGAAGCACGGCACAAGAAAGACCACAGCTCCCATCTGGGAGAATAATTTTTAAACAGCGGCCTGGGAAAAGCCGCCAAGACTGCAATGCTGGCAACTGCAGAAGCTGGGCAGCGGCGCCTCAGCTGCGCAAACCACCCAGAGATCAAACACTGACAGACAGTAATAATGCGCTGACCTTGCAACCGCAGGTCTACAAAATCCAAGGAAAATAAATAAAGTGATATACCTTATGCTCTTGGCGTGTGAGGCCACGGCAACACCTCAAGTAGCAGTACAAGGGAAGGGCACATAAAAGAACAAGCATTAGCAAGGCCAATAGGTCTCGCCTTTGCGAGAGCTATTGGAGTATTTTATTTTAGCTGTGTTGTAAAGCCCTGTAGTTGTACAGTATTTTTAAAGTTTTATTCTAAATTGCTGTGAAACAGCCATTATTCTTTTATTATTATTAATGCGTGAGGGATGGTATGAGCTTTGAATTAAAATGTGAAATGGAAGGGAACTAGCAACACGAACAACGGCTGTCTTAAAAAAGTATGATATAGCGAACACTGCATTTGTTTATGGGGTGTTGACAGTGCTTATTATATAAAGGGGAATGGATAGTGGGACGTAAAAAGTAAGGTGGTTCATTAGTAGTGTAATCATAAATAAGCATCATGTTTAGTGGAAAGGACTGTGTATTTTTGATTCAATTAAATTTTAATTATGAAATAATTTAATATAAATTGATGGAAATGCAAATTAATTAATGTGCACAGGTAAAAAAAAGATGAAGGAAATTTCCCCTGTAGCATTGCAAGTGAAGCGAGGTGGGTAGCACAATTTGTTATCTCAAAGGAAACTGAATGCCACAGAGTGTGTATAACAGGCAAGCAATTCCGCGAATGTGATAACATGTGCTTGAGCTAAGAATGAATGCTATTTGTTTTTAAAAGCACACCAACGTTTTGGCACAGTAAAGTTGAAAATACAACTTAGGTTGTGGGTGAGGTGCAGCCGCAAATAGTGTTTAAAGCTGTCTAACTTAACAAATAAAAAGGCAGCATTGTCCAAGGTGGAATTAAAGTAAAATTAACGCTGAATGTAAACGTTGCCCTTTTGGATGCTTTTTGGGCACCTATAAGCTAAATTAAGTGAACTGTAACATTTTCCACTGTACCTTTCACACACACTGGGGCAGATTTACAAGCCCTTTGCGTGACTATTGCGCCGCCGTTGCGTCACTTTTGTGACGCAGCTGCGGCGTAAATGTTGCTGCCCATTTACAACGTGACGCATCTAGGGAGATGCGTCACGTTGTAAAGCCCTGCGTCACATTATACCTGCGCCAGGTATAATGTATGCAGGGTTGGCGTTCCCACGCAAAAAGCCATGTAGAACTGACGCAGTGAAATCTACAAGATTTCACTGCGTCACTCTACGCCATCACTGCGTCAAAATCCCTACGCCTGCTCAGACCAGGCGTAAGGAATGACGCAGGGCTTTTTGAATGGGACTCACCCATCTATTGTGGTGCATTGCTGGAGTTGCGTCACTTTCATGAGCAACTCCAGCAATGCGTCACTTTTGCACCAACAGATGCGTCAGAATTTCTGACGCATCTGTTAATCCTTGCGCCATGGAGCACTGTATTGTAAATACAGCGCATCCATAGTGGCGCAAGGACATTCAGCGCTGACGCAAGGAAACTGACGCATCTATGCAGATGCGTCAGTTCCTTGTAAATCTGCCCCACTGTGTTTTTGCAGTCACAACTATTGTTTAAAGCTGTCTAATAAAAGAATTGAAAGGCAGAACTATTCGAGGGGAATAAAACTTGGGTTGTGATTGACATGCAGTCGCAAATATTGTTTAAAGCTGTCTAACTTAACAAATGAAAGGCAGCATTGTCCAAGGTGGAATAAAGGTAAATAAACAAGCCCTCAGATGAAAGGACCGTTTCATTTGAGATAAGAAAATGTGCTACCAATCCTGCTTTCACATCCAATGTTAAGGGGAGAGGTGGACCAGGATTATTCTGTTTTGCATATGTCCATATTAACTAATTTTCACCACAATCACAAGAAGTTGTGGTGCCGCTGAGACTTGGAAAGGGTTCCCCAGCTTCAAAGGCCACAGCTCTGCACGTAAGAAAACAGACAGC
Organism: Calotriton arnoldi; assembly: GCA_963921515.1. Lineage (NCBI taxonomy): Eukaryota > Metazoa > Chordata > Amphibia > Caudata > Salamandridae > Calotriton > Calotriton arnoldi. Next base: position 116,626 of record CAWUFW010007563.1, read on the forward strand.
AATGCAGGTCTCCTTGTCTGAAGATCAGTGGCCTTTAAAACTGGGGAACCAATGAAAGTCCTGTAAAAAAGATGAATGAAATTTCTCCCATAATGTTGCAAGTGAAGCATGCAGATGTTTTAAAGCTTCAAAAAGCTGACAGACTCTGCCTGAATAAACAATTTGAATGCAGGATGTTTAAAGCTTTAAAAAGGTGACATGCTGCCTCTCTAAATGAACGAAGGGAACTGTGATGCTTTGACAAACACTTGCACAAAGCAAAGAAAAAAATAGTGGCCACAAACCCATGAACAAAAACGTAGACGGTCACAAGTAATTGGGCCATACTCCGTGGGAGGGAACAACACACGAAAAGCACAGCTATCTACCAGATAATTACCGCATACAAGCAAGCATTCCCAACTGACACTCGACACAACAAATAAGAAGAAATGGGCAGGCTGTAAGGCCACAAAGTGTAAACTACATGTCTCGTAGAGGCAGCACATGCTCTGTCTAGGTCAGGCCAGGGCCGGACTGGCCGTAGCGGGCACCGGGCGTTTCCCCGGTGGGCCGCCAGGGCGGGGGCCGGTTTTGGGCCCCTGGGGGGCCGTTTTTGTTACAGGGCCGTTTTTGCAGCATAGCTGCAATATCGGCCCCTGTAACAAAATCGGCCGAAACCGACCCTGGCAAAGTGCTCGGCCGCACCCCCAACCCCCGGGGGGGCCAGCCGAGCACTTTGCCTGGGCCGGTTTTGGTTCCCAGTCCGGCCCTGGGTCAGGCCAAAACATGTTGGGCCATGTGTTCCTGTATGAGCCTTTGCAAAGCTTGACTGATCATCTGCCCATTGTTCATTACTGTACTTGGCTGTTAATCTGGTACTAATGAGGTAAAATCGTTGCCCATATAGTGCAAAACTATTAAAGCCCACTGGATTCTGGAGCAACCACAAATGGCCAAAACAGAATACAAGAAATCCTTTTTTACGAGATGGAAAGGGAGCACCCGGAAGACGAAATATCATTTTTAATGGGGTTCTGAAATCATTGCATGATAAAGAATGCAAGAAACAAAAAAACGAAATAATCAACAGAGAGTACAGTCAGCCTTCAAATTGACCACTTAGAGTCCAATAGACACCCATAAATACATATAACAGCAGCGACATCCAGCATGTAACTGCTCAATTTGAATTTTGTCCAAGAAAAGGGGCTGTAAGAGGGAGCGGAGTGTCTGGTTAAAGGCATGTTTTTCTCATCAAGAGAATGAAGGAGACACAGACCATGAGATGGTGTGCATGGCTAGGATTGCTACAAACGGCTGATGTGTGTTCCTGTGCGGCCCTTCACAAAGCTTGACTGCTCATCTGCCAGTTGCCTATCACTGTACTTGGCTGTTAATCTGGTACTAATGAGGTGACATCTTTGCCCACATAGTGTAAAGCCATTGAAAGCAACTGGCTTCTGGAGCAACCACAAATGGCCAAGAGAGAGCACCAGAAAGACTTTATTACAAGGAGAAAGGGAGTGCCTGAAAGACAAAATGTCATTTTTCCAGGGGTTCTAAAATCATTGCATGATATGGAATGCAAGAAACAAAAATCCAAAATAATCAAAAGAAAATTGTGGTCAGCCTTCCCATTGACCACTTAGGTACAAATAGACACCTATAAATTCATATAACAGCAGCTGCATCCAGTAACCAACAGCTATATTTCATGTAACTCCTCAATTTGAATTTTGGCCAAGGAAAGGGGCTGTTAGAGGGAGTGGAGTGTCTGGTTAAAAACATGTTTTTCTCGTCAAATGAATGAAAGAGACACAAACTATGTGATAATGACCGCTGCTAGCGTTACTAAAAACGTGGGGTCATCTGTTCCCATGTGGCCCTTTGCAAAGCTTCACTGGTCACCTGCCCGATGTTTATTACTGTACTTGGCTGTTATTCTGGTACAAATGAGGTGAAATATTTGCCCAGATAGTGTAAAGCCATTGAAGGTGACTGGTTTCCTAGGGCAACCACAAATGGCCAAAAGAGAACACCCGAAAGACTTTACTACAAGTGGAAAGGGAGCGCCGAAAGGACAACATCTCATTTTTCCTGGGGTTCTGACATCATTGTATGATATGGAATACAAGAATAAAGAAAAAAGATCAACAGAGAGCCCTGGTCAGACTTCCACATAACCACCTAGGCACCATTAGACACCAATAAATACATATAACAGCAGTTGCATCCACTGAACAACAGCTCTATTTCGTGTAACTGAATATGTCTATGTGAATTGGTATATCCCTGATTGGCTTATTTGGTTTACCTGTTAGTCCCTAGTAGTGTGGCCTGTGTGTGCCCAGGGCTGGTAAACCAAATGCTGCTGGTGGGCCTGCAGCACTGATGTGTGCCACCCAAAGAAGCAGCTTGTAAAGTGTGTCTCAGACCTGCCACTGCAGTTTCTGTGTGCAGTCCAGAACTGCCATCTTGGCTGTGAAGTGCACCCACTTCCCAGCCCCTGAACCTTCCCTTGGCATCATGTAAGTCACCCCTATGGTAGGGTGCATTGTATGTGTAAGGTAGGACATGCCTTGGTGTGTGTAGCATGTCCTGGTAGTGAATTATGCCCCATTTCGTTTTTCACTACTGTAAGGCTACCTGTTCCTCATAGGCTAGAATGGGCAGTTTGACTATTGCATTCTATAGTCCTAACTGACCCCAGGAACATGGTAGAAAAACGAATTTAGTATGCCTGAGCTCAGAATATTAAAATACATCTTTTAGTGAAGTTTATTTTTATATTCTGTTTGAAAATACCACTTTTAGAAAGTAGGTATTTTCTTGCCTAAGCCTTCCAGTGTGCTCTGCTGTTATGTGTATTGGCTGTCTGGTTTTAGAGGGGCAGGGCAGGCTGAGTCAGACCTGGGTTGAATAGAGAGATCTGCATTTAGAGTGTGGGGAGGGGTGGCTCCTTGACCTGAATAGGGCCGTGCCTGGCAAGGTGAAGGCTGGCTCCACCTCCCACTGTGTGTCTGCTAGCAGACCCCCTCTTTCTGAAAGGAAGGATGCAGCCTGGTAAACAAAGTGCTCCAGGCCTGAGCAGAACTGGTTCTGGCTAGGTTCAGTGACTGGTAGCTTCTAAGAACAAAGACTTTTGGGGTATAAATATCTGTGCTCAAACCCCTACATTTTTGTATTGCTTTTGGATCTGGAGAGGAAACTCTGTCTGTGCCACTGGAGGAATCTGCAGGAAGTGACTGTCCCTGTGCTTGTGTATTGTTTCTTACACTGGCCTGCAGCAGTGACCACTGGACCTTGAAGAAGAGGAAAAGGAACTTTTGAGAGAACTTTTATTTTTGTTACAGCAATTACCCAAGGGCTAGGAAAAGAGCTAGCCTCCTGCTGGAGTCTCAGGCACATCAGACTCCACCACCAACCTCCTGCTTCCTCCCTGCGAGGATTGCTATCTGCTGATGAGGCTCCTGTGAGTTCCAGGGCCTCTAGTTTGCTTCAGAGAAAAGAGTGCTGGAAATCGACGCTAACGCACCTTTGCGAGCCGCTGCAGCCGAGAGCGCTGGAAAAATCATTGTGCTGCTGCCGCTGAGTGCTCGCAACACGAAACCATCGCTAACGCCTCTTTGCGAGCCGCTGCAGCCGAGACGCGTTTGAAAAATCATCGCGCTGCTGTCGCCGAGCGCTCGCAACCCCTAAGGAAATCATCGCTTCAAGACATCGCATTGCGGACGCCGTGCGTCCGCCATTTTCATCGCATCGCACCGGATTTCGTCGCTCCCTCGCAGAGCGCCATTTCTTCGCATCGCAACACAATCGCACAACGCAACAGGCTCGTCGCATCGACTTCTCCCTCGCGGCAAGAAAGTCATCGCATCGGCGGCCTAGCGTGCAGAAGTTGGTCGCATCGTCTCCGCACGCATCAGCAGATCGGCGCATCATCCTCCCTTGCGGCAAGGATTTAACGCATCGCCGGCCTCGCGTGAGGAAAATCATCGCTCCCACTTCTTTGCGACATTTTGTTGGTTTTGCTACTGAATTCAGGTACTTTGTGCGAGAAAGGGTCGCAGAGACCACTGCTTTGGATTTGAACCTTATTTTTGCAACCTCTGAACGAGAAAGTGTCGCAGAGACCACTGCTTTGGATTTGAACCTTATTTTTGCAACCTCTGAATGAGACAGGGTCGCAGAGACCCCTGCTTTGAATTTGAACCTTATTGTTGCAACCTGTGAATGAGAAAGGGTCGCAGAGACCCCTGCTTTGAATTTGAACCTTATTCTTGCAACCTTTGAACTATTTGTAACAGCCCTTCAACAGCAATCCTATTTTTGACAGTATTGTGGCTTTTACAGTTATTGGTCTTGTGATAAATCTGCCTTTATATAAAGATACTTATTTTTTATAACTACTTGTGTGGTGTCCCTTTGTAGTGTTCCTCACTGTGTTACTGTGTATGGTCATAAATGCTTCACACCCTGCCTCTGAGATAAGCCTACCTGCTCGTGCTACGTTACCACAGGGTTGAGCAGGGGTATCAATGAGGGTAGCCCTCTTACTCTGACTTAGGAAGAAGGGTCCCTACTAGGACAGTGGCCAGCCATTGCCAACTAGAGACCCCCATTTCTAACATTGGTGGTCAGTGGTGAGGATCTGGACTTGCATTTATGATCGCATACAGTAATTATAGTGTACACTACTAGTGAGTGCAGACCATAACGTACCACATACATTTTTTTATTTTTTTTATTCTATTTTTGATTGATATTGCCCGTGATTGTTACAATGAGCAAGCCTATGTTTTATTGATATTGCCAGGTGATAGTACCCGCATACATTTTTGAGAATTGTTGGATCCTATATTGTAATTGATATTGCCGGTGATTTTTTACCAGCATACATTTTCTTGAGAAGTTTTCTTCTATCTTTTATTGATATTGCCCGTGATTGTTACAATGGGCAAGCCTATGTTTTATTGATATTGCCAGGTGATAGTACCCGCATACATTTTTGAGAATTGTTGGATCCTATATTGTGATTGATATTGCCGGTGATTTTTTACCCGCATACATTTTCTTGAGAAGTTTTCTTCTATCTTTTATTGATATTGCCCGTGATTGTTACAATGGGCAAGCCTATGTTTTATTGATATTGCCGGTGATTTTTTACCCGCATACATTTTCTTGAGAAGTTTTCTTCTATCTGTTATTGATATTGCCCGTGATTGTTACAACGGGCAAGCCTATTTTTTTTATTATTGATATTGCCAGTTATTGCTACAATGGGTCTTGCTGAAATGAGACCTACCTTTTATATAGATGATCTGTTGACCTACAGTCTAGAGGAGCTAAGGGGGTTCTGTGAGGAGAGGGGCTTAGCAGTGAGTAGGAAGGAGACTCAGCTATCCCTGCAGACATCCCTGAGACTTTGGCAACAAGACAGATGGAGATTCTTGGAGTCCCAGTACACCTACCAAGAGGGTAGTTGGTCTGAGGGTGGCTCTGGAGAGTCTGAAGAGGAGGAAGAAAGTGTTATGGAATATCTCATAGGTGGGGAGTTCCTTGATGAGTCTAATGCCTATGGTAGTGCCAGATTCCCCTCAGGGTCCCCAGAGGAGTTGGTGGACAGGCGGGAAGGTCCCATAGGTAGGGAGTCCCTTGCTGGATCTAGTGCACAGGGTAGCACCCAATCCCCTTCATGGTCCCCAGAGGAGTTGGGCAGACAGAGGGAGAGGGAGTACCAGCTGGAATTGGAGAGGCTCCAAATAGAGATTGCCCAGCTGGAGGCGCACCTAGCGCAGATAGCAGAAAAGGAGAAGTTAGCTCAAGAGGGTAGGTTACCCCTGGAGCGCAGTTTTAATTGTCTGGATTCTCCAGAGAGGGTGGGGTCCAGTGGTGGAAGCAAAATTGAAGTATATAGTGATGACAGTGTAGTACACCCACCCAGAGATGTAGCACCTGACTTGAAGGAGGGGGTTGATCTACACCAGGGGATTCAAGGATATGAGGTAGCTCCATTAATGTGCAGTGTCCCTGAGGTGGATTGGGGAACTAGCGCAGGGGCCCATAGTCCTAGTGAAAGGAGGGATACTCTACCGACTCTGGATGAGAGGTGCAGGGAGAGGGGTTCCCCCGTGGTTGAAGTCCTGGTGTATGAGTGTGAGGACCGCCCAGAAGAGTGTGGGTTGAGTGATAGAGACAGTCAGTTAATGTCTCGCCCATTGCAGGAGAGTGGTGTGGGGTACGTATGTGAGGCACTGGATTGTGAGGTAAAGGTTAGCACCTGTGTGGAGCTGTGTTATCCAATTGTGGGAGAGCATATTATGAGTTCCTGTTTTCCAGAGCTAAACCAACACCTGTCAGATTGCGAGTTCTCTGATCCTAGGGAACTTGCACAGGAGGCAGACCTCTGGGTGAGTACCAGAGGCCCTGTAGAGGCATTAGGGAATGACCCTAAGAGGAGTGGTTCAGATGTCTTCCAACCCAGAGTGGTGGGAAAGGTTAGGAGTGTTACAGCTGGGTCACCTTGTTGTGAGGAGGTTGTAGGGCCTCACATCCTGTCTCGTGGGAGCAGGAGTGAGACTGGGATAGGTCCCAGAGTGCCCCAACCTCAGTCTCCAGGACTTGATGGTTCCATGAGGGAACACCAGGTAGGGAGCCTAGTCTGTCCGGATGGACCATCCATTGTGGGGGGTCCCCCCGTGTTAGGTGAGCTGGGAGTGCCTGTAATCAGACCTCCAGCAGTTCTAGTGTCTGGCAGTACTGCTCCAGTTGGGAGGGTGCAGAAGGCCAGAGTGAGGAGTGAGGGGGGGAAAGAGTCCCCAGTGGAAGAACCAGTGGGTCAGGGGCCAGCCAGAAGGGCTTAGCCATAGGATTGGCCATGGTGACGCCACTTCTGTCCTGGGGTATCTTCACGCACTGTCAGAGGGACAGGAGGTCGTGAGCTCTGTGCCAGGCAGACTGTCACACGACACGCTAGGTATGTGTCACCCTCAGGAAGCCCTGGTTGGCCAGGCAGTTGTTCAACCACCGGGGTTGGTCCCTGGGATGGTAAGTCAGGTCCAGGTGTTGTCTGACCTGGAGGGAGGGACAACTGTAAGCAGTGTCCCGGCCATTTTTTTTTCTAAGAGCACCACTCCAGGTGGGAGGGTGCAGTATGCTGGAAGGGGGTGCAGAGGGAGGGAGTCCTCGGCTCTGACCCCGGTGCCACCTAAGGGTTTTTTCAGGTTGGTAGATCAGTTGCAGGGTCCAAGCCCTGAACTGGTGGAGGGGTGTGTTGTCCTTGAGGGGGGCCTGTGTGCTCCCCAGGAAATCCTGGTGTGCCAGGCAGACCGTCGCACAACTCTAGAGGCGTGTGCTTTCCTTGGGGGGAATTTGTGTACTCCCCCAGAAGTCCTGTGTTGCCAGGCACAGGCCCAGCCGAAGGATACAGACCCTAGGTTGGGGGGCCAGGTTCAGGGTGTCCCCCTGATCTGGAGGAAGGGGCAACTGCTAACAGTGCCCCTCCCGGTTTGTGTTATGGAGGCACCTCTCCAGGTGGGAGGGTGCCGGGCCCCAGTAAAGGGGCGGGGAGAGGGCAGCCTCACCCCTGACCTCCGCCCAGTCTAAGGGTACAGACCCTATGCTGGGATACCAGTTGCAGGATAGAACCCCTGAACTGGTGGGCGAATTATACAGGACACCTGCCTCAGGTGCCCTGACAATTCTGGAGGGGGGTACCGCTCCAAGTGGGATGGTACCGAGCCCCAAAGAGAAGGACCGGGTGTGGGGGAGCCCACCCCAGTCGCTGGCCCCGCCGCTGGGTACAGGCCCAGGGCTGGTGGGTCAGTGTCAGGACGCGTTGCCTGACCTGACAGGAGGGAGAGTGGACAAAGGTGCCAGACACCTGGGGTTACTGCCCCTCACTCTCTGATGCCACAAAAGTTTGAGAGCCCTGAGAGGTATAGGGCTTGGAGTTCATCACTGACTACTGTCAGTGACTACTGGGACTTGTTGTTTATCTATTGGGACACACCTGGGGGCCAGTTAAGGTTAGATGCTGCACAGGTGGTGTCCACAGGTGAGGGGAAGAGTTCCCCATTGGTTATCTTAGTGGGCCCTAGGAGTGTGGACAGAGGGATCCACCAGGGTTCAGATTGGAGTAGAGCTGGCATATGCCCCTGCAGTTGCGGGCCAGTTCCGTGTTCCATCGCCCGAAGCAGGGAAGCCCATCAAAGTAGTGATTGGTCTACACTGCGTTTTGGCTGGAAGGGGGTTGTGTTGGAAATGGCCCTTTTTGCAGTGTCACCCCTAAACTTTTTGCCTGCCTCCTGATTTTTGCTGACCTGTTTCTGTTGGTTTTATGACTCTGGGCACTTTACCACTGCTGTTCAGTGCTAAAGTGCATATGCTCTCCCTGTGTAAATATGTCTATGTGAATTGGTATATCCCTGATTGGCTTATTTGGTTTACCTGTTAGTCCCTAGTAGTGTGGCCTGTGTGTGCCCAGGGCTGGTAAACCAAATGCTGCTGGTGGGCCTGCAGCACTGATGTGTGCCACCCACAGAAGCAGCTTGTAAAGTGTGTCTCAGACCTGCCAACTGCAGTGTCTGTGTGCAGTCCAGAACTGCCATCTTGGCTGTGAAGTGCACCCACTTCCCAGCCCCTGAACCTTCCCTTGGCATCATGTAAGTCACCCCTATGGTAGGGTGCATTGTATGTGTAAGGTAGGACATGCCTTGGTGTGTGTAGCATGTCCTGGTAGTGAATTATGCCCCATTTCGTTTTTCACTACTGTAAGGCTACCTGTTCCTCATAGGCTAGAATGGGCAGTTTGACTATTACATTCTATAGACCTAACTGACCCCAGGAACATGGTAGAAAAACGAATTTAGTATGCCTGAGCTCAGAATATTAAAATACATCTTTTAGTGAAGTTTATTTTTATATTCTGTGTTTGAAAATACCACTTTTAGAAAGTAGGTATTTTCTTGCCTAAGCCTTCCAGTGTGCTCTGCTGTTATGTGTATTGGCTGTCTGGTTTTAGAGGGGCAGGGCAGGCTGAGTCAGACCTGGGTTGAATAGAGAGATCTGCATTTAGAGTGTGGGGAGGGGTGGCTCCTTGACCTGAATAGGGCTGTGCCTGGCAAGGTGAATGCTGGCTCCACCTCCCACTGTGTGTCTGCTAGCAGACCCCCTCTTTCTGAAAGGAAGGATGCAGCCTGGTAAACAAAGTGCTCCAGGCCTGAGCAGAACTGGTTCTGGCTAGGTTCAGTGACTGGTAGCTTCTAAGAACAAAGACTTTTGGGGTATAAATATCTGTGCTCAAACCCCTACATTTTTGTATTGCTTTTGGATCTGGAGAGGAAACTCTGTCCGTGCCACTGGAGGAATCTGCAGGAAGTGACTGTCCCTGTGCTTGTGTGTTGTTTCTTACACTGGCCTGCAGCAGTGACCACTGGACCTTGAAGAAGAGGAAAAGGAACTTTTGAGAGAACTTTTATTTTTGTTACAGCAATTACCCAAGGGCTAGGAAAAGAGCTAGCCTCCTGCTGGAGTCTCAGGCACATCAGACTCCACCACCAACCTCCTGCTTCCTCCCTGCGAGGATTGCTATCTGCTGATGAGGCTCCTGTGAGTTCCAGGGCCTCTAGTTTGCTTCAGAGAAAAGAGTGCTGGAAATCGACGCTAACGCACCTTTGCGAGCCGCTGCAGCCGAGAGCGCTGGAAAAATCATCGTGCTGCTGCCGCTGAGTGCTCGCAACACGAAACCATCGCTAACGCCTCTTTGCGAGCCGCTGCAGCCGAGACGCGCTGGAAAAATCATCGCGCTGCTGTCGCCGAGCGCTCGCAACCCCTAAAGAAATCATCGCTTCAAGACATCGCATTGCGGACGCCGTGCGTCCGCCATTTTCATCGCATCGCACCGGATTTCGTCGCTCCCTCGCGGAGCGCCATTTCTTCGCATCGCAACACAATCGCACAACGCAACAGGCTCGTCGCATCGACTTCTCCCTCGCGGCAAGAAAGTCATCGCATCGGCGGCCTAGCGTGCAGAAGTTGGTCACATCGTCTCCGCACGCATCAGCAGATCGGCGCATCATCCTCCCTTGCGGCAAGGATTTAACGCATCGCCGGCCTCGCGTGAGGAAAATCATCGCTACCACTTCTTTGCGACATTTTGTTGGTTTTGCTACTGAATTCAGGTACTTTGTGCGAGAAAGGGTCGCAGAGACCACTGCTTTGGATTTGCACCTTATTTTTGCAACCTCTGAACGAGAAAGGGTCGCAGAGACCACTGCTTTGGATTTGAACCTTATTTTTGCAACCTCTGAACGAGACAGGGTCGCAGAGACCCCTGCTTTGAATTTGAACCTTATTGTTGCAACCTCTGAATGAGAAAGGGTCGCAGAGACCCCTGCTTTGAATTTGAACCTTATTGTTGCAACCTCTGAATGAGAAAGGGTCGCAGAGACCCCTGCTTTGAATTTGAACCTTATTCTTGCAACCTTTGAACTATTTGTAACAGCCCTTCAACAGCAATCCTATTTTTGACAGTATTGTGGCTTTTACAGTTATTGGTCTTGTGATAAATCTGCCTTTATATAAAGATACTTATTTTTTATAACTACTTGTGTGGTGTCCCTTTGTAGTGTTCCTCACTGTGTTACTGTGTATGGTCATAAATGCTTCACACCCTGCCTCTGAGATAAGCCTACCTGCTCGTGCTACGTTACCACAGGGTTGAGCAGGGGTATCAATGAGGGTAGCCCTCTTACTCTGACTTAGGAAGAAGGGTCCCTACTTGGACAGTGGCCAGCCATTGCCAACTAGAGACCCCCATTTCTAACAACCAGCTACCATTAGACACCAATAAATACACATAATAGCAACAGTGTCCAATAAACAACAGCTGTATTTCGTGTAACTGCTCAATTTGAATTTTGTCCAAGGAAAGGGGCTGTTAGAGGGAGTGGAGTGTCTGGTTAAAGACATGTTTTTCTGGTCAAGAGAATGAAGGAGACACAGACCATGAGATACAAGTGTGAGTGGCTAGAGTTGCTTAAAACGTGGGGTCATGTGTTCCTGTGTGACCCTTCGCAAAGCTTAACCGGTCATCTGCCACCTGCTTAATACTGTATTCGACTAGGCAAGGGACCCGCCACGCCTAGTTGATTGGGGCAAAGACATGGACTGGTGCATGGTCACATAAAAGACCATATATGAAGCTAGGGGGTACCCTACCAAGTGGACGCAGATCTGGGAGAAATGGAATGTTTATAGGGGAGGAATATGCGTGCCGACGAGAGACGATGCTGTCACACGGGGTCTGATTACGATGGAACTGTGATTACTCTACACTGATCCGTAATTAACGTGTTTGCCGTTTTCCCTGTACCATAAGTATGTTGCTATTATTTATGTATGTTACCTTTCTTGATTGTCATACCCTGATTTCAATAAAAAGAGTTATTAAAAAAAAAAAATACTGTATTCGACTGTTAATCTGGTACAAATGAGGTGAAATATTTGCCCAGATAGTGTAAAGCCATTGAAGGCGACTGGTTTCTGCAGTAACCACAAATGGCCAAAAGAGAACACCTGACAAACTTTATTACAAGTGGAAAAGGAGCACCGAAAGACAAGATGTCATTTTTCCTGAGGTTCTGAAATCATTGCATGATATGGAATGCAAGAAATAATAAAAAGAAATAATCAACATAGTCCTGGCCAGCCTTGCAATTGCCCACCTATGTACCATTAGAAACCAATAAATACATATAACAACAGCTGTGTCTAGTCAACAACAGCTGTATTTCATGTAACTGCTCATTTTGAATTTTGTCCAAGGAAAGGGGCTGTCAGAAGGACCGGAGTGTCTGGTTAAAGACACGTTTTTCTGGTCATGAGAATGAAGGAGGCATAGACCAGGAGATGGTGAGCACGGCCAGATTTTCTAACAAGCATTTGCAATGCAATCGGTCTCGCCTTTGGGACCTTATATGTATTTAGCTGTGCAGCACATTAGCCTGGGTGCTGAAACATCTACTGTTCTTTAACATGGAGAGAAAGTAAGCACCAAACTGCGTGACATGCCAGGAATACATGGAGAGAAATATTGCCTTTCAGCGGGAAATGGTATAGTCCAAAGCTCTGTTTGTAATATAAAATCACGGCCTTCGGTGGTCATATCACTGAAAATACAAGATTTGAAAAAAATATTATTGTCTACGGGTGCTCATGGAAGACAATTTCTATGGACTGGAATCTAGAGAATGCTAAAGTGATTCTGGTATTTTACTGACCTCTGCTGGTCATTTTCTATCAAGAAAGTTAAATAGAGGCAGTTGCCAGAAAAATAAAATAAAGAAAGTCTCTCAGCAGAAAGCAATTCTGGTATTTGACTGACCTCTACTGGCCGTTTTATATCAAGACAGTTAAATAGAGGCAGTTGAACAGAAAAAAAAGTCCCTAAGCGGAAGCAGACAAGTCCTAGGGCTGATCTCCAGAGGCCACAAAGTACATACACATATAAGTATATACTAAAGTATATACAAGAGGTCTCGAATGCTCGACCTAAAAATGTGGGCTGATGTGTGTTCCCGTGTGGCCATTCGCAAAGCTTGACTGGCCCTCTTCCTGTTGCTTATTACTGTACTTGGCTGTTAATTTGGTACTAATGAGGCGAAATCTTTGCCCATATAGTGTAAAGCCATTGAAGGCGACTGGTTTCTGGAGCAACCACAAATGGCCAAAAGAAAACACAAGAAAGACTTTATTGCAAGGGGAAAGGGAGAGTCCAAAAGACAAAATGTAATTTTTTCCGGGGATCTGAAGTCACTGTATGATATGCAATGCAATAAACAAAGAAACGTTATAATCAACAGAGAGTCCTGGTCAGCCTTCCAATTGACCACCTAGGTACCATTAGACAACCAAAAATACATTTAACTTCAGCTGTGTTCAGTAAACAGTAGATATATTTCATGTAACTGCTCAATCTGAATTTTGTCCATGGCAAGAGGCTGTGAAAAAGACCTGAGTGTCTGGTTAATTACATGTTTTTCTAGTCAAGAGAATGAAGGATACACAGACCATGAGATGGTGCGCATGGCTAGAATTGCTAAAAATGTTGGGTGATGTGTGTTCCCATGTGGCCCTTCAGAAAGCAAGACAACCGAAAACCACACCACCTACAAGGACGCCATGACGGACTACCACAACCAGATCAGAGCCACCAAGAGGAACTTCATCCACAACAAAATCCTGGCCAACTCCAAGGAACTTTTCAGTGTCATTCAAGAATTCACCAACCCACGCAGCGAAGCCACAGACATCACCCCATCCCAAGACCTCGGCGACAAGCTTGGAACCTATTTCCACCTCAAGATCAAAAACCTCTACGACAACTTCATTGACCATCCACCAGGCGCCACAGACGGCCCCCCGCCCCCAGAAACACCAGCCAGCCCACCATCTCCAACTGGACACCGATCACGGCCGAAGACACCGCCTCGACCATGAAAAGCATCCACTCGGGGGCCCCCACCGACCCCTGCCCCCTCACATCTACCACAGAGCCGCGGCCGCCATCGCACCTGAACTACAACGCACCATTAACACCACCTTCAAAACAGGCACCTTCCCAGACGACTGGAAGCGCGCAGAAGTCAGACCCCTGCTCAAGAAGCCCACAGCTGACCCCACCGACCTCAAGAACTATCGGCCCATCTCGCTCCTCCCCGTCGCAGCCAAAGTTGCAGAGAAAACAGTCAACAGGAAACTGACACGATTCATTGAAGAGAACGCCGTCCTCGACCCGTCCCAATCCGGATTCCGAAGCAACCACAGCACAGAGACCGCCCTACTCGCCGCCACAGACGACATCCGCACCCTCCTGGACCAAGGCCACTCCACAGCCCTCACCCTACTCGACCTATCAGCGGCCTTCGACACCGTCTCCCACCGCACACTAGTCGCCAGACTACACGATGCAGGCATACAAGGAACAGCCTTGGACTGGATCCGATCATTCCTCACCGGAAGAAGCCAAAGGATCAGACTCCCACCCTTCCTCTCCGACCCCACGAAAATCACCTGTGGAGTCCCACAGGGTTCATCACTGAGCCCCACCCTCTTCAACATCTACATGGCCCCCCTCGCAGCCATCGTCCGACAACACGGCCTCAACATCGTATCCTACGCCGACGACACCCAGCTCATCCTCTCCCTCACCAAAGACCCCACCACTGCCAAACTCAACTTCCAGAAAGGAATGCAAGACGTCGCAGTCTGGTTGACCAACAGCTGCCTGAAGCTCAACGCCGAGAAGACAGAAATCCTCGTCCTCGGTACCACCCCTTCTGCATGGGACAGCACCTGGTGGCCGACCACCCTCGGAAGCCCACCTACCCCCTCAGACCATGCCAAGAACCTCGGCATCGTACTCGACTCATCACTCACCATGAACCGACAGGTCAACGCCGTCACCTCCAGCTGCTTCAACACCCTCCGCATCCTCCGCAAGACCTTCAAGTGGATCCCCCCTGAGTCAAGGAAGACAGTCACCCACGCACTCATCACCAGCAGTCTGGACTATGGAAACGCACTCTACGCCGGCATCAACAAGTCCCTACTCCGCAAACTCCAGACAATACAGAACACCGCCGCCAGACTCGTCCTCGGCATCCCCCGACACAAACACATCAGCCAACACCTACAAAGTCTCCACTGGCTCCCCGTGGAGAAAAGAGTCACTTTCAAAATCCTCACTCACGCCTACAAATGCCTACACAACAACGGACCCAAATACCTCAACGACAGAATCAACTTCCACGTACTCAAAAGAAACCTCCGATCTTCCAACCTCGCACTGGCCGAAACCCCGCGCATCCACAGAGCCAGAGCAGGCAGAATATCCTTCTCTCACACTGCAGCCAAGACCTGGAACGAGTTACCGACAGACATCAGAAGGGCCCCCCTCCCTGAACACCTTCAGGAAGACCCTCAGGACCTGGCTCTTCAGCTAAACAGATCTTCGGACCCCACCCTCAGCGCCTTGAGACCCTCACGGGTGAGTAGCGCACTTACAATTCCCTGATTGATTGATGGAAAAATGGAACAAACGGTAGGCCTCAAAACCTGAAACCCTTTAAACAACTATGGGCCTGATTACGATGTTGGTCGGACGAGAGTCCATTTTTCTATTGCAGCTTGTGCGGCAGCCAGAAAATTGAAAATTGATGTTTTCAAACATTCCTGCACTGTGTGGCAGGCACCATGCGGTGCCTTCCACATGGTGCAGGGATGTTTAGGGGGATACCATAGGTGCCCCTCAGGCCCCATAGCTGAGGGCTAGGGGGGGGAGTGGGCCCTGCTAGGAAAGCGACATCGTAAACGGCAGAGTCGAGGCTGGCTCCGCTGTTATTTTGGGATTACAATTCTGCCCGCCGCCTCAACAAGCTCTGTGAGCCTGTCAGAAGCGGAGCGGAATCCCCCCGCAGGTTTCCCTCTAACAGTCAGTATCATAATACGGTGGTCGGACGGAAACATATGATGTCGGGTGAAAAGCCTCCAATGAGCTGGCGGATGGCTTCCCGCCGGGAAACAGCCTTTACTACGCAGCCAGAACTACGCAGTACCATTACAACACGGGCAATACAATGAACGCGTTGTTACCACGTGTTCCATTACCACGCGCTCCATTACCACGCAAGTCGTTACAACAACTTGCATTAGGGAACGTGTTGTTGAATTTTAAATCCAAGACCTTCCCTACTGTTGCACAGACTAGAGTTGGAATAGTAATATATACTATTCCAAAGTCCAGAGCTTCCCTAAGGCAAGTTTTTGTAACAACTTGCTTGGTAATGGAACGCGTGGTAACAACGCGTTCTTTGTATTGCCCGCATTGTAATGGCATGCGTTGTAAAAGCATGCGTGATTGTGTCATACATCCCTTTCCGCCTGACATCATAATAAGGGCCTTAGAGGCCAGAAGCTCAATGGGGGACAAATGTTCCCAAGTAGACCAGAAAGTTTTAATGGAGAACCACTGGAGCTTGAGTGTAGAGACGGAAAGGCCCTTGTCAAAACAATCTTAGAGAAACTGAAAAATAACTTCAGTTGGAGTGAAAATAGGAGACAAATATTTTTCCCTACACCAATGGTCAAAAGACTTCTAATGATGCTCGTATGCTTTATTGGTGGAAGGTCTACTGGCTGAATGAAGGGAATGAGATACTTACACAGAGGGACCTCTTTTTAAAAGGCCCTCCCTCTCAACCTCCAAACCGAAAGTTGCAGTCTGTCCAGTGTCCATACTGGAAAGACAGGCTGGCTCAGAGGAGCAGGGGATAGAGGTAGAAGCCATTCTTCCTCCAGGGCTAGAAGGCGAAGAAGACTAAACCAAGGGTGCCTGACCCAACGAGAAAATAGAATTACTTACACAGGTTCGCTCAGGAGTCGTGGCAGAAATCTGGGAATGAGGGCGATAGGAGGGAAGGTGTATAGGAGGCCTGGAGGCCAGGCACTGGTCAGAGCTTCTGTACCCCTTGCTTCCAGAGTTTGAAACCGTGTAAAAATGAGAGACTTTGGTATTCTGAGGAGATGTAATCAGGTTCACTAAAGAAACCCCCCACTTGTTGCAGATCTGTAGAAACCCTTGAGGATCTAGAACAAATTCAGTGACAGAGGGAAAGCACCGTTCAAATGCCTGCCTGGCAGTTGAGTGCTCCCTGGATGTGAGTGGCCTTGAGACTGAGGAGATTGGACTCCGCCCAGGAACAAATTAGGAGAGCCAGGCTGTTGAAGGACGACGAACCGGTGCTGAACTGGCAATTTATGTACGACATCGCTACCCGATTGTCTACACGCACCAAAACAGCTCAATTCAACAGAAGGGGAGCAAAATACAACAGAGCATTCCAAACCGCCCTCAGTTCCTTCCAATTAGACAAATGATTGCTCTTTTTTATTGTCCATAGACCTTGCACTGTCTGGTGCTCCAAAACTGCACACCTATCACAGACTGCTGTTTGAATCAATATAGCTGGAGGTAAAAGAAAAGTACCCCTCTCCCGAAAAGGAGGGTGTAAACCACCACTGGAGCTCCTGATGGACTGAGACGGACACTGGAATCATGGTGTCATAATTTTCCTGTGTGGGATGCTAATGGAGTAGGATATGATGAACCACACGGCCCAGGTGTAGGCGAACCCACGGAAGGATGGCCAGAGTTGCTGCCTAGAAGAGAACAAAACACTAAATATCAAGGGCAATAAACTATAAACCTTAAATAAAACCTAAGAGGACCAAGAGCTTATCATATGGCCATGAAATCGTAGCCAGTCCCCTGCTGACGCCCCCAGTTTATGGAGCAAGGTCTGAATGAGAGTTCTCAGCCTGGATCGCCTGGTCTCTGCAAGAAACCCCATCCCCAAGTGTATGTCGAAAAGTGCCCCAATATAGTCCACTGTTTGAGAATGAACCATCCGGGATTTGAGGTGATTTATAAGAAACCCAAAATGATGTAGAGTCTCCACAGTCTTGGATGTATCTGAGAGAGCCTTCTGCAGAGAGGGTGCCTGGACTAACAAATCGTCCTGATAAGGATGAATGATGGCACCCTGTGAGTGCAGGAGACCATTCACTGGAGCCAGGATCTTTGTAAAAATCAGAGGAGAAGACTTGAGGTCAAAGGGAAGTACTCAAAACTGCAAGTGATGGCGGTCAACCGCAAATCTGAGGAACCTCAGAGAAACTCCAGTCACTGCAGGTAGGCATCCTGGAGGTCAATTTTTGTTAAAACAGTTCCCCTGGCGACACCAATAGAATCACCTGCTGTACAGTATTCATTTTAATGTGAATAGTCTGAATGTACTGGTTCAGCAGGAAATGAAGGTCTATAATCATATGAAAGTCGCCTGTTACTTTCTTGAGCAGGAAGACCAGAGAACGGCAACCCCAGCCCCTCTCCTGAGAGGGTACCTTGACAATGACCCCTTTCTCCAGCAAGGAGGCAATGCTCTCCTTTAGCGTCCTTTTCTTGACCAACTCCCTGAGCCACTGGGTCTGGAAAAAATGAGGTTCTTGAAACTCTGGAGACACTTGTAGCACATAACCCTGAGACTATCCAGTTGCCGCAAATTGAGATTCTCCAAATTTCCTGAAAGACCAAGAGATGACCACCAACAGGAACCAGGGAGTGTGCGTTCTAGTCAGGAGGGTTGCTCCTTTTGCATGTGTTGGACGAGAAGAACCCTAGACCTGAGAAGGCTTTTGTTGAAACTGAGACCAGTTCTGCTGAAAATCTGTTCTACGTTGTCTGCACAGATCAGACCTTTTCTTGTCAGAATCCCAAACTTTCTGCCTTGGCCGGAAAAGTTGGACATGCTTCTGGCTTTTAAAAGTTTTTTTGAGGACCTCCTTTAACTCGTCACCAAACAGCTGATTACCAGAGAAAGGCATTCTTAATAAGTAGTTCTTTTGAGCCGCCTCTATTTTGCAATTTAGCAAGTGCAAATTACATCTGGCTGCCACTGAACTTGCAGAGGCCATTGCAGATGCCCTCAAATTATTGAAAGTGATATCTGAATGGAACTTTGCTTGGACTTCCATGCAGCCCAATAACTGTGAACAATCCTCGCCTTCTTGGGTTGCTGAGGAGAGAGATTGGAAATCCTTAACTAATGACTGGGAAGTGTACACTGCATAAATTTCAAAATGTAAAGAAAGGCTGAGACCAGCAAAGGCCCTTTTAAAAGCTGCCTCCACCTTCTTATCCACAGGATCAGTCAAGGTGACATCTTCAATGAGTAAAGAGGGTTTCCCAATCACATTAGAAAGGAGAGCGTCAACGGTCAAAACGTGCGGAAACTCAGTGCCTCCCTGTGGCAGAGGATAAAGTCGCCCCATGAACCTAGGTACTGAAACTCTCTCTGCATCTCTCCATTCCACGTTCCAAATATTCTTTCAAAATAAATTTCCCCCTGGAAGAAGTATCTTAAGGATAAACAGCCTCGTCCTCGTCATAATCAGGGGAAGCCCAAGACGAAACAGATGAGGGGGAGGAGACTGATCAAAGAGTCCACCAAGGATTTATGAGAAATAGGTGAGGCAATCCTGTCAGGCTGTCTGTTGCAGGCATCTGATAACTTCCTCACCATATACTGAAGATGCGTCTCAGACATAGAGGGTGAATGATAACCATGACTATCCCCATGAACCCCATGAAGGCGCTTATCAGAAGAAATGTGCCTGGTCTTTTGCGAGTGGTTGCCCATGGCAATCCAAGCAAAAGCCTCAAGGAGACAGAGCAAAGGACAAGAAATGTCTATAATACCCAAGTTTGCTTTTATTTTCGACACAATCCCTTTGGAATTTAATGAAGATGTCATTAAAAAATTACAAGGTGACTTATGTAGCTTTATATGGTCTGCGAAAGGAGTAAGAATTGAGTGGAAGAAAAGTTGTAGGAGGAAGATATATGGGGGATAGCGGGCCCTGAATTTTTGGCTTATTATCTTGCCTATCAGTTTAAGAATTTTAGATCTCTTCTCCTAGAAAAAGAACTTTACCCCCCCCCCCCCTCCCCACTTTTTGATGCTTTGACGAAGGATCATGTAGGGTTTGAGAGTTGTTTTTTGTATAAATGTGGTCATCCCAAATACATTAAAAATGTCAGGCTGAAGATATTGAAGGCTGCATGTAAGATCTGGTATCAAGTAAGACGGTTCTTGAAAATACCATTTTATTGTACTTCAGCCCCACTTTGGGATTCACCAGGTACTCCTACATGCCATATAGATAAGTTGGCAGCCCCTCTGCCTAAGTCAGGACTAAATAAGTGGGGTCAAATCCTGAACGGAAAACATCAGCCTCATGGGATACTTTAGAACAATTAACAGCAGGCCGTCTCTCAAGATTTAAATACTATCAACTGAGTAGCTGGGTAATAGAACTGGGAAAAACGCGGGCAGGGAGTACGAACTATGAAATAAAGCAGCTAACGGGACCCCCCCCCCCCCCCAAGCAAAGGAAATTGCAAAATGGTACTGGATGTTGATTGAAGCAGGAGAGGAACCTTATTCTATGCCGAGGGAGATCTGGAAGAGGGAACTGCCAAGCACACAGACAGAAGATCTATGGCAAGTATCTATGGCTACCTTTTGGTCCACTGTAAAATCTGCACCCCTTAGGAAAAATCATCTTTTCACAGTATGTAGGGCATATTGGACACCGAAGAAGCTGTCCAAGTTGGGAAGACAGGAGGTGAGAAAGTGCCCTAGGTGCGGTGAGGACAAGGCTCACGATTTGCACATGTTCTGGCAGTGCCCTCTTGTGGAGATCTTCTGGCAAGAAGGGGGTAAGATCTTCAATTACGTTTTTGATAAAAACATCAACGTAAGCTCGGCAATGGTAATATTTGGGGTCATCGAGGAGAGCCACAATTCTGTGAAATTATCTAAAAAGCAAAAATGTTTACTGTTTATATTAATATTGCTGGCAAGAAGGGAAATATGTTTAAAGTGGGTACAGGCTACTCCTCCAACATGTACTGAGTGGGTACAGTCAGCCCATAGGATACGTGTTTTAGAACGTAAATCGCTATCAGATAAAAGAGTAAAATTCTGGAAGTTATGGAATGCTTGGGAAATAAGACCTTAGAACAACTTTGTCCTATTATTATGACATCTACAGTTAAGTTTTTGGGAATAGAGTTGGGACACGAGGGCCCAAAGGAAACAGATCCCAAAAAATCATTCCCGATTAACTATTAATGAGGCTGTGGAGCCGGTTTTAAGGAACAACATGGGAAGAAGTCTCGTCCCAATGATATAGGGAGAGGTCTTCGCAGTTGTTTACTGAATCCTAAGAAAAAGCCGAGCCCCTATAAGCCCAAAAGATGCAAAATGAGTACTTGGAAAAAAAAATAACAAAGACTCTGTGCAGGAACGCAGGAGGTGTGCAGGCTGAGGTCAGTGTCCCCAAGTTTGGATTTTTATCTTACAGCTAAGCATATTTTTTCCTATTTCTGCAAGAAAATAATGACTTGCGAGGGTGCTCATTTTTTAAAAAATATTCTGCTTTTTTATGTTTATTTGGTTGAGACTTGCTGGGCCTGATTCACAAACTTAAACTTAGATGTTTGGTCTAAACTTAGACCAAATGTCTACGTTTACGACTTTGAGAATTCACAAAGGGCATTTACGAGTAGTATCAGGATCTGCCCCGAGTGCGGACATAAAGCTAGTACTCGTAAATGCCCTTTGTGAATTCCCAAAGTCGTAAGCTTAGACGTTTGGTCTAAGTTTAGGCCAAATGTCTACGTTTATCTTTGTGAGTTGGCCCCTTGATTACATGATGCTCATAGCTAGCAAGCTGGCAAGCATGGTGCTGGGTAAGTAGCACAGTCTTAATAGGTGTACATATACTGTCCAAGTTGCAACCTTTTTTTAGAAGCCTGTGTTGTGAATCCCAGCTACTCTACTTGACAAAATTGTGTTATCCCGGACAAGTAACATTGTCTTCTATTATCTCAGGTCCCATTTCTTATTATGAGTGCTTTGGGACAATTCATTTGTGCTCTTTGAAAGCACCCGCCCTATGACTGAATGTGTTAGTGCCAAGACGTAAGCATGTTTCAATAACCGAGGCACATGTTTATGGAAAAACTGTCATAACACATGTTCTGAGTTTTTATCGAAACATTATGCATTGCACTTTTGTGACTTTTAAGCTTTCTTTTAGCATATCACATACCACTATAGAGTTCATTGTGCTTTTTTGATGTTTCTTAAGAGTCATTATATATGTATTTTCCATTAATGACATTTTATATTCATGTTAATTTGTATAGAAGTCTTTATTCTCTTTGTTTGTGTTGAGGGTGTAGCTACAAATTTACTTTTGCACATTTGGGGATCCTGCTCCATAATCATTTTTGCACATTTGGGGATACCATTGCACATTTGTTTTCACACATTTGTATGCTGACAGGGTAAATGAATAATGCCTTAGTAACTATGGCATAACGGAGCGTGCCTCCCATATTAAGCCCATGTCACTCGTATAAACATGTCCAAACAAACATTTGTTACCCATGAAAATTGCAAGCGTTGCTAAAATGATCACATGTTAAATCACTGAATAAAGCATTGCGGTTAGCCCCTCGTCCTGGAATGCAACGACAAGTAACATCACACCAGGTATGGCTGCGTCACACCAGTCCTGTCTAAAATGACGTCTCCCATCTTTCATGCAACAAAATGCAAGGTGTAAGGGAAGTGACATTGTTCGCCCCTTGGCCTCGATGACATCACTGAGTTGAACCCTTATCCCACTCTTAGCCTCTCACTATTCATGTTCCTGCCTCCATGACCTCTGATAGCAAGGGCTGCTAAATCTGTGTCAGGAGCAAACAAGCATTGGCAAATCATAATGCCGCCCGAGAAGAAGAAGCACGCGGCAAAGGCAAAGTCGCAGTTGAGAGCATATCCGGGGCAAAGGGCAAGGGTTACAGACATAAGTAGGAGCTTTGAAAGAGGTGAGCAGTGACACAACCTTCCAGTCACCATTTATATTCACAGTGTTCCTTTTCACCACCTCCCTCAAAAGAACCACTGCTCGTTGCACTGGCCCTTGATTGACTAGTGACCCACCTTCCTCGAGGTGTGTCCTTAGTCAGTGTACCACCCCTCCTTTCCCTCATGGTTAGGTATCCACCCCTCATCTCCTGTAACTCTCTGTTGTCTAAGACATTGGATATTCAAAGACCACACTGGAAAAGAGATATACATGTTGCTTAGACTGGCTTCTGGTGCTCATTGCATCTGACATCACACAAGCCTTCCCAGTGTTTGTTATCATAATGCCGCCCAGGAAGAAGAAGTGCGCGGCACAGGCAAGCATGTGTTCCTGAATCGGACTGCATGACCCAGTGTGTAGTAATTGTATAGCTATTCAATCGCTGGCGGCACAGCACCCAGGATAATGTGCTGCATGGCTAAACACTTATAAGGTCACAAAGGCGAGACCTATTGGCTATGCCAATGCTTGTTCTGTCCTCTTTCCACCCTGAAACTGGCTAAAACAGTGTTAATTGTCATAGAACTGTTGTTTCTGCTTCTCCTCCAAGAGCGTTGGAGTCTTGAGATGACTCCAGCTTCAGGCGGTTGGATTTATGACCGCTTTGAAGTTTCAACGTGGGCTCTGCTGGGGGAGGCGGGCATGGTGATTGAAAGCAGCTTGAGGTCACTCCTTTGGGGTTGTGTTGAATGGCGCATGCGCTGTCTCAGTATGCTCTATCGGGAAAGTTACATCTGTTTGCCCTTCTTTGTTTATACAAGGCTTCAGAGGCGGTGGCGAAAGCTGTGAAGAGCCCAGCCTTAAGCGTGCAGAGTGCTGAACCACGGTCACAATCACGCAAAGGAGCTGAGCAAATTGAATCCAGGCAGCATTTACGCTATGTTTAGATCTGGCTGGAGAGCTAATGCAAAGGACTAGGCTGGGGAAAGGACGGCGTTCGTGCAAATGCAACTGTTTGAGTGAAGAAAGTACATCATTTTGCACATAATAGCTAAGAAATCTATGTCCAACACCCTATACTGGTGCGAGTAGTGCTTTAAAACAAAGAGGAAAGACGGAATCCGCACATGTAAAGTGCCCCTTCAGAGCTGCAATTACAACAATGCCTGAGACAAAAGGGAGAGCACACACGGGCGAGCATAACAGGGAAGGGGGAGGGCGACAAAGAACAACGCAGGGGGAGAAGTACAGGAGGAAATCCCTCTCAAACACACATGGGCGAGTGTTGGAAGCTGGCTCTGTATATACTATACCAAAATGAGGTATAGTGTGTACAGAGTCCAGTGGAACCCCAAAGGTAGGCAGAGGTAAAAGTAGATAGCACCTTACTCTCTATTTGTGGTAGAGTGGGCGAGCAGTAAGGGTTTATCAGAGGGTAGTGTTAAGCATTTGTTGTACACACTCAATCAGCAAATGATGTCACACACTCAAAGACTGAACTCAGACCAATTTTGTTTGTATAAAAATATTATTAAGTTAGTTTATTTCTAGAACCAAGTCAAGCCTGGCACAGGTAAGTGAAATAAATGCTTTGCAAAATCTTATGCAGTGTTTTACAATTGAATGCAAATTCAAATACAGTTGATTGAAATACAGGTAAGTCAATATGTTGAAATTACTGTTCAGATTACTTTTTAGTTACTTTTCAGATTACTTTTTAAGATACTTTTTACTCAGTGTGATATGCCTAGATATCACACTGGGACATTTCCTAGAGAAAATGTAAGTAAAATCAGTTTTGTACAGTTGTAGTTTTTCAGGTTTTCATACAAATCAACTCCACCCCTTGGAACAATTTTCAAGGGAAAACAGTCAATGTATTCCTATGGAGAGAAAGGAAGTTATTGGTTAACAGGTAAGTACTCGGTCTTTGGGGTTGAGTTTCTGGGGTTAGAACAAGGGTTCCCCCAGGGTCAAAGATGCACCCTTAAAGCACCCTCAGCGGCACTAGGGCGGCCGGGTGCAGAGTGCTGAGGCCCAATGTTATCCAATAGGGGATAGGGGGCCTCCGATTGGTGGCTGCTCACGAGCAGGCCACAAGGTTGTGGGAGCAAAGTTCCTGGTGTTAGGCTCAGGGCAAAGGGGGATCCGAGTTAGCACCCAAAGTACACCCGTAGCGGCGCAGGGGAGGCTGGGTGCAGGGTGCTGTTTTGGTGTCGGGTGCCCTGTTGGTTTCAATGGGGATTCTCCGGTTTTGACAAAAGACTGCAGGCTCTGGGACGAAGATCTTCTAGAGGTGACCACCTTTTTGGAGAGGTAAGTTGGGATGCCTGGGGATGCTTGGACACCGCTGGTTGGGACACCCAAAGCCGTGGGACGTCGGGTGCAGGGGTGTCTTTAGGCGTTGGGTTTTCTTACCAGCTCCGGATGCTGTCGGGCGGATCCACCAGAAAGAGACTGCAGGCGTCGTGGAGAGGGTCTCGAACTCGGGCCATGGGCGTCGGGTGCAGAGTGGTGCAAACTTGTGGATTTGGCCGGAGCCAGAGTCTGTGAGTGAGCAAATCAGGTGCTCACAGGAGACAAAGTCTTTAGGTTGGAAGACAGGGCAGGTCCTTCGTGTTCTGGAGGCTGCTCGCTGCAGGACACACCAGGATTTTGTCGGAGCAGGTTTGAGGTGGGGACAGGCAAGTAGTACTGGGGCCAAGTCAGTGGCCGTCCTCCTCTTCTTAGCTTCGTCACGGCTTCTTCGGTCCTTCTTCTTCTTTTCTTCTGGTCGGTTCTTGTCTGAGGAGACAAGGTTCAGGGTTGCCCCTAAATACAAAATGTATGGGCGTTACAGGTAAGTAAAGTTTGGGACCAATGGGTCCCTTCCGTGGAGTTAGTACACCCCCTATTATGCCACCCTCCAGTGGGAGGGGGGCATATGCCTCTCTCTGGTTGGGTGGGTCCCCCCATCTGCAAGATGGCGGGGACTGAGAGTTGTGCTTCACCTCGCTTCCCCACCTAAGGGGTGGGGTTGGCAAAGGTGGGCACACCTCCCTTCCTCACTTGGTTTTCCTGCTGATTCTCCCTCCCAAAGTGGGGGTCAGTTGCTGGAAGCAGCAAATGGCTGGGGGTAGCTCACAAAGGCGGCATGCCTTTGAAGCTTCCCCTTCTGGGACACTGCCCATCCTGGGGGAGGAGGCTTGGCACCTCGTCCCAGGATGTGCATTGTTCCAGACCCCCGAGAGCAGCAGGCTTTCGACCCAGGGGTCCAGAAACATGTCTGATGGTGGCAGCTGGCAAGCAGCACTCAGCCA
Organism: Calotriton arnoldi; assembly: GCA_963921515.1. NCBI lineage: Eukaryota > Metazoa > Chordata > Amphibia > Caudata > Salamandridae > Calotriton > Calotriton arnoldi. The sequence continues at coordinate 142,410 of CAWUFW010007563.1, forward strand.
GGACACTAGTGTTAGGTTGTGTTTCCAGGGGCATCTGTAAGATGCCCTCTGAGTGCATTTTTCATTAAATCCCACACTGGCATCAGTGTGGATTAAATGTGCTGAGAAGTTTGATATACGCAGCCTGCAAGGGCAGTCTGTGTGTGTAAAGGTACAGGGCCTCTAAGGGTGGCACAATAAGTGCTGCAGCCCTTAGAGGCCTTCCCTGGCCACAGCGCCCTTCGTACCTGTGGTACCATTTACAAGGTGAAGAAAATAAGTTTTCACTAGGTCCTATTAATTTCCTTACATTCCTCCATTCCTTGCCATCTCGTGACAAAACCCTGCCTACAGCCTCCATTTCTGCTGACGCTAAAAAAAAACTATCACATACCCAAGCCCCCTGTTCTTTGCAGTTAGCCAATTCATCAACAGAAAGCCATGAGACACCTACGCCCTGTGTAAACAAGCTTGTTTTTCATCTTCTGCTCCCTGCTTGGTAAACATCCTTGACACCGTGATCAGGTCATCTGGACAATGGTCTGACTGACCGAGCCTTGATCAAGCTGATTGAACAATGGTCTGAATGCTGAATCTTGATCAAGCTGATTGAACAATGGTCTGAATGCCGAGTCTTGATCAAGCTGATTGAACAATGGTCTGAATGCCGAGCCTTGATCAGGTCATCAACTACAAACACCGCCCTGATTGAACAATGGACTGAATGCCAAAAGAGTGGAATAAAAATGTATATAAGGCTTGTTCGCTGTGGAGTAAAGCAGCAGCCTCCTAGGTTTTGTCTCTGACTAGCTTGGGACTCTGTTCCATAGCCCGGGCTATTGTAATAAAGGTGGTTCTCTCTACAGACGAAGGTTTCCGGGTCCACTTTATTATATAAGGAGGGTAAGAGTAGACTCGGGTGATTCCCGCACCGCCAAGCCCCCACTCCTCCTTGAGGTGGGCTTTTCTTGGTTCTACAAATGGCGCCTGAACAGGGACACCACGGAGACGTAGGTCTGGCCCGGTGGTCATGAGGGGGCCCGTGGTGGAAGTCCGACGGAGGTACCCTACCCGAGGGACCATTTTGAGTCCTGTAGACCAGAAGTCTTGCACACGGTCTTCCCCATCCGGTCTGGGCCACCTGACTGCGTCCCGCTGGTGCCCCCTTTAGTGCGGTCTCTGTCTGGATCTGGACTCGTGCCTACGTCTGCAGAAGAGAACAACATTTTCGGGTAAGGGTGGACTGATCATCCACCACTTGTGCTCTGTTTTCTGTCTGTATTGACTTTTGCAAAAGCCAAGCCAGTGAGGTGAGTATTTTTCTCCCACTGTTGTCTGCCTGAAGTAAAAATATGCCAGTCAGTAGTAAGTTCCGAAAGTTATGTTGTTGCGTATGTACAGAGGACTCCCTTCTGGAGGCAGCCTGCCCGCTTCCTCCAGAAGGAACTCCAAGTTATGAGATGTATGTTAAATATGGGCCATCTGCTATCATGTTTTCTTCCTTATGGGTAAAATATACGAAACGAAGCAATGTTGAATTACAGTGGCCACAGTTTGGCTCCTTTGATCTCCAGGCCCTTTCGAGCCTGGAGGAGCAGCTGCTCCGCAAACGGTCTCGTCAAGCCATGTTTGACGCCACCGCGTTGTGGAGGAAAGAAATAGATCAAAAAATGAGAAAAAAGCAAGCGTTGAATAAAAAGAAAGAGAGGATGTCTATGGCTGATCATGCGAAAGCGCATTTAGACAATAAGGTTCAGGAAGGGGTTGAAATGGCAGATAGGCATCATAGGGCTAAGGCGACAAAATGTTACCCCGCCCGTTCTCCCAGGGACCTTGAGGTTGAAGGAGAAGAGGGGGACTCGTTGTTGAATGCTATTCTTGAAGGTCCACCTCCTGCCTATGCTCCAGCTCCTATGTATCCCGCTCTTCCTCAAAATGTTCCTAACGCTCCACCCCCACCAGTGGTGGTTCAGGCTGCCCCACCCATTGTACCACTGCCTGATCCTTTGACTCCCGTCATCCTGCCAGCACCCCTCCCTCCGACAGTTCATACCGCCCCACCTATTGACCCAACCCCGACCATACATTCCCGTCTGCTTGATAATCAGTCTATTGGTACCCCTGTTGGTGACTCTTCTGCCACTCTGGACCGAACAAGATGGTCCTCCCTTATGCCCAATACCCTGTTTGGATTCTTCGGTACCCCTAGAAAGGAGTCTTTGAGGTCTGCTGAACTCGCTGGGATTAGTGAAAGGGACGCTATGCGAAAACAATGTGCATTTTGGGTAAATAATGGTAATATTTATGGCGTTAAAGATATCTGGTCAACGTTTAGACAATGGACGGCCATACAACAAACAGACATGGCCGAGTATATGTGCACACATAATGAAAAGATACGAAGCATTGTTCATAGATACTCCCCGGGGATTGATTGATTTAAAACTAACTATTGCCAAGGGTCATGCTCAGGGAGATGATATGCATGAAGCCCTTGTTACCATGATTGCGTTCAGAGACACAACGGCTTTTCCGCCATCTCCGAATGACAAAGCTATGCCTATGAGAGAGACAGCTCCCGTCTTTATCCCTGCAGTGCTCGCCAATAACCAGGGTGTTGGAGCAGCCCCAGCCCACTGGCGTAGGATGTGGGTGCATGTCCCATGGAAAAGAGCGGATGTTCTTCAATTGAGATCCCAATTACCAGACCCCCGTAAGAATCCGGCTCTTTACTATCAGGAATTAGGTCAGATTGTTTCCTCTGGTGTCCTTACCTTAGAGGATATTGACTTATTATTCGGGTCAGTAGTACCACCCGACATATGGGACAAAATACGCCATGCCAACCATAATGCCGCTTTGCATGGTGACTGGACCGACTTTGAGAGGATGGAGAATGACAGAGAGGGAGGGACTAAGCCTGATCCGGCTATTCTGGCTCTCCCAGGCCATCTGTTGCAACTCATGAAGACCCTTTTGCCCGAAATAGCTGTTAATTGGGATAAGATAAATGCATGTAAACAACGTAAGGATGAGTCTGTTGCTGATTTTTTCACCCGCTTCGAAACTGAGTACAAAAGTCACATTGGATTGGACGCTAGAGCCCCTGGCTCGGGCTCAGTGTTTATTGATAAATTTGTATCTAATTTATTACCGGATCTCTCGGCCCGCCTTAAGAAGGTTGAGAGTACGTGGTCAGCTCAGACTATGGCAGGCATCCTTGCCAAGGCCCAATATCATGAGAATAGAGAGAATGAAGATAAAGACAAAGAGGTTAGGAATAACAAGGACCTTAAAACGAAAGTTTTGTTACAACAAGCTTATCCACCCCGGGGACAAAATGCTAGAGGCCAAGGTCCGCCTTCGGACCAGTTCCAGAGGCTGCCCCAGCGCCCCCTTCAGTCTCCTTTACAGAAGTCCATCAGTTCGGCAGGTCCCGTTGATAAAGACCAGTGTGCCTACTGTAAGGCTTATGGCCACTGGGTTAGTGAATGCCGGTATTAGCCCAGAATATTCAGTCGGGAAAAACTAGGCCCCGAACTCAAAGGGAAGGAAATATGGAACCTCCTAGGCAGAGGCGTGCACCAGATCCTAATGTTCGACCCCGTATGGGTCCGCCCCAGGGTACAGTTAACAGATTTGACAACGGGTATGAGGCCACTAGGACATACTTTAACGATGATTATGATGAGACCGATTTCTACCAGCCATAGGAAAGCCAGGAAAGGGGTAATGTAAGAGTGCTGATTCCTGTGGATCAGCGAGGTCCTTATGTCCGGATGTCAGTTGCAGGGGATAAAAGAAGTTTCTCCTAGACACCGGGGCTACTAGATCCTCGGTTGCGCACACCTTGATACCGGAGGCACCCCTTTCTGGCTCTCTCAATGTCTCCGTGGGTTTTTCTGGGGTCCCTGTCACCAACCCCGTCTCTAAGCCTCTCCCGCTGGATCTCGGTCCAGCTCATATGTATGCTCCTTTGATTCTCACGACTGGATGTAGTGAAAATTTGCTGGGTATGGATTTGTTAAAGGCTTTACATGCTACCATTTCTTGTAGTCCTGATGGCGTGTCCCTTACCATATCACCAGATTCCTCCACCACTATGTTCCTCTCTGGACCCCTCCCTCCCGTTCTGCAGGCCTTACCCTCATCACTTTGGGCCACTTCTGACACTGATGTAGGACTTCTCGACATTTCTCCGTATACTGTCCGTATCCAGCAAGGTGCCCAACTGCCCCGGCTTCGCCAGTATCGCCTTCCCCAGGAAGGTGAGGCTGCCCTATTATCTATAATATCAGATCTCATGAAGACGGGAGTAGTTGAGGAGACACGTGGTAATGAGTGTAACAGCCCAATTATTCCAGTTCTTAAAAAATTTATTGATCCCTCTCCCGTGGCCCCCAAAATTTATCGGTTTGTCATCGATCTGCGGGCTCTCAACAAAATTACGGTCTCACAGTATCCCGTTGTCCCTGATATCACAGCCCTCTTGACCATGGTCCCAGTGACCGCCACTCATTTTTCTGTTATTGACCTAAAGAATGCGTTTTTCAGCATTCCCATACATCCAGACAGTAGACATCTTTTTGGTTTCTCCCTTGGAGGGCGGAGTTTCCGGTTCTGCCGCGCCCCCCAAGGTTTTACTGAAAGCCCCAGCATCTATAGTCAGGCTCTCAAGAATCAGTTGGACTCCCTGATGCTCCCAGCAGGAGCCACTCTGTTGCAATATGTAGATGACCTCTTAATTGCAGCCACGTCTGCTCCACTTTGTGAACAAGCAACAGTACGTCTGCTTCACCACCTTGCCTCCCACAACCATAAGGTTTCCTTGAACAAATTGCAATTTTGTCGAGAGAAAGTGACCTACCTCGGCCACCTCCTCTCGAAGGAGGGAAGACAACTTACCGCTGACCGAGTGTCCCTTATTACCTCCATGCCTCCTCCTTTGACACAGAAACAAGTACGTGCCTTTATAGGCCTCACTTCCTATTGCAGACAATGGATCCCTAACTTCTCGGCCATTGTCAAACCTCTTTTAGCTCTCACTACTAAAGATATGCCAGAAAGAGGTTTTCCATGGACAACTGAGCATGTGGCTGCCTTTCAGACACTCAAAGATGCCTTATGTACAGCTCCAGTGTTAGGCACCCCAGACTATGGCAAACAATTTTTTCTTTTTGTCCATGAGACACATGGCTGCGCTTGCGCGGTCTTAACTCAGATTTTTGGAGACAAACATCGCCCTTGTGCTTATTTCTCGGCCACACTTGACCTAGTAGCCCGAGCCCTCCCTGGATGTTTACGCGCAACTGCTGCTGCTGCACTTATGGTCCGCCAGAGCGCAGGTATTGTTATGTCTTCACCCTTGACCTTAATGGTCCCACATGCAGTAGATACCTTGCTCAACAACACCAAGACACAACACCTTACCAGTGCACGACTTACAGGTTATGAGCTCACTCTTTTTCCAGTCACATTGACATTAGGAGATGTAATATTCTAAACCCAGCTACACTACTCCCTACTGAGACAAGGGAAAAATTCTGACCCTCATGACTGCATATTACGGACTGAAGAAGAGACAAAGGGTCGTGTGGACCTACAAGACACCCCCTAACAGACGCTGAGGGAACACTATACATAGATGGTTCATGTCTTAAAAGATCGGATGGAACTACATCTGCTGCATATGCCCTCACCACTCTTGTTACAGTAGTTGAGACAGCACAAATTCCACAAGCATCGGCCCAAGCGGCTGAATTAATGGCCTTGACACGAGCTTGTGAAATCAGTAAAAACATGACTGTTAATATCTATACGGACAGTCAGTACGCCTTTGGGGTGGCTCACAATTTTGGTAGACTCTGGAAAGAAAGAAATGTTCTCACCTCACATGGGACTAGAATACAGCATGGCCCCCTGATACACAGACTTCTAGACGCCTTGACATTACCTAGAAAAGTTGCAGTGATTAAATGTAAAGCCCACCAGAAAGTGACTGATGATGTAGGGGAAGGCAATGCCCTTGCAGATCAAACAGCAAGACAGACTACTCTAAGTAAATCAGATGGAATGTTTGTGACAGGACCAGCCAGATGGGTGGTGGAAGGAGGAATGTTGGAAAATACTAGTCAGAGTGTGGTCGAGATTCAATCTCATGCCACTGCAAAAGAACTGCACACATGGGAGGAACATCTGGCAGAGAAAGAGATAGAGGGATGTTGGGTGCGTATATCCGAAGGGAGGCAATGGATGTTACCAGACAGTCATGTCCCCCCAGTTGTCACTATGGCCCATGGCCCTGCCCATATCAGTGCAAAGGGAATATGTAAGTTACTAGAGCCAACATGGTATAATGAAAAAATACCCCTATATGCTGACCGAGTGGTTAAGTCATGTATGCTCTGCCTTATGCACAATCCAGGAAAAGGTACAGTTACCCCCGCTGGTGGCTTCTCCCCACCTACGTTTCCTTTTGAGGCCATCCAGATGGATTATATCCACATGGACAGGTGTGCAAATTTGAAATATGTCCTTGTAGTGGTCTGTGCCTTCAGCAGATGGGTGGAGGCCTACCCCACCAAGGATTGCACAGCTATTACAACGGCCAAAGTTTTGTTGAAAGAATACTTTCCCCGATTTGGGTTGCCCCGTTTGATTTGGAGTGACAATGGCCAACATTTTACAGCCAATGTGGTCCAGTTTGTGTGTTCCGGGCTTGGTGTCAGACAAAAGTTTCATGCCGCTAATCACCCTCAGTCAGCCGGATTGGTGGAGAAATACAATGGGGTACTTAAATTAAAATTGGCCAAAATAGTGGCGGAAACAGGTGTTACCTGGGTAGATGCCCTACCCCTTGCTCTCTTGTCAGTAAGGACGACTGCCCACTCAAGGATAGGATTATCTCCCTACGAATTGGTATTCGGTAGACCAGCTAATGTATGGGGCGTACCAAGGCCAAAGAAATTGTCTGATGTTGAGTTCCCAGTATTGACTGACTACCTGTACCAGTTAACCGATTCTTTTCGTACTCTTTATCATCAGGTACACGCTGCTATCCCCGACAAGAGTGAAGGCCCAGGTCACACCATTCAACCAGGTGACTGGGTGGTGATCCGAAATTTTCAGCGTACCAAGTGTCTGGAGCCCCGCTGGTTGCACCACCGACAGGTCCTTCTGGCCACCCGCACTGCTGTAAAAGTCGAAGGGAGAAAGAACTGGACACATGCTACCCATTGTAAAAGGGTGCCTCTCCCCCTCCCGTACGACCAATGGGTGAAAGGACTGCCGGATTGCGACACAGAAGTAGTACCGACCTTTGTCCCTTTCAGTGATGCTCAGCTTCATTACACCACTACAGAAGCCGAAACTGATCGAATTTTAGGGGGTCCAGTCATCCCTCCTCTGCAGGATCAGAGAAAGGAACAAGAAGCTCTCTTTCCAGACCACTCCATACCTTCTTCCCCTCGCTACAACTTGAGACCAAGAAAAGGGGCTGGCCCTTGACTCTGTCTGGTGTCTAATAGGCTGTAGGGCTGTGATATCTCCGGCTGAGACCAGTGCTGGTATGCTGGACCAATGGGAAGTCCGTAGGACTCTTGGTATCCACACCCAGTGAAGCAACCACCAATCACAGACAGCCGCTAGTGACAACAGGCTGAGCACAAATGGCAGCGGTCCGAGGGTCTGAAGCGCACAAGAAATATGTCAAACTTCTGAACAATAAATGCTTCCTTTCCACGATAGTTATACTTTTTGCTCTCCTCACCCTGCTGGTTGTGGGATGGTTTCTGTTGCTGACCTCTCCCCCAGCTCCTCTGGCTACGACACCGACACCTGCAGAACATCTCCACGCCACCTTGTCACCCCATGAACTACCACGACGCCTGGAATTCATGAACAATACTTTTGTACAATTATTGCACCAGCATCAGCTTGTGATTAATACCTCGAACTGTTAGGTATGTGGGCTCATGCCACACTCTATGACACACGCTGTCCCCTATTTCGTCTATGCATTTTCTGTTTTTGGGTCCTGTCTGGCTTGGAGGATGCTCGTCACCGATGCATATATGATCAATGGAACAACGAGCTCCATCATTGGCGATTTTTATGACACTTTCACCCGAAACAGAACAGGCAATGTCAGTAATCCTTTCTGCCCTACTACGACATCTGACATCTTGAACATCTCCCGTGCTGAACGCAATGAGATGGTTGTGTTCAACACCTCAAGTAGAATAATCTTCTCCCGCTTTCGGTCCAGACGCAAAGTTCCCACCAAATTGCAGGCTTTCAATGTGATCAACACGCATGGCCAGGTGTGCATAAAAGGACTGGGGACCCGGGAGGTAGGAGTCAGTGACTGCGCAATAATCAGTACACTGAATATTACCTCACCACCACTCCTAATCGCTTCTCCAAATACCTATTTTGTTTGTGGACAGTCTGCTTATACCTGGCTTCCAGGAAATTGGTCAGGTGTGTGTTATTTGGCCTTTCTTCTTCCCCCTACCTTTACTGCTGTTGGGACACATCACTTGACCAATCCCCACCTCCACCATCGTATGCCTAGGGGAGTAATTGAGGCCGATGACACTGCAGGACAGGAGGCGGGGGACTTCTTCAAAGGTTTCCTGCCGTTCTTGGGTCCTATGGTCAACAGCCGCAACATACGACACCTTACCCGAGTGGTGGAGGCAACCATTAATGAAACAGCAGGGGCATTGGGCAACATCACCGCAGAGCTTCAGGCGGACCGCCTAATGACACTACAACATCGAATGGTACTTGACATCATCCTTGCTGACCATGGTGGTGTATGTAAACTAATCGGCTCCAGCTGCTGCATTTACATACCTGATAATGCTCCATCAGTCTATCAAGCTATCCAACGTCTGCATAAACTTTCCTCTGAGATTCATCAACAACAAGACAACTGGTCCCTCATGGGCTGGATTTGGGGCCTCCTTTCCAGATGGGGATGGGGGATCCTCATTTTTTTTTGCCTTGGGAATAGCAGTCATCATCTCATGCTGCCTGTGTATTCAGTGCTTGCCTATGCTTTGTGCTATGTGTACACAGGCCCTTAAAAGTTCCCCGGTCAGTACACGTGACACCAACGTAAGGATAATGCTTCAACAAGAGATTGGCGACCTAATGCAGGTAGACATTTCCTAAGAACATGTTTTGCCACTCAATGGCAAAAGGAGGGTCTGAAGAAAATAAGTTTTCACTAGGTCCTATTAATTTCCTTACATTCCTCCATTCCTTGCCATCTCGTGACAAAACCCTGCCTACAGCCTCCATTTCTGCTGACGCTAAAAAAAAACTATCACATACCCAAGCCCCCTGTTCTTTGCAGTTAGCCAATTCATCAACAGAAAGCCATGAGACACCTACGCCCTGTGTAAACAAGCTTGTTTTTCATCTTCTGCTCCCTGCTTGGTAAACATCCTTGACACCGTGATCAGGTCATCTGGACAATGGTCTGACTGACCGAGCCTTGATCAAGCTGATTGAACAATGGTCTGAATGCCGAGTCTTGATCAAGCTGATTGAACAATGGTCTGAATGCCGAGTCTTGATCAAGCTGATTGAACAAAGGTCTGAATGCCGAGCCTTGATCAGGTCATCAACTACAAACACCGCCCTGATTGAACAATGGACTGAATGCCAAAAGAGTGGAATAAAAATTTATATAAGGCTTGTTCGCTGTGGAGTAAAGCAGCAGCCTCCTAGGTTTTGTCTCTGACTAGCTTGGGACTCTGTTCCATAGCCCGGGCTATTATAATAAAGGTGGTTCTCTCTGCAGACGAAGGTTTCCGGGTCCACTTTATTATATAAGGAGGGTAAGAGTAGACTCGGGTGATTCCCGCACCGCCAAGCCCCCACTCCTCCTTGAGGTGGGCTTTTCTTGGTTCTACCAAGGGACTGATATGTGGCCAAAGAGTGCCAATTGCGTTTTGTCTCAATGCAGTTTTAGGGAAGGAACATAGGCCCTGGGTACCTGTTTGGCAGGAACCCAGGGCACACTCAGTCAAAGTACATCATCAGTTTGGCAAAAAGTGGGGGTGACATGCAAAAAGAGGGCACTTTCTTACAGGGAGCACAACAGGGATGGGAGAGACACACGACAGAGGAGAAGATGGCGGCCAGCTAGAGTGACCGGTCGGGAGCTCTGCGCTCTCCAAGCGGTAGAATCCATGGAATTTGCAACCCACCGTGTTTTATAATGATTAAGTACTCCGTAATTGCAGAATAGGGCAGGAATGCACATAAAGAAAAGTCAAAACTTACCGGGGACCAAAAGCGGCGGAGCAGGAGCGGAGCCTGAGCGGGCGAAAGCGGGAGGCAGCGAGGCGCGACGTAGCCTGAACGGCCACGGCGTGTGGGCGGAAGCTTCTGCGTCGTGTCGTAGCAACCGCAGGACCGCTGCCAGGATCTCCTTCCGGGGAAATTCTGGGAGAGTAAGCACGTCGGTCGGGAGACCGCTTTCTCCTGTAGAGACGTGTGGAAACAACATGGAAGCTGCAGTAAAGCCAGGCGCAGATCAAGGAGGACGTCAGGGCAAGCGCATGAAGAGGGTAAGCGGGGGGAGAGGGGGGCATAGTCTGGTATAAACCGCCCCAAGTCTCTAATGAAACTAACTCACTAGCACTCAGGAAAGAGAGGGGAGAAAATATAACCAGCATTAGCCCCCTAAACATAAGTGATCCTGTCACTACGATAAATAAAGGCATAAGCTATTGCCTCAGGAATAGGCAACTTCTAGCAAATACCCTGCTAGCCCCCCCAAGGTTCAGCTCAATATAGCCCCCGTGAGCACCAGAAAGAAGGGGAGGAACCAAGTCACAGGACAACCACTACCCCCAAGGACTAGGGGGAAACAAAATAGAGTAGGAGGTCCAGGACCCAAAATTAAAATCACTCCGTCTCTGAGGTCCTTTTTTAAGGTGCAAGAAGGACACGAAATTCCTGCTCCTAACACAGAGTGTCCTGAACAAACCCTCAGTTTAAGAAATAAAAGCAGGGGAGAGGGGTAGATATCCGAAATGGAGAGCAACAGGTTTCAAGCATTGGCAATGGAGGCGATCAATGTGGGTGAGATAAGTGAAGAGAGCCAGTCACCAATCGTAAGCAGCCCAAAACGAGGTGAGCAAAATTCTGAGACTCTGCAGAATACCACGGAAAAATTACTGGAAGGCATGTTATTGGAAATGAGGGCAAATTTTGCTGTCTCTGAGAAAAACCAAACCAAGATACAAGAGACATGCGAAGCGCTGGATATCAAAATAAATGCGCTAGTGGAGAGAGTCACCGCAGTAGAGGCAACTGTAGAAGTACTGAGTAAGGAAGTAGAATCACACCAAAAGGAAATCAAACTACTTAAGTCAAGTGAAGGAGGTCTCAGGGACAAAATAGAATCCCTGGAAAACTAAGTGAGGAGGAACAACTTAAGAATTCTAAATGTACCAGAAGGACTGGAAGGTGAAGACATTAAAAAGTATGTAATCACGTTGCTGGAAGACAGCTTCCCCTGGTCAAAATCAGTTGCCCTAGCAGAGGATATTCAGAGGATTCATCGAGACCCCTTCGGAAAGGGAAAAACGAGGAAAAACCCGAGGAAAATACTGATAAATTTTAAAACCTATACCCTCAAAGAAAAAATTCTGCGTGAAGCTCTCAAAAAAGGCACTTATACCAAAGATGACTGGACATTCAGAATTAGGTCTGATATCTCAAAGGCAACGCAAGACAGGCAGTGGGAGCTAGGCCAACAGATGCAGCAACTGAGGACCCTGGGAGCAACTGTCCAGATGCGCTTTCCTGCCTCTCTGAGGATAATGTGGAGGAACAAAATGTATAATGTCAAAGAACCCAAGGAGGTGGAGTGCTTTATTGAACAAATGCAAACACAACAGTAAGAGTAGAATTGGCGCTTGGAGAGAAAAGAGCTCAAATAGGGCGATTAATACTGCCCAGTGAAAATAGGAGGGAGGCTTCTCCAGGGAGGGGGGAGGTAAGGAAGAAGAGAGCACATCTAAAAAAGGAAACTGTGAAAACAAATGTGTGCACGTGGGTGGGGAGCATAACAGGGAAAAAAAAGAAAAAAAACGAGTCCTTACAATGCAAAATGAAGGAGGAGGGGACCCGTAGGACGGTAGGGGAATTCCAGGCCCAGATTGTAAAAAGAAATGAAGAAAGACCCAGCATTAGTTAACATCCTTTCATGGAATGTTAATGGCCTCAGAATTAAGAGTTGTAGACGGAAAATCCTGGAATATCTGAAAACTGTAGATAGTGAAGTTATAATATTATAGGAAACACATCTCTTGAAGAATGAATGGGTAGACATAAGTAAGAGTCAAAAATGGGTAGACACATATGTGTGCACAAATCAGGATTGTTGCATCAAGGGGTAGCAATCTTGCTTAAAAAGTCACTTAAGGCAAGGATCGAAGCATCGGATGTGGATAGGAAGGGAAGATGGGCAATAGCGAAAGTGAGAATATACAATAAGCAGTACACGATAGTGGGCTATTACGGTCCTAATACTGATGACCCCGAACCGTTACAAATGGTCTATACACAGTTACTGACGGCTTCATCCCCCATAATTTTGGGGGGAGATTTTAATATAAAACTTAGATCCAAAGGTGGATCGACTCCCAGCTAGAAAGGCTGCAAACCTCCCAAAAATGAGGGAGTGGATAGGCCTATGCATTAAGGATATGGGGCTAGTAGATATTTGGAAAGAGAAGGGAGATAAGGCCCAACGTTACACCTTCCATAACAAAAAACTAGGACACTCCTCTAGAATAGACTTCTTCTTGATAGATAGGAGTCTGATTAGCGGTACACAAAGGGTGGAACATCTGCCAGCTCATCTATCTGACCACTCAGCTGTCCAGATACAATTTCAGATGAGGCATGCTGTGGCCCCTTCAAGGTGGACAGTAGACCGCACCATTCTCTCTGATCCCCAAAACATAGAGGCTCTTATAATAGAAACAGAGCAGTTCTTCATAGTAAATAAAGAAGGAACCTCAAGGCAAGTAGCGTGGGACGCCTATAAGGCAGTAATTAGAGGGAGAATACTCAGTATCGCGGCATACAAATCTAAAAAAACAAAGAGCATAATTAACCGGCTGGAAGAAGAAATAAAACTCCTAGAAATGCAATTAGCGAGAGAGGCCTTACCACAAGAGGTAGTTAGAATAGAGGCAGAAAGGAAAACTAAGAAAGAAGCCCTTGCAGAGACCCTAGAGAGCATAGTTAGAGAAAAATGGGAGGCAAATAAATTGTCTCATTATGAATACGGAGAGGGGTGCGGTAAGATGCTGGCCTGGAAGACAAAAACAGATTAAACCCGGAATAAGATAGTAGGTATTCAGTTCGGGAGTCAAGCGGAGCTAAGTACCAAAGATTCAGTGATAGAGAAGGCTTTTATGAAATTCTTTGAAGATCTCTATACAGAGGACACCGCTCCAACAATAGACCAAGTCAATGGCTACTTAGAGAAGTTAGCCCTCCCAACGCTATCACAAGATCTGAGAGAAGACCTCAACGGAGAAATTACAGTGGAGGAAGTAGAGGAGGTTGTTAGGGGTTTAAAGAAAGGGAAGGCCGCTGGCCCAGATGCACTACCTAATGAACTATACATTAAACTTAGAGACGTTCTGGTTCCTCCCTTGACAGAGCTGATAAATGAAATTTCTTTGTGCAAAAGGAGACCTTCCGGATTCATGGAATGAAGCAATAATTAGCATTCTCCTGAAACCCGGGTAAATTCCGGGGAAATGTGAGTCGTACAGGCCTATATCACTCCTAAACAGCGACTACAAGATATACACTCAAATCATGGCCAAAAGGTTAAGTAGAGTAGCGGGTCTTTTAATTCACATAGACCAGAAAGGATTCGTTAAAGGGAGACAGATTCAAGAACTGACCCATGAGGTAATTGGTGCAATAGATATAGCAACACACAAGAATCTCCCCTTATCAATTATCACCTTCGATGCAGCTAAAGCATTCGACAGAGTTAACTGGTCATTCCTGAATGCAGTCTTAGGAAAATATAACTTAGGGGAAACATTCCAAGAAGCAATAAAAAGGCTATACAAAAAACCTATGGCTAGAATCTTAGTCAACGGCAGCCTCACGGAAAGGATAACGATCAAGAGAGGAACCAGACAGGGTTGTCCCCTTTCCCCCCTGCTTTTCAACCTATACATTGAACCTCTAGCGAGCAAGTTCAGAAGCAATCTAGAAATAGCCCCCTTCTTCTATCAGGGGTGGGAGAAAAAAGTGGCCCTGTATGTGGATGATCTAATGATTTTTACCAGCAATCTGGCAGGGTCACTTAAGACTATAGAGGAAATCCTGGAGCAATATGGGAGGGTCTCTAGATATTTGATTAATCAGTCGAAGTCGGAAATTATGGAATGGAACACTCTCAGCAACAATCCCCTTGTAAAGAACAAAATACGCTATCTGGGCGTGGAATTAATTAAGGATATAGATAAAATAGCCCAAATAAATTTTAACAGGGTATTCGGAGAGGTCAGAAAACTTCTTAAAGTCGGGGGGGGGGGTCTACCTTTGACTTTTATGGAGCGATCAAACATAATAAAAATTTCAATTTTACCTACATTTTCATATATTTTTTGCTCGATTCCACTGGAATTTAAAAAGAAGTCAATAAAAAAGTTACAAGGGGAGCTAAATAGTTTCATATGGGCATCAAAAGGGACAAGGATAGCCTGGAAGAAACTAAGGAGGAAAAAGAGCAAGGTGGGATAGCAAGCCCTGATATACTAGAATACTATAGAGCTTTCCAATTCAAACATATGAGGGTATTGCAAAATGAATATGAGATATATCCCGCCTACCTACAAGCAATGGTCAACGCAGAAGGAAACAGTTATTTGTATAAATTTGGTCATCCAAAGTACTTTAAAAAGGTTAAACTGAAGATTCTATTATCAACAGCAAAATTGTGGTACCAAGTGAGGAGATCGCTGAAAATTCCGTATTACAGTGAATTTGCTCCTATATGGGATTCACCAGGGACCCCAGAATGCCTCAAGGATAGGCTAGCAATCCCACTGATGGAAGCAGGAATAACTAAATGGGGTCAACTGATAGAGGGTAACAACATCATCGATTGGGACCAACTGGTAATCAAAACAAACGGTACAATATCGAAGTTTAAATATTACCAACTATCAAGTTGGGTGAAGAGCCTGGGAGAATGTGAAAAAGGGAATGGAGAATTGGAGAAGAAACTACAGGAAGGCGGGACTCCAAAAAAAGAATTCTCACGTTGGTACTGGGCCCTTATATCAGCTGGCGATGAAGATTTCACAGTACCTATTGCGATCTGGGGGAAAGAACTGCCGACGCTGGATGTCCAAAACAGATGGCAAGTATCTATGACTAAATGTTGGTACATTGTAAAATCTGCTGCCTTAAGGAAAAATCATTTGTTTACCACACATAGAGCATACTGGTCACCGAAGAGGTTATCCAAATTTAGCGGGCAGAAGGTGAAAAGTTGCCCAAAATGCGGAGAAGAGAGGGCGGACAACATGCACATGTTCCGGCAGTGCCCCCAGCTCGAAAAATTATGGGATGAAGTGGGTAAGGTCTTAGCGAATCTACTCGATCAACCAATAGAGGTAAGCTTAGACCTCATAATTTTTGGGGTGGGTCATAATAACGAAGGCTTTCCCAAGCTGAATAAGAAACAGGAAAACCTACTTTTTCTATTAATACTGCTTGCCAGAAGGGAAATCTGTATTAAATGGATAAGTCCTATCCCTCCTACACAATGGGAATGGCTAGCATCTGTTCACAGGGTAAACAGGCTGGATAGAAGTGGGAGGCAAGGTAAAAGGTATAACTTCTGGGAAACCTGGGAACAATTTAACCAGACAACATAAAGAACTAGTTGGAGTAAAGGATGTCCAATGATTAAGCAACAGCAATAACCGACAAGCAAAGTACTTGTGCGAGTAGCCAGGATGGCTAGCTCCCCCCCACCGACAAGGTTTATTGGTAGTGGAAATAAAGGGATCCTGACAACTCATAGAAAGAATCTCCCCTACCCCAGATCACATATAAGGGGCAGACACGGGTCGGAACAGGATGGTCAAGGGTCCCCGAAAACTCCAACTACAACTAATTGCATAATGAGGACAAAAAGAAATAAATTTTTAAACAAAACAGGGATGGGAGAGGGCGACAAAGGACAATGCATTACAGGAGGTAAACGGCTCATGAATATATAGGGTGCTGAACATATAGAGTGCTGAATACAAAACAATTAATTTACCTAACATCTGAGATAGATCCACCTAAAAAAAACAGTAGCGCAAAGTGCTTCACTTTTCCCAACAAGGCCCCTCTTATTGTTGAGTATGGCCACAAATTAAACATTAAAATAGTATTGGTACGCTTGCCTGGTTTAGGTATGTTTAATTTGTGTTTTTCATAATATGTAGCTTCTAAAATATAGGAATGTATGTGAAGAGGTAACGAACAATAAATGCGAGAAGCCTTTCGGAAAACGTGATTTACCGAAGTTAACGGGGTGTTTGTATAATGTAAGTGGTGGAAATGTAAAGCACATAGCTTCAGGTAGTGTTGGCGTACCTAACTTAAACAAGCAGGTTTAGAGATGGCGGGACCTGGTGGGCAGAGGGGATGTGGGCTGAGGAATTGATTTGTGCAACAGGAATTGATTGGTGGCAAACAAAGAGGGGCCGGCAGTAGTTATGCAAACAAAATTAAATGCGGGCGTAAATGAGTAAATGATTTGCCTCCGTTTACAGAGTTCATATGTAAAGTAACTGGTGCTTATATGAAGCACTCCAGTACTTTCAGGTGTTGTTGTTGCAATATAAAATACCTGATCAAATAAAATTGTGAAAAGCAGTTTGAAATTTAGTAAACGAACATATGTGCAGGTTTGGGTGCGGAAGCGAATTGGGAGATGGAGGGGATATGTGCAAAGGTAGTACATACAATAGATGCAGCCCATTCTATCCCGGTGACTCTGCATACCCAGCCCTTGCAGCACCAAGCCCGGTGCCTCGGCAAACATGGCCCCTACAGTGCTGAAGCATGGTTGTTTGAAGCCCGGTGCCTCTGTGAGCACAACTCTTAAAGCGCCTTATAAACAACACCAACTGCACGTTCATAATTTAGGAAGGCCCCTGTAATTGTACAGCATGCCCACAAATCAAACATTAAAATAGTACTGGTACGCTTACCTGGTTTAGGTATGTTTAACCTCTTCTTTTGGACATAGAAGTCCCAATTATATTAGGGGGTGACTTCAATGTCCTGATTGACCCAGTCTCAGATAAGTCGTCTCATAGAAGCACAGTAAATACCCCGAAGATGAGGGCCCTTATAAAAATAATAATAGATGATTTAGCCCTAATTGATATCTGGTGGAAAAAAGGTAATAACAACAGATTCACCTTTAAAAACAAAAAGTATACTTCCAGGCGGCGCAGCTGCGCCATCTGGTCGAGTGGAGTCGGCCTGAGTCTGAGAAGCATTGGCTGTTCCAAGATCATGCAGTAGCGGCTATGTCTTTACAGAAGGTCCCCTTCCTCCGGAAGCCACATAGACCACCTAACCTCTACTCGTCCCATATCACCCGGGTGACTTTAGAGGCATGGGACCGCACTAATGCTAAACACACTCTGACCACCTTCCCCTCTCCACTCACCCCACTTTATGATAATCCTGACTTCCAACCGGGAATGGGGGAGACCGCCTTCGCGCGCTGGCGCCCTACGGAATGCCGCTCCCTGGGCCACCTGTTCGATGTAGATGGGATCTTACCATTCGCACAGATTAAAACAGAGTACGGGGTCCCCGAAACGGAAAGATTCCGGTATCAACAGCTCCGCCATTGGGCGCTTCACCCACAGATTAGGCCGCATGCGCAGCGTTACCTTACCCCTTATGAGAAATGGCTCGTCACACGCATGTCCGACAAGAACCTCATCTCTGACCTTTATAAAATGTTGCTCTCCTTACACACATACGCATACAACGCGGCTCGCGCGCAGTGGGAAAGACCTCTGCCGGACCCTCAGTCATAAGGAGTGAGAGGGAGTGTACTACACGGCTCGCCATTCAGCATATCACACGGGGCTGACTGAAACACTGACGAAGGTCGCCACTTATTGGTACTATACACCAGAACGCATCCACAAAATGGATCCCCGGCAGAGCGCTGACTGTTGGCGGGGCTGCGGGAAACTGGGCACCTTAGTGCATCTCCTCTGGGACTGTGAGCACATACAACCCTACTGGTCCCAAATCCTCGACGAGATCGATCAACACCTAGACACCCAAATACCGAGGTTCCCAAGCTATGTTCTGTTGGGCCTTCCGAATCCCTTGACATGCCCACTTAAATCCAGAAGGGGCCGCCTGATGGCGATCGCTCTAGGTTCGGTGCTTCAAAATATCCTGACCCACTGGCGCACCCCTTGGATTCCCACACTTACGGGTTGGCTGCAGCGTTTGTGGCATGTCTTGGGGATGGAGAAGATGACCCTCACGTTAGCAGGAAAAGGCTCCACCTTCGGAGAGATTTGGCAACCATTCCTGTCCCTTCTTGCCTCTGAATTGTGAGAAGTAACCTGTCCAAGGTACTTACGCCTCTTACGCCTTTCTGACCCACATACAGCAGTGAACCAGGACACATAGTTGCACAACACGGTCTAGATTCCTTTCCTACCCACAGCCGCTCGGATGGACGGGGGGGGGGGAGTGGGGAGCGAGGGGTGGGTAGAATAAGTTTCATTTTCCCTGTTGTTTCATTTTTGTTTTTCATTTATTGTCCAGGGCCTATCTCACCTGTAAATTAGCTATCCAGGGCTAGTTCTGCCCGAGAAATGATGTACGGCTTGGCATGATGGGCTTCTTTTGTTTGTTGATAAAACTCAATAAAACAGATTTAAACCTAAAAACAAAAAGTATGGGCAATCCTCGAGAATAGATTTCTTTCCTGTAGCTAGTAGACTCGAGAATAAAATTATAAAAGTAGAGGATATAACAGAACACCTATCTGATCACTCAGCCTTGAGCCTGGAATTAACTCTGCTTCAAACCTCTACACAAAAAAGATGGACCCTAAATCGAGCTCTATTGCTTGAGGTCAATTCAGTGGAAATGTTAAAAAAAGAAACTAATGAATTTTTCCAGACTAATAACTCATCAGCCCCGCCGCATGTCGTGTGGGATGCATATAAAGCCTTTATAAGGGGAAAATTAATTGGCCGTTCCATTGTCCTAGGTAGGGAGCGGAAAGACAAGATTGGGAATTTGGAGTCTAATATAGCTAGGCTTTCTAAGGAACTATAGAACTCTCTCAATGTTCAGGACCAGGTTCGACTAAAGGTTAATTTGCAGGAAGCCAAGTTTAACCTGTCAAGTTTTTTGGAGGAAGGAATCAGAAAAAAATGGGAGGCAAGTAAGTTCTCACTTCCAATACAGGGAGGGCTATGGTAAATTGTTGGCATGGAAAGTTAAAACAGACCTTACCAGAAATAACATTCAAGAAATCTTAGAACCCATGAGAAATAAAATATGTAGGGAGGATAAAGAAATAGAAAAGGCTTTCGAGCTCTTCTTTAAAAATCTATACGAAGAGGATATAGTAGCAACTAGGGAAAACGTATTAAAATATCTTGCAGAAATCAACACTAATAGATTGACACTAACTTTAAAAGACTACCTGTGTTCAAAGATAAGTTTGGAAAAAGTGAGAAGGGTGATCGATAAGTTGAAGAAAGGGAAAGCGGCCGGGACAGACTGTCTCCGCAACAAATTATATAAAGTACTAAAAGTGGAGCTGGCACCGTGGTTAGGCAGATGATAAACGCTGCCTTTTTAGAAGGAAAAGCGCTTCCACAATCCTGGGAGGAAGCCACGATCAGTATAATTTTGAAACCATAAAGAACCCTAAACTATGTAAGTCATATAGACCGATATCGCTCCTAAACTGCGATTATGAGGTCTATACTCAGATTTTAGCTAAACGCCTGGAGAAGGTTATTGGGAATATAATACACAAAGATCAAAAGGGATTTATCAGAGGAAGACAACTGCATGATCTTACGCACAATTTAATTGGTGCAATAGATTTGGCTACAGGTGAGAAAATCCCTTACGGTAATCACCTTTGATGCAGCTAAGGAATTTGATAGGGTCAGTTGGCCCTTCCTATTCCATGTAATTAGACAACATGATTTTGGGGATAATTTTTCCAGAGTGATTGCAGAAATCTATAGAAACCCTACTGCCAGAGTCCTGGTAAATGGTAACCTTATAGGTCAAATATCGATCAAAAGAGGAACGCGTCAAAGTTGTCCTCTGTCGTCTCTACTCTTTAACATATATATTGAACCCCTGGCATCTAGATTAAGAGTAAACATAAACATCAACCCATTTAGATGTAGAGGCTGGGAAAAAAGGTGGGACTTTATGCAGACAATATGATAATCTATACTAGTGATTTGGAAAAATCTCTCCAAGAGATTTTGAAAACTTTAGAAGAATTGGGGAAAGTATCAGGTTATTTAGTTAACAATAAGAAGACTGAATTTATGGAATGGAACACACACTGCTTTAGCCCCTTGGTGAAACAGGAAATTAGATATTTAGGGATACAAGTGGTGCACGACCTTGAAGAACTGGCTCAAACTAACTTCAATAAAACAAAAGTTGAAACTAAGAGGTTACTTAAGTCTTAAAGTAATCTCCCGCTCTCCTTTCTGGGAAGATCGAATCTTCTAAAAATGTCTATACTACCCAAGTTTACTTTTATTTTCGACACAATCCCTTTGGAATTTAATCAAGATGCCATTAAAAAATTACAAGGCGACTTATGTAGCTTTATATGGTCTGCGAAAGGAGTAAGAATTACGTGGAAGAATATTAGTCGGAGGAAGATATACGGGTGGATAGCAGGCCCTGATTTTTTGGCTTATTATCTGGCATATTAGTTTAAGAATTTAAGATCTCTATTCCTAGAAAAATAACTTTAGCCCCCCACTTTTTGGTTCTTTGACGAAGGATCATGTAGGGTTTGAGAGTTGTTTTTTGTATAAATTTGGTCATCCCAAATACTTTAAAAAGGTCCGGCTGCAGATATTGAAGGCTACATGTAAGATCTGGTATCAAGTAAGACGGTTCTTGAAAATACCATATTATTGTACTTCAGCCCCAATTTGGGATTCACAAGGCACTCCTACATGCCTTATTGATAAGTTGGCAGCCCCTCTGGCTAAGTCCGGACTAAATAAGTGGGGTCAAATCCTGAACGGCAAAACATTAGCCTCGTGGGATACTTTAGAACAATTAACAGCAGGCCGTCTCAAGATTTAAATATTATCAACTGAGTAGCTGGGTAAGAGAACTGGGAAAAACAGGGGAAAGGGAGTACAAACTATGAAATAAAGCAGCTAACGGGACCCCCCCAAGAAAAGGAAATTGCAAAATGGTACTGGATGATGATTGAAGCAGGACAGGAACCTTATTCTATGCTGAGGGAGCTCTAGAAGAGGGAACTGCCAAGCAAACCGATGGAAGATCTATGGCGAGTATCTATGGCTACCTTTTGGTCAACTGTAAAATCATCATTTCACAGTACATATGGCATATTGGATGCCGAAGAAGCTGTCCAAGTTGGGAAGAGAGGAGGTGAGGAAGTGTACTAGGTGTGGTGAGGAGAAGGCTGACGATGTTCACATGTGCAGGCAGTGCCCTCTTGTGGAGATCTTCTGGCAAGAAGTGGGTAAGATCTTCAATGAAGTTTTTGATAAAACATCAACGTAAGCTTGGCAATGGTAATATTTGGGGTCATCGAGGGGAGCCACAATTCTGTGAAATTATCTAAAAAGCAAAAATGTTTACTGTTTATATTAATATTGCTGGCAAGAAGGGAAATATGTTTAAAGTGGGTACAGGCTACTCCTCCAACATGTACTGAGTGGGTACAGTCAGCCCATAGGATAAGTGTTTTAGAACGTAAGTCGCTATCAGTTGGAAGAGTAAAATTCTGGGAGTTATGGTATGCTTGGGAAATAAGACCTTAGAACAACTTGGTTCTATGATTATGACATCTACAGTTACGTTTTTGGGAATAGAGTTGGGGCACGAGTGCCCAAAGGAAAGAGATCCCAAACTGTCATTCCCGATAAACTATTAATGAGGCTGTGGAGCCGGTTTTAAGGAACAACATGGGTAGAAGTCTCGTCCCAGTGATATAGGGAGAGGTCTTCGCAATTGTTTACTGAATCCTAAGAAAAAGCTGAGCCTCTATAAGCCCAAAAGATGCAAAATGATTACTTAAAGAAAAAAAATAGAAAAGACTCTGTGTAGGAATGCAGGAGGTGTGCAGGCTGAGGTCAGTGTCTCCAAGTTTGGATTTTTATCTTACAGCTAAGCATATCTTTTCCTATTTCTGCGAGAAAATGACTGGTGAGGGTGCTCATTTTTTTTTTTTTAATGTTCTGCTTTTTTATGTTTATTTGGTTGAGACTTGATGGGCCTGATTCACAAAGGTAAACTTAGATGTTTGCTATAAACTTAGACCAAATGTCTAAGTTTACCTCTTTGGGAATTCACAAAAGGCATTTACGTGTAGTATCAGGATCTGCCCCGAGTGTGGACATGAAGCTAGTACTCGTAAATGCCCTTTGTGAATTCCCAAATTCGTAATTTGGCCCCTTGATTACATGATGCTCATAGCGAGCAAACTGGCAAGCATGGTGCTGGGTAGGTAGCAGACAGTTGTAATAGTTGTACATATACTGTCCAAGTTGCAACCTTTTTTAGAAGCCTGTGTTGTGAATCCCAGCTAGTCCACTTGACAAAATTGATTGTGCTATCCCGGGCAAGTAACATTGTCTTCTATTATCTCAGTTCCCATTTCTTATTATGAGTGCTTTGGGGCAATTTATTTGTGCTCTTTGAAAGCACCCGCCCTATGACTGAATGTCATAGTGCCAAGACGTAAGCATTTTTCAATGACCGAGGCACATGTTTAAGGAAAAACTGTCATAACACAATTTCTAAGATTTTGTCGAAACATTATGCATTGCACTTTTGTGATTTTCTTTTTTTTTTTTATGTTTTTTTTTATTAATTACAATTGCAAATAATCACACACAGTATTATGCATACAGTTCAACCTTATGACATCAGGTGCATGTTATTTAACAATAAATAATAGATCAGTCAATCAATCCAGATACATTTTGGTTATTCTTTGACAATTCCATTTCTACGGTCGGTGATATACACAAGTCCCCTCGATATTTGTTCCACCCACCCCACTTTTTATCCCATTTCTTGGGGCATCCTCTAGATTTATACACGTCCTTGTCTGCAATCATGCACTTATCCAATTCCGCAGCCCAGGCCCCTGTCTTTGGTCTTTCTGCTACTCCTCACTTCATTGCTATTGCTCTTTTCACCAGTGTGTATCCCAAAGTAGCCAGCTGTTGCTCCACCTCCGTAAGATCAGTTGCTTCCCAAATATTAAGAAGTCCTAATGGTGGCGTAAGGTTGATCTGTTTCCCTAGAGCGTCCTGCAAGTGTTTTGTCGCCCCCTCCCATATGAGCCGTATGAAAGGACAGTCCCATATTGTGTGGTAAAAAGTTGCCTCTTGGTGACACCCGCGCAGACACAGTGCATCTTGTCTAGTTCCTATTCTCGCTAGGGTAACCCCAGTGAAGTATGTTCTATGTAGAATTTTTAATTGTATCAAACGAAAGCGAAGTGCAACAGCAGCTTCTCTTGAGGACATCAGTGCCGTTTGCCAATCCTCGTCTGCTATGTCACCCAAGTCGGCTTGCCAACTATTCCGGAGAGCTTGAAAGGGATCAGGTAGGTTGTTGCACAGCTTGCGTTATGTTAGTGATATGGCCTTATCTGGGATTGGTTCAGAGAGCAACCGGTCCTCCAAAGGGGATGAGTCCGGTAAAGTTCCTATATCTGGGAGTGCTGCTGTTAGGGCGTGACGGACCTGCAAGTATCGAAATGTCTCCCCCTGCACCAATTCGTATTTCTCCTGTAATCCACAGAATGTGAGGATTTTACCTTTCTTAACTAGATGGCCTATGGTGGAAATTCCTATTGTATCCCATTTATCAAATCCTGGTTGATAACAGAGGAGTCCTAATTTCTGAGTGGACCACAACGGTGTGGCCTGGGTCAGTACATCAGTCCAGCCCAGGCGTTTAGTCGCCTGATGCCAAATCTCCACCGTTCGAGCCGTAGGGCCCAGGTATCTCCCTTTCCGAAGCTTCGTATATAAAGCTCCTAGGCAACCCTCTCTCCCCGTCTGATATCTGTCTAACATGTAGGCAGGGTCTATCGGAGAGTCGTACATCCAATGGTTTACTACCACCAGTTGCGAGGCCCAGTAGTACAGTTGTATATCCGGAAGTGCAATCCCTCCGTCGTACCACCCTTTCGTCAATTTGCGCAAAGCAATGAGAGGTGCTCTACCATTCCACAATAACGAACGAACCTCACCCTCAATGCTGGTAAAATATGCGTCAGAGATTTTATAGGGGCAATTCTGGAGGATATATAAAAACCGTGGGAGAGCCAGCATCTTAAACAAAGCTGCACGACCCAACAGAGAAAGCGGTAGAGATCTCCAGTGTTTGACATCACCACGGAGTTTCTCCAAGGGGACAGCTAGATTTTTATCATGAAAGAGTTGTGGGTCTGAGGTAATAAAAATCCCCAGGTAGCGGAATCCATCAAGGGCCACCTCGATCTCACAGCCCTGAGGAAGCCTAGGAACTGGACCCCGAAGAACAAACAGCACTGATTTAGTCCAATTTATGGCGTAGCCAGAGTATGTACCAAAGTTGGTGAAAATATTCAAAAGTCTATGTAACGATGCGCAGGGGATGCTAAATATATGAGGATATCGTCCGCGTAAAGCGATATCCTATCTTCATGTCCTTCAGCCCATTTCAGCCCTCTAAGCAGTACGTCTCCTCTCACCCAGGACGCCAATGGTTTCATGATCAAGCAGAATATCAGGGGGGACAGGGGGCAGCCCTGTCTGGTACCTCTGCCCAAGGTAAACGCTCGAGACGTGCGATTATTAACCCTCACCTGACCTCGCAGGTCCTCATACAGCAACTGAATCCAGCCCAAAAATTTCGGGCCGAACCCAAAGCGCTGTAGCACCTGAAAAAGGTACGGCCACTCTATGGAGTCAAACGCCATGGAAGCATCTAAGGAGAGCACCACAGCGTCCTCCGCTATAAATTTTTGCCTCCCCAAAACACTGTGAAGGCGACGGATGTTTAATGCCCTATTCCTCCCCGGCACAAAACCAGATTGGTCCGCATGCACCAATGATGGGATTATTGATATGAGACGGTTTGCTAAAAGTTTGGCTAAAATACTTATGTGACTTTTAAGCTTTCTTTTAGCATATATCATACCACTATAGAGTTCATTGTGCTTTTTTGATGTTTCTTAAGATTCATTATAGACTTATTTTCCATTAATGACGTTTTATATTCATGTTAATTTGTATAGAAGTCTTTATTCTCTTTGTTTGTGTTGTAGGGTGTATCTACAAATTTACTTTTGCAAATTTGGGGATTCTGCTCCTTAATCATTTTTGCACATTTGGGGATACCAATGCACATTTGTTTTCACACATTTGTATGCTGAAAGGGTAAATGAATAATGCCTTAGTTGACGTAGGTATTCCATTATGCACACCCTCTCTTACATGTATCAACCCCTTCAATTGGTTTTCATCTCTCCACCATCTCATAAATATCCTCCCATATGCATTTCTCCAATGAACCATTGGTCCAGGGCACATGCACCCTTTTTTTCCTGTGAAATTAAATAGCTGCTAAGTTATATTGTGTTAAATGGACCTTCATTTCTGACACTTCAGCCAATATGGTGTTACATTCTGGAACTAATTGTTTCACTTTTCATAGTGTATGTTTGGGACTAAAAGACCTATCACGCAAATGCAAAATGCCATGGCTGATAGATACTTTATTGGCTTAAAGGTATTGCTAAACTATAGCACGATACAACACTTTTTTCACATGTTTTAAGAAACGAATCATACAGTGTTGCACTTATTTTGAGCTCCTTCTTTGCTCACTTAAAACAGGTTGCAAAATCTTTCAACACTGGCTGAAGTGAGGTTGCCCTTTTTCTAGACTTTGGGGCACATGAGTGCATGTTATTACATATTTCTCATGCCACCAGTATTTCGCCTGATATTATTTCATTGCTACACTGCGACAACTTGAAATATTATTTGTTGAACTTTGTATATGGTGTTTTTCTACTGGCAAAGTTTGTAGCTGCCAACTGGGCTGATGTCATGTATAATCGATTATTGTATTATCGATTATTGTAATGCACTCTACCTGGGGATTAACAAACGTCTTCAATTTAAGCTTCAATCACTACAAAATGCGGCTGCCCGTTTGCTTTTGAAAGCCCCCAAGTTTAGTTCCATCACTAAGAATATCTGTGACTTTTATTGGCTGTCCGTCTCTGAAAGGGTCCAATTTAAGGCTCTATGCATAGTGCATAAAGCCTTGCATGGCACTGGCCCTCTTTGGTATGTCCCACGTAGCAAGTTAAGATCTTCATCAACCAAACTGGTGGCTGTTCCCAAAATAAACATGACCAGATGGGAGGCAGAGGCTTCTCATTTTTAGCTTGTAAACTCTGGAATTCTTTGCCCCTGTCTATGAGATCCCAAATAAATCTTGTCCCTTTCAGGAAATCGTTTAAGACATGGCTCTTTGTCTCCTCTTTAAAGTAGGTTTTTGTCTCTTCAGTTATTCTGGAGGTCGCTAGCGCCATGACACTTTAGTATTCACGCGCTTTAGAAAACTGTTACTTACTTACTTACACCTTCATCCAATCTTGACTTTTAAGCCAAGAGCACTTTGTATGCTTAGAGTTTGACCCTATCCTTGCTGTGGTAAAGCCAAAACTATATACTCCAAATGCAATATTCTTCCAGATAAACTGGCAGGACTGGCTGAAGGGATCAGACAGGACATGCATCTACTTGGACCTCAAGGAATGTTTTCGGCTACCTCAAATGAGCAGACTAACATGTTGTTGCAGTCAGATAATGAGGATCACATATGCAGGTTATTTGATGCACTCCAAGTGAAAAGCTAAAATCATTTTTCCTTTAAATTAGTACCATTCAGTTTGTTTAAAATGAATCATAAGGGTTTCAAAGCAGTTTAGAGGTGTTGCAAATGGGCAACATTGCACCCTCAGTGATTTAACCAATAATTACTTCTATTTCAAGGAAATATGCCTTTAGATTTTGCTTTTTGTATAAGGTGATTATTTATACCTGTTATCATTCCACGTACATTAATATGTTTCAATCTAATGTTTTCTATAAATTTAATAAAAACATATATATTATTTGGCCCATTGACTGGGTCAAACGTACAGTGGCCAAAAGTTCTGACATTTGCAGGATAGTCCAGTGTTTCAGATGCCTGTCCCACTTCACTATTTTTAAGGATATGTACAACTGTGAGAAATTTGATGCAGGAAATGCTTGCTGCAAATGAGTTGTGGAGTTGTGAAATAGGATTAGTTAATGACAGCAGGTTAGAGCTTCAGCTGGTCATATTTTTGTGTATTTGTGTTGAAGGAACTTTGGTGTATTGCTTTTAAACTCCTTGTCTATCCGTCCAATTACTTTCTCCGGGCCTATGTGTGACATCCCTTCCGGTGAAGTCCGCGAGGTCCAAGGTTGTGCCCTATTGCTTAGGCCCCCTGGGAAATTTGGAAGTTGGCCCGCTTTGGTGTCCTAAATATCGTCTACAAAAATATCACCCCATTGGAATTAGAGTAGAAAATCTACACCCAGTGGGACATTTTGGTAAACAATATTTTAGACACGGTGTTTATGTCTTTATGTCAGACGAGATTTCTGACTACATTATTCTGATATAACCATGGACACATACAGAAACACACACAAATATACACATTACACCCACACAAAAACATACATGCATACACAAAGGGTCGTACTGGCTTATAGGGCAAGCAGGCAGTGTCCAATAGGCTTGTCTGACAGCAGGTCAGTGTGTGGGCCGTTTTATTGGCTGTTTGTGCGCCTGTTTTATGGTCTGCTGTGCCAGTTTCTACTGTTGCCATGCACTCTTCCATACCTTGCAAAACACTTATACAGAATGCCTTTACAAGTTTAAAACTGCCCCAATTTGGAAACATGTGTCTTTTTTAGCTGTCTATTTTACTAACGCACGCCACTTTTTCCGAGCCTATTTTCTGTCCTTGTCTGACACGGCGCGCGCACGCACACACGGCTACTAACCTCAATGAAATCAATGCAGCGTAGATTTTTGGATCCTGTATTTGGAGCCAGTTGAAACTGGGATGGGTTTGGCACATCCACCATTTTATATAAGACAAAGTTCACGCAAAAGCAGTTTGAAGGCGCTCAGTGGAAGACCCTCAGCACCTGACAGGTAAGGGTGGGTGTCTTATTGTCTTCCAGACACTATTCTGCAAAGTTTGATTCGTGTAACACGTTTTTATGTTGCATTAAGATTGTTGCATTTTATTATGTTGCGTTATATTATGCTGTTTTTTTTGTGTTTTTTTTTTTTTTAAAGCATCTCTACCAAACTCGGACCCTTTGCAGTAATAAAACTGGTCGACTGACTGGAGTGTGCACCCAGGGGCCGAAGGTAGACTGCTTCCTTCACTTGTGAAGGTGCCAGTTCGTCATTCTTCGTTCACTTGAAAGTCGTTTTTAATAGCCAGAAGCACCCGAGAGTGTTGGCTCGCACTTTTCAAGAGAAGGGCTAATGAGTCCTTTTCAGATTTCACAAGCAAGTGGCAGCACGTTGAACAGCCTGCAGCTCTGAATTTTCTAATCCATCCATCGCATGTGGCAGCACGTTGAACAGCCTGCAGCTCTGAATTTTCTAATCCATCCATCGCATGTGGCAGTCCCATAGTCCAGTTTGGAGTTCGATGGCAGCCTCAAAGACGTGGGATGTTCTGAGGGCTGGAAAGGAAGCACACCTTTTATTATTTTAGTTTCTGTTTCCTGAAAAAAATCTGTGTGTCGTCTCCGTAACAATAGAAGCAGATATGGGGAGACGGTCAGAGGTCCTTCAAGGGCACCACCTCGATGTTAGAGAGCGGTGGTGGCTCAGGGGTTGCAGAAATCCAATCCGCCGTCGAAACGCAGGAAGTTACAATCCAATTCAGGACAAGTGGGTCAAAATTCAGGACAAAAATTCAGGACAGAAGGTCAAAATTCAGGACAAAAATTCAGGACAGAAGGTCAAAATTCAGGACAAAAATTCGCAACAAAAGGTACGTTTTACAGACACATCAGAGGAGGTCGCGCAATGGTATATAAGTAAATAAATAGACACCACCATAAGTACAAGTCAAAATAAGTTTATATTAGTTTGAGACAATCATGCACTTTACGTTTTTTCGGTATGCGTGCAGTTTTGAGAAACTTCGCAGGTCTTTTTGTGGTATTTCATATGATCACAATCTATTTATGTGGTTACTGCACTGGGTTGTCCAGTCTAATATTTGGTTTACAGTTCATGGTCCATGGCAAGCTTGTTTGGTGAGAGAAGTGGTGGGGAAGATCTGCTCGGATGGACTTTATTACTAGCATCTCATATCTGAGTGCCACTGTGAGATGTAAAGCAGCACACATAGGATGTAGCTAAATGGGTCCTGCACTGCTGGACTAGAGTGCAATCCTCCGAGTGGCCAGCTTTGTGTCAGATGAATATATTTTACATATATTTTTAGCAAAATCAAAAGGTCTTGGCTAATGTGAGACCTAATAAATTGTGCCAACGTCCATGGGCAAGTACATTTGCTGTTAATGACGATGACATTGCACCCCAGTCTGAAATATGAAAATTGCACCAAGTCACTGAACTGCTGTTGTTCACATATACAGCAGATGAGAGCACAAGGATAGTACCACATCTCTACTGCCCCGTGCGTTCCTATTTCCAGAGCACTGAAAGTATGCTTTGTGTTAAATCCATACATTGTGCATGAGAAAGTGAAAGCAGACTCTGGGAAAAATGAAACACCACATTCTCTTCATAAAATGTCTAGCCTAGCAGTTTATTTTCTTTTTTTCAGTTGTGCAAACTCCACTCAAACTGGCTTGAGGGATCTGTAAAAGGAATATGGAAGGGTAGGGGAAGCACATGATGAAACTATTACAGCGCACTACACAATAGATTTCACAATAGCAGGAGTGCAGAGACAGTGGCGTAGGAAGGGGGGTGCGGTGGGTGCGGGCAGCCCCGGGTGTCATCACTGGGGGGGGTGACAAAATGGCAAAAATATGTGTTTTTAAAATAAAAAAAAATTGGGGGTGCTCACGACAAAAATTACGACAATAATATTATTTAAAACGAGTTTAATAACTTCGTCTGACAATTAATTAACCTCAACAAATCAACTTAATACGTATTGAAACTTTTTAGTTCAGTCAACAAACGCAACGAAACGTGGCTGAATTCGACGCTATGTAGTGGAGAGCGTATGGATAAGGAAGGGGAGTGGCGCTTGAGACCTGAAGCACTAGAAGACCAGGTCTTCCACGCAGCAGTGGCCACTGCTATTGGTCAATATTTTTTAGAAAACGCCAATACGGCGACGATCCCGCTTATAGAATGGGACACCTTTAAATCTGTCATCAGAGGGCGTTGTATTTCGGAGATGGTGGGGACATGGAAGGTCCTCTTGCAAGACATACAGGTGGCAGAGCAGCGACTCCGCGAGATTGAGAAAGAAAGACCGGAGAGGGTAGATAAACATGAGGAGCTCCTGGAGGCTAAAGAAACAATGGCAACCCAGATAGAGCGACTGCTTTGCTTTGATTACAAAAACTATACAACCCGAGCCCACACTGAGAGGGACTAGTCCGGTGCTCTCCTGGCTTGGTTGGCTAACCCGGCTAGAAGGGGGACAGTGATACTGGAGCTCCGAGGGCAGGGGGGCGAGACCCATTATAGGCAACAGGATATTAACACCCAGTTCCTGAACTACTACACCAACTTATATCAGAGTAGACTGGCCCGACGGATGAGGGTATAGATGAGTTTATAGGAGATGTGGAGCTTCCGGGATTAGACGGGGAGGTAGCGATTAACCTAGGCAGAGACATAGAGATCGGCGAGGTGAGAGGGGCCATTAAGTGCATGGCCAGAAATAAGACGCCAGGGACGGATGGGCTACCGGCAGAGTTTTACTCGACGTCCCCGAAATATTGGCTCCCAGGCTGGTGGCTCTATATAATCGGGCGCGACAGGAAGGGCGATTGCCTGGGTCGTCAAGAGAGGCGGTAATTATTCCGCTGCTCAAGCCAGGGAAACCGGCTTGGGACAGAACAGCATACCGACCACTCTCCATGCTTAATCTAGATTACAAAATCCTGAGTCGGATACTGGCTTCCCGCCTCCTTCCGCATTTGTCGACGCTGATACACAAAGACCAAGCAGGCTTTATCCCCACCAGAAGCACGGCGATTAATGTTAGACGGCTCCTACGTGTGTTAGAGGCGGACACCTACCAGAAGGACGAGGCAACCGTTTTCGCAGTTGATATCGAAAAGGTGTTTGATAATCTTGAATGGAGTTACTTATTCCAAGTGATGCGGAAATTTGGGCTGGGAGCGGAGTTTGTAGAATGGAAGGCTCACTTGTACAAAGACTCCACTGGCAGGGTCAAGACGGGTGGTCTGATATCAGATGCTTGCACAGTGGGTCGAGGAACAAGACAGGGATGCCCGCTGTCGCCATTACTGTTTGCCCTGGCGATGGAGCCCCTAGCGGCCCGTGCTAGATCGGGCCGGCACTTTCAAGGCCTGGCGGTGTCAGGACAGGTCCAACACATAACGCTGTATGCGGACGACTTACTGATGTTCCTAGCCGACTCGAGAGAGGCACTGCGCTGGGCTAAGGAGCTCCTGCATGCCCTGGGAAGAGTGCCGGGTCTCGGAGTAAATTGGGCGGAGTCGTGTCTCTTCCCGACTGGGACGAACAGAGTAGGGCCGCCAGAGACAGGAGATGTGAAGTGGGAGGATAGATGTCTGACTTACCTGGGCACCCAAATATATCATGCTGACTGACTGACTGAATTATTTATTAAGCGCATTATTGCCGAGGCGTCTTGGCGCTGAGGTGTGTACGAATGGTGCAGTGTCAGAAGATCTAGGTCTTTGCAAAAAGCCAGGTTTTCAACATTTTTCTGAATAGAGTCCTGTTGGGTTGTTCAAGATGCTCAAGGGGATCTGTTGGAAGGCAACATAGGGAGAGCGCTACGGGGCACCAAAAGTAGCTTCGACTTCTGGGGGTCCCTCCCGCTATCGGTGGCGGGCCGAGTTGCCCTCCTAAAAATGGTAACATTGCCAAGACTTTTGTACTACTTTGGAACACTGCCAATTTGGATACCAGCCAGACTATTTACCCAGCTCAAAACCATGATCTCGGGGTTCTTATGGGGGACGGGAAGACGGAGGGTTGCACTCAGCACCCTGATGCAGCCCAGAGCGGGGGGAGGCTTGGCTGTGCCTGACTTTGAGGCCTACTATCTTGCGGCACAGCTGCAGTGGTTCATGAAGTGGATGGCGGGGCGACTCAGGAGGACAGACTGCCAGGGAGACGACGCCCGAGCCTGCGGCTCCTATCGCAGATACTGTTGAAGCTCCCCATACGGGGTCATCCAATACCCTCTGACTTACTTACAGTGCGCAAATGCTGGAATAGGGCCCTTCGACGAGCACGGATCCGGTGCCCCTACACACCTGAAATCCCACTGACTATGTGTGAGGCTCTACCTCATGGGGGGAATTGGTGTAGATTAGAGGCCTGGGGAGAAGTGGGAATATCCACCATAGGAGATCTGTACGAAGAGAGTGCTATGCTCCCATTTAATGATCTCCGGGAGAGATACGACCTGCCAGGGGGAGATTTTCTCCTACACTCAGCGCTCACGGCAGCCATACGAAAACACTGGCAGGAGGGACTCACTGAACCCCAGACGTCAGCAGTCTGCCAATACGAAGTGACAGCAGCAGGAACCTTTAAGGCGGTCACTTGCGTCTATAGACGCATAACACATGAAACACTACAACCCCTGACTGAGTTGCGTCTCAAATGGGAGGCAGATCTGGGCGAGGCTATAGCTGAAAAACCCTGGGGGGAGCTAGTGGAGAGGGCTTGGAAGAGCACCAGGAACGTTAGATTCCAACTGGTGCCCGTCTATGTCTTGCACAGAGCGTACCTTACCCCGGGCAAGATTAAAGAATACTTTGACACACAATCAGCCGCTTGCCCCCGCTGCAATATGGAGGGAGCAGGATTTCTGCATATGTTCTGGGATTGCCCAGACTTGGGCAGCCCTTTGGCGAAGGGGTGACCACAGTCTTGGCGAATGTGACAGATAGGGAGGTTGTAGCAACTCCAGGTTATTGTCTGCTGCACTGGTTCCCCCACACAGCCAGGAACAAGGTCATGAGTAAGTTTTTGGACCTGGGACTGGTACTGGCTAAAAGGGATATCACCAGTCACTGGAAAGCGAGGGGAGGCCCTAATATAACCAGATGGATGAGAGAATTTGAAAAATGGGCAGAATGCGAGGGAGCAGTCAGAATGCAAATAGCAAAAAGGACGGGGAGCGAGAAAACATTGGAAACAGCCAGGGCATGGATAGCATTGGTGGAGCTCCTAAAACACCCGGATGAGGAAAGGGAGGACAGTCTAGTAGAGAAGGCCCCTAACAACGGCGACTAACCCCCACACACCGACACCGAATCTAGTCGATTGCTGCACATTAGCCCGGGCGCACTACCTCAATTGCCCCCCAACCGAGCGCTTAGCGGCACAGTCCCACAAGGGCGGGAGACGGATCAAACATAGAGCAACCCTAGTGTACAAAGATACGGGCCGATTACAAGCGACATGCCTGGGGGAGGGGAGGGTGGGAGGCTAGTTGTGGGAGGGCTAGAGTTGAACAGAGAACACAAGGACTGACAGAAGTGAACTTTGTGGTTTAATAAAGAACTTTATTATGCTGCTACCATGCAGGGGTTTGCTGAGATTGGGCATCAGGCCATTGAAATGTTTCTTTTTCTTATTCTATTCCACAACTGGGAGTAATGAGCAACCATGACAAAGGGTTTTTATCTCCTTTTTTTTTTAAATTTCTTTGCTTTTCACCGATTGTAACTGTAACCAGCAAATCATTATTCTCTGCCTGCATAAAACCCAATAAAATCTGTTTAAAAAAAGAAAATGGATAAGGAAGGGGAGGGGGTGTTTCTTTCCGCCGAAGTCTATCTCTGCAGTTTGTACTCAAGCGAGACGTAAACAACCGGTGACTCATCATCACTCAACCCGCAACCAATCCTATCCGCTGCCGTGCCGGTCAGTCACCCCACGTCATTCTGTTGAGTTACTTGTGCCTTATTACTGAAGCTTATAAGTGCAGTGCTGAATTTATTTTTGTTACATTTTTTAGTTCCTTGGTTCATTGTGATCATCCTCTTCTCTATGATATTGAGTTTGGTAAGTAGCGTAAACATTATGATGCATGCTATTTGTTTGTATTTGTACGTTAAGCTGGGGGTGACAAGAAGTTTTCCGCACCGGGTGCCACCTGACCGTGCTACGCCACTGTGCAGAGAAACAATTTGCGGAGCGTCGTATACAATGTTGTCATAACAGGAGTAAGCATTTAGAAGGATGACATTAGCAAAGAGAGAAAAATCATTGTAGCATGTCTACACAGATGTGCAGAAGGTGTATGACATGAAAGCATGACAAGGGAATTGCCTGATCAATGCTAACTTTGTGATATTGAAATGTCCACAGTATAAAAAATCCAGTCCAAAAAGATGCCAGCAAGATATACTCTAGTAAATCTGAGCATAAGCAAGACGAGTGGGCGAAAGTAGGGTAAAGGTAGGAGAGCAGTATAGTTATACCAAGAAGCTGAGGATCACAGGTGGGGCAGTATAGCCTAAAGTGTCATGCCCCCTCCCTTGTAGCTTGTTTTATGTGTCAGCAGATGTACTGAGGTGATATCATGCAAACCCCTAAGGTTTACGTCTCCACTGACTCTAGCTTACAGGACACAAAGGACCTTAAATGGTGCATGATATGTTTCTGCTGACTGCTGTAC
Source organism: Calotriton arnoldi (assembly GCA_963921515.1). Lineage (NCBI taxonomy): Eukaryota > Metazoa > Chordata > Amphibia > Caudata > Salamandridae > Calotriton > Calotriton arnoldi. Next base: position 177,679 of record CAWUFW010007563.1, read on the forward strand.
TAAAATGATGAAGAACAGCTACAGGAGAGCCATATGTACAGTACCTAGTACAGGGCTTTAAGTGGGATGAAAAAACTGGGGGGGTCTGTCAAAGGGGCTTGGCCAATGTAACTAAGGGTGTGGCTTAAAAACACGTAAGCTAAGAAACCTGTGCTTAGCATATTTTGCCACCCGACTGGTAAATTTGCTGCTCCTGTCACTGCATCCAGATAAATAACACAATAAGTAACATTCCACCTAGAACAAGCCAGGACTATTGGCTTTGTCAATGGTTGTTAGTTGCATAAGACAAATAAGCAACAACTTTGGCTTCGTTGTAAACAACATTGAAGATGCTTCAGTTCTAAAATTATGAGACTGTGAAAGAACTGGAACCAGTCTCTTTGAAGTTACATCAAAGGCAGTGAAGGTTGGAACTGCAGCAGAGTTAAGATTTTGTTTCCACCCTGAGGCTTAGGGCAAAAATGGAGAGCCCGATAGGGACCCGTCTCAGCACCTGCTTTTTAGAACTGCACATGGTGCTGAGCACCGGCAGGACCCGGCCCACTTAAAGGCCTGACCTAGTAAAGCATCCTGATTCATGAGGCACCGGCACACACAATATCACATCCCATCTGTGATTTATTTTGATGTTAGTTGCAAGGTGACATTGATATATGTATATTTACTGCAGCTAATATACTGCTACTGTCCAGAGCCTGCATTTTCACAGTGAAAAGTGCAAGAGGAAAAAAATCCTGTTTAATGCAAGAAGAATACAGACAGGTCAATCCACCAGGGGCGGCATGTCATAAAGGTTTTTTTAGTTGCAAAGTCTTTGAATCACGCTTCCGATAGTAAAACATCTTTTTACAATGCACAGAACCTGTTTTAAGAGTGAGGAAAGTGTTTTTGAATTGTGAAAGGGGTTTTGCGACACCTTCCGAATTGTAAACATGAGATGGCATGAAAGAGCTATTCGGCATGAAAGAGCTATTCGCATCCTCTTTGTGAGTCGCAATGTAATGTAATGTAACAGTGGTTTGTGACCTCATTTGTAGTTGCAAAGCACACACTTCACAGCTCAGCTTGGAACACCTTAACAATACCATGGAAAAAGAAGAAATCTTTCACCTCAGGCAGCTTTAGGTCAATTAACACCTATTTATTTCTCATTCAAGCAGCCTTTACATGCCCAGATTAACCAGTCCCCACATTTTCATTTCTTTAAAGCAGCCCGGCACCCTGGCTGCCCCTCCCTCTGAATCACTGCACAGGAGACCCCCTCCCTTCTGCCTGAGCTGAGCCATCTCAACTGCTGAACATTTGTCCTTTGGCACCAAGGCTAAATTTACGGACAAATGCAGTCCGTGGAAACTTACTTCACGGATAACGGACATGACAGTAAATTCACGGACAGTCCGTGAGAATTACAGACGGTTGGTCACCCTATTTGGGGTGTTAACCCCCCCCCCCCACCTAAATAAATGTATTTTCTGTTAAATAGTTGGGTGCTGGTGCTTTCAGTCGGGCATGGTGAGAGGTGTCTGTCGGGCTTTTCACTAGGACGTTTTCCATACACCTAGACAAAAACACACACATTCTCTCTCCCTTGCTGCTTTAAAAGTCTTCCGAAATGCTGGTTACTTTACAAAATATTGGGGCATATGTATAAGGAAATGTCGCAGCGCGGCACTGCGGCTAATTTTGCAGCGTAGATTTTTGGAGACAGTATTTGGAGACAGTAGAAACTGGGATGGGTTTGGCACATTCACGAGTTTACATAAGCCAAACTTCACGCGAAAGCAGTTTGAATACACTCAGTGGAAGACCCTTAGTATTGGAATTATGTGGCGTGGGATTTTGTGTCATGGAATGTAATTATGTGAAATGGTATTTTGTCTTGTGGAGTATTATGTAGTGGAGTTTAATTATGTGGTGTGCTGTTGAATTTTGTGGTATGATGTTAAATTATGTGTTGTGAATTGGATATATGCGGTATGTAGTGGTATGGTGTTGCGGAGTGGAATTATGCGGTTGGGTGTGGAATTATGTGGTGTGGAATGGATTTGTGTGGAGTTGAATAGTGTGGCATGGAACAGTGTGGCATATAGTGAAATTATGCTGAGTGGAATTATGTGGCACGGTGTGGAGTGTATTTATGTGAATTGTTGTTATGTGGCATAGAGTGGAATTATGTGGGGTGTATTTATGTGGTATTGAGTAGTGTGTAATTAGGTGGAGTTGAATTATGTGGTGTGGAGTGGTATTATGTGGGATGTAATTAGGTTGTGTTGTGTGGAATTGTGTGGCGCTGAATTGTGTGTTCTTTGGAATTGTGTGGCATTGTGTTGAATTATGTGGAGTTGAATGCTTGCTGTCTATCTACAGCAGTGCTGATGGAGCAGCCTTCATGAGAGGTGGAACAATGTTAATGTTGTTTCTTTTTAGGTCGAGCAAGACCTGCTGTAATCACTCTACAGAGTGTAATTACAGCTGCTACTTGCCATTGGCTAAAAACTCTATTGCTATTGTTTCCTGGCTCCTTATTGGCTGGTTCTCCCCATACATCACTTCCGTTTCTTTTCGAGGAGCAATGGCCAACTACAGTTTCCTTACACTGTAGGTTTTTATCTTTTGATGTTGTTTCTTTTTTAGGTCGAGCATCAGTGCGCATGCGCTGTCTCCAAGAACTCCTGTAATCACTCTACGGAGTGTAATTACAGCTGCTACTTGCCATTGGCTAAAAACTCTATTGCTGTTGTTTCCTGCCTCCTTATTGGCTGGTGCTCCCCATACATCACTTCCGTTTGTATTCGAGGAGCACCAGCCAACTACAGTTTCCTTGCACTGTATGTTTTTATCTTTTGGTTTACAGACTTTTTTTCTTTTCTTTATTTACAAGTGCCCCATTCCATGCTTTACCGTTAATGGCAGCTGTGCCCGTTTCTTTAGATGAGCCACGTCTAAAGAAACGGAGTTGCCGGCCAAGGAAATAATAAGCATTAGTGCATTGTAAATGCTTGTTATTTCCTTAGCCTGCAGCTCCGTTTCTTTACACGAGTCATTTCTAAAGAAAGGTGTGCGGCCGCCATTAAAGAGAAAGCACGGCATGGGGGGCTTTTACCACAAAAAAGAATATTGCTTGTGAATTTCACAAACAAATGTTTTTTTTCTTTTTTTTTTTAAAAGCGCACCATGCTACGCTTTCACTTTAAGAATGGCTAAGGAGTCTAATTTTGTTTAGGTCAGCCTACAGCGCATGTGCTGTCTGCAAGACCTTTTGTAATTACTTACACCATGCTTATGCCTGCCTGCTGCTTGCCATAGGTTCCCTCTAGTGCCCCTCTTAATTGCTGCATCCTGACTCGTTCTGGGTGCCCGTAGCTCACTTCCGTTCAAGACAGAGGAGCACCGGCCGATTACAGTCTCCTTGCAGTTTCGTTCTTTATCTGTTTATTTTGAGAACTGTTTTCTTTATTTACTGCAGGCACAGTGCAGCCTTGTCCCAGTGCTTCCTCATTCTCAGGCTTTCCGTGTATAGTTAAGGGATAAGTTATGCTATGGCCACTTTTTTTTAACAAAGTACGGGCGGTTAATCATGGGAAATATCCGTGCATTTCCTGATTTGGAGCATAATTGCTTCTCTTCAGACGGGTAAAGTAAAATTGGACTATTTTCATCATTAGACATTTTGACAATTAAATAAAACAAGCGATGGCATAGCCAATAGGTCTCGCCTTTGGAGCCTTATAAGTGTTTAGCCAGAGCTATTGACTTTGCCAATGTCTTCAAGCTGTGCTGTAGAGAAGTGTGGCTGCTGTGCAGCATGCTGAAAAGTTATAATAAAAAAGTGTCAGAAGCATTTTTGTTACTTTATATAGGACCAAGAAGGCATTATGTAAAACTGAACGACCATATTAAAAAAGTATTTACAATAAAAAATGTCCTCATTTTTCTTTTGTTCTTGCAATGCTGGCAACTTGTTTCTGCCTATTGCAATGGTTGTTTGTTAAAGCTTTTTTTTTGAGGGGGCATAAACAATCGGAGGGTGAAGGTTGGGAACTAGTACCTGTATTATAACACTAGCAGCGGCCAGACGCTAGGGGGGAATCAACAGATGCCAGATTCCGAGAGCAGGCTGAGGGGGTGCTGAGTGATGCTGAGGTGGTAGTGGTAGTGGTGGTGGTGGTGACTGTTGCGGAGACGATGCTGAGGTGATGCTGAATGATACTCAGGTCTTGCTGAGTGATACTGCTGTGGTGCTGAGTGATGCTGTGGTGGTGCTGAGTGATATTGTCTTGGCGCTGAGTGATGCTGTGGTGGTGCTGAGTGATGCTTTGGTGGCCCTGAGTGATGCTTTGGTGGTGCTGAGCAATGCTGTGGTGGAGCTGAGCGATGCTGTGGTGGAGCTGAGTGATGCTGTGGTGATGCTGAGTGATGCTGTGGTGGCGCTGAGTGATGCTGTGGTGGCACTGAGTGATGCTGTGGTGGCACTGAGTGATGCTGTGGTGGCACTGAGTGATGCTGTGGTGGCACTGAGTGATGCTGTGGTGGCACTGAGTGATGCTGTGGTGGCACTGAGTGATGCTGTGGTGGCGCTGAGTGATGCTGTGGTGGCGCTGAGTGATGCTGTGGTGGCGCTGAGTGATGCTGTGGTGGCGCTGAGTGATGCTGTGGTGGCGCTGAGTGATGCTGTGGTGGCGCTGAGTGATGCTGTGGTGGCCCTGAGTGGTGCTGTGGCGGTGCTGAGCGATGCTGTCGCGGCACTGAGCGATGCTGTGGCGGCACTGAGCGATGCTGTGGTGGCGCTGAGCGATGCTGTGGTGGCACCGAGTGATTCTGTGGTGGCACTGAGTGATATTGTTGTGGTGCATAGTGATGCTGTGGTCGCCCTGAGTGATGCTGTGGTGACCCTGAGTGATGCTGTGGTGGCCCTGAGTGATGCTGTGGTGGCCCTGAGTGACGCTGTGGTGGCGCTGCGTGATGCTGTGGTGGCGCTGAGTGAAGCTGTGGTGGCGCTGAGTGAAGCTGTGGTGGCGCTGAGTGAAGCTGTGGTGGCGCTGAGTGAAGCTGTGGTGGCGCTGAGTGAAGCTGTGGTGGCGCTGAGTGAAGCTGTGGTGGCGCTGAGTGATGCTGTGGTGGCGCTGAGTGATGCTGTGGTGGCGCTGAGCGATGCTGTGGTGGCACTGAGCGATGCTGTGGTGGTGCTGAGCGATGCTGTGGTGGTGCCGAGCGATGCTGTGGTGGTGCCGAGTCATCCTGTGGTGGTGCCGAGTCATCCTGTGGTGGTGCTGAGTCATCCTGTGGTGGTGCTGAGTGATGCAGTGTTGGCCCTGAGTGATGATGTGGTGTCGCTGAGTGAAGCTATGGTGGTGCTAAGTGATGCTGTGGTGGCGCGGAGTGATGTTGTGGTGCTGCTGAGTAATGCTGTGGTGGCGCTGAGTGATGCTGTTGTGGCACTAAGTGATGCTGTGGTTGTGCTGAGTAATGCTGTGGTTGCACTGAGTGATGCTGTGGTTGCACTGAGTGATGCTGTGGTTGCACTGAGTGATGCTGTGATGGCGTTGAGTGATGCTGTGATGGCGTTGAGAGATGTTGTGTTGGTGCTGAGTGATGCTGTGCTGGCTCTGATTGATGCTGTGGTTGCGCTGAGTGATGCTGTGGTGATGCTGAGTGAGAGATAGAGTGAAGATATAATGCCCAATTAGAGAGGGTGGTGAGAGAGAAAGAGAGAGAAAGGGTGTACATAGAATAAAGAATGGAGCGGGATAGAGAGAGAGAAAGAAGGGGAGAGAGAGTGAATGAAGGAGTTTGAAAGAGAAACAGATAAAGGGGTGAGAGAGAATGAAAGGCTAAAAAAGATAGAGAGGGAGAGTTAATTAAGTAGAGAGAGAATTAGAGAGGGGAGAGAGAGAGAAGGAGAGAGACAATAAGAGTGGGGGTGTGGAGTTTAAATAGAGTGAAGAAGTGACGCGGAAAAGTAACCTTAAATATAGCTTTGTGCTTTGCGCGAATAAATATTTTAAAAAAACAGTGAGAGACAAAAATACTGGTAATTAGGCTGTGACTCCCAATATAAAACAAATAGCGATATAAGGTGAAATCAACCCACCGAAGCAATATTTCTAACTAGACAAAAAAAGCTTGCATTTCAATGCTAATCGCTGTTGTTTTTCATGTGACTGTAGTCCAGGGCCGTCAGTTGGTAATGTGAGCTGCTGCTGCGATTGAAACATCAGAGTCCAGAGAGTTAATGAGCCATGACGAGAAATGAGGAAGAGATAGGAAACCCAGATGGCAGCTGCGCGCGTGCATGTGCACGTAACCGCACGCAGAATGCCACACAAAAAGCTGTGGTCGCATTTCCGAAAGCCCACTGACTAAATGTCTCGCCCGGAGCCAGCGCTGAAGCGCTGGCTTTCAGGGCGAGACCTAAAAATCGATTGGGATTGTAATCTGCTGACACGTCGAGGAGACTTGTGCGAGGAAGTTTGTGCTGTAATCACTGAACGCGAGGGTCATTTACATACATTTGGAGCACGGGCGGGGCCGCCTCTGTGCCCTGCAGGCAGCGTATGGCTACTGACTCACAGCTCCTCTTACAGATAACCGGGTTATCTGATTTATAACACTGAAAGAGCTCTGGTGAAATGCACGTTTTTCTCGTGCCTCAAGATTCACATTAACCGTTCATTGTCCACCCTGAGCTGCTTTTACACAGGCGGTGGGATGCGGTTTGCGGACAGGTCTCCCCAGGGCTTTAAGTGGCCGGGTCCAGTTCTTAAAAGTAGAGGCTGAAACGGGTCCCTATCGGGCTCTCCATTTTTGCCCTCACCCTCGGTGTGAAGAAAAGAAAACTTACCTGCAGTAGTACCACCCTTCACTGCTTTTTATGTAACTTGAAAGAGACTCTTTTTTCCACTTTTATATAGCACAAACTCGGCCGAAGATATTGGTGTGCTTTACCTAAGCACCAGTTACATTACACAATGACATATTTATTTTTTGAATCACAAGCTGTTGAGCCCATGTCAGGCTCAAACCTGCTCTCTCAGCTTAAAGGTCGGCAGCTTAAGCCTTACACCACAACCTCGCCCACAAGAGCTGAAGCATTTTCAATATTATATACAACGAAGTCATAGCTGTTGCTTATTTCTGCTATGCAGCTTACAGCCATGGACAAAGCCAATCTCCTGGCTTCTTGTAGGTGTAATGTTACTTGTTGCATCATATATCTGGCTGTATGGACAGAAGCAGCAAAATGCCAGTGGGGCGGCACACTATGCTAAGTACAGATTTTTAGCTTAAGTGTTTTAAGCCATGCCCTTAATTACATCGGCCACGCCCCTATTAGAGACCCCCTAGTTTTTTATCTCATTTAATGCCCTGGGTCTCCCGCAGGAATGCGTGCAATTAGAGCCCCTTTCAGGGGGGTAGAGACTGGGGGCGAGGTGAGCTGCGCCCCTTTTCTGATCACACCCAAACTCTACTGTGCTTCGCTCTTGCATGAGTTGAGGGGCTAATGTGCGCTAAACCACCACATATTGTCTGTAGAAGGAAAGTGTGAGCTATTGGCATTGTAAATGACAAACGGGCACATGCATCAATGTAGGCTTTTGCGATTTAATTGCGATTATTAAGGAATCGCAATTAAGGAATTGCAAAAGCCTATGCATGAAGGAATCGCTATAAAATTAGCGATTCCCAAACATTCCTTAATTGCGACTCGCAAATTGAGAGTCGCAATTAAGGAATGCCTTCCCATTCATTCCTATGGGCCTACAGGCCCATAGGAATGAATGGGAGTAGACATGCGCAATTTGCGAGTACCAATAGGTACTCGCAAATTGCATGTCTACTTCAAGGTGCAAGGGTGTCAAAAGGACACCCTGTTGCACCCTGAAATTGCTCTGTGCACACATGTTGCGCACACACATGCCCCAAGGGCATGTGTGTGTGTAACCTACAACTTTGAAAAATGCACAAAGTGCATTTTTCAGAGTTTTTGCAAATTACCATCAAGTCCAACTTGATGGTAATTTGCACCTCTATTAGCGAAATCGCTATACTAAAGTGGTTCTTGCATTGCATTTAAGGAATCGCAAATTGCGATTCCTTAGATGCATCGTACTTGAGAAATCGCAATTAATTGCGAATTCTCAAATTGCGAGTGCCTTGAACCTTGATGCATCGCAAATGCCCTTTTTGCGGGCGCAAACGGCCGATTTTTGCGAATCGCACCGTTTGCGCTCGCAAAAATGGTTGATGCATGTGCCTGAATGCCTTTTATTTATATGTTTTGAAAACCTGCAAGAGGGGGGTAAACACGCACTTTGTAATTATAGTCGTTGCTTACGAGAAGCAAGGCTGGCAGTAACTGTGCCTCTTTTACTGCCAGCCTTGCTTCTTGTAAGCAAGGACTATAAGTACAAAGTGTGTGTTTATGCACGCTTGCAGGTTTTCAAAACACATAAATAAAAGGCATTGTCACTTACAATGCCAATAGCTCAAACTCTCGCAAATGCGAGACCTATTGCATTGTAAATGCTTGTTTTTTAGTGCTTCTACTCCGGTCACTTTTCCACAGTTGTGATCAATAAGTTTTAGCGGTGGCGAACGGCGGCAGTACCCGGATGCACAGCCTGTCTAGCAGCAGTTAAGGCTGAGTAATAAGACTTGGCACCGGTTTAAACACAGATTTATTTTCTTCGAAGGGAAGGTGAAATGAAAGCAGCCCTTGGAAGAGGTGGTCTGGAAGGATGGGGGGCAAATGTTGTGTTTCTCCTAATGGAATTGGAAGTCATTATCCCCAGCCACCTCCCTCGGTTTGTAGCAATTAGGTTAATGCCACTCAGCCAGCCGAACTCTTTCCTCCCCCCAAAATCCTCAACTGTAAAACCCCCGCCCAGGGCACGAGTCGGGGGTCCACGCGGGTGGACGGCGTCCCCCCACTTCTTTCACAGGGTGGATGCCGTCCACCCTGCCAAGAAGTTGGGCCCCACTAAAAAGATGCTGAATTCGTCCCGGTGTAATTTCCAAACACCGGGACACATTCAGCAAGCGCCTGCACGTTGTTGTCTGCTTTCGATCACAACAACGTGCAGGCAGGGACGGGGCTCTCTTATTTCTGACTCCTGCTGGGATACTCGGCCATAACAAAGGCCGAGTCTCAGGGGTCATCAAGCCTCCTTTTGTTGGAGTCTCCTGGCTGGCAGCAGTCAGGAGCCTCACACCTGATGCAAATGAAGCAGAGGAGAAACAAAGGCTCACACCTTGTTAGCACTTCACACATACTTTAAAGAGGCAGCTTTTCACTTTGTTCAGGCTCTGTTTAGGAGATTTGCATGCACTGTTAGAAGTCAGATGTGTGGTTCTTTCCCAGTATTTGCACAAAATAAATTGCATTTATATACGCTTATTACCCTTGAGGAGGCGTTGTAATGATTTAAATATCACTATTTCTTTTAAAGCACTATGGCTAGAGAAAGCTTAACGCTGACAAAAGGTAACATTGTTTTATATGTAGCGTACAAAAGTGTGAATCTTCTGCCTAAATCAGGAGGGTTTGCAAGTATACTCTAAATGTGCTCAAATGTACTCATGATACACCTGCTAAGCATATATGTGAGGGCTTAAGATATGATATCACTTCTTGTGATGCCAGTTCCTGTGATGTCACGCGCCGTGATGTCACGCGCCGCGATGCCACGCACTGCGATGCCACGCACTGCGATGCCACTTGCATACAGATTAACTAGGTTAGTCCCCCCACTTCTTTTTAGGTCTCGCCTGAGCCAGCGCGCATGCGCTGCTCTGGCGAGACTTTTAGTAAGCGGGTTTTGGAAGTGCAAACAGTCTGTTTTGCTGGCGACTAGCCTGCGTTCACGAGAGCGTGCACGTGCGCCATCTGCTTGTCCTCCCCCTCCCTCACCAGAGAGCGCGTTTCCATTCCTCGCAACGCTTGCGAGGCGCCATCTGCCTTTCCTCTCCTTCCTCCCCCTCCCTCACCAGAGAGCGCGTTTCTTATTTACCATGTCCTTGTCATTGCTTCCTTTATTAATGCTTTCCTGTGTTTTTTTCACCCCCTAGTTACCAATGACCATTAGCCATCTATTTTATTCACACTGATTGCAGCGATTTCTTAAAAATGCCTGCAAAAGTAGTCCTGCAGCTTTTATTCACACTCATTGCAGCGATTGCTTAAAAATGCCTGCAAAAATAGTCCTGCAGCTTTTTGGGGTTTCTCGCCACTTTTGATACAAAGCATTTAATCGTATCTAAAAGCACTTAACTTTGAATACTGCATTTCCGAATTCGAAAACGGGGCAGACAACAGGCGCCACTGGGCCACAAGCCACACAGAGCCATCCGGCTTAATTAATGGCTTCACATTTGCACTTGTAACAAGTAAACAGACCACTGGCGCCAAGAGAGCACAAGCCATTCCGAGACATCCCCTTAAAGCCTCAAGTATTTCTACCACACTATCCAAACCTTGCGCAAGTTTCCACCTTAGACGTTTGCACAAAGCGTGTGTGTTTGAAAGTTGTGTGCGCACGGGCGTTTTGCTTAAGCAGCTGGCACTGACACAGGAGTAAAATGACATATTTTGTCGGGAAACTACTGCAGGTGGGAGCAACAAATACAAAGCATTTAATCGTATTTAAAAGCACTTCGCTTCAAATACTGCATTTTCAAATGCGAAAAAACGGGGCAGACAACAGGCGCCACTGGGCCACAAGCCAGACACAGCCATCCGGCTTAATTAATGGCTTAACATTTGCACGTGATACAAGTAAACAGACCACTGGCGCCAAGACAGCACAAGCCATTCCAACACATCCCCTTAATTTATGTTTGGACTCTGCTGCAATTAACGTTAAGGTTTAACCAACAACGTTTCTATGCTTCACAAGCCCCAAACATCAAGTATTTCTACCACACTATCCAAAACTGGGTTGTTTACATGGTCACAATTTAAGCACGTATTACTGTGGGCTCCTTTTAACATTTTGCACAAAAATTACTTCCATTAGAATTCAGGAGCCTTTACGATTTTCTTGTATTTTTAATTCACCCTCAAGGCCAAGGACATTGATCCCATTGTGTGCGAGCGAAGTCGGTCCTAATAAGTAGAAGTATTTAGGCACATAAGCTGCCGCCTTTAAGCGCTATACAGAAATAAGGCATTTTCTACCAGTCTGAGACCCCTTCCTGGGCATTTGCTGCTCCATGTTTCTTTGTTCCACCACGGTCACCTCGCTGCGGCTCCCCATAACGGGCAAGAGGAGTGCCAGCTCTGCCCACCGGTAATCACTACCTTGCTCTGTCAGTGCCCTCAGTGGTCGCACTGCCCTTAAAGCACACTTTCTGCACACAGGTATGTGAAGCCAACTTTTTCACAAAGTACCTCATAGCTCTCTTTACACAAATCCCTGCACAGACGTTTTGCTACTGGGCCTTCTTGCTTTTTTGTTATTTTTAATTAGAAGTGCGCAGACCCTTCTCGCTTCTATTAAGCCTCTATCAACGCCATTAGGACTCCTCTGAGCACACAAGGGGCAGTCTGTGGCGCTCTGTGCACAAACTATTTGTCAGAAAGCAAAATGTAGTTTGAGAAAATTTTCACCTTAGCCGTTTGCACAAAGCGTGTAGCCATTCCGAGACATCCCCCTTAAAGCCTCAAGTATTTCTACCACACTATCCAAACCTTGCGCAAGTTTCCACCTTAGCCGTTTGCACAAAGCATGTGTGTTTGAAAGTTGTGTGCGCACGGGCGTTTTGCTTAAGCAGCTAACAGTTATAATTTAAGGCAACACTTTTTCAGCCACAGTTAAACGAATGTCGTAGTGTAACCAGTCTGTGTGTGCTTGCTTTGTGTAGTGCCTCGTACTGCCCAGGGACCACTTGGGGTGAGTAAGCGGGGGACAATGGGTTTGCTTCCTATATTTATTCATGCTTTCCTGTGTTTTTCACCCCCTAGTTACCAATGACCAATGACCATTATCCATCTATTTTATTCACGCTGATTGCAGCGATTGCTTAAAAATGCCTGCAAAAATAACCCTGCAGCTTTTTAGGTCTCGGCCTACACCAGCGCTTGCGCTGGTCTGGCCGAGAGTTTTAGTAAGCGGGTTTTGGAAGTGCAAACACTGGCTTTCGGCTGGCGACCAGCTTGAGTTCACGATGGCGTGCACGCGCAGCTGCCATCTGTTGTTTCCTATCTCTTCCTCATTTCCTCGTCATGGCTCATTAACTCTCTGGACTCTGATGTTTCAATCGCAGCAGCAGCTCACATTACCAACTGAGGGCCCTGGACTACAGTCACATGAAAAACAACAGCGATTAGCATTGAAATGCAAGCTTTTTTGTCTAGTTAGAAATATTGCTTCGGTGGGTTGATTTCACCTTATATCGCTATTTGTTTTATATTGGGAGTCACAGCCTAATTACCAGTATTTTTGTCTCTCACTGTTTTTTTTTATATTTATTCGCGCAAAGCACAAAGCTATATTTAAGGTTACTTTTTCCGCGTCACTTCTTCACTCTATTTAAACTCCACACCCCCACTCTTATTGTCTCTCTCCTTCTCTCTCTCTCCCCTCTCTAATTCTCTCTCTACTTAATTAACTCTCCCCTCTCTATCTTTTTTAGCCTTTCATTCTCTCTCACCCCTTTATCTGTTTCTCTTTCAAACTCCTTCATTCACTCTCTCTCCCCTTCTTTCTCTCTCTCTATCCCGCTCCACTCTTTATTCTATGTACACCCTTTCTCTCTCTCTCTTTCTCTCTCACCACCCTCTCTAATTGGGCATTATATCTTCACTCTATCTCTCACTCGGCAACACCACAGCATCACTCAGCGCAACCACAGCATCACTCAGCGCCAGCACAGCATCACTCAGCACCAATACAACACCACTCAGCACCACCACAGCATCACTCAGCACCACCACTCAGCACCACCACAGCATCTCTCAGCACCACCACAGCACCACTCAGCACCACCACAGCATCACTCAGCACCACCACAGCACCACAACAGCACCACTCAGCACCACCACAGCATCACTCAGCATCACCACAGCACCACTCAGCACCACCACACCACCACTCAGCACCACCACAGCATCACTCAGTACAGAACCACCACAGCATCACTCAGCACCACCACAGCATCACTCAGCACCACCACAGCACCACTCAGCACCACCACAGCACCACTCAGCACCACCACAGCACCACTCAGCATCACCACAGCCCCACTCAGCATCACCACAGCCCCACTCAGCACCACCACAGCACAACCACAGCACCACAACAGCATCACTCGGCACCACCACAGCATCACTAAGCACCACAACAGCATCACTCAGCACCACCACAGCACCACTCAGCACCACCACAGCATCACTCAGCACCACCACAGCATCACTCTGCACCACCACAGCATCACTCTACACCACCACAGCATCACTCTACACCACCACAGCATCACTCTACACCACCACAGCATCACTCAGCACCACCACAGCATCACTAAGTACCACCACAGCACCACTCAGCACCAGCACAGCACCACCACAGCATCACTCAGCACCACCACAGCACCACTCAGCACCACCACAGCATCACTCAGCATCACCACAGCCCCACTCAGCACCACCACACCACCACTCAGCACCACTAAGCACCACCACAGCATCACTCAGCACCACCACAGCATCACTCAGCACCACCACAGCACCACTCAGCACCACCACAGCATCACTCAGCATCACCACAGCACCACCACACCACCACTCAGCACCACCACAGCACCACCACAGCACCACCACAGCACCACTCAGCACCACCACACCACCACCACAGCACCAGCACAGCACCACCACAGCATCACTCAGCACCACCACAGCATCACTCAGCACCACCACAGCACCACTCAGCATCACCACAGCCCCACTCAGCACCACCACACCACCACTCAGCACCACTAAGCACCACAACAGCATCACAGCACCATCACAGCATCACAGCACTACCACAGCACCACTCAGCACCACCACAGCATCACTCAGCATCACCACAGCACCACCACACCACCACTCAGCACCACCACAGCACCACCCCAGCATCACTCAGCACCACCACAGCATCACTCAGCACCACCACAGCACCACTCAGCACCACCACAGCATCACTCAGCATCACCACAGCCCCACTCAGCACCACCACAGCACCACCACAGCATCACTCGGCACCACCACAGCATCACTAAGCACCACAACAGCACCACTCAGCACCACCACAGCACCACCACAGCATCACTCTGCACCACCACAGCATCACTCTGCACCACCACAGCATCACTCTGCACCACCACAGCATCACTCTGCACCACCACAGCATCACTCTGCACCACCACAGCATCACTCTGCACCACCACAGCATCACTCTGCACCACCGCAGCATCACTCTGCACCACCGCAGCATCACTCTGCACAACCGCAGCATCACTCTGCACAACCGCAGCATTACTCAGCACCACCACAGCATCACTCAGCACCACCACAGCATCACTCAGCGCCACCACAGCATCACTCAGCGCCACCACAGCATCACTCAGCGCCACCACAGCATCACTCAGCGCCACCACAGCACCACTCAGCACCACCACAGCATCACTCAGCATCACCACAGCACCACTCAGCACCACCACAGCATCACTAAGTACCACAACAGCATTACTCTGCACCACCACAGCATCACTCTGCACCACCACAGCATCACTCTGCACCACCACAGCATCACTCTGCACCACCACAGCATCACTCTGCACCACCACAGCATCACTCTGCACCACCACAGCATCACTCTGCACCACCACAGCATCACTCTGCACCACCACAGCATCACTCTGCACCACCACAGCATCACTCTGCACCACCACAGCATCACTCTGCACCACCACAGCATCACTCAGCACAACCACAGCATCACTCAACACCACCACAGCATCACTCAGCACCACCACAGCATCACTCAGCACCACCACAGCATCACTCAGCACCACCACAGCATCACTCAGCACCACAACAGCACCACTCAGCACCACCGCATCACTCAGCATCACCACAGCATCACTCAGCACCACCACAGCACCACTCAGCACCACCACAGCATCACTCAGCACCACCACAGCATCACTAAGTACCACCACAGCACCACTCAGCACCACCACACCACCACCACAGCACCAGCACAGCACCACCACAGCATCACTCAGCACCACCACAGCACCACTCAGCACCACCACAGCATCACTCAGCATCACCACAGCCCCACTCAGCACCACCACAGCCCCACTCAGCACCACCACACCACCACTCAGCACCACTAAGCACCACAACAGCATCACAGCACCACCACAGCATCACAGCACCACCACAGCACCACTCAGCACCACCACAGCATCACTCAGCATCACCACAGCACCACCACACCACCACTCAGCACCACCACAGCACCACCCCAGCATCACTCAGCACCACCACAGCATCACTCAGCACCACCACAGCATCACTCAGCACCACCACAGCACCACCTCAGCATCACTAAGCACCACCTCAACACCACTCAGCACCACCACAGCATCACTAAGCACCACCTCAACATCACTCAACACCACCTCAGCATCACTAAGCACCACCTCAACATTAGAATAGGCAGGAAGAAGTTGCCAACATTGCAACGACAAAATAAACGACAAGACCTTTCTTATGTTTATTCTTTTTAATTGGGTCATTCAGTTGTACATAATGTCGTCTTAGTTATATATAAAGTAACAAAAATGCTTATAAGTCTTTTTATTATAACTTTTCAACATGCTGCACAGCAGCCACAATGCTCTTAAAAACATTGGCAAAAACAATAGCTCTGCCTAAACACTTATAAGGCCCCAAAGGCGAGACCTATTGGCTAATAGGTCTCGCCTTTGGGACCGTATATGTGTTTAACCAGGTGTCAGTTATGCAGCACAATTGTTGCATGGCTAAACACTTATAAGGTCCCAAAGGCGAGACCTATTGGCTATGCCAATGCTTGTTTTAGGACTTGTGCCCTGCCCCCGCCCCTACCGCTTCAGTGTCAGTCTACGCTCCGTGGTGCGCCTCGGCCTGCTAAGCGCAGTACTGCTGTCACTACTGCAGGACAATCCGTTGTGTTGTGGCATAAAATGTCAAGCGACGTCTTCTCCTTTGTGCCCTCGTACAAATCAAGATGAATCTTCATATGTAGTGGGAGGAGATACGGCCCTAGGTAAAAATAGTTTTTGCCCACTGTTTCGACTGTTATACAATTTTCATTTTTATAGTGCCTAGTACCATTTCTAGGGTCGCTGTGCTTCAGAATCTGAGCACCCTTACAGTTCCGGGGTACTAGTTGACTGTGGTTTAGTTACACTGGTATGTTGACATCGGGGGTTTACATTGGCTCAACATCCTGTGATTCTGGCCAAATCCCTTCATCTCCCGGTTCCTACACAAAGTGAATGTGTCTGTCTGTAATGTAACAGGCGCTCATATAAAGCGCTCCAATACCTGCGGGTGGAGTTTGCGCTGTGAGGGGACAAGTACTCGCTGAAGGTCTCCGATCTCTGCCTGCTGCTACTCTTGGGAACTCTACTACACACTGTGCCTGTGAACAGCTCGCATGACCAGATTATGCAC
The DNA here is from genome assembly GCA_963921515.1 of Calotriton arnoldi. Lineage (NCBI taxonomy): Eukaryota > Metazoa > Chordata > Amphibia > Caudata > Salamandridae > Calotriton > Calotriton arnoldi. The sequence goes on from CAWUFW010007563.1 coordinate 194,387, forward strand.
AGTGTAATTTACTAGTATGTTGCTTTTTCTCAGACCCTTGTGGTTTGTAGGGAGCACAGGTGGTCGCAGAAGAGAACGTGCTGCTTATCAGCATTAAAAATACAAACAAGGTGCATGCTTTTTAACCATGGTAAGGTATGTAAGGCAAACTAACCTTTTAAGGACGGTCAACAAACAAATAACATTAATGTTACCTTCTAGAATGTAAACAACACTAAAATTTCTCTCTTTTATGAATTTTGAATATCTTTTTCTCCGTTGAAAAAGAAAGTAATAGAGCCCATAAATGTGCTTATTTGATGACATCATACTCAAGTGAAAGGCTATGTTTCTGTATCGCCGGAAGTGTTCATGGGGTTGTCTGACAGGATAACTCACTAAAGTATCATACCAACAATAAAAACTGGTGCTCCCTTTCCAACTAAGTACACACTGCCACAAACGTTTCTTTACATTGTTTATAATGCCAGAATTAGTATGAGGTAACTTGCAGGAATGTCATGTTTCAGCACTGTGCCCGTTAGGCCGAATAACCCCTTTTAGGTGCGTATTTGTTTATTGGACTGGCACTTTAGGGTTTTAACTGATAAAACCTGTAGCTTTTCATCTATTAAGCGCCTTCTGTCAAACATCACTAACGAGGCACTCGTATAGCTAATAACCTGTCATATTTTCTATTCATTCATATATACATTAAGATTGTTTCTAAAGTTACAAAAGAAAAAGGCTTCAAAGGTGGTATCCCCTAAATTTGAGAAAAAGTAAATGGTCCACTCTAAAGTTTTCAATCATCCTGCCTTGCCAAATTCCAACTGTGAAACAGATGTGTCCAGAGACAGAACACAAACCACACGTGCAGGGCAGCAGCATTAATCATTGCACACAAACCCCTGGCCGATATCCAGGCAATATTAATGGAACATTCTTTAGGGATGTTCATTCTCTAATTCAGTGAAATACCTTGTGGTAATATTGCAGTGTTCAAGTTTTCCTCAGTGATACATTACTTCCCCATCCATAGTTCTACCTGTCGAACCGTGTCACAAAGCGGTAATGAACGATTTCTTCAGGTCAAAGCCTGCAAAAACTGGCATCTTGCACTTTTTTTTCACACACGCTTTTCACAGCGTTTCACCAGACGAAATCTGTACCCAGGGCAGGGCTTTAAGTGGGGGGGGGGGTCTGTGGGGGTCTGAGCACCCCCAGTTTTTTTGGGGGGGGCCTCGAAAGGGGTCTCTATTTTCGGGCCTCAAAGGTCAAAGGTAGGGTGACCAGACGTCCCGGTTTTTGTTTGGTGTTTCGGGTGAGCATGCGCGCGCACTGCTTAAGGCGTGATGTCATTGTAGCAGAAAGGGAAATCCTTTGAAGAGAGACACTTTCTCTCGGGATTTCCCTTCTCTTTGAACACGCAGCGCCACCTATGTCATCGTGCCAGCCATCGGCACAAAAACAGCTGGTTAGAACTGGCACGACCCTGCTTTTACGGCCTGCAGCAAGATTTCTCCAGCAATCAGTGTGACCTGTGTGACCAGTGTGACCCTGCTCTGCCAGTTGACGAGGGCAAATTCAAGAATGTTCCTCTTTTCCATGGTAGAAGTAACTCTGTTGCCCTTAATCAAAATCAGTTTTACCAAAGTCTGTCTGTAAATATCAATAAACGATGTGCCCCGGATTCTGAGAAAGAACTTATAGCCAGCTTCAGTGTGCTAGATGCAGGCAACTTGCCTTCTGGTGATGAATGCATTCTTTATGGTGAAACAGATATCCAGAAACTGTGTTCAGAGTTTCAGCTGCCAGCAAGAGATACTATCCAAGCTTTTAGACTTTTCAAAGATTTTGGTGGAAAGAAAACCCCTGAAGCATTAAAAAGTTAGTAGTTTGCATGGAAACCCTGCCAGCAAGTAATGCGGATTGCGAGAGAGGTTTCAGCGCAATGAACTTAATTGCTAGTCCAACAAGGGCCTCTCTTCTTGTAGAGACCATTTCTTCATGCTTATGGGTAAAACTCAATGGTCCTCCATTTGAAACATTTGACGCAAAGCTGTATGTAAAGAGTTGGCTGGCAAAAGATAGAAGGTCTGCTGAAGAAAATTGTTGTGAGAAACCCCAGCAAAATAGACACTGTGAATATCTTCAAGGGTTTTGGGAAATCCTGCAATAGATTTCTAAGTAATGTAAATCATTTTTACATGTTTTTTAAAGTGTTTGGTATTTTATGGCTTATACTTAATAAATATACCTTTTGCCTATTTTATTATCCTTTGCTGGATGCGACTTCATGATTTTCTTAAGCACACAATGCTAGTTATCTTGATTTAGACCACACCCCTACTCGGATAGGCCACACCCCTTTAAGAAATTTGCCACGCCCCTTTTAGAGCACCCCCAGGTTTTTTAGGTCGAGCATAGAGCAGCGCATGCGCTGCTTGCTCGACTTTTAGTAAGGGGGTTTTCAAAGTGCTACCCAGCCGGCCACCAGCTTGCTGTTACGCGCACAAGCGAGCGCGACGTGCACAGCTGCCATCTGGCTTTCTACAGCGCGTGAATCCCCTCCCCTACCCCCTCCCTTCTCCCACTCCCTCCTCGTCAGCTTCATGCGCTCGAAGCGCTGCTGCAGCCTCTCACCGTCCGAGGTTAAACCCTCTCTGAATTTGCCTCTTTACTTTCTCGCTACACTTTTTTTCTGTACACACTTTCACACTATTTCTCTCTATCCACCCTACTTTATTTCTTCCTCTATACTCTTACACTACACCGTTTTTCTCTCTGTACACCCTTTCTTACTTTCTCTCCACCCTCTCTTTTTTTTCTCTCTCCTCTCTTGCTACACCCTTTATTCTATGTACACATTTTCACTCTCTCACTCCACAAATAAATGACACTGCTCCTTTATTTACCAGAAGACAGGGAGAACAGATTTACGCGCCACCGCTGACGTCCCACCAGCACTAAAATATAAGCAAATGCAGCTACACTGTTCCCACCCTAACCCCCCCAACCTTAAGTTATTCTTTGCTCACATCACACGGTTCAAAAGGCTACACGCGCGCGCCTCCTGCACAAAGTAAGGCGCTTTCTTAAAATGCAGCTCCACCGCTAAGCCTTTCATAACACTGCTCCTACACTTACCTATAATCAGGGTTACCAGATTCACGCACAAAAAGGCTCCCGTCCCGCAAGCAGAAATCGGACAAAAAACAACTCCTACGGTCATCCCCTCCTCCCCACCTTTATTCATTCTAGAAATTAACTCACCCGGTTCAAAAAGCCCCGCTCGCGCAGCTCCACACCGCATTAAGGCGCTAAGTTAAAATGATACTTTGCCGCTAAAATCCTCGTTACACTGCTCCTTCAGTAAAGTAAACAAGTAATACCATTTGTTTCATTTTGTTGATAAATAAATGGAGCGCGTGGATTTTGAAAATGAGAAAAGTGTGATATTTTACCAAAGCTATCCTCCACAAGTAATACCATTTGTTTCTTTGTAGATTATTATTATGTAATTTTGTTTTCCGGTGGGTTCTCCTTTAGAGGCGCACACACAAGCGGATGTTTTTGGTATCATTAGGTGCAGATGAACACTGCGGAGCTTTTCGCACTTTCCATATTGTTTCACCAGACATTGCGGAGCTTTTCACGGCGCGTTCACCACTGAACACCATCACTCAGCACCACCACTCAGCACCACCACACCACCACTCAGCACCACCACAGCACCACCACAGCATCACTCAGCACCACCACAGCATCACTCAGCACCACCACACCACCACACCACCACTCAGCACTACCACTCAGCACCACCACACCACCACTCAGCACCACCACTCAGCACCACCACACCACCACTCAGCACCACCACAGCATCACTCAGCACCACCACACCACCACACTACCACTCAGCACCACCACACCACCACTCAGCACCACCACTCAGCACCACCACAGCATCACTCAGCACCACCACAGTATCACTAAGTATCACTACAGCACCACTCAGCACCACCACTCAGCACCACCACAGCATCTCTCAGCACCACCACAGCACCACTCAGCACCACCACACCACTCAGCACCACCACACCACCACTCAGCACCACCACAGCATCACTCAGCATCACTCAGCACCACCACAGCATCACTCAGCACCACCACAGCATCACTCAGCACCACCACAGCATCACCACTCAGCATCACCACAGCATCACTCAGCACCACACCACCACTCAGCACCACACCACCACTCAGCACCACCACAGCACCACCCCAGCATCACTCAGCACACGCACAGCACCACCACAGCATCAGTCAGCACCACTCAGCACCACCACACCACCACTCAGCACCACCACAGCACCACCACAGCATCACTCAGCACCACCACAGCACCACTCAGCACCACCACACCATCACTCAGCACTACCACTCAGCACCACCACTCAGCACCACCACTCAGCACCACCACAGCATCTCTCAGCACCACCACAGCACCACCACAGCACCACTCAGCACCACCACAGCACCACTCAGCACCACCACAGCATCACTGCAGCATCACTGCAGCACCACCGCAGCACCACCGGAGCACCACCGCAGCACCACCACAGCATCACTCAGCACCACCACAGCACCACTCAGCACCACCACAGCACCACTCAGCACCACAGCATCACTCAGCATCACCACAGCATCACTCAGCACCACCCCAGCATCACTCAGCACCACTACACCACCACTCAGCATCACCACAGCATCACTCAGCACCACTACACCACCACTCAGCACCACCACACCACCACACCACCACTCAGCACCACCACACCACCACTCAGCACCACCACAGCATCACTCAGCACCACCACAGCATCACTCAGCACCACCACAGCACCCCTCAGCACCACCACAGCATCACTCAGCACCACCACAGCATCACTCAGCACCACCACAGCATCACTCAGCACCACCACAGCACCACCACAGCATCACTCAGCACCACTCAGCACCACCACAGCACCACCACCACACCACCACTCAGCACCACCACACAGCTTCACCACAGCATCTCTCAGCACCACCACACCACCACTCAGCACCACCACAACACCACCACACCTCCACTCAGCACCACCACAGCACCACTCAGCACCACCACAGCACCACCACAGCATCACTCAGCACCACCACAGCATCACTCAGCACCACCACAGCATCACTCAGCACCACCACAGCACCACTCAGCACCACCACAGCACCACTCAGCACCACCACAGCACCACCCAGCACCACCACAGCACCACTCAGCACCACCACAGCATCACTCAGCACCACCACAGCATCACTCAGCACCACCACAGCATCACTCAGCACCACCACAGCACCCCTCAGCACCACCACAGCATCACTCAGCACCACCACAGCACCACCACCACACAGCTTCACCACAGCATCTCTCAGCACCACCACACCACCACTCAGCACCACCACAGCACCACTCAGCACCACCCAGCACCACCACAGCATCACTCAGCACCACCACAGCATCACTCAGCACCACCACAGCATCACTCAGCACCACCACAGCATCACTCAGCACCACCACAGCATCACTCAGCACCACCACAGCATCACTCAGCACCACCACAGCACCACTCAGCACCACCACAGCATCATACAGCACCACCACAGCATCACTCAGCACCACCTCAGCATCACCAAGCACCACCACAACACCACTAAACACCACCTCAGCATCACTAAGCACCACCACCACAGCCTCACTCAGCACCACCTCAGCATCACTAAGCACCACCTCAGCATCACTAAGCACCACCACAGCACCACTCAGCACCACCACAGCATCACTAAGCACCACCTCAACACCACTCAGCACCACCTCAGCATCACCAAGCACCAGCACAACACCACTCAGCACCATCACAGCATCACTAAGCACCATCACAGCATCACTAACCACCACCTCAACACCACCTCAGCATCACTAAGCACCATCTCAACACCACCTCAGCATCACTAAGCACCACCTCAACACCACCTCAGCATCACTAAGCATCACCTCAACACCACTCAGCACCACCACAGCATCACTAAGCACCACCTCAACATCACTCAACACCACCTCAGCATCACTAAGCACCACCTCAACATTAGAATAGGCAGGAAGAAGTTGCCAACATTGCAACGACAAAAAAAACGACAAGACCTTTCTTATGTTTATTCTTTTTTAATTGGGTCATTCAGTTGTACATAATGTCGTCTTAGTTATATATAAAGTAACAAAAATGCTTAGAAGTCTTTTTTATTATAACTTTTCAACATGCTGCACAGCAGCCACAATGCTCTTAAAAACATTGGCAAAACCAATACCTCTGGCTAAACACATATACGGTCCCAAAGGCGAGACCTATTGGCTATGCCAATGCTTGTTTTAGGTCTCGCCCTGAGCCAGCGCTTGCACTGCTCTGGGCGAGACATTTAGTAGTGGGCTTTTAGAAATGCGACCACAGCTTTTTTGGCTTGCCTAGAGCATGCGGGTACGCGCACAGTAACGTGCATTCCTCGCATGCTCCAGGCGCCATCTGGCTTTCCTCTCACTTGCTCCTCCCCCACCCCCACCACAGAGCGCGTCTCGGGGCCGCGCGGCCGTGTCACTTTCACGGCCGCGCGTCACTTGCTCTCCCGCTCCTCCCCCTCCCCACCACAGAGCGCGTCTCGCACGGCTGCGCGGCCAATGCTTGTCTCCCCCTGCCCACTGTTCCCTCTCCCTTCTCACTCTGCCTGTCTCACCCTCCCTCCACGCGGTCCACCTCTCCCTCTTCCTACCTGCTCACCCTTTTCTCACCCACTCTTCTTTTGCACCTGTTCTTCCCTTCCTCCCCCTACCGCACACCCTTTTTTTTTATAAACCCTTCTTTTTCGCCCCAGCTCTTCCTCTTTGTCAGAATTAACAATTTTCCAGTTTTGCACCAACCTTGCCGCTTTGAAACAATCCCTACCCGCCCTTAAAACCAACTCTTTCGCTCATATCTTCCCTCTTCCTTTCCCACTCACTTCGCCGTCTTTCTCTTGCTCTCGGCCGCCCTCCCCGCGTTTCACTCTCCCGCCATTTTCACTCATTATCTTCCACCCTTTCTTTTCCGTCTCACCCCTTCCTGTCCGTCGTCCGCGCTCTCCCTCCTTTTCCCCTCTCCTACCAGTCACTCGCGGCTCCGATGCTTTTTTCCCTCTTTTCTCTCACCCACTTTATCGCACTGGAGTTCTATCTCCCGTAATTTTCATTTCTCCTCGTCCCCCTTCTCCCTCATACTTAACCCCTCATTCTAATCGCTCCCCTATGCTTCCTGCCGCATACACACTATTTATCCAATATTCATACATCAGAGTATCACAGCTATTGTATTTGTAATTACTGCTAAGTAATGACCTTTGAACTCTGCAGAGATAGTGTGCTGACCTCCTGAGAGGCCGAAATTTCGGGTGAAAACCTCCTTGTTTGGGCGTGATGCAGCGTGATTGTAACATGGGACGTTGAAGACCGATTGCCCGACTGCCGCATGGGCGATTCAGTACTTTACTTTGTGCAGTAAATGACTTTGTACACTCCCATTGGACCGTAAGCGTTACAGATTCAAAACGAATATATGAAACGACTTTGAAAAAACTGTTTCTCCTGCTTTCAAAGAGCTAGGAAAACAAGCAAGGTTTGAATATCGCATTCCTTCACGTCAAATACTTTTTTGAAGGGTGTAAAGTAGTCTGAAATATGTTTGTCTGCAAGCTATTCACAAATCACACAGTACGATGTCCAAACGACTGTATTCTTTCCCTGCTGCATCACTCCACGGGCTTCAAAAGCGGCTTGTTAATTAGGTGTGAAGCTTCATGTTTCACGGGGTTCATCTTTGAAGGGCATCTGGGAGTTGCAAACCTTGTTTTTAGGGGTGACGGAGTTTGCTACTGTGTAGCTCACTGCAGTGGTATGATGTTAATAAAGCTAGTTACGGCACCCACCTTATGGATCAGCCACCAGGGGACAGTAAAGCTCTCTGTATTTTAACGGGGAGCAGCAAATCTGACAACTTAGCTTGAAGAGGTGCGGGGAGTGAACACAACAGAAAAATATGCCTTTTTTTTCCTCGTGGTACTAACCATTTGCGTACTACTCCAGAATTGCTTAATACTGACATCAAGCTGCCTCCTTCGGCACATAGTACTTATGTGCTTTAAGCCCAGTTGTATGACCGCTGCTGAAGGACTCTTTGAAGTCATGAAAGCTAGCAACCAAAAACATGTTGCCTTATTAATGACTTTATCCTTTCAACATTCCTGCATTGTGCTGCCTAATATGGCATTCATTAATATAAAAGCAGATGTTGAAACTTATAATTGCCCTATTTTTCTCATTGCCCATTTTAGGAATGCATCTCTGCTCGGTAAATTTCAACAGGGGAATATATCCCTTTCTTTTTTCTGTTGGGATCTTCTGCGATCTACCCTGTGACAAGCAAGTCTTGTGTCTGCCTTGGTTTTGCTTCAAAGAAGATGCCTGCATGAGGCCTATGTGCCGGTCAGGTGATGCATCTGCAGTGTTGCTGTAGACAAAATGCGGATGAATAGGCGCATGATAATGTAGGCTACTTGACCTTGCACATCTATTTCTGACTCCTTCAGATGAAAGCTGGGCATTAAGAGCACGTTTTGGTAGACCATGAAAACCCCCAGCATTACACGTTGCACAAATTGGGGATGAATCGCTTCTTGACCTTTTCTTGGTGTATTTAGCTAGGAAACTGAGATATTTTTCTTATACATTTTTGTGCTGCATGTACAGACCAAAACCAATACTCCACTAATTTCATTTTTGTTTTTTCCTTGCACTGATCTCGTAAATCTGCATTTAACATGCTCCATCAAAAGCAAAGATTGAAATGGATCATGCCCACAAAGATTGAAATGGACCATGCCCTGAGTATTGGGCCCTAGAAGCTTTTTAAACCCTGCATCCCCCCTCCCACAATCTCGCTCCTGCTACATTATCTATTCTAGATCAAAGACGAGTTTTCATCCATATTTTGGCTTCCCTTTTTTGTCTGTACATTTATTGTTGAGCTGGCTATGCCATTTGCAGCAAGTAAATCGGACTCTAGACTAAATTATAGGGATTATTTAATCTGCATCTTGAAACTTTGCCGGTGTTCTAAAAATCTGTAGTGCAGATAAGACCGCAGGGTGGTAGTACCTAAAATGTTGCTGTCTCCAGTTGAAGAAAAAGGTAAAACGTTGAACAGTGCTTAAACCTCGATGGTGGTAACGCCCTATTCCTTGGCATCCCAGACTCTACACTGTCCCCTCACACCCCCTGTAGGGCATCCTATATGCTGCAGCATGTCTCATCCAGGTCTGGAAGAAATATGATCACATCACCCTATCCAGAGGGAACTCAATTGGTTCCCCATGCTGGCCTGCCCCATCTTCAAAATCGGCTGCATCGTTTGCAAGATAAGGTGGGTGCTGGTCATGTTGGCTTTGCAGACAAGCTCACCATCCCTGGGCACACCCTCAGCTAGGTCACCTTCATACTGCAGCCGCAGAAGTGTTTAAAAAAAAAGCATGGCAGCAGGCTTTTCCATTTATTTATTTAGGATCTGGGACAACCTCCCTGTATTCACAAGGACTACTATAATACTGCGCCAATTTAGGAAACAGTTGAACACACACACCCCTTTAAAGAACACTACATCACAATGCAGCAATAATGCAATAACCAAGTACCTCTCGTGCACTGTGTATTTTCCTTTGACCCTATACAGCGCTGCCTCTTCAGCTAGGTTCCCACTATGTGAATACCACATACATTAATATACAATTATTCATGATAAGAATACACTTCTGCAATGTAATGCCGAGTTCTCAAATGATCTTGTTTTAAATTCTTACTTCTAATGATTGCGGAGGAGTTGTGGGCTTCCCAATCAATGTAGAAGCCAAATGATAACTCTGACAAATGTTTCTTAGGTCGTGGCATTCTTCTCTTGAGCCAACTTATTGCTGCTACTTCCTGTTCTATCCCCTTAGGTTAACATCTCTGCTGGGCTCTGCCAACTCTTTCTTGCAGAAATGAGCACATCTTTTCCTCTTGCTGCTTTTTTTCTCTCTAATTTAGTGATTCTCTGGCTGCATTGGAACTTTGATCTAGTCTTTCCTCTGTTTCATCGTCCACATCTGTAATTGTATCACTGGTGCCTTCTCCAGCCAAACATATAGGGGCAAAATTTGTTTCAAGTTCTACAGTCCCTCACTTTCAGTTTGGTTATCGGGCAGATCATTACTTAGTCCTACCTTTATTCTTTGTAGCACAATTTTTGTCATGTTTCCCATGTTGTGTGGTTTTTGGGCCGAGGACTTTTCTATTCCTTGGTAGTTTGTGTCCCTTTTAGTGGTGCTTAGAAATGTCCATGCTTTGGTGAAGTTCGAATTAATCGGCTGTACCTTTTTAAAAAGACTTGAACAGTAAAAGAGGTAGTGCATGACAGCACGCAAATACTTCTAATTACTGCATGCCAAATACCCACTGAAATGGAAAACAAAGCATAACACGATTCACCTCAGCTTGTACTCATTAGGGAACCTTAGTTAGCAGTTTGATATAGACCATTTTTGTGGGGCCAAAGATGATTTGTATATTGTTGATCCTCTTCTTTAATTGGGAGCTGAGCGAAAAAAACAGAATGTGCCCAGAGTCATTTAGTGCCTGAGTTATGCATTCCATCGGTCACTTTTGTGCTAAGCTCATCCTTTTTAAACTATCTAAGACTATTATTTTTGAAGTGCATTTTAATCCATTCCATTAGGTTTCTTTTAAAAATCCTGATGCACATCTCGCTGTAATACATTTACTAAAGTGTCATTTAAAAAAAATAATAATCTGGAAGGATACACTTCAATATTGGGGTGTGAATAATGCTAAGAATAAGTCATCTTTGGGTCCTATTGGATTTGCTAATAGGTTTGAACCGTGATGCACAGCATCGCCGATGCTGTACAGAACAGCTAAAGAATTTAATAAAATGCTAAAACTTTTGAAATGGTTGCAGCGTTATTTTGTAGGTGTGTGCATGCAGTCATTTGTTTCCTTATTTTTAGGGGAGGGGTGCATAATGAACAAGCATTGGCATAGCCAAAAGGTCTCACCTTTGGGACCTTATAAGTGTTTAGCCATGCAACAGTTGATGTTGTTTCACCAAGGATATTGTGCTGCATAACTAAATACTTATAAGGTCCCAAAGGCAAGACCTATTGGCTATGCCAATGCTTGTTCCCACTTAAACCCCTGACCCAGGGTGTGTGCAGATTTTGTACACAAATAGTAATCCTGAGTGTGCAAACACGCGTTTACACCCGTGTCAGGATTACTAGTCAGGTGTAATGAGGGCCTTGGTCTTTAAAAGCAGTCACTGCCTAACACACCAATGAAGTCATCTATGGCATAACGGAGCGTGTCTCCCATATTAAGCCCATTTCACTAGTATAAACATATCCAAACAAACATTGAAACAAACATTGAAACCCATGAAAATTGCAAGCGCTGCTAAAATGATCACATGTTAAATCACTGAATAAAGCATTGCGGTTAGCCCCTAGTCCTGGAATGCAACGACAAGTAACATCACACCGGGTATGGCTGCATCACACCAGTCTTGTCTAAAATGACGTCTCCCATCTTTCATGCAACAAAATGCACGGTGTAAGGGAAGTGACATTGTTCGCCCCTTGGCCTCGATGACATCACTGAGTTGAACACTTATCCCACTCTTAGCCTCTCACTATTCATGTTCCTGCCTCCATGACCTCTGATAGCAAGGGCTGCTAAATCTGTGTCAGGAGCAAACAAGCATTGGCAAATCATAATGCCGCCCGAGAAGAAGAAGCACGCGGCAGAGGCAAAGTCGCAGTTGAGAGCATATCCGGGGCAAAGGGCAAGGGTTACAGACATAAGTAGGAGCTTTGAAAGAGGTGAGCAGTGACACAACCTTCCAGTCACCATTTATATTCACAGTGTTCCTTTTCACCACCTCCCTCAAAAGAACCACTGCTCGTTGAGAAGTGTGGCTCAATGGTTAGAGCGGCAGACCCTGATGCAGACCCTGATGCAGAGATCTGGCCCGGGACCAGGGTTCAATTCCCGCCTCGGCGGGTCTTGGGCTCAATTTCCTAGGACCTGATAATTCTCGCCTCGGTGCCTATTCTAATCATGGGTCCCACTCTGCAACTCTGGGCAATAGCTTGCTTAATCTCCACAACGGCCCCAACAGCGCTGGGATGCCTGGCTTCACCCTGGGGGTGCCCAGGAGTGGACATTTCACAGGGAAAAGCCAGGAAGGGTTCCACAGCGGTATGCGTACAGCGCCAGGACACCTCTTTGGGGGTATAAGTGCGCTTTACAAGTACGAATTTCATTTCATTTCATTTCACTGGCCCTTGATTGACTAGTGACCCTCCTTCCTCGAGGTGTGTCCTTAGTCAGTGTACCAACCCTCCTTTCCCTCATGGTTAGGTATCCATCCCTCATCTCCTGTAACTCTCTGTTGTCTAAGACATTGGATATTCAAAGATCACACTGGAAAAGAGATATACATGTTGCTTAGACTGGCTTCTGGTGCTCATTGCATCTGACGTCACACAAGCCGGAAATCCCAGTGTTTGTTATCATAATGCCGCCCAGGAAGAAGAAGTGCACGGCACAGGTAAGCATGTGTTCCTGAATCGGACTGCATGACCCAGTGTGTAGTAATTGTATAGCTATTCAATCGCTGGCGGCACAGCAGCCAGGATAATGTGCTGCATGGCTAAACACTTATAAGGTCACAAAGGCGAGACCTAATTTTTTTTTGTGCATATTTATATAGCGCGAACTCGACCCGAAGGTATTGGAGCCCTTTACACGAGCACCGTATTTACATTACACATTCAGGCACGGGGAGATTAAGTGATTTGCCCAGAATCACAGGATGTGGACGCGACCCCGAGGCTCGAACCCTGGTTTCCAGCACCAAAGTCGGCAGTGCCGACGGACCACATCCTCTCCCATGCCAATGCTTGTTCTGTCCTCGTTTCACCCTGAAACTGGCTAAAACAGTGTTAATTGTCATAGAACTGTTGTTTCTGCTTCTCCTCCAAGAGCGTTGGAGTCTTGAGATGACTCCAGCTTCAGGCGTTTGGATTTATGACCGCTTTGAAGTTTCAACGTGGGCTCTGCTGGGGGAGGCGGGCATGGTGATTGAAAGCAGCTTGAGGTCACTCCTTTGGGGTTGTGTTGAATGGCGCATGCGCTGTCTCAGTATGCTCTATGGGAAAGTTACATCTGTTTGCCCTTCTTTGTTTATACAAGGCTTCAGAGGCGGTGGCGAAAGCTGTGAAGAGCCCAGCCTTAAGCGTGCAGAGTGCTGAACCACGGTCACAATCACGCAAAGGAGCTGAGCAAATTGAATCCAGGCGGCATTTACGCTATGTTTAGATCTGGCTGGAGAGCTAATGCAAAGGACTAGGCTGGGGAAAAGGACGGCGTTCGTGCAAATGCAACTGTTTGAGTGAAGAAAGTACATCATTTTGCACATAATAGCTAAGAAATCTATGTCCAACACCCTATACTGGTACGAGTAGTGCTTTAAAACAAAGAGGAAAGACGGAATCCGCACATGTAAAGTGCCCCTTCAGAGCTGCAATTACAACACTGCATGAGACAAAAGGGAGAGCACACACGGGCGAGCATAACAGGGAAGGGGGAGGGCGACAAAGAACAACGCAGGGGGGAGAAGTAGAAGAGGGAAACCGCTCATGAATAAATAGGGTGCTGAACATATAGAGTGCTGAATACAAAACAATTAATTTACCTTACAGATCTGAGATAGATCCACCTAAAAAAACAGTAGCGCAAAGTGCTTCTCTTTTAACAAGGCCCCTGTTATTGTCGAATATGGTCACAAATTAAACATTAAAATAGTAGCGGTATGCCTGCCTGGTTTAGGTATGTTTAATTTGTGTTTTTTATAATATGTAACTTCTAAAATATAGGAATGTATGTGAAGAGGTAACTAACAATAAATGCGAGAAGCCTTTCGGAAAACGTGATTTACCGAAGTTAATGGGTGTCATGTCGTCATGCCTGCCCTGGTCTCGCCCCAAGGTCAGGCTTGGCAGGGGAAGGAAGGGGAGGAGTCCCAGGAGGAAGCGGGCAGTTCGCGCCTGATGTAAGAGAATAAAGACGTGTTTCCCCGTCCGCCCGTGTCTGTTCCTTCTTTGGGCGTGGGGGACACGAAAACTGGCGACGAGGGTGGGATGCAGAGGCACCCCCCTCCCTCACTCCTGCAAGGCACAAGAAGCGCGCTGCCGCGAGCGAGCAAAGCGCCCAAACTGGCAGGAAGAGCGCGAAACGGAGGTCAGCGCGCGCATGCAGCAAAAACAAACTAAAGAAGGCAGAATCACGACCCCACGATTGGAGCGACGCGCAAATAGGGGTAAGCTGAATGAAATGCCCCTGTGAGAAGTAAAGCATGCCTGCATGAGTCCCCCTCAGCGGCCATTTTGGAGTCAGGCAAACCCCCAAAAAGGACTCCTAAACCCCCAAAAGGACTCCCGAGGCCTGCAAAAGTAACGCTAAGTGTCTGCAGACATCACTGAAGCTCAGTGGCACCGCACCGCAACATGTCGGACCCCGACTCTTCACAGCAAGCTGCGCCTGGCCCAGCACACAATGCCCCACCGCCTGGTCCGATACCCATGGGAGTATCATACCTGCGCCCCCCTGAGCCACTACCATTGACGTCTGGTAACAGCATGGGCCCTGCGTGGAAGAGTTGGCTTGAGGACTTCGAGGATTCTCATGAAGGGGTCACAAAGTCTGTGACCCCGACCAACAGCTCATAGCCCTGCGCAACCTTGTAGGCAAGGACATTGGACAAATTATCAAAGACCTGCCACCGGCCAACGCTGCGCCATACGTGAGTGTGAGAGAAGCACTGAATAAGAAGTTCCTTCCCAAACGGAACCTAGACTATGAGCGCTACACATTCAACCTCGCGTCCCAGGAGCGAGATGAACCCATGGGCGACTTTATCTCCCGCCTCAAGCGTCTAGCTCGGCACTGTGAGTTCGACAACTTCAACACAGAAGATGCGCTACATCTACGTATCATTGACGGATGTCAATCAGAATCACTACGACGCCGACTTCTGAAGAAACATTACTCCCTAGATGAAATAGAAGAACTCACCCGTATTAATGATCAAGCTGAAGAGCACGCAAAGAAAATGGAGGCCAGCAAAACTGAAAAAAGGAACAAGCACTCCGCGTGCACTCACACGCGGAACCGAGGCGCCGCCCAGACCGACACACATCGGGAAGATTTCTAAGGCCGCCTCGCATGAAGTCACCCCGCCGGGGACACAGAACAGCCACTCCCGTAGACAACCTTCGCAATGCTACCGGTGTGGCCAAGACTACCCTCATACGGGTCCGTGCCCAGCCATCGGGCAACAATGCCACCGATGTGGAAAAGACAACCACTTCGAAGCCGCCTGTCAAGCCCGTCGCACGGAACCAAGATAGAGACAGACCAAACAGAATACAGGATCACGTCACCATGCAAGAGCTGTACAAGGTCGGAGAGACCACTCGACGAGCTCATCAAGATCCAGTACCCAATCACATAGCTCGTACCTATCCCAGCGCTCAACTTCCAGGGAGTCGTCCTCCCTCACTCCCATATCGCAAGACAGTGATGAATACGTATGCATGGTGGCAGACCCAGACAGACTGAAGAAGTACCCCCGACTCCACATCCGAATAGGAAGTCACTCCGCCAAATTTGTTTTAGACACAGGCGCATCGCTCAATTACATCTGCGCCACCGAATACCAGAGCATGAATCCGAAGCCGACACTAGAGCCAGCTGCAGTGCGTGTCTACACGTGGATGTCCAGAAAACCATTGCCATGTCTAGGGCAATTTCGCACCACGCTAACCTACAAGGTCAGGAAAATCCAAGCGCAAATTCACGTGATCGAAGGCCCGGAAACAGCAGACTGCCTTCTCAGTTTTCCAACGGCGGAACGACTGAAGCTAGTCGAGATCCTATACAAAGTAGACGACTCGCCAGACATCGTCAACAAATTCCCAAAACTGTTCAATGGCCTAGGGAAGCTCGCCCATTTCAAAGTCAAGCTGCACATCAATGAGCAAGTGACGCCGGTGGCACAGCATCAGCGGAAAGTGCCCTTTCACTTACAAGCGGTAGATGACGAACTCCAAGACCTACTACAAGCAGACATCATTGAAAGATCAACTGGACCCACTCCGTGGGTGTCACCGGTAGTGGTAGTACCCAAGAGAGGCCAAGACAACAAAGTACGCCTGTGTGTTGACATGCAAGCCTCAAACACAGCCATCGAACGGGAGCGGCACCCAGGACCCCACATCAGTGACATGATCACACACCTGAACGGAGTGACGGTCTTTTCGAAATTAGACCTCAACAAGGGATATCACCAACTTGAATTACATGAACGCTCACGTTACATCACTACATTTACCACACACCAAGGACTCTTCAGGTACAAACGCCTCAATTTTGGGATCTCCTCTGCCGCTGAGATTTTTGCGGTGCACTTTAGTCATTACGTACTCGTGATAGATCAATTTTCTATCTTCGGGTTGTAACCATGCCCGTTTCCTTTCCCTTCCTTATACAGTGCAGCCCTGATTTCCACTTGTTCCTTCACTTGACGATGGACCTTTTCCAACGGTAAGACCACGATGTCCCCGCACACTGGTCTTCGTTTTTCATGGCCATTGTTCCCTGTTAGTTACTCCTACACCTGTCCCCTTCTTCCCTTTCCATAGATCGCATTCGAGCTAATTAACGCTGCCTCCCCCTAAGTGACGCTTCATTGCGGCTCCAGACGAGCGGAATTACCTTCTGGATCCTCCTTCCCTTTCTCTCTTCCTTCTAAGTGCCTCCAGGTAATTCCTTACCATCTAACCAGCGCTCTCCTTTCTCTTGTTTGATTCTCCTTTTCTGGGCTTTGTTCCAATTGATTATCCCTCCCTTCCTTCCTGATTCTATAGAGCACTTTTTGAATCGTGTAACCATCGTCCTGATGATGACCTCAATTTAAAGAGGTCGAAACGCCGTCGACTCTACAACGCCATTTGCGGCAACCAAAGGGTCATTTACAAATAATGAAATTATGTTTGTGATTGTAAATACTTTCGTTTGACCCCCACTGTCTTTCGCCGCCTCACGTTGTCTTTTTATCACATGTGTCACTGCGCCGTTTATTCACTATAACACTTTCAGTGCACATTTGGTTGTTATGGTTACTGCAATTTAGTTGTGTTTTGTGCTCTTATATGCAAATAACCTGTCCACCTTGACTTGGTCTCCCTCGTCCCTTTCCTGTGCTATGTGATTGATACACGGTTTTGAACAGTCCCTCTGCATGATCTACCAGTTGAGACGTTGTTCTATTGTTATGAGATTTTTCAAGAGGCTGTCAGACGAGTGATACAAGACATTCCGAATGCCTTTAACTGCAGCGATGACATCTTGGTATTCGGTGAGACCCAGAAAGATCACGACAAAGCACTAGACCGAGTCTGTCACGCCCTACTCTCCGCTAACCTCACCCTCAATCAGGACAAATGTGAATTTCACAAGTCGACCCTCAAGTTCTACGGCCACATCTTTTCAAAGGAGGGCATGAGACCGGACCCCGACAAGGTATCAGCATTATCAGACACTCCACAACCACATGACGTCAGTGACGTTCGCTCGTTCCTGGGGATGGCCAGCTACTGCGCCCGGTACATTTAGGACTACGCCACAATCAGCTACCCTCTCAGAGAACTCACTCGTCAAGGGCACAGCTTCCAGTGGTCGGCTGCGTGTGACCACGCGTTCCACAAGATCAAGGCCGCCGTGAGCTCAGCCATCAACCTCGCATACTTCAACCCCAAACGGAAGACTGAAATCACAGTAGATGCCAGCCCCGTCGGACTAGGTGCCATCCTGGCGCAATATGATGATGAAGCGGACCAACGCCACATAGTCGCGTATGCCAGCCGCAGCCTCACGGACACAGAAAAAGCTTATTCCCAACCGGAAAAAGAAAGCCTGGCAGTCGTGTGGGCGTGTGAGCATTTCCACCTCTTTGTGTACGGCAAACACTTCACATTCATCACCGACCACCAGGCGCTCATCACCATCTTTGGGAACCCCAAGGCGAAGATGCCCCCACGAATCGAACGGTGGGGCATCCACCTGCAAGACTATACGTATACCATCATTCATAAACCGGGGAAGGCGGAGAACCTGGCAGATTACATTTCTCGACATCCCCAGGCTCTGACGCGGGCGCGCCACTCCGTGGCTGAAGAATATCTCCACTTCGTCATTGATCGAGCCTGCCCACCAGCCGTTCCACTCGAGGCCATCATCGAGGCCTCGACAAACGACACCACAATCCAAAATGTCATACATCGCGTTCGCACTGACTCATGGCGCCATCTAGAAGATCCGAAGATGAGCGACACCATCAACAGGCAAGAACTCGCGGCGTTCAAGCACGTCAAAGACGAACTCTCCATTAGCGACAATGGCCTGCTACTAAGAGGTCAGAGAATCGTCATCCCTAACCAGCTGCGACAGGGAACTGTAAATCTGGCACATGAAGGACATCGAGGGGTATTAGCCACGAAGAAAGCGCTGCGAGAGCGTGTCTGGTTCCCTTCCCTTGACCAGATGGTGGAGTCCACACTCCGAGACTGCCCACACTGTCAACTAGTAGGGCGAGAAGAACCACATGCCCCTCTGCAAATGTCAGACCTCCGAGATGGCGTCTGGCAACATGTAGCTGTTGACTTCTTTGGCCCGCTGAAGTCGGGAAAGTACATCATCGTCATCATGGATGAATATTCCCGTTTTCCCATCGCTCACCAGATTTCCTCCACAAAAGCGACAACAGTCATACCTGCAATCGATGAAGCATTCGCCGCATGGGGCATCCCCACAGTGGTGAAGACTGACAATGGCCCGCCGTTCAACGGAAAAGATTTCGCTGATATCGCCAGACATCTTAACTTCAAACATCGGAAAATCACCCCCCTATGGCCACAGGCAAACGGGATGGAGGGGCAATTCATGGCCACCATCAAAAAGACGATGCAGCAAGCTGAGCTAACTCACCGCGACATCCAGCCAGCACTAAACGAAGTACTACGAGCATACAGGACCACCCCACACAGCACCACAAACCAATGTCCGGCCACCCTGATGCTCGGGCGGACTCCTCGCACTTGGATACCAACCACAGATGCTGTCACACAATCCAGGCCCACGACGTCAGACCACGAGACGCTGGTCGAACTGGATCGAACCAAGAAGGCGAAAATGAAGGAATATGCAGACCACCGCAGACACGCCAAGACATCTGACATCCGAGAATGAGACTGGGTGCTGGTGAGACAAGAAAGGAAATCCAGAGCAGACAGCCGCTACCACAATCACCCACTACAAGTAACGAGAAGGAATGGGACTATGATTACAGCCCAGTCCAGAAGCAAGAGAATGACCAGAAACGTGTCACACTTCAAAAGGTGCAACCGGACAGCCTACACTCGGGTTCGAAGATCGGACTGGGACACGGATGTGTCAAGTCAAGAAGAAAGCAGCCATGAAGAACCCACACGGGTGTCGGAGGCAGATGAGCTGAGAAGAGAGCGCCCCCACAGTCACTCCCGGCCCAGCCGACCGCGACGGGACATTCGGAAACCCATTCGACTCATCGAAGAACTCTGAGAGAAACGGTGAACATTTAAAATACAAAAGGGGGAGATGTCATGTCGTCATGCCTGCCCTGGTCTCGCCCCAAGGTCAGGCGTGGCAGGGGAAGGAAGGGGAGGAGTCACAGGAGGAAGCGGGCAGTTCGCGCCCGATGTAAGAGAATAAAGACGTGTTTCCCCGTCCGCCCGTGTCTGTTCCTTCTTTGGGCGGTGGGGACACGAAAATGGGGTGTTTGTATAATGTAAGTGGTGAAAATGTAAAGCACATAGCTTCAGGTAGTGTTGGCGTACCTAACTTAAACAAGCAGGTTTAGAGACGGCGGGAACTGGTGTGCAGAGGAGATGTGGGCTGAAGAATTTATTTGTGCAACAGGAGTTGATCGGTGACAAACAGAGAGGTGCCAGCAGTAGTTGTGCAAACAAAATTAAATGCGGGCATCTATAGAGTGAGTAAATCATTTGCCTCAGTTTGCAGAGTTCATATGTAAAGTAACTGGCGCTTATATGAAGCACTCCAGTACTTTTGGGTGTTATTGTTGCAATATAAAATACCTGATTAAATTAAATTGTGAAAAGCATAGTTTGAAATTTAGTAAACGAACATATGTGCAGGTTTGGGTGCGGAAGCGAATTGGGAGATGGAGGGGATATGTGGAAAGGTAGTACATACAATAGATGCAGCCCATTCTATCCCGGTGACTCTGCATACCAAGCCCCTGCAGCACCAAGTCCAGTGCCTCGGCAAACATTGCCTCTGCAGTGCTGAGGTGTGGTTGTTTGAAGCCAAGTCCCTCGGTAAACACAACCTCTACAGTGCCTTATAAACAACACCAACTGCACGTTCATAATTTAGGAAGCTCCCTGTAATTGTACAGCATGCCCACAAATCAAACATTAAAATAGTACTGGTACGCTTACCTGGTTTAAGTATCTTTAACCCCTTCGCTGCCAGGCCATCCCCCCCCCCGTGCCAAGCCTTTTTTTGGGTAGTTCGCGCTTAGGCCCCCATAACTTTTTGTCCACAGAAAGTATCCACGCCAAATTTGCGTCCCTTTTCCAACATCCTGAGGATTCTAAAGGTACCCAGGGTTGGTGGATTCCCCTGGAGGGGACGGAGAAATTAGACAAAATACAAATAAATTTAGGGTTTTTTGGGAAAATGGGAAAAAAGTGATGCAGAAGAAAGTATCTGGTTTTTCCCCTGCACATGGTATCAACAAAGAGTTTGCAGTGCTAAAATCACCATCTTCCCAGCTTCCTGGAACAGGCAGACTTTTGTGTGAAAACCAACATTTTCTACAAAGTTTTGGCATTTTACTGAGATATAGCCTATTATTCCTATTTTCTGTGCTTTCAACCTCCTTCCAGTTAGTTGTAGAAATGGGTATGAAACCAATAATGGATCCCAGAAAGCTATACATTTCTGAAAAGTAGACAAAGGTTTGAATTTAGCAATGGGTCATTTGTGTAGATCCTTTAAGGTTTTATTTTATAGAAAGTAACAGTTGAAATAAAAAAGTATTGAAATCAAGTTGAAAAAAACCAGCCATTTGTGCCTATGTTTTCACCTGTAACTTCTTATAACAATGGCAGATTTTTTAAAACAATATACCGTTACGTCTGCTGGACTCTTTGGGTTGCGGGGATATATAGGGACTGTAGGTTCAGCAAGAGCCCGAGGTACCCAGAGCCAATAACTGAGCTGCACCTTGCAATGGTTTTTCATTGTGTACCGGGTAACAGTCAATCAATCAATCAATCAATCAGGGAATTGTAAGCGCGCTACTCACCCGTGAGGGTCTCAAGGCGCTGAGGGGGGGGGCGTCCGCAGATCTGTTTAGCCGAAGAGCCAGGTCTTGAGGGTCTTCCTGAAGGTGTTCAGGGAGGGGGCGCGTCTGATGTCTGCCGGTAGCTCGTTCCAGGTCTTGGCTGCAATGTGAGAGAAGGATCTTCCGCCTGCTCTGGCTCTGTGGATGCGCGGGATTTCGGCCAGTGCGAGGTTGGAAGATCGGAGGTTTCCTTTGGGTACGTGGAAGTTGATTCTGTCGTTGAGGTATTTGGGTCCGTTGTTGTGTAGGCATTTGTAGGCGTGAGTGAGGATTTTGAAAGTGACTCTTTTCTCCACGGGGAGCCAGTGGAGACTTCGTAGGTGTTTGCTGATGTGTTCGTGTCGGGGGATGCCGAGGATGAGTCTGGCGGCGGTGTTCTGTATTGTATGGAGTTTGCGGAGTAGGGACTTGTTGATGCCGGCGTAGAGTGCGTTTCCATAGTCCAGTCTGCTGGTGATGAGTGCGTGGGTGACTGTCTTCCTTGACTCAGGGGGGATCCACTTGAAGGTCTTGCGGAGGATGCGAAGGGTGTTGAAGCAGCTGGAGGTGACGGCGTTGACCTGTCGGTTCATGGTGAGTGATGAGTCGAGTACGATGCCGAGCTTCTTGGCGTGGTCTGAGGGGGTAGGTGGGCTTCCGAGGGCGGTCGGCCACCAGGTGCTGTCCCATGCAGAAGGGGTGGTACCGAGGACGAGGACTTCTGTCTTCTCGGCGTTGAGCTTCAGGCAGCTGTTGGTCATCCAGACTGCGACGTCTTGCATTCCTTTCTGGAAGTTGAGTTTGGCAGTGGTGGGGTCTTTGGTGAGGGAGAGGATGAGCTGGGTGTCGTCGGCGTAGGATACGATGTTGAGGCCGTGTTGTCGGACGATGGCTGCGAGGGGGGCCATGTAGATGTTGAAGAGGGTGGGGCTCACTGATGAACCCTGTGGGACTCTGCAGGTGATTTTCGTGGGTCGGAGAGGAAGGGTGGGAGTCTGATCCTTTGGCTTCTTCCGGTGAGGAATGATCGGATCCAGTCCAGGGCTGTTCCTTGTATGCCTTCGTCGTGTAGTCTGGCGACTAGTGTGCGGTGGGAGACGGTGTCGAAGGCCGCTGATAGGTCAAGTAGGATGAGGGCTGCGGAGTGGCCTTGGTCCAGGAGGGTGTGGATGTCGTCTGTGGCGGCGAGAAGGGCGGTCTCTGTGCTGTGGTTGCTTTGGAATCCGGATTGGGACGGGTCGAGAACGGCGTTCTCTTCAATGAATCGTGTCAGTTTCCTGTTGACTGTTTTCTCTGCAACTTTGGCTGAGAAGGGGAGGAGCGAGATGGGCCGATAGTTCTTGAGGTCGGTGGGGTCAGCTGTGGGCTTCTTGAGCAGGGGTCTGACTTCTGCGCGCTTCCAGTCGTCTGGGAAGGTGCCTGTTTTGAAGGTGGTGTTGATGGTGCGTTGTAGTTTGGGTGCAATGGCGGCCGCGGCTCTGTCGTAGATGTGAGGGGGGCAGGGGTCAGTGGGGGCCCCAGAGTGGATGCTTTTCATGGTCGAGGCGGTGTCTTCGGCCGTGATCGGTGTCCAGTTGGAGATGGTGGGCTGGCTGGTTTTTCTGGGGGGCGGGGGGCCATCTGTGGCACCTGGTGGATGGTCGATGAAGTTGTCGTAGAGGTTTTTGATCTTGAGGTGGAAATAGGTTCCAAGCTTGTCGCAGAGGTCTTGGGATGGGGTGATGTCTGTGGCTTCGCTGCGTGGGTTGGTGAATTCTTGAATGACACTGAAAAGTTCCTTGGAGTTGGCCAGGATTTTGTTGTGGTTGAAGTTCCTCTTGGTGGCTCTGATCTGGTTGTGGTAGTCCATCATGGTGTCCTTGTAGGTGGTGTGGTTTTCGGTTGTCTTGGTGTTTCTCCAGTTCTTCTCCAGGCGTCTGCAGGTGCGTCTGGCTTCCTGGAGAGCGGTGGTGAACCAGGCGGCTTTCCTGGGGCGTTGTCTGTCGGGGTTGCGTAGCGGGGCGAGCTCGTCTGCGCAGTTGGAGATCCAGGTGTGGAGTTCTCTGGCTGCGTCGTTTGCGTCGGGTGCCCAGGTGTGGTTGTCTCGGGTGAGGGTGGAGTTAAGTTGCTCGTCGGTAACCTTGCTCCAGTTTCTTCGAGGTGGGTGTGGGGCTGGTTTGGGTGCCTTGGGTTTGTTGATGGTGAAGAGTACGCAGTGGTGGTCGGTCCATGGCGGCTGCGTTGTGTGGCTGAATTGGACGCTGTTTCCTGCCGCGAGGACGGGGTCGAGGGTGTGTCCTGCTCTGTGGGTCGGTGTGTTGATGAGTTGTTTAAGTCCGATGCTGGCGAGGTTGTCACAAAGGATAGTGGAGTTGGGGTCGCTGGGGTTGTTGAGGTGGAAGTTCAGGTCTCCAATGAGTATGTAGTTTGTTGAGGCGATGGCGTGGGGTGCGATGAAGTCGGTGATGGTGGTGGCGAAGGGTGTTTGGGGGACGGGGGGCTGTAGATGAGGGTTCCTCGGAGTGTGGCTTTGGGGGTGGTCTGGATCTGGAAGTGCAGGTGTTCGGCGGAGGGTAAGGTTTCGCTGGAGGTGGTGAGGTGGAGGGTGCTCTTGTGGGCGATGGCGAGGCCCCCTCCTGGGT
This sequence comes from Calotriton arnoldi, assembly GCA_963921515.1. Lineage (NCBI taxonomy): Eukaryota > Metazoa > Chordata > Amphibia > Caudata > Salamandridae > Calotriton > Calotriton arnoldi. The sequence continues at coordinate 218,670 of CAWUFW010007563.1, forward strand.
GGTTGGGGCGGTCTTTCCTCTGGATCTTGTATCCGTCTGGGATGGCGGTGCTGATGTCGGGGGCGGAGGATGCGTTGGTCCAGGTCTCTGTGAAGAAGGCGATGTCGGGCGAGAGAGAGTCGAGTAGGTTCCAGATTTCCATGGCGTGTTTGTGTACGGAGGTTACGTTGAACAGCAATTCATTTGGTGAACTATAAAGGGTGAAAAATATGTATCAAGGAAACCTATGTATTTCCACAATAGGAACAAGATATGGAGTTTAGAAACCGTGGTTATTTGCACAGCTTTTAATTTGTGGGTACCCATACTAGCATGTGAATTAGAAGGCATTTTTCAAAATGAATTTTTTTTTTTTTTACACACTGTCTTACATTTGGAAGGCAGAAATGCATAGAAAGATGATTGGTAATAAACCTTGTTCTACTATTTTGTGTTTCCCTAAGAGTCACAATAAAAATGGTACCTCAATTGTGTGGGTAGGCCTAGTGCCTGCGACAGGAAATGGCCCAAAATGCAACGAGGACACATCACATTTTTCCACTGAAGAGTAACCATTTTTTTGCAATGTGCCTAGCTGTGGATTTTGGCCTACCTCAGCCGACACCTAAGAAAACCTAGCAAACCTGTACATGCACAGTTTTCTCAAGGATTACCCAGACGGCGAGGAAGAGGAGGAGGGCAGCCTGGGGACGCCGCAGTACAGGTAAGTGGTTTTAATTTACTTTTAAGTAATCAAATTACTTGTTAATATAGGGGGGGGGTGGAGGCGGGTGGCTTAGCGGAGCGGAGTTCCACGGAGTTTGTTCGCAACTCCGTGGACCTCCGCGTAGCTCCGCTACTCCCACTACGCCCAGGGTTAATCAAAATTAGCTATCACAAAAAGACCTGATTTTGCAAGGGGGTAACCTACTTTTTTGGTCCTGGGCTCGGCGGCCATGTAGGGAAACCTGACAAACCCAGACATTTCTGAAAACTCGACACCCGGAGGAATCCAGGGCGGTGTGGCTTGTGTGGATCCCCCAACATTTTCTTGCCCAGAATCCCCTGCAAACCTTAAATTTATCAAATAAAAATCACGGTTCCTCACATTTCTATGTGAGAAAGTTGTGGGATCACCGGGCCACCACAAATTTCCTACCACCCAGCATTTCCCCAGGTCTCCCGATAACAATGCTACCTCACTTGTGAGGTGGGCCAAGTGCCTGCGTCAGGGAAAGCCCCAAAACGTATTGTGGAGGCATCAAAATTATCGATCACGACCTGGTTTTGCAAGGGGGTCACTCGCGTTTTTGGTCCTGGGCTCTGCGGCCATCTAGGGAAATCTACCAAACCCAGACATTTCTGAAACCTAGACACCCGGGGGAGTCTAGGGAGGTTTGGCTTGTATGGATCCCCCAAAGTTGTCTTACCCAGAAACCCCTGCAAACCTCAAATTTAGCTAAAAAATCATATTTTCCTCCCATTTCTGCGTGGGATCACCGTGCCTGCACAAACTACCTACCATCCAGCGTTTAACTCGGTCTTCTGAGTAAAATGATACCTCACCAGACTGCTTTGAAGTGCACATTTGGTGCCCTCCTTGCATAAACCGTTTTGCCCCAGTCCACAAGCTCTTGGCTCCTGCTCTGGCGTACACCACACAAAGGACCAGGGAGTGACCACCCCACTGTCCAGCGGCTCCCCTAGGGGGTGCCCAGAGCTCTACCAGGTGGCCACTTGATTCTGCCATCTTGAAAGCAATATAAGCAGAGGCCCCTGGGAGCATCTGACTTGTCAGTCCACCTGAGTAGCTGCCCTGACCCCCACACCCCCTGCAGAAGCTGTCCAACCCCCTTCCTGGGCTACTTAAGGGCTCCCCTGAAGGTGGGACCCTAGATTTGTCTGAACAAGGATTCCACTGCAAGACTCGTCTTCAGGATCCTCCACAAGACTCTTCTGCTCCTGGACACTGCTGTAGGGCTGTGCCAGACTCAAGACAAGACTGCTTCTGGTAAGAAGGCTCCTACTGCAACTTTGTCTCTGTGCTTTGCAACCATCCTGCAACATCCTTGGCCGTGCATCCTCCAGAGTCACAAGGACTCTGTGTGCATTAAGGACAGCTGGAAGGAATCTCCCTTGGAGTGAAGGAGTCACTCCTCTGCAACCGCAGGCACCTTAACGTCTACGTCTGGTGTTTGGATCCTGCTGTCCCATGGACTCTTCAAGGCTCTAAAACACAGATGGTGGTTTAGTAGTTCTACCGAGGCCTGGCCTGTCTTTTGTGCAATTTGAAAGACTGCAATCCCTCGTGGAGCTGCTGGAACTGCATCTCTGTACATCTGTCTGCCATTGCCAAGGCTTGTTGACTCTCCAGTCCAAAGATCTTCACGCTCCAAGAAGCCCCAGCCTCAAGCATCACCCTGCTCCAAAAGCGATATCCTCCTTGCATCTCCTGTGACGTGGGCCTCCATCCTAGTTGTGCTGCTGAGGCCTCCCTGCAACTCCCTTTGCCAGCTGCCAGAGGGGCCCTCCGAGGTCTTCCATCGATTCCTACTGGCTCACCTGCTTGCTGAGGGCAGGCCCTAACTTTCCTGTGGTGGGTGAGTTCCCTGACATTGCTGGTCCTCCTTTCTGCAGCTCTTCCTGCAGCACATCTTCTGCATTTGCCAAGGCTTGTTGGTGGTCCTGCTGGCCACTGACCCTCCTGCAATTCATCGACCACCATGGGACAGCTCATGAGTAGCTCCTGTGTTCCTACATCAAGGCCGTGGCTCCACAGCTGCAACTCCAAGACCTCCATCCTACCGTGAATTACCCCCGAGATGGGTGGGCATTGTGCTCCTCCATCTCATGGACAATTCCAGGTGGTTTGGACTCTGTCTCCTTTCTCCTCAGGTGCTCCTCATTCAGAATCCCCACCCGGGTTCCACTGACTTGGTCCACAGGTCACAGTAACAGCTGGACATCCAAAGATCCCCATTGACTTCAACTGGAGGTTCCGACACCACTTCACACCTCTGCACTCGGGCTCCCTGGTGTAGGTATCCTGCTTCTCTGGGTATCCACAGGTGGGGGTGCTCTCCAACCTCCCTGCTTCCAGAGGATTTCCTCTGGGTCCTCTGGGAAGGGTCCTGACTCCTGAAAATCCTAAACGCGGCTTCCCGAAGTTATCCTATGGACACTGACCCGGGGTATCACCTCTGCACCTGTACACCTAGGGACTCCTAGTTACTTACCTTTAGGGGTTCCGTGCTTCCCCTGCCCTACAGATCCTTGGGTGGGAGTCTTGGTTAGGTACCCCTTTCGCGTTCCACTTACTTAGTATATAGTTTGCCCCACCCTCCTCCCCATAGCGGCCCATGTGTTTTATATGCTTTGCTTACCTGTTTTGCTGATGTATTAGTTGTGCATGCATATCTCCTCGTGGGAGATATACCAAAGTAGTTTAGTGTTGGTGTGTAACAAATACTACTGTATTTTTCTAACACCGGTGTGGTTCTTTCTTGTGTTAGCATCACTAACTGACTTGTGTGGTAAATGCACCCGCTTTACACCCTTCTGGAGAAGCCTTAGCTGCTCTCCGCAGCTACCCCTTGAGAGCTTTGGTTATCAGGGACCTCTTACACTATTACAAAGGGCTGCCTGGACTCAGTGCAGGGTGTATCACCAATAGGTGTACGCCATATACTGATCCAGCCTCCTACATTAGTGGTGCAGCGGTTGGGATAAAGACTTGCAATGCTTTACCACTTAGTCATAAGTGGAGTTTCCACAGGAAACCACTACTAACATTAAGGTATACACCATACATTTAACAGAGTAGATATTCCTTTGCTAAACATTTGGGTTGAGTGTCAAGGGTCTAGCATAGCCCTTTCTCCAATCCCCGGGAAGTTTAGAACACTAGGGTAGGGTAGATACACTTACACTAAACTAGTACCATGTCTACTAATGGGGAACCCAGTCAGACTCAGGTGTCTGGGTATAGTGCCGTTAGGTTCCAGGAACGTAGGAGCCTGTGTAAGACTAGAAAACTAAAGACAGGTAGTAACCCTACTAGGTCTTATCTCATAGAGTTACTTCTTCAAGATGATCTCCAGAATCCTGGGAGGCCACTGGAGGAGGAAGACTTTGGTGAGGGGGATGATTCTACAGAGCATGGGCAAGAGGTGCCTAACACTCCTGACTCTGTCTCTTGACATGGCCATGAGGATTCTGAGGAGATCCACATGGACAACCCTGGGCCTGAAGAGGGAGGTACTGGTAGTACACAGGGGAGTCACAACTGGAGGTCCACCTTTGCTCCCCCTGGGTTGGTAAAAAGGGCTACTAAGATGAACAGGTCCTCCTCATCCTCACTCTCCTCAGCATCTGCTGCTGAGTCCACCCACTTTAGTACAGAGGATGAAGCTTTAGATAGAGGTACAACTTTCTCAAGCTTGAGATGGCACAGCTCAAGTTGATGAGGGAGCAGATGGCTCTTGAAAGGGAAGCCCTAGAGGAGAGAGAAAGAAAAACTTTGGGGTTAGATCCCCATGGTGGCAGCAATAGAGACTCTAGGGTCAGGGAGGAACACTTTGACTCTGGGAATCTCAACAGGATAGTCCCTCCTTACAAAGCTGGGGATGAAATCAACAAGTGGGTTTCTAATCTAGAGAGGGACTGTAAAGTCCAAACGTTCCCCAGAAGCAGTGGGCAGCTATCCTGTGGCTTACCTTTTCAGACAAAGCAGAGATAAAGTTTTCACAGTTAGGAAAGAGGATGCAGACACCTATCAGGTGTTGAAAGAGGCACTCATTGATGGGTTTGGGCTTACTACTGAGGAATTCAGGGTTAAGTTTAGAGAAACCAAGAAAGAGTCCTCTCAAGACTGGGTTGACTTTGTATATTGTGCAGTTAAGGCTTTGGAAGGCTGGTTACATGGTAGTAATGTACATGACTATGAAGGGCTGTACAATTTGATCATGAGAGACCACATCCTTAATAACTGTAAGTCTGAAACTCTGCTCCAATACTTGGTAGACTCTGAGGTGACCTTTCCCCAAGAATTGGGAAAAAAGGCAGACAAGTGGGTTCGCCCCAGGGTGAGCAGAAGAGTCTCATAGTGGGGGTGACCAGAAGAAAAAGAATGATTCTAAGTCCCAAGAGAAGGATGGGGAGAAACCTAAAGACAAAAAGAAAGAGTCTTCTTCAGGTCCAAAAACATCTTCCTCTGGGGGTGGGTCCAAATCTTCCTCTTCCTCTATTAAGAAACCTTGATGCTTTAATTGTAAAACAAAAGGCTATAAGTAATCTGAGCCTAAATGTCCTAAGAAAATCACCAGTACTGCTACTACTTCCCCTAGTGCCCCTAGCAGTAGCAGTAATACCTCCAAGGGTGTAGCTTGGTTCACCTTAGGTACTACAGTGGATTCTAGCCTAGTCAGAGAAGTCACTGAGGCTGTCCTAGTATCAGAGGGTCGCATTGACCTTGCCACTTTGGCTGTCTGGCCTCCTAATATGAGGAAATACAGGCAACCTCCCCTCATTAATGGTATTGAAGCAGAGCTTACAGGGACGCAGATGCCAGTGTCACCATGGTGGCTGAGAAACTGGTGCCATCTGAGCAGATTCTACTTAGGCACACTTACCAAGTAACGAACGCAGATAACATCACTAGGTGCCACCCCACGTCAGTGGTAAACCTCAGCTGGGGGGGGGGGGAGTTACAGGCCCTAAAAAAGTTGTAGTATTCTCATCCATTACTGTAGAGTGTATTATGGGCAATGATTTTGAGACTTCAGCCTGGGCTGAAGTGGAGTTACAGGCCCATGCAGCCATGCTGGGACTCCCTGAAAATGCCTTTGTGACAACTAGAGCACAGGCCAAGAAGCAGGGACAGCAAGGAGCCCTGGAGCCTGAAATAATGGCCCAGACAACTCCTAAAAAAAGAGGAAGGAAGGGTAAGAAATTATCCTCCACCCAGACAGTGAGGATCAGTCTCCTCAGGGAGATGATCTTGCCTCTGGTGAGGAAACTGCCACAGAGGAGCTTGGGCCTGACACGGCAGAGCTTTTGGGAGCAGGGGAACCCTCTAGGGAGGAACTGAATCTGGAGCAGAAATCCTGCCTCTCTCCTGAAGGCCTCAGAAAGCAAGCAGCTGCAGAGGAGGCAGGGGATGTCAGTGGATCCCATAGGATTTACTGGGAAGATAGACTCCTTTATTCTGAGGCTAGGGACCCCAAGCCTGGTGCTACCATGAAGTTGGTTGTTCCTCAGGAGTTTAGGGAATTCCTCTTAACCCTGTCACATGACTTACCCCTCGCAGGATATCTTGGGAAAATCAAAACGTGGGACAGGCTTGTTCCACACTTTTACTGGCCCCACATGTTTAAAGACACCAAGGAGCTTTGTCACTCCTGTGTTACCTGCCAAGCCAGTGGCAAGTCAGGTGGCACTACAAAGCACCCCTTAATTCCACTCCCAGTGGTTGGGGTGCCCTTTGAGAGGGTGGGGATTGATATTGTTGGTCCCCTAGATCCTCCAAAAGCCTTTGGGAGCAGATGAATACTGGTGGTGGTGGACCACACCACCAGATACTCAGAAGCTATTCCCCTTAGGACCACGACAGCTAATGCAGTGGCCAAGGCCCTCTTGGGAATCTTTTCCAGAGTGGGTTTTCCTAAGGAGGTGGTGTCAGAAAAAGGTGAAACTTCATGTCTGGCTAACTGGAAGCTATGTAACATATAAATTCACCACACCCTACCATCCACAGTGCAGTGGGTTAGTTGAAAGATTCAACAAAACCCTCAAAGGTATGATAATGGAACTATCCAAAAACTCAGGAGGAGATGGAATGTCCACCTACCTTGCCTTCTTTTTGCCTACAGAGAGGTTCCACAGAAGAGAGAGGATTAAAGTCCATTTGAACTTCTTTTTGAACATCCAGTTAGGGGTCCACTTTGTCTGGTGAAGGAGGGATGGGCGCAACCTCCTAAATCTCCCAAACTGGACATTGTAGACTTTGAACTGGGCCTACGGACACAAATGGCTGAGTACATGAAGAAGGCCTCTAAAAACCTGGAGGCCAGCTAAGAACTGAAAAGCTATGGCATGACCAAAAGGCTGTTCTGACTGTTTTCCAGCCAGGGCAGAAGTGTGGGTGTGAGAGCCTGTGGCCCCAAGAGCACTCCCAGACAAGTGGAATGGCCCCCATACAATTGTGAAGAAGAAAGGTGAGGTTACATACTTGGTGGATCTAGGCACTCCAAGAACCCCCCATAGGGTGCTTCAAGTGATCCACCTGAAGCCTTACTGCCCCCATGGCAGTGGTAAACCTCAGCTGGGGGGTGGGGGGGAGTTACATGCCCTAAAAAAGTTGTGGTATTCTCATCCATTACTGTAGAGTGTGTTATGGGCAATGATTTTGAGACTTCAGCCTGGGCTGAAGTGGAGTTACAGGTCCATGCAGCCATGCTGGGACTCCCTGAAAATGTCTTTGTGACAACTAGAGCACAGGCCAAGAAGCAGGGACAGTAAGGAGCACTGGAGCCTGAAATAATGGCCCAGACAACTCCTAAAAAAAGAGGAAGGAAGGGTAAGAAATTATCCTCCACCCAGACAGTGAGGATCAGTCTCCTCAGGGAGATGATCTTGCCTCTGGAGAGGAAACTGCCACAGAGGAGCTTGGGCCTGACAGGGCAGAGCTTCTGGGAGCAGGGGGACCCTCTAGGGAAGAACTGAGTCTGGAGCAGAAATCCTGCCTCTCTCCTGAAGGCCTCAGAAATCAAGCAGCTGCAGAGGAGGCAGGGGATGTCAGTGGATCCCATAGGATTTACTGGGAAGATAGACTCCTTTATTCTGAGGCTAGGGACCCCAAGCCTGGTGCTACCATGAAGTTGGTTGTTCCTCAGGAGTTTAGGGAATTCCTCTTAACCCTGTCACATGACATACCCCTGGCAGGATATCTTGGGAAAATCAAAACGTGGGACAGGCTTGTTCCACACTTTTACTGGCCCCACATGTTTGAAGACACCAAGGAGTTTTGTCACTCCTGTGTTACTTGCCAAGCCAGTGGCAAGTCAGGTGGCACTACAAAGCACCCTTTAATTCCACTACCAGTGGTTGGGGTGCCCTTTGAGAGGGTGGGGATTGATATTGTTGGTCCCCTAGATCCTCCAAAAGCCTTTGGGAGCAGATGAATACTGGTGGTGGTGGACCACGCCACCAGATACTCAGAAGCTATTCCCCTTAGGACCACTATAGCTAATGCAGTGGCCAAGGCCCTCTTAGGAATCTTTTCCAGAGTGGGTTTTCCTAAGGAGGTGGTGTCAGAAAAAGGTGAAACTTCATGTCTGGCTAACTGAAAGCTATGTGAAAAGAGTGTGATGTAACGTATAAATTCACCACACCCTACCATCCACAGTGCAGTCGGTTAGTTGAAAGATTCAACAAAACCCTCAATGGTATGATTATGGGACTATCCAAAAACTCAGGAGGAGATCGGATGTCCCGCTACCTTGCCTTCTTTTTGCCTACAGAGAGGTTCCACAGAAGGGAGTGGATTAAAGTCCATTTGAACTTCTTTTTGGACATCCAGTTAGGGGTCCACTTTGGCTGGTGAAGGAGGGATGGGTGCATCTCCCAAACAGGACATTGTAGACTTTGAACTGGGCCTATGGACACGAATGGCTGAGTACATGAAGAAGGCCACTAAAAACCTGGAGGCCAGCTAAGAACTGCAAAAGCTATGGCATGACCAAAAGGCTGTTCTGACTGTTTACCAGCCAGGGCAGAAGGTGTGGGTGTGGGAGCCTGTGGCCCCAAGAGCACTCCCAGACAAGTGGAATGGCCCCCATACAATTGTGAAGAAGAAAGGTGAGGTCACCTACTTGGTGGATCTAGGCACTCCAAGAAGCCCCCATAGGGTGCTTCATGTGAACCGCCTGAAGCCTTACTATGACAGAGCTGATATGAGCTTGCTCATAGCCAATGATGAGGGACAGGAGCAAGAGAGCGACCCACTCCCTGATCTCCTCACCACTGTTGATGGTTCAGTAGATGGAGTAGTCTTTGCTGACTGCTTCACTGACCAGCTTCACTGACCTGCTTCACTGACCAGCTGATTGCAGACAAGTACTCAGTCAGTTCCCAGAACTCTTATCTCTGACACCCAGTCAGGCCACATGGTGTGTCCACGAGGTAGACACAGGTGACAGTCTGCTGTCAAGAGTAAATTCTACAGGTAGCCTGACCATGTCAGAGACTGCATCAGGACAGAGGTCCAGAAGATGCTATAGTTAGGGGTCATTGAGCCTTCAGACAGCCCTTGGGCTTGTCCAGTAGTCCTTGTACCCAAACCTCATTCCCACGGCAGAAAAAGAGAAATGAGATTCTGTGTAGACTACAGAGGTCTCAATGCAATCACAAAGACTGATTCCGATCTAATCCCCGGGGCAGCTAGTTGATACTCTGGCTGCCACCAAGTATCTCAGCACCTTTGACCTGACTGCAGGCTATTGGCAGATCAGGCTCACAGAGGCTGCTAAACCAAAAACTGCATTTTCAACTCTTGGTGGGCACTATCAGTTCACTGTATTGCCCTTTGGATTGAAAAATGCACCTGCCACATTACAGAGGTTGGTGAATCAAGTTCGGGCAGGTCTGGAAGACTTCAGTGCAGCATATCTAGACAATATTGCTGTTTTTAGCTCCACCTGGCAGGATCACCTGGTCCACCTCAGGAGAGTACTTGAGGCCTTGAAAAAGGCAGGCCTCACTATCAAGGCCAGTAAGTGCCAGATAGGGCACAGCAAATTTGTTTACTTGGGCCACCTGGTAGGTGGAGGCCAAGATCAACCTTTACAGAGCAAAATCCAAACCATTAAGGATTGGGTTGCTCCCACTACTCAGACTCAGGTCAGAGCTTTTCTGGGCCTGACTGTGTATAACAGATGATTTGTAAAGGGGTATGGGTCCATTGTGACACCCCTCAATGATTCTACCTCTAAGAGAAAGCCTAAGATGGTAAAATGGACAGTTAGCTGTCAAGAGGCCTTTGATGCCCTGAAGAAGGCCATGTGCTCAGCTCCAATTCTGAAGAGTCCTGTTTACTCCAATACATTAATTGTCCAGACAGATGCCTCTGAGATAGGAATAGGAGCAATTCCAACTTTATTATCTTCACCGCACATACCTGACTCCCCAGCGACGAGCTCGGTTCACTCCGGGATTGTCCTCTGCATGCCCAAGATGTGGCACAGATCCAGCCACATTTCTACACATAGTCTGGAATTGTCCACGTCTGCAGCGGTACTGGCACCAAGTGGTGCTGTCTCTTAGCACAGCGGCCGCGGTGCGAATAGACGTCTCCATAAAGCACTGCCTTCTAGGAGTACTCCCGATACCCAAGAAAGGGACGAAGATGCGTTATAGGCTTGCACTACTAGGACTGGTCCTGGCGAAACGACGGATAGCGATCCACTGGGTACACTCAAGTCCACCCGCATGGAAAAAATGGAGGAATGGCTTATGGGAATGGGGGGTAGCTGAGGAATGTCGTCTTAGAGTAGTGCGGACAGATGACAACGCAGAGAGCGATCTCCTGGAATGGGGGCAAATGTTGACTGAAATGTCCACAACAAATGAGAATGAGACGGGGAGCGCACATAGCACGCAGAGCACCAGGCCCACTCCAACACATCCTGAAACACCGCTGTTACACACGCCCTCTCATACACCATGAACACATGATTCATGAATAAGCTATGAGTGCACCACCAGTTCTCCACTTAGGTTAATCATGTTGTGCCACCTGTCTGTCACTGTCATGAGGGTGGGGGAGGGGGGGAGGGGTTGGATTGGGGGAGGGAACCTAGATTTCTGGTTGGGATTATTGTTTTTCATTTGTTAATTAGGATGTTGGTCCTATAAATAGAAAAATATAAACTGAACTTGCACTGTTATAATGGATGAGTAATACAGCTCACGAAATAGTGAGCTTGTATGTAAACATGATATAACATGTTGACATCACTGACTGTATATTGCTTATAAGATCCTAAACTGGGGCGTGGCCAACGCGTCAAGATGGCGGTCGCACTTTGATAGTGCTCCGGACCCCTCCGTCATCCGCGTTGTGATCTGCTGCCATCGGTGCCCCAAAGACCCCCATTACCTCCTCACCGTGCTTGCCAGAGCCCCGAGCTCCCTGCCTGCCGTTTTTCTGGACCGAGCGGCCACGAGGGAGAGTATCGGCTGAGGCACCGACCGCCGCTCCCCGAGGGATCTAAATGGCGGCGCCCGGCTCCCGGCCTTGAATTTCCAGCGTCGGAGATCCACTGCGGGCCTGGTGACCCCCTGAGGCCCCGAGATACCCTGGACCAGCCGTGAGTCTTGCTGCCTGTGTGAGCGCCCGGCCCCCCCACCTGGCCGTGCTCTATTCTTCACGGGTCGGCCCCAAGGGGAGGTGAGTGGCGCTGGAAGTGGTCCTCGGCCCCCCCGGCATCGGCCGCTGAATTGAGCGGCGGGGCGCCGCGCCTCCGCTTAGCTGCTGTTCCGCCCGGACACGGGCCAGGCCTGACTCGACTCCCTGACTTCAGCAGCAGAAAGACCCGGCATTCCCTGAAGGAGGCGCCACGGATGCCTGCGCCTCGGCCTGCGGTGCGGGCCCTCACCGAGCCATCATATAGACCTCCAGCGGCCTGGGGGAACGAGAGCCATCCGGCCGCCCTACGCCGCCTGCCCTGTGTCCCGCGCCGCGGACCCGGAGATTCCTGGTGCAGCGGAGGTGGCACCCCGCAAGGCCTCCCGGCCCCCCTGCTCTGAGCCTGCCGGTTGCTGTCTGGCTTGCCCTGGGCGCCCTCTGTGTCGGCCGTTGACTCGAGCGGCGAGGGCTGCAGCACTACTCACCTGCTGATCCAACCGGGCTTGGGCCTGGTCCTGATCCGGCCCCTGTTCCCTGAGGAGGGAAGATACGGCACTCCTTGAGGGGATCACCGCTGCCACCCGCATCTCGAGCTGTGGCCGCCTGTACCTCCTGTGGCCTGGGGGAGTGCGACCCACCGAATCGAACCTACACCAACTGTCATGTCTCCGGTGCGGCGGATCCTGAGGCTCCTGAGGTGGCTGGAGTGGCGGCCTGCGCAGCCTCCCGGTGCCCTGTTTCGGACCCACCAGCTGCAGCCTGTGAGGTGGTGTTGGGTGAGTGCTGGGCACCAGTGGTGGGGGTAGGCGGGGGTTCCCTGACCTGACCCCTCCTCCCCCCGAGCTACGCCAGACCGAGCGCACCCCGCCACGTCTCTGAGTGCCGCCTGGGGCGTGAGGTCCAGGCCTGTCCTGCCTGGCCTCTACCTGTCTAGCACACTTGTCCTCCGCATCAGTCTGGCTCCTGCATCGGGCGCCGCTGCCGCGCCTCCGCTGCAACACCGGCTCCCCTACCTCTGACCCAGCGGGATTGCCTCTGGACGCTGGGAGCCCTTCACTTGCGGCTCCGACCCGAGACGGTGCCCAGGACTGGGGCCGGCCGCCTGCGGTCAGCTGTGTGCCTCAGGTGGGAATACCTGGAGGCCTGCTGGTGTCCTTCTTCTTCGGGCGCATATATCGAGCGGTGGGACGCCTCCCCCTTATCCCCTCCTCGCTTGCTGCCTCGGCGGTGGTGCTGTCCTGGTCCACTCCTTGCCCATCTATCCTGGTCTCTGCCTCTGGCCGGTGGTCCCCGGGGCTGCCTCTGCCTCTCCCGCAACCCGTAAAGGGGGGTGAGTTCGGCCGCACTCTTCGAGCGGCGAGGGGTTCACGGACGGGGCCCCCATCTCCCCGACCCCCCCCTCCTCCACCCTGGTGGTACCTTCCAGGGGCAGACGCAGTGGACCCCCCACTGGACCGGCTACCTGTCCGGGCGGCGAGAGGCGTGGTCCACGTCCCTGCTGGGTCTGCGCCCTTTGGGGCCCACAGCCGATTGCCCGTAGGACCAATACTTACCTCTGAGGGAACATCCGAATCCCACGCCAACAACTAAGATGGGCAGAGACCGCGGCCCGAGGACGCCTGCGCCACAGACTCAAACCAAAATGGACCAATTCACTACTGCTGATCGGAGTCCGCCCCGGGGGGTGTCGGGCGGCCCGCCCCTGGCTGGAGGAGATCTTTCGACCATCCTGCAGGCGATTGGCACATCCCAGGCCTCGGTGGAGAGTAAAATCGGTGAGGTGAGGGTTGACGTGGCCCTTATCCGCCAGGATCTCCGCAATGCCACGGCGAGATTGTCGGAGGCAGAGTCACGCATCTCCACGGCTGAGGACGACCTGGGCCAGTTGAAGGTCCAGGTGGCCCGCCTACAGGCTCAGACATCGGAGCTGCACCGCCACGCCGAGGACGCGGAGAACCGCTCGAGGCGGAACAACCTGCGCCTCATAGGTTTTCCTGAGGCAGTCGAGCAGGGACGCGCGGACGTCTTCGTAGAGACCTGGATCAAGTCATGGATCCCCAAAGATGCTCTCTCACCATGGTTCGCCATTGAGCGTGCACACCGCTCCCTGGCGGCCAAACCTCCCCCCAGATCCCCGCCACGACCTATTATCATCAGAATTCTTAATTTCCGGGACAGAGACGCTATCCTGAAAGAGGCTCGAGTTCACGGTCCCCTAGAATACCAGAACAATACTATAATGGTTTTCCCAGACTACACGAAGGACGTTCAGGCTCAGCGCCACACGTATGCCGAAGTCAAACAAAAACTCCGCAACCTGGGCTTGCGCTATGGGCTCCTCTTCCCGGCCCGCCTCAGAGTCATTTTCCAGGACAAGGCACTCTTCTTTGATACACCGCAGGCGGCGTGGACATGGTTCACGGAGGAGCGGCCCCTACGGCCCCATCCCACGTCCTCCCCCCCATGTATGGCCCTTCCCGAGCCCTGTCCTCTTCCCCCAAACAACAAAGGAGGTGCAACCGATCTCGTAAGAAGGGGGAACGTCGAGGGGACCGCTCGAGATCACCCGGAGCTGCTTCACAGTCACGGTCTGCCTCTGGGGCTCCTCTGATCTTGGATGAGCACAGCCGGGCCAGCTCACTGAGTAACTTGCACCATGAACAAGATTCAACCTCGCTGCTACGCCCGGCCCTTTCCGATTCAGACCTATCCCGAAGTCCTGCGCTCCGTGACTCTGGGCAGGATGCTGGACTCTGAGTGTGGGGCCTCATGGGACCAGAGCAACGCCAAACTTATGGGACTCGTGGCAGCAATAATCAACCATCGATACTGAACTATCCGACTTCATGGAGGGGTCCATCGCCATCACCACGACTTTCCCAGCTAACCGTTTTAGTGTAGCTTCTTGTTTTTGAACTGGGCGACAGATGCTTCACGTTTGGAAGTATAGGGTGGGGGTGTTGGGAGGGGGTTGGGGATGGGGGGGTTGCTGCCCTTCATTTTCTGTTCGTTCTGACTCCGTTTGAGTCACTGTTCACAGCATTGTTTGCGCAGAAAGTCTTTGTTTTTTCAGACAGCCTAACGCACGTATATTCACACTTTCACGACCTGGGTCATTCCATCCAGCGCCAGCCCCATTCCTTTCTCACAACCGAGACATGCCGTCTCACCCGAGGCCTGGGCCTCTTCCAGCTCTTTTCTCCCTTGGCCACCTGTTTTCTAGATGCCAGTCCTAGGTAGGTCCCTCCACATCTTGTCGTGGAACGTCAACGGGCTGCTAGACCGTATCAAACGCACTGCCATCCTCAAAAGCGCCCAACGTCACTCCCCCAATATACTTCTTCTCCAAGAGACACACCTCCTGGGAACCCAATGCTCTTTCCTTGCCCGATATGGCTTTGATAGGGTCTGGCACTCGGGCTTCACACGGGGATCTCGGGGGGTGGCTATCCTGACTCGGCGTGGGCTCCCCTTCGCCCCTACGCAGGTAAGGACTGATACACAGGGCCGCTATGTGGCCCTCTCCGGTCGGATTGAGGGTCAGGTCTTCAACCTCCTTTCCACATACATTCCTCCGGCCACACTTCCCTCTACTCTCCAACACCTGACGGAGGTAATCTCCGCCCTTCCCCAAGGACACACCATAATAGGGGGGGACTTTAACGCTGTATTGCAGCCGGCCCTCGACGCCATGGGGGATCCCTCCTCGTCACGCCTTGCCTGTTCGAAACGACTACTGGACTGGTCGTCTACCCTCAGTTTGTGTGACGCATGGCGGATCTGGCACCCCCGTAGGAACACGAGGGCACCACATTGCGATCCCCATCAAGCTGCACAGCCAATCTCCAACGAATCCAATGAATTAAATTCATGATAAACTTTTCAATTATTCCTCAATTTTATCCAATGTTATTCATCCTTTTTTCACCCTTTGTTTTCAATTCATTTTACTCATTTTCGTTTTTGTTCATTGCTGTTCATAAAGACACAGGAGAATGACTGTTTCCACATGCCACGCTTTATTTAAAATCACCCAATGCATTTCGGGAAAATCCCTTCTTCAGGGGCATCTAAAATACAAACAATTAATCATCATCAGTTCCATCATAGTACTTGAAATACAATGAACATGCCAAACACAACCATGTTTCCGAAATGTTTAAACTATGCAATAGTGCTACTTTCAATCCCGATTGCTCATATATTTCTGCAGTCATAACTTAAAGCGCTAATCCATGTGGAATATCAACTAGCCATGCTCCTCATATATCTGAAATCCAGGCATCCATAATGTTAAAAAGTTCCTGACCTTCTATTCACCCCTGGGGCCTGTCTTTATCTTAATTGTAAAAGCGCTCTGCAACCTCAAAAGTGCCCAACGTCACTCCCCCGATATACTTCTTCTCCAAGAGACACACCTCCTGGGAACCCAATGCTCTTTCCTTGCCCGATATGGCTTTGATAGGGTCTGGCACTCGGGCTTCAAACGGGGATCTCGGGGGGTGGCTATCCTGACTCGGCGTGGGCTCCCCATCGCCCCTACGCAGGTAAGGACTGATACACAGGGCCGCTATGTGGCCCTCTCCGGTCGGATTGAGGGACAGGTCTTCAACCTCCTTTCCACATACATTCCTCCGGCCACACTTCCCTCTACTCTCCAACACCTGACAGAGGTAATCTCCGCCCTGCCCCAAGGACACACCATAATAGGGGGGGACTTTAACGCAGTATTGCAGCTGGCCCTCGACGCCATGGGGGATCCCTCCTCGTCACGCCTTGCCTGTTCGAAACGACTACTGGACTGGTCGTCTACCCTCGGTTTGTGTGACGCATGGCGGATCTGGCACCCCCGCCTGAAGCAGTACACTCACACCTCAGCGGCCCACCATACCCACTCCCATATTGACCTGCTCCTCCTTCCTGCCACAGATTGCCAGCTAGTTTCTGATGTCTCTATTCTCCCACGGGGAATCTTGGATCACTCCGCTATCTCTCTTCACCTGGGACACACCTCCGGGGGCCCGCGCTCGGTATGGCGGTTCAACGCGTGGTTTCTGCAGGACGCGGACCTCAGGGACACGCTTGCGGTGGAGCTGAAACACTATTTCCTGACTAACACGGGATCGGTCTCCTCCGCGGCCACGTTGTGGGAGGCCGGCAAAGCCACCCTGTGTGGGGTGGCTAGAGGCCTGGTCCATGCGAAACGGGACCATGTTGACCCAACTCGAGACACAAGCCGCACAGCTTGAGATGACCTCGGAAGACACAGAGGAGGCCTGCTCAGCTAGACAACTGGCGATGCTCCGTGACGAGATCTGCCAGATCTCTCTGGATTTGGCCAAGATGCTCTGGCGCTCCTCCGTGGCACGTGTCTACGGATGGGGTGACAAAAATGGTAAGCTGCTTCATAATCTGGTCTCCTACCCCAAAGCGAATAGAATTATTCCTGAAATCTGAGATGCCGTCGGTACCCACCACTGTACCTCAGTGGCTATCGCCCAAGCCTTCGCGGACTATTATTCACAGCTCTATTCTGCCCGGACCCCCGGGGCCTCCCTAGCCGACCTGCTGGGGGGAACCGGAACCCACCTCCCTTGCCTGCCCCAGGCCGCCTCGGTGGACCTTGATCTTCCCCTTACTCCTGAGGAGATCCAGGGCGCTATCTCCTTACTCAATTCTGGGAAGACGCCGGGACCTGACGGCTTTCCGCAGGAATATTACGCGACTTATCGTGACGTGTTGGTCCCTCACCTGGCCGACCTTTTTAAACAGGTGGTAGAGTCGGGCTCTTTCTCCCCTGAGACCGACGTGGCCACCATCGTGGTCATTCCGAAAACCCACCCACCTTCCCTTTCCTGCGCAGAGTACCGCCCAATCTCGCTCATCAATACTGAAATGAAAATCTTCACTACTGTGTTGGTGCAGCGTCTTTGCCCCTTGCTGCACGAGCTGATCCATCCAGACCAATGCGGTTTCATGCCCCCTCGCGGCACTCAACATTGTATACGGCGCCTCCATCTTGCCCTAGCTCATCGCCACCTGCTCACCCCGTACTTGGCCCTACTCCTAATAGACTTTGAGAAGGCCTTTGATACGGTTGATTGGGGCTACTTAGAGGATGTATTGGCCACGATGGGCTTCGGCCCCCACTTCCGACGCCTCAGCCGAGTCCTGTACTCGAGGCCTATGGCAAAGGTCCTGACCAACGCGTTTTCTCAGAAACATTCCCCATCCGTAGAGGCACCCGTCAGGGATGCCCCCTCTCGCCGCTTTTATTCGCGCTGGCAATGGAACCGCTGGCGTGCCTCATACGACGCGACCCTCAAATCAAAGGGTGGTCCTGGGACCCTCATCAGATTGACAAAATTGCCCTCTACGCGGACGATGTCCTGCTTTTCCTGGCCGACCCGGAGACCTCCGGCCCACGCTGTCTGGAGGTGCTTCGGAAGTTCGAGACAACTCCGGGTCTGCGCCTAAACCCGACGAAATCCACCTTGGTCCCCCTTCACCCCTCAAGAGCCTGCTTTGATTGGCAGTCCTCGATCCCCCTGCGGAGACAATCATTCAAATATCTTGGGATTTGGATAACCCTGCTTCCCGAATTAGAGTGGGCTCTTAACCTCACGCCCCTGGTCACAAAAGCAAAATCCGACCTTAAGCGTTGGCAATCCCTCCCGCTCAACCCCCTGGGCAGAGGGGCACTTTTTAAAATGATGATCCTCCCCCGTTTTTTATACGTCCTCCAAAATATCACTTTCCATCTCCCAGGTAGCTGGTTCCGTGAGTTTGACGGGGTGCTCACCAAGTTTCTGTGGGGGAGTGGGAGACCACGTAAGGCCTTGACCCGCTGTCGGATACCTCCCTTTGATGGGGGTATGGGTGTGACCAACCTTCACCTCTATTACCTGGCCACCCGAATCATTGTCATCCATGACTGGTTTGCTGGAGGCTGGTCCGACCCGGCCTACCGGACTGAACTCAGGACCATGGACTTCCCACGGATTTTAACCTACCTGTACGGGACCCCCATTCCGCTGACCATCCCACCAATCACCAGAGCGGTCCTCACAGCCTGGCGCACTGCTTTGCGTCACACGCAATGGGATAAGAAACTCACTCGACACACGCCATTGTGGCATGGTACATGGCTACGCGAAGTATCGGCTCTCTGAGGGTTCCAGCGATGGGATCGGATCGGGATTACACTCCTTGGGGACATTTGGGTGGGAGACCACATTCAGGCTTTCTCTGACCTGCAACAACGCTACTCCCTTCTCCCCACTCAATTCTATAAATATTTGCAACTTCGTCACGCCCTTACTACACACGTCCCACCTGGTACCTCCATCCCTGAATTTAATCCGTTAGAGGCTCAGGTTATGATGGGCAATCTGGGTAAAGGGGGGGGTGTCACGAATATATCGCTCCCTCGTGAATAATGGCCCTGTCACCTTAGATGCATTGAGGACCCGCTGGGAGGGATGGGTGGGTCCCCTGGAGGAGGAGGACTGGCGAGACGCCCTGATGGCTCCCAAGAGCCTGACATGCTCTTCAAAACTGCGCCTCATCCAGCTGTATTACCTCCACACGGCATATCTCACCCCTACACGCCTACACAGGGCGGGTCTGCGCCCCTCACCGGATTGCACACGTTGCAGCCAGGCCCCGGCCGATTAGTTCCATATGGTCTGGCTGTGCCCTGATCTCACCTCCTTCTGGGCGGGTATTGAAACTGAACTCACAACCTCTTTGGGGTGGCAGGTCCCACATGATCCCATCCGTCTCCTTCTAGGGGTGTTTGACGGCTTAGATGGTTCTCGAGCTGACAAGTGTTTCTTGGGCACGGCATTGGCTGTGGCCAAACGAGACATAGCGGTGGCCTGGTCGCAGGCAAAGCCTCCCACTGTACGTAAGTGGCGCCGAGGGGTGGACTGGTGCGCGACCCAGGAAGAGCCTCTTTTCGAGGCCCGGGGCTGCCCTGAGAAGTTTGAAAAGGTATGGGGCAAATGGCTGGACATGCTGGGCTGAACTTTATGCAGATTTCCCACTTGCTTTGTTGTTTTATTTTACGTTCAAGAGAGCCACTACAAGGACTTTGTATTCTGAATGGGCCATCTTATTATCTGTCGTTGATGGACACTGATGTATCGTGCATTTTCTCGCTGTCTTCCTATGTTTTTGCTCCTATAAATGCTAATAAAATTGATTATCAAAAAAAAAAGATCCTAAACTGTACATGTATGTCCCTTGTACTCGATGCAGTGGAAGCGGTTTTAATAAAAACAAGTTTAAAAAAAATATATATTAAAAGGAATAGGAGCAATGCTCTCCCAACTTAATGAAGAGGGACAGGATCAACCAGTAGCTTTTATAAACACTAGCTTGACCCCAGAGAGAAACGTTGCTCAGCCATTGACAGGGAGGCCTTTGCTGTGGTCTGGGCCTTGAAGAAGTTGAGGCCATACCTGTTTGGCACTCAATTCATTGTTCAGACAGACCACAAGCCCCTCTTATGGCTTAAACAAATGAAAGGTGAAAACCCAAAACTTTTGAGGTGGTCCATTTCCCTACAGGGGATGGACTTCTCAGTGGAACATAGACCTGGGAGTAACCATGCCAACGCAGACGGACTTTCCAGATATTTCCACTTAGAAAATTAAGACTCAACTAGGCAAGGTTAGTCTTATCTTCTTTGGTTTGGGTGGGGGTTATGTAGGAAAGTAGGATCTTTCTGACATGGTTGCCCTCACTTTTTGCCTGGTGTCAGTGTGTTTAGACTGTAGTACACTCCCTTAAATTGACTTGTAAGTACTTTGTACATCCCACAATTGATTGGCATACTGGTGTACCCCTGCAAGTCCCTAGTATATGGTACTAAGTTACCAAGGGCATTGGTACACCAGAGGTCTCCCATGGGCTGCAGCATGTATTATGCCACCCATGGGAGCCCATGCAAACTGTGACTACAGGCCTGCCATTGCAGCCTGTGTGAAATGGTGCATGCACCTTTCGCTCCAGATATAAGGCTTACCTTACATCCTGGTCACTGCACTTAAAACCTATAAGTCATCCCTAAGGTAGGCCCTATAGCCCAAGGGCAGGGTACATGGGGGCATATTTACGTTCCCTGGCGCATCCCTGCATATCAGCAGGGATGCGCCAGGGAAAATGCGTCACGCAAGTTTACCCTTGCGCCACGTCCGATGCGCCGCATTTACAATGCGGCGCATCGTGGCGCAAGGATAAGCAGATGCGTGACGCATCTGCCGGCGTAAGGTTGGCGCAGTGCTGAAGTTGTGTCGCAATCGCGACGCAACTCCAGCACTGTTCCAACCTTCCCTATCCCCAACATGGTGCGTCAATCCTTACGCCTGCTTGAAGCAGGCGTAAGGATTTGACGCACCAGCGTCGGAAAAGTGACTGCGTGAAATCTTGTAGATTTCACTACGTCACTTTTCCAAGGCGTTCCTGCGCCGGAACGCCCCCTGCGCCGGTACGCCCACATGAAACCTGACGCAGGTTTCATGTGGCGCAGGGGTTTACTACGTGACGCATCTCCCTAGATGCGTCACGTTGTAAATATAGCGCAACGCGGCGCATGGTTTGCGTCGCCGCTGCGTCACATGCGTGACGCAACGGCGGCGCAAAAGTGGCGCAAGGGGCTTGTAAATATGCCCCATGGTACTAAGTGTAAGGGTGTCCTTGCATGAGCAGAGGCACCCCTACAAATCCTGGACTCCATTCTCTGGGCTTTGTAAGTGCGGGGAAGCCATTTTAACATATGTAGGGGACACTAGCAAACTCGAGAAGTCCAACTACATAATTGGTTCACCTAACCTGGTCATGTTTGGTATCAGAACACATAGGAACCTCATTTGGTGCCAATTCAAGCTGCACAGCCGCGTCGCTGAATGAATCCAATCAATCAAATGCTTATTCTTTATTCTGCTTTTGATCCTTATTTTACTCAATTTCTTTTTCACCAGTTTTTTCAACAATCTTCAATTCATTTTACTCATTCCAATATAATGCGAAGTAGTTCACATAAGCACAGGAGGCGTGATGGTTTCCAAATGCCACGTCTTTATTAAAAATTACCCAATGCATTTCGGGAATGATCCCTTCATCAGGGGTATCTAAAATATAATAATTAATGGCCATTAGCATTGTTGTTACACATCAAAATCGATGACAACTTTACTCAATACATTGTGTAAAAATCCCTCAAAGCTGATCTTTGAGGGATTTTGGGAAACGTAGTATTGAGTTTCACAAAGTGAGATCGTGGGTGAGCACGGAATTTGAGAGTCTGTCGTTCAGTTTAGTTGTGGTCTCCGAGCATTGATACACGTGACCAATCACCTGGTGGCAGTCGGGGAGTTGAGATAAGTAGTCGTGTCAGTTAGAAGCAGTGGATTTTATCACCCTGGAGAGGGAGACGAGTGCTTCGGCACTCCTGGAAATGTTACCGCGATGAAATACATTTAAACACACTTGCTTAAGAAGAGTCGGCATCAAGCGAGTTTGGGTCGTTCTATAATGGACGTTAACCAATATATGTCACGGTAAGCGCTTTCAAGACGTAGTTGTTTAAGGGATTGAGGAAGTGCCTTGAATTAATACGTGAGAGGCGTTTAGCCTAGTTCAAGAGGTCTTCCTTTATATTAGTGGCAATTGCAAAAAATGCGGAAGGTCACGAAAGGGGATCGCTGCTTTAATTTAGCGAACGACTTTTGTTGTTGATTTGCAGTTTGTTATAAACTTAGCATGCACAATTGATATATAGAAAATATTTAGAGCACAATGTATTGAGTAAAGTTGTCATCGATTTTGATGTGTAACAACAATGCTAATGGCCATTAATTATTATATTTTAGATACCCCTGATGAAGGGATCATTCCCGAAATGCATTGGGTAATTTTTAATAAAGACATGGCATTTGGAAACCATCACGCCTCCTGTGCTTATGTGAACTACTTCGCATTATATTGGAATGAGTAAAATGAATTGAAGATTGTTGAAAAAACTGGTGATAAAGAAATTGAGTAAAATAAGGATCAAAAGAAGAATAAAGAATAAGCATTTGATTGATTGGATTCATTCAGCGACGCGGCTGTGCAGCTTGAATTGGCACCAAATGAGGTTCCTATGTGTTCTGTTACATTGTAGCGCCATTGGGCGGAGCGTGAATCAAGCAGGCACGCCTTCATAGTTCTGAAACAGTTAAGCCTTCAAATAAACTGAGATTACGTCGGTGTGCATCTCACTACCCACGTTTTTCATTGCATGTTTGGTATCAAACATTTTGGAATCCTGCAACTACACCAATTCCAATGTTAGCTGCATGATCCCATGTACTGGGGGACTCCTTAGAGGACCCCCCCATATTTATCTGTGTAGCTTTGCAGGGTCTGCATGCAAGTCAGTGCTGCCGCCAACCTCAGACACTGTTCTGCCTTCCTGCTGATGAGCCTAACTCAGCCAGGGAACAGTAGAACAAAGGATTTCCTGTAGAGAAGAGGTGTAACCACCTCTCCTTTAGAATTATGTGTCTCTGGGCTAGGGTGGGGGTGCTTCTGAGTGCCACCAGACTGCTTTGAAGGTCACATTTGGTGCCCTCCTTGCATAAACCGGTTTGCCCCAGTCCAGGAACCCTTGGCTCCCGCTCTGGCGCGAAACCACACGAAGGAGAGGGGAGTGTCTACTCCCCTGTCCATCTCCTCCCCCAGGGAGGTGCCCAGAGCTCTACCAGGTGGCCACCTGATTTTGCCTTCTTGAAAGCAAGAAAGGCAGAGGCCCCTGGGAGCATCTGACTGGTCAGTCTACTTGAGTAGCATCCCTGACCCCCTCTGATAGGTGGGTCACCGAAGAAGCTGTCCAACTCCTTCCTGGGTTACTTAAGGACTCCCCTGAGGGAGGGACCCTAGATTCGTCTGAACAAGGATTCCAGTGCAAGACTCGTCTTCTGGATCCTCCACAAGACTCTTCTGCTCCTGGACACTGGACTCTGCTGTAGGGCTGTGCCGGACTCAAGACAAGACTGCTTCTGGTTGGAAGGCTCCTACTGCAACTTTGTCTCTGTGCTTTGCAACTATCCTGCAACATCCGTGATCGTGCATCCTTCAGAGTCACAAGAACTCTGTGTGCATTAAGGACAGCTGGAAGGAATCTCCCTTGGAGTGAAGGAGTCACTCCTCTGCAGCCGCAGGCAACGTAACGTCGATGTCAGATCTGTGGATCCTGCTGTCCCACGGACTCTTCAAAGCTCTACAACACAGGTGGTGGATTAGTAATTCTACTGAGGCCTGGACTGTCTTTTGTGCAATTTGGAAGACTGCAATCCCTTGTGGAGCTGCTGGAACTGTGTCCCTGTGCACTGCATCTGTCTGCCGTTGCCAAGGCTTGTTGACTCTCCAGTCCAAAGATCTTCAAGCTCCAAGAAGCCCCAGCATCAAGCATCACCCTGCTCCAAAAGCGACATCCTCCTTGCATCTCCTGTGATGTGGGCCTCCATCCTTTTTGTGCTGCTGAAGCCTCCCTGCGACTCCCTGTGCCTGCTGCCAGAGGATTCCTCTGCGGACTTCCATTGATTCCTGCTGGCTCTCCTGTTTGCTGAGGGCCAGCCCTAACTTACTTGTGGTGGGTAAGTTCCCTGGACGTTGCTGGTCCTCTTTTCTGCAACTCTTCTTGCAACACATCTTCTGCATTTGGCAAGGCTTGTTGGTGGTCCTGCTGGCCACTGACCCTCCTGCAATTCGTCAACCTTCGTTGAACAGCTCATGAGTGGCTCCTATGTTCCTACATCATCACCGGGGCTCCACAGCTGCAACTCCAAGACCTCCATCCTACCATGAAGTACCCCCAAGAAGGGTGGGCTTTGTGCTCCTGAATCTCCTGGATGATTCCGGGTGGTTTGGACTCTGTCTCCTCTCTCCTCAGGTGCTCCTCATCCGGAATCCATGCCTGGGTTCCACAGACTTGGTCCACGGGTCACGGTAACAGCTGGACTTCTGAAGATCCCCATTGACTTCAACGGGCGGTTCCCACACCACGTCACACCTATGCACCCGGGCTCCCTGGTGTAGGTATCCTGCTTCTCTGGGTATCCACGAGTGGGAGTGCTCTCCAACCTTCCTGCTTCCAAAGGGTTTCCTTGGGGTCCTCTGGGAATTGTTTTGACCCTATTTGGGCATATATATATCCTATGATAAAGGCAGGTGGTTCTCATTTGTAGTAGTTTATTGGTCCTCTGGGAAGGGTCTTGAATCCTGAAAATCCTAACCACGACTTCCCATGTTAACCTATAGACACTGACATGGGGTATCACCTCTGCACCCGGGCGCCTAGGGACTCCCAGTTTTTTACCTTTGGTGGTTCTGTGCTTCCCCTGGCCTACAGATCCTTGGGTGGTAGTCTTGGTTAGGTACCCCTTTCGCATTCCACTTATATGGTTTGGTTCCCCATAGGTGCCCATGTGTTTTATATGCTTTACTTACCTGTTTTGCTGATGTATTTGTTGTGTATGCATATCTCCGGGTAGGAGACATACCAAAGTAGTTTAGTCTTGGTGTGCAATAAATACTACTGTATTTTTCTAACAGTGGTGTGCTTCTTTCTTGTGTAAGCATCACTGACTGACTTGTGGTATAAATGCACCCGCTTTACACCCTCCTGGATAAGCCTTAGCTGCTCTACACAGCTACCCCTTGAGAGCTTTTGTTATCAGGGATCTCTTACACTATCTGTAAGGGTTGCCTGGCCTTAGTGCAGGGTGTATCACCAATAGGTGTACACCATATACTGAGCCAGCCTCCTACACTCTTATAGTTTTTTCACTTATCCGGTGAGGCGTGGGTGCGAGCCCCGTGGGGCTCTAGCTCTGGCTCTAAACGCTTGGCACCCGCTGGGCGCATCCCACTCCGGGGACAGTGGCAGGTGGGGAGTTTGATTGGGGTGGTACACCTGTCAAACGATAACACATGTGTCCTAAGGCAAGCTCACGGAGGACAGAAACCTCCAGCGGAGCAGAAGAGCAAAAGCTTGCTTGATCTCAATTTTCAGTATGAATACAGAGCACGAAAGCGGGGCCTCACGATCCTTCTGACGTTTTGGGTTTCAAGCAGGAGGTGTCAGAAAAGTTACCACAGGGATAACTGGCTTGTGATGGGCAAGCGTTCATAGCGACGTCTCTTTTTGATCCTTCAATGTCAGTTCTTCCTATCATTGTGAAGAAGAATTCACCAAGCGTTAGATTGTTCACCCACCAATAGGAAACATGAGCTGGGTTTAGACCATCGTGAGACAGGCAAGTTTTACCCTACTGATGATTTGTTGTTGCAATAGTAATCCTGCTCAGTACGAGAGGAACTGCAGGTTCAGACATTTGGTGTATATGCTTGGCTGAGGAGTCACTAGGGCAAAGCTACCATCTGTGGGATTATGATTGAACGCCTCTAAGTCAGAATCCCCCCTAAAATGTGACAATACCGCAGTGCCGTGGAGCCTCGGTTGGCATGGGATAGCCAGCCTGTTGGGCCAGTGCATAGAGCCGCTCACTTGGGGACCGGAGCACGGACGGAAGGGGGCCGCCTCCATCGCCCTTAGTGCAGCGCATGTTGTGGGGCACCCGGTGCTAAATCATTTGTGGACAACCTGATTCTGGGTCAGGGTTTCATAAATAGCAGAGCAGCTATCTCAATATGATCTATTGAAAGTCATCCTCTAAGCCAAGCTTTTCCCTCCATCCGCGGGTGCCCACGGAACCCCTCCACCACACCTGGGGAGGGTCTCTCTACCGCCAGGCCGGTGGCAGGGATGTGGATGGGGAATGTGGGGCCGTGGGAGGCTGCCTCCACCACATGCTGACCGGCACGGAGACCTTCCCCTCCCACCCTTCGCAGCCAGGTGTAGGGACGGGAGCATGATCCCTTGTGGGCCAGCAGGGTGACCAAATGGCTGGACCGGGATCCCCTACTCCAGCACAAGTCACTGGGAGACAAGCAACCCGGGGAAGGAGCCTCCTGAGCACCAGATTCAGAGTGCATGGCCACTTTTGTCGTCATCGGACTGCCGTGTGACTGGGTCCTGGGTCAGGTTGCCCTGGGCCATCTGGTCGCTGGGCCATCTGGTCACCAGGCTGTGCGACCAGATGTCCCAGAGGGCTGAGCAACCAGATGGCCGGCCAGCCAGTCGGCGGGCCAACTCCAACTTATGTCCCCCCCTGGGGTTCTGTAACCCCCCACTTTGTAGGGGCTTAATAGTTGAGGAAAATGGGCTTCCCAGGCAGGCCCGTGAGGAGAGGATGCCTGGGCTTAACCCTCCTTGGGTCCCCGGGCTCCAGGAAGGTGGACGGCCCCCACCCACCCAAGTCAGCACCCTGAGCCCACGGTATGGTGGTGACAGCCAGTACCCAGGGCAGGGTGGCTGCAGTTCGGGGAGGACTCTCTTGCTCCCCCACTTGGTTTGGGGTAAAGAGTGGAGCCCAGCCCTGCATGAAGTGATACGCAAACAAATGATGGACGGAATGCTGAATGAATCATACATTCACCCCCAGTCAACAGATCTGGGTTAAATCCATTGTTCTTCTGCTCACTACGCCACCACAGTTTGGACCCAGCTATATGTAAATCAGTCTTGACCCTGTGCCTCATGGGAACAGTCCAGCCCGAACTGCCAAGCCAGGTCCTCCCTGGACCGGAAACAAGCATTCTGGGACCGGTTTCGGGGTATTACCCCTCATCAGCCAGGCTAGCTTGGTTCCAGTGGCAAAGTGAGCAAGGGACAGACATCTGGGCATACCCATCACACTTAGGGCGAAAAGTGATACGCAAACAAATGATGGACGGAATGCTGAATGAATCCATCGTTCTTCTGTACACTACGCCACCCCAGTTTGGACCCAGCTATATGCAAATCAGTCTTGACCCTTGATAGCTGGGTCCAAACTGGGGTGGCGTAGTGAGCAGAAGAACAATGGATTTAACCCAGATCGTTTGACTGGGGATTAATGTATGATTCATTCAGCAATCCGTCCATTATTTGTTTGCGTATCACTCAGCCCTGCATGAAAGCCAAGCCCCCAGGGTGCCGAGCTGGAACACGAGCCTGGGAGAGCTCCATGAAGCCCTCAGCAGACGCATGGGCCCGGTCTTGAATGGCAGCAATTATCGATGTCCCGCGGCATCCTTGAGGTACCGTCAGCAGGCCTGGCGCAATGCTTAGCTTTCTTCTAGGAACGAGCGTGGCCTGGCAAAGGGGAAGCTGCAGGCCTAAGAAGCCATCTCCCACATTCTCTAGCAGAGAGGGAGGCCGTGGTCGCGCACTCAGTCAGAATTCCGGATGGGGCCTGGGTTCCATGCAACGGCCCTCTGTGCCGCCAAGCGCGATGAGCAGGGGAAATGGGCTCCGCGGTCACAGACAGGTGGCTGTGCCCAGGGATGGTCCAGACCGGACTTTGGACGATCGGGCATGGTTGGGCCTATTTGGCGACTTTGGGCTGCTTCGTTGGAAACACCTGACCGTGGACCTGGTCAGGGCTTCCGAGCAACAGAGCGGACAGAACGGGGCTCCGCAAGGTCAGGGCACCAGAAGGCCCAGGTTTGCGAGGCCACTAGGGCACTGGGCTCCCTACCCCGGCCTGCGGTGTCTTAAAGGGGATGTTGCCCCTTTGTGGCTGGGTTCAGAGGATCTGAAGGGGCCCCTGGACCCTGCTGGGCCTTGGGGTGGGTGCCCTGGTCCCAGGCTCTATTCTCTAGCCTGCCACCTGGCAAGCAGTCTGGGCAGGGGTCCCGCCAACCCAGAGAGGCTTCCCCTGCTTGGCTGGGTTCAGAAACACAGTCTGGGCTCTGGGACAGGGCTCTGGCATGCCCTGGATTTCACCCCCCCGCCCTGGGGCCCGTCCTGCGGCCCACCATGTGGCAAAGTGCCCGGGACTGGGTCCCGTGAGCCAGGGGAGGACTCCCCTGTGCGTCCGGGTCCAAGAGCTCCGACCGGGTCCTCAGGGCGGGCGCTCCCTCCCTGGGCTCTGTCCTCCAGCCTGTCGCACCACCGAGGGCCCGGGACAGGGGTCCGTCGGGCCCGGGGAGGCTTCCCCCGCTTTGCCTGCATGTTAGGGTGCCTGCAGGCCTCAGGTCAGAGGTCCGTCAAGGCCCCCCTCACAGTCCCGTGCCTGAGGCCCAAGTTCCCGTCCACTCCAAGGACAAGCGGAAGCCCTTTCGTTAAGGCTGAGCGCGACCAGTTGGCCGTCCTCTGAGCCCGGCCATTTGTCACTCTGTGCCCTTCAGCCATCTGGTCACCCGCAATGCTTTCCAATGGCGCGTCCAGATGGCCGGGCTGCCCTGGAAGTCCTGATGAGGGTTCATTTGCTTCCTCAAGCCCAGCCCGGGCTCCAGGAGGTCGGGTGCTTTCGCGCCTTCGGTCCCCTCTGTTACTCGGGGCTCGCGGGTTACAAGAAAGTGGGGTAGCCTTCCTCCAGGTTACTAGGGACAGGGTACTCTGGACCCTCCTGTGTTCTGGCGGTTCTCATCCAGCAATCAGATGGCCTAGGACTGGGCCCCTGTGGCCCAGGGATGGGAGCCCCCATTCTGATCTCCGTCCTCAGGCCTGCCACATGTCGGAGTGCCCGGGGCGGGGTTCCACAGGCCTGGGGAGGCCTCCTCAGGGCTGACTTTACTTTGAGTACCTAAACAAGTGAGGTATCATTTTTATCAGGATACCAAGGGGAACGCTGGGTGGTAGGAAATTTGTGCGGCACGGTTATCCCACAACTTTTCCACACAGAAATGTGAGGAAAGCGTGACTTTATAGCTAAAATTGAGGTTTTCAGGGCATTCTGGGTAATAAAACACTGGAGGATCCATGCAAGCCACACCGCCAGCCAAGCTCCATCCATGCACACTGCTAGCCAAGCACCATCCACGCACACCGCCAGCCAAGCTTCATCCAGGCACACCACCAGTACACTTCCAGCCAAGTGCCATCCACGCACACCGCCAGCCAAGCGCCATTCATACACACCACCAGCCAAGCGCCATCCATGCACACCGCCAGCCAAATGCCATCCATGCACATCACCAGCCAAGCGACAGTCCATGCACACCGCCAGCCAAGTGCCATCCACACAGACCACTAGCCAAGTGACAGTCGACGCACACTGGCAGCGAAGCTCTAGTCCACACACACTGCCAGCCAAGCGCAAGTCCACACACACAGACAGTAAGCCAAACTCCAGTTCACACACACACAGAAACTTTCACTAGTGTCTAGTGGTTTTCTGCCACCCTTGGGGGCAGATGAGCCTAAAAATATTGCTGATCTGCCCCCAAGGGGGGCAGAAACGGCCAAAATATGTGCCCAAAAAAAGGGGAGAGACCCTTGCCCAAGGGGCTGCTCCTTGACATGCCCATAAACATATCTCTGGTGCCTAGTGGGCTTTCTGCTCCCCGGGGGGGCAGAAAGACTGTGGCTATTTTTTTGGGGGTGGGTGAGAGCATTGGCATGCTCATTCTGGGCAGACCCCACCCCTAACATACAAACAAAAAAGTCTGTGGTGCCTAGTGGGCTTTCTGCACTCCCGGGGGTGCACATCAAGAGCTATTGTCCCCATATGCCCCCCAGGGGGGCAGAAAGACTGTGCCCATTTTTTTTTTAGTGGGTTGGGGGCATTGGCATGCCCATACCCCCTACGCTGGGTAAAAAAAATACTCCCTGGTGCGTAGTGGGCTTTCTGCCCCCCCAACCCAAGGGGTCAGATCGGGGGCTATTGCCCCCATCTGCCCCCCATGGTGGGGGGCAGAAAGACTAAATTTAGCCAAGAACATTGAGGGGGGAGCAAAAGCCCTTGCCCAAGGGGCTGCTCCCCCCTCCCTGGTGTCTAGTGATGGATTCCTGCTTGGGGATCACCCTTCTGCGGCGATCCCCAAGCAGGGATCCACTAGGAAAAGGGACCTTTGGAAAGGGGAGATTCTCCCCTTGTCGAATGATACCTCTCCTGTGTGCTTTGGTGCTCGTGGGCTGAGATAGCCCCGCAAGCACAGAATCAGTGAAAGTGAAATGAGCCGATCAGCTCATTTCAGTTTCACTTTCAAAATAATGACGTCAGCGCCCCATGCGCGCAATCGTCATTACACTGAAAAAGAAATGGCTCGGAAGGCTGGGGAATCTCTTCCCCAGCTCCCGAGGCATGAAAAACAAAAATGGAAATCCCTCTGCCTTAAACAGCAGCAGGATTTCCAGGTCGTTTGCCACTTGACGTAATGGTTACGTCCTCGGCACACCAACGCCACAGACGAGGACATAACAGTTACATCCGTGGCACAGAAGGGGTTAATGTGGTTCTTTGTAATATGTAACTGCTAAAAAACACAGGAGTGTATGTGGGGAGGTAATGAACAATAAATACGAGAAGCCCTTTGGAAAGTAAGTGGTGGAAATGTAAAGCGCTCCAATACCTTCAGGTAGTGTTGGCCCTATATAAAACAGTACCCAAATTAACAAACAGGTTTAGAGATGGCGAGAACTGGTGGTCAGAGGGGATGTGGGCTGAGGAGGTGATTGCTGCAACAGGAGTTCAGCGGGGCAAGCAGCGAGTTGCCAGCGGTATATCTCAAGTAACTGGTGTTTATATGAAGCGCTTCAGTACTTTTGGGTGTTGTTACTGCAATATCAAAGAACAGATAAAATTAAATTATGAAAAGCATAGTTTGAAATTTAGTAAATGAACATATGTGCAGGTTTGGGTGCGGAAGAGATTTGGGGGTGGAGGGGCTCTGTGCAAAGGTAGTACATACGGTAGGCATGGCCCTTTATTGCTAGTGTCTCTGCATCGACAGCCCCGCAGCGCCAAGCTTGGTGCCTCGGCAAACACGGCTCCTGCAGCGCCGAGGCATGGCCGTTCAAGCCCGGTGCCTCGGCAAACACAACCCCTGCAGCGCCACATCTACAGCTGGATGCGATTAGTAAATGCCCTTAAAAAAGAACAGCTATCCCAAACAAGCATTTGCAATGCAATAGGTCTCGCATTTCCAAGAGTTTGAGTTCTTGGCATTGTAAATAACAATGCCTTTTATTTTGCGTTTTGAAAGGCTACAATTAGTGCATAAACACGCACTTTGTACTTATAGTCATTGCTTACAAGAAGCCAGGCTGGCAGTAACTGCGCCTCTTTTACTGCCAGTCTTGCTTCTCGTAAGCAAGGACTATAAGTACAAAGCATTTATAAAGTGCTTGTTATGTTATATAAGTTTATAACGCGCACAGCTACTCATGAGTATCCCGGCGCGGTGCCTAGCGGGGGAGGGACGGAGTACTTTCAGGAGAATAGGTGTGTTTTCAATTTCCTCTTGAACACAACTGGGTCTTGAATGGTACGTAGGGCAAGGGGAAGGGCGTTCCAGGCAGCCACCGTCTTCACTGTAAAAGAGCTACCCCTATTCTCTGAAACTTGAAACGAGGGACCTGAGCATAACAAAGGGACGAAGACCGCAGGGGCGTGCGGGAACATAAAAGAAAACGCCTCTGCAAGTAAAGAGGACCACACCCATGAAGACCACGGTGGGCCAGAGTCAGTGATTTAAATTTAACTCTTTCCACCATGGGGAGCCAGTGGAGAGAACGCAGCTGTTGACGGACACTGTTCCTAGCCGAAATGCCCAATAAAAGTCTGGCTGCTGTATTTTGAACCACCTGCAACTTCTTCAGCAGGTACCCAGGGATACCAGTGTAAAGGGCATTGGCATAGTCCAGCCGTGACAGAATCAGCGCACAAGTAACCGTTTTCCTCGCCGCCTGAGGTAGGAGGGGGAAAAATCTTCTGAGAGTTTTAAGCAGGCCAAAGCAGCATCCAGCCAGCTTCTTGATATGCGTCGAGAAGGAAAGACATTCATCAAACCATACCCCCAGGTTTTTCGCTGGCTTCCCTGAGGAAGTAGGTGATGGAAACTCAGGAGGCCGGAGCTGCTCTCTAAAGTTGGGGGGGAATTTGCCAAATAGCAGGACCTCTGACTTTTCTTCATTACACTTAAGCTGCGCCTCTGCCATCCATTTAAAGACGGAGGATAGACAGTGTTGAACCAATAGTACCGAATCCGCATCTTTGTCCCAGGTAAAAAGCAGCTGAGTGTCGTCTGCATATGCCATCACCTTAGCCCCCAGCTCCTCCGCCAAGTATATCAGCGGAGTAACATAGATGTTAAAAAGAAGGGGGCTAAGGGAGGATCCCTGGGGGACACCCGTTGTTACCGGCTGAGGGGAGGAGGACGGTGGAATCCAGATCTGCTCAACCCGCCCTTCCAAAAAGGACCGGAACCAGCCCCGCACGGCGCCCGACAGACCAATCTTAGCCAGACGTGACAGGAGGAGTGAGTGCAGGACTGTATCGAACGCCGCCGAGAGGTCGAGCAGAATTAATGCCGCTCTCCCGCCGGCGTCCAAGCACTCCCGGATGGCTTCCGCCACCTCCACCAGCACTGTTTCTGTACTATGGAATGCCCTGAACCCTGATTGGGCAGGGTGCAGAAGCGCCTCCCTTTCCACAAAGTCTGTAAGCTGTTTATTAACCACCATCTCACACACCTTCGCCAGAGCAGGAAGGAGGGAGATAGGCCGGTAATTCCCTGGGCAGAGGGGGTCCAACGACTGCTTTTTTAGGAGAGGAAGGATCTTAGCCTCCTTCCAAGCCTGTGGTACCACCCCTTTCTGGAGGGACATATTAATGATGGTATTCACCTCTGTATTTGCAACCTCGGCAACTTCTGCCAGTGTCCTCGCAGGACATGGGTCCGAGGGCGAGCCTGACTTTAGACCCTTAAGAATTTTAAGACAATCCAGTGGGTCAACTGGGCTAAATACGGACCAGGAGTGGGCTGGACCGGCAGAATGACACTCCAAAGGTATCTCCATAATGATGTCACGGGGAGTAAATGCCGCTTGGATAGCCCGAATCTTATCCCTAAAGCAGCAAGAGAGAGTGTTACACCAAGAAGGTGAGGATGAAGACACACTTGCTTGGGCCAGCGGGGACGTGAAGCTCTGAACAATAGCAAAAATTTCCTTAGAGTTGTTACTGGCTAATTCGATGCGGGCTGAGTAAAATTGCCCTTTAGCCAGCGTAATAGCTGCATAGTATAATTTTTGCTTATCTCTGAGCTTCCGCTTGTCTGCCGGGCAATAGCCACTCCTCCGCCATGCCCGCACAAGGGTCTTACAATCATGCTTCAAGGCTTTAAGGGTGGGGGTGAACCAGGGCTTGGACGGTGGCTCCCTAGCCAACCTAGTTGGGCGACGAGGGGCCACCCTAGCTACCGCATTGGATACCCAGCTAGAAAACCCCGCCAAGCGTTCCTCAAGCTCCCCCACCAGGCTAGGTCTAGAAGCTACCAAAGCTGAATTAAGTTCACAAGGGTCAATTTTGCCATAGGCTGATTTATAGCCTGAGCGCAGTAAAGGTTCAACATTCGACACCACCCACGAGAAGTGAGTTAAAAAATGATCTGACCATGTGACAGGGCAGGGGTCCTCTAATGAAATAGGGAAGTTGGTGCAAATGGGGTCGAGTATATGTCCTGTTTGATGAGTGGGAAGGCTGACATGCTGGTCAAGCTTAGCCAGTTGTAGCATATCCAGCAGGTCACGTGTATCCTTGCTGTCCGCTTGATCCAAATGGATGTTACGGTCACCCAAGACCATATAATGAGTGAATTTAACCGCCCTAGTGATAACAGCATCTCCCCAAGCCTGGAGAAAAGGTCCCACTAGGCCGGGGGGCCTATAGATCAAAGAGCCTCCTAGTGTGAAATGGGCCGAGAAACGGATACTGAAGTCGAGGTCCTCGCATCCGCCGCTACTCCTGATGAGGTGTCTAAGCTCTTTTAGGCGAGCAGCATGCTACTTCGGAACCAAAAAAGGATTAGTTGTGAATTAGTCTGGGGAAATATGAAATTAATTTGAGCAGTGGACATGTTAGTCTGTTTTTGGATTGAAAAGGATTTATCTTACTCTTGCTTGAGTCTTGCCTTTTCTGCAACAATATTTCAGGCCGATTGACTATAATTAATTGTACAGTTTTACTCCTAAACAAAGGTTAGATCTGCGGCTTAAGAACGGGTTCATTAAAATCCCAAAGGTTACTGTTTTTTTTAATGTAGTTTCATGTTTACACAGATACCCTATATGTGCCTCAGAGAATTCTATACCCCATGAACTTGCTGAAAAGCAGAGGAGGAGGTTGTTTTACGTTTGATATATTAAGAATACGATCAGCATCGAGTACTGGATTGATGCTCATGGCCTGCTTTCTTCAGCAATTTGTTAGTACTGTGAAATAACAGGTGTCAGTATCACCCAACTCAACAATTCATATTTTACCAACCTCGGATTAATGGCGGAATGGGTATTTTCCATACTTGAACTTTTACTTGCAGGTTAGCTGAATAGCTCAGCACTTAAATCACTGAGCTTTACGTCGACAAAGTCCTGGTAAGAGCATGCAAAGGCAAACACTGTATACCTCTCACCATAAACAACTGCTCATATCGGTAGCGAACTGCTAAACCCGGAAACAGCCTGGAAAGACAGTTTTTTCTCAGTTAAGAATTTTTTTTTACAATACGGAGTTCATTGTGCTAAAGTTCAGAGAGAGAATACGATGTACTGAAATGTGGCTTAGCTTAATTCAAGCATTTCTACCCATCTCTTTTTTAAGTGAAACGTCCTAAGTGCGACGGGTGAAGCCAGATATGGGTCACTTAGCTCCGAGTGCCTAGGGCTCGCGCTGGACCTCATTGGTAAGGCCCAACAACTAAGCAAAATGGGTATGGGGTTTATTGTGTTTCGTGTGTGCTCAGAAGGGACGAGGCCTGGCAGTTCAGACTGGACTCTTCCTATTCCAGCGGGATCGGGGTTGATTTGTTTATGTTTTTCCCAGTTTGTAAAGGCACGGTAACCAAAAAACGGATGGACTGCATTGCGGCCCAGAGGAGTTATCATTGGCTGAGATTAATCATGGAGGATCCAAAACTGAGAATGGAGAGCTTCTGAGCTCTGCTTCAGCCATCAGAGCAGGAAGAGAGATGCGGCGAAATGATTGGTAATTGCAAGGGAGGGTCAGGGGAGAAAGAATGTAAAGGAGAGAGTTAGGGGAACAGCTAGAGAGAGAGAGAGAGAGAGAGAGAGCGAGAGCGAGAGAGAGAGAGATCACAGTGTAGCTCTTCTTCTTGCGGTAGCGTCGTTCCGCCACTTGGCGCGTATGCTGCGCTCTTCTTGCGGTGGCGTCGTTCCGCCACTTGGCGCGTATGCTGCGCGCTTCTTCTTGCGATGGCGTCGTTCCGCCACGTGGCGCGTATGCTGCGCTCTTCTTGCAGTGGCGTCGTTCCGCCACTTGGCGCGTATGCTGCGCGCTTCTTCTTGCGATGGCGTCGTTCCGCCACGTGGCGCGTATGCTGCGCTCTTCTTGCGGTGGCGTCGTTTCGCCACTTGGCGCGTATGCTGCGCTCTTCTTGCGGTGGCTTGGTTCTGCCACTGGGCGCATGCTGTGCTCTTCTTGCGGTGGCTTGGTTCTGCCACTGGGCGCATGCTGCACCCGTCGCACACCCTCTGATCTCCAGGCTTGATGCTTGTGTTCCATGCTGCTCCTGCCGCTTGAGTGTCTCCGTCTCCGATGTCATTTTCTTCTGCGATGACCTCCCCTGGCCCTGGTGTCACCGCATCTCACTCCCTCTCTGTTTGATTCCCTTTGGTGCCTACATGTCACTCTTCTGACGAGGGTCCTTGGCTGTTATGGCTGGATCCCTGAATATAGGCCCCAACAGTCAGACCTTCCTTGTATTCCGGTGCTGTTGCACTCACTGTTCTCTTTTCCTTATTGTCTTTTGGTGCAACACTGCCCCCAGGCCACTAGATGGCAGTGTTGCTTCATGTGAAAAAACAGAGGCCCATGCGATCTTCCACCAACCGATGCTTCTCGCTCTCTTCTCTCCGAATGCCTTTTTCTCGTGACCTCTGCTGCTCAGTCACTTCCCTCACACGGCACGGTCAGACGCAGCAAGGTAGGTGCCTTTCTCTTTATTCACGCACTGCTTGATGTTGGCGGTATTCCACCCCATGTTTGCCTGCTCCGATGAGGTTGTTCGGTTTCCTCCTGCTGGGTACACCCTACGGGCTTCTCTTCACTGCCGCTTTCACCTCGCGGCTTCTCCTACACTTTGGCTGGGCTCCCAGTGCTGCTCGCACCTGCGGGGAGGGCAGTCTCTTTTATTTTGCTGAGGAGGGCTTGCTTCCTTAAACGCTGGCCGCCCGCTGTCTCGTGCTCGTTCTCCCTGCCTGCAGCATCCTCTCGGCTGCGCGGGGAGGTGGGGGCGGAGAAAATCAGCGCTGCCTGCTCCGTTTTGGTCAGTCTCAGGTCATGCGGGACAGCATAGCGGACCTTAGCGGGGCCTCGGGGCAAACGCTCTTCCCCCTCCTGCGTCCCCTCACTGTTGGGCGCATCGGCCAGCCATTCACTTCTCACGGGTTCCCGCCCCCTCCCGCAGCAGGCCTCTTCTCTCCCGGGCTGCGCAGGGGAGGGGGGTGCTGGCGCCGCTCCTCTTGCCCACTGGCGGTGCGCTTTCCTTTTTCTGCTCCCCCTTCCACCCGCAGCAGCTTCATTCGGTCCGCACGCTGCGCGGGGGTCGGAACTACGGTCTGAGTGCACAGCCTCCTTACTACGGGTTGGTGTTCAGCTGTTTCCGCAGATGCGGGGTGGGCTCCCGCTGGCCTCCTCACCTTTGGGGTCACTTCCCTTTTCTCCACAGCCCCTCGCTCACTCACCGGGCTCACGTCCTGCCCGGCAGGTCGTCGCGGCTGATGCGGGTGGGCTCCGCTCGGTTCGCTCTTCTCCCCGGGGCACTTCACACTCCCCTGCGGGTCTTCACATCGGTGCGGGGTGGGCTCCCGGTCACCGTATGTCCATTGTGCCGGCCCGGGGCTTTCTCACACGCCCCGCGGGCTATCGGGCGCCTCTGCACGGAGGCGGGTGTCCTGCAGGCACACGAGGTGCGGGGTGGGCTCCCGGTCACCTCGCCTTCACCCTGCGATTTTCGGGCGCGTTCCGCGCCGGCTTCTGGGGGTGCCCTCAACACGGGCAGCTCTCTCCCCCTTTTTCCCATCTGCTGCTGGGCTGCTGCACGCACGGGCACAGCCTCCTCGTCGCCAGTGTAATGTTGGGCCTTAGGCCCCCATGGTGAGGAAACACACAGGCACTGACACAGATAGTAGGGTACTGGCAATGGGCCCAGGGCACGTGCGCCCAGCCCCTTTTATTAACAGGGTCACCTGACTGGTGACGCCTGTGGTGGGTGGGTGTACAGTGTAGGTTACATCACAAAGGAAACACTAGACTGTATCCAGCCGGATACTACACACAGCAGAGAAGGCGCTTGGCAGGCTTTTTCATCACGATATAAGAGGTGGTAAATAAATCCCTCTTCTTGTCATATACAACAGTGCAGGTGTGAGCAGATTCTGTGCGCGCTTCTGTGCACCGCTCACCCGATGTGTCCACTGAAGTCACCAGTGTGATCGAAGACCTGCAATGCAGTGAAGTCTTTTCTAACACACTATAGCAGTTGTGCAGGGTTGTGATGTGACCCGCTAGTGGAACCAAAGCAGCCCTGATGAATACACCAGTTCCCACAAGCCATAGCTCCCACTACAACATTCAACCCATTTCTCTTACTCGCTCCTCAAGCTTAAAAAACCCAGGCCTCCCGCTAGTGGAGTGGCGGCATCCGCTGCCATTGTTAAAGGAAAACAAAACTGAAAGCGCGCATGGCGTGACGAAAATA
Source organism: Calotriton arnoldi (assembly GCA_963921515.1). Lineage (NCBI taxonomy): Eukaryota > Metazoa > Chordata > Amphibia > Caudata > Salamandridae > Calotriton > Calotriton arnoldi. Next base: position 256,870 of record CAWUFW010007563.1, read on the forward strand.
AAGCAAGAACAAAAAATAGTGTTAAAACAGAACAAAAGCAATCATTCCTAAAACACGGGCTGAGCAGATAGCAGCTAAAATTTACCTCGTTTAATGCGTGGCGTGTGAATGTTGTGAGGGGTGGAAGGGAGGGGCTCTGGAAGAGAGACTCGACGTGAGGCTCTTTAAATATAAAGTGAAAACGCTTGCTCTACACTGCTGGGTAACGAAGATAACACACTCCCCGTGTGCTCACGAGGGGGGCGGGGGAGGGGGCGCTGAGAAGCAAAAGGGAAGAAGGGGTTAAGGGGTTAAGGGTGGGTGCATGGTGGGAGGGTGAGTGAGGGACGGAACAGATTTAAACCCCCCAAAAAATAAAATACTGGCAGCTGAGATGGACACTGTAGCCAATGATCTCGCTGTGACACAAGAAAAACAAGCGGAAAAGAAAGTGAAATACCTACTGCCCCATACTGCTTCAGACGTAATCAGTGTTCTCTAGCAGCAGAGAGCGTCCGGAGCTGTGCGCACAAAAGAGGCAGTCTGCTGCGGCACAGGGTCCCGTGTTGCCTTATGTTTACTAATGCATTGCGGACTCAATTTCTTCGGATCTAATTACAAAACAAAACTACGCCATAGTTTTACCAGTTACTGCAAAACTGTTTCTTCTTCGATTTTTAGAAGTGTGTATGGTCTGCTCTGACTTCTCTCACCTGTTTCTTTTTCTTTTTGTTGGGATTTGAAATGAAACTTAAACACCCCGTGCAAGTGCAGATGGCTCCTCCCAGCCTATGCCAAGAGCATGAGAAGGGAGACTCTTGTGCTATATTTCTGTAGTTGTCGGTTCTGGTAGATTCTTTGCGTGGCGTGAATAAAAAAACGATGGCGGAAATAAACAAGTATTTGCATTACAAATAGAATAAAAAATGGCAGCAGCACGCTTTTTCCCCCTATTTGTTTACCTTTGTTACAATTGCGGCACCTAGCGCGGGTGCCGTCATTGTAACAAAAGTAAAACAGGCATATGGTAAGGCATGCACAGTCCGTAAAGCTAAGTAAATAAACAGGCATATAATGAGGCATGCACGGTACGTAAAGCGGGGGAGACAGTGTTTTTAAAAGAGAAGGCACGGCGGCTGCAAATAAAACAAGTAGTTCCCAAACAACACACAACATTTATGTGTGTATGGAAACTGTAATTTACCGGTGCTCCTCGTGTGTAAAACCGGAAATTATGTATCGGAGCGCCAACAAATAGGGCACTCGGAAAAAAAAGCGACGGAGGACAGAGCCAATTGCTAGCAGCAGGCGGGATTACACTCAGTATGAGTGATCACAGCAGGTCTTGCAGCAGCGCATGCGCGCTGATGCTCGACCTAAAAACGAGCCCCAATATTAAGAAAACAGTGGGACCGCAACTGTGGCAGCTTCAATTCTGACAGGAAGCCTTATTTAATAAACCTTAAATATGGTAGGCGCAGCCCTTTCAAGCCCAGTGCCTCAGCAAACACGTCCCCTGCAGCGCCAAGACTCGGCCCTTTCAAGCGAAGTAACTCTGCATACATAGCCCTTGCAGCTCTGCAGTTACAGCTACGCTGTTAGTAAATGTCCGAAATATTTCCTAAAGTAAGCAATTTTTAAAAAAGACAATCCAAATTAACCAACACTGGAGCACGGCCCTTTGGAGCTCCATACCTTAGCCTGAGAATAAAACACTACACCCATAACTGCACCACTTCAACACCTTTACACCTGTAGTCCTACAACACCTGAAAATCTTGAAGCACCATATTTCACTCCACAGGTGACTCCCAGGGTCTCGCAAGTCAATTAAAATGCACAGGACACTCCGGGGCAGTTTTACTAATATTTGGCGCAACAAAGCAAGACAACTTGCTGTGCTTCGTCAAATGGAGAGGGCAGGAATGTGCCATATCTACTAAAATATGGTGCATTCCTCCTCTCCCTCGGTGCTGGCGCACTGGGTGCTGCCTAGCTCCAATGTAGGCACCCTTGCGTCATGGTCCAAGGGTGTCTGCATTATAGCCAGGACTGTTTTTGTGCAGGAAGGGACACATTCTTGTACAAAAACAATCCTCTGGGGGTCTTTCCTCTTTCTATATGTGCTGCAGAATGCAGACACAGAGAAAGAGGAAACAACTAGGAGAAATACAAATATTTCTCTTCGTTACACCCCCTGGGAATGTGAACCATTTTGATGCATTCCTAGGTGTACTACTGTTAGTAAATCTGGAAATATGCCAAAAACCATGGTTGGATGCGTGGGAACACCCAAGCTCCACCCATAAAATGTCTTCCCAGGGCAGAGTAACGCAAGGCAGCAACTTACGCTGCCTTGTGTTACTCTAGGTTTACTGTGCCATGCAGAGCCACAAAAGTGGGCTCTGCATAGCTTAGTAAATCTCACTTAAGGGCTTGCGTTGCCCTTGCGTCACCTTTGGCGATGCAAGGACAACGCAAGCGCTTGACAAATCTGGCCCTCAGTCACTCCAACAAAGACAAGGGCCTTTCACTGGCCATGCTTAATAAAAGGTCTCAGTGCACCCAGACTACTATAAAATCACATCACACAAAGCACACCTAGCCTCACGTCAGAAGCTCATGCAATGCACCACGTCTATGCTCAACAATTTCACACCCGGAACGCAAAAACCAAAGGGGCATACTTACAAGCCCCTATAGCCACAGGAATGTCAATTTTAATGATGTTTCTGTGGTGATAGGGGCTTCACCTTATTTACAAGGCGGCAAACTCCGCCTTGTAAATAAGGCACCCTTTCATGCTATATTTAGAGTGAAAGGGGTGGGCAATGGCTGCTGTGGTGGGCGTTCCGCCGCAGCACCTATTGATTTTGACGGTGCCCCCTATTTACAAGGCTGGCTTTATTTCTCCTCGTTTTTGCTGTTTCTATGTGTGCTGCATTGTGCAGCACACATAGAAACAGCAAAACACCATGAATGATTGTTTATGTGCAGGAAGGTGTCCCTACCTGCACATAAACAATCATTTAAAAAAATGATGATTTCCAACTTCAATGTGTGCTGCACAATGCAGCACCCATAGAAGTTGCAAATCGGCATTTGTAATTGTTTATGTGCAGGAAGGGACACCTCCCTCAATGCAGGCACTCTTGCACTATGGTGCAAGGGCTCCTGCGTTGATGCTAGGCAGCTTAATTTAGGGCCATTTGGTGCACAACAATGCAAAATGTATTTCGGGATTTGCAAAGCCACACAAGGACTGATTTATGTGGCTTATGTGGCTTAATGTGGCTTTGTGAGCAAAAAGTATAGCATAGTGCTGCCTTGTGTTACTTTGCATCCGAGAGGCATTACATGAGTGGAGCATGGGTGTTCCTGGGCATTCACCCATGTATTTTGAAGCAGACCCTGATTTACTAATGTCTGTAAACTTGGGTTTGCCCCAAAATGGTCAGCGTGACACCGCACTTCAACGTGCATGATGTCGGAAGAAGATACCAGGGCCCATAGTTATCATTTTTTAATGTAATGCAGCAAGACAACGTAACCATTATACAATGCATTCCTGTCCTCTCCTTGCGCTTTCTCACTCAGTGCAGCCAATGCAGGCACCTTTGCATCATGGTGCAAGAGTGCCTGTATTGCAGACAGGATTGTTTTTGTTCAGGAAGGGACATCTTAGAGGCAATTTCCTCTTTCTAAGTGCTGAACCCTGCTCATACTGAGCTGCCTGACTCAGTGCTGAATCCTTCCTCTAGCAGAACACTCAACAGCACATATTCCATCTCCTAGTAAAGCAACTCATCTGGCCAAACACAGTGGCGGCTCCTCCGCTATGGCGGAGGAGCGTCTCCCCACTGCTTTCAAGCAGTGCTAGAAGCAAAAACATAAAATGTTAATAACTTTCAGTTATTATCATTTTAGGTTTCCTTTGCGGGTGGGCGGGGCTGCTCGCAGCAGTGCAGGAGTCGTTTGCCCACTCCTATGTGCGCAGTGACTGGTCGGTCCTCTCGGGCCGCCCAAACCAGTCATGCGCACTTTCCCACTTCTCCATGCAGGTTGCATTACAGCCTGCATGGAGAACATGCCCACCCCTCCAGCCCGTGGCCGAGCGCCGTGTCACGGCACTCAGACCAATCACAATACTGCATTACAGCATTGTGATTGGCTTAGGGGAGGGAGCCCGGCTGCCTGCTTCCTGTTCCTGAAGTTGTAGCAGGAGCAGAGATGCGGGACCCGGCGGCGGCAAGGTAAGTGATTTTTATTTTTTTAAATTGTGCTCCTGCCTCCCTTCCGCAAACGGAACCCCCCACACCCCTCCCCGTGCCCTCCCCCCCCACCCTTGAGCCATGTCGGCCGCAACTGGCCAAACAGCATTTACCCACAGCCAGAAACCACAGGGCCCCATGAGGAACCACACTATCATCCTCAACCTGTCCAGAAACAAGGCCCTGTCCTCACCCATTTGAACTTGTGGTTGAAGAAAGAGCAAAATCATCAGAGCTCCGTATCCTGGACTCAGTAACAGCATGGAGGGGCGATGACCGAACTAAGGGGGTTGGGCTTATAACACTGTAAATGAAAGAAGGAAGAGATATATCAATTCAAGATGGCTAGGGCCGCATGCGTCAGTTTGGTCATGGAACTCATTGGTGACTTGCAGTAACCTCATTATGTACAGTTGGTGGATTACTTATCCTATATATGTCATACTGTAGCATTAGGTTATACTGTTTTGTTAAGGTATACAGTAATTTTATGGTGTTCTTTGAAAGGCTTTGATGTTTTTGCTGTTATGTTATGATACTGTTATGCAATGTTGTTATGCTATGTTGTTTTGTTATCTTGTGATGTTGCTGTCCTGTAATTTTATGTTGTGCTACGCTGTAATGCTGAGATCTTTCACGTTATTTATGATACTGGTATGTTCTGAAGTTCTGCTGTGTTGTTTTGTTATTTTGTTATTCTAAGCTGTTAGGTTACTTTATGCTGTTTTGATATTATAAAAAATTGGATTATTATTTAGAGTGAGCGGCTGCCCACTTCAAGGAATAATCACAACCTTTGTCAGGGTGAACCCTCAAAGTTAACTTGCGCTCAACCCCTTGGTAACTGTGACACAGTGCAGATAGGCTTAACCTAGGGCAATGTGTAAAGTATTTATGCAATACCAAAACAGTAATAAAGTTCCAAAATGACAAAAACCCAATACGGGGAGCCAGGGATATGAATTTTAAAAGTTTTATGTAGAAAAAGCGCCAAAAAGCACAAAGTGCCGTTAATACTCAATGGCCGCAGTAGACCGGGCCAAGGCACAATTTGAGGCTGACAATGGAGTGCAGGACGGATACACCAACCAGGTTCATCCTAGTCAAAGATTTTACTTTCTGGTTTAGTCCTTTAAGTTTCAATCCAGCACAGGAGTCCATCTCTGAAGCTCTCCAAAGACCTCAGAGGAGGCACTTAGAGACTCACAAGGTGTCAGGCAGAGGTCAACAACAGAGTCCAGCCAAGGCCCCGTTGCCTCTTGGCAGCCAGGTACTTCCAGGAAAAGGCCTCTTGTAGCGATTGGTATCCCTGTAGCTTAAACAGGAGGTCTGCCTTATGACCCTTGGAATTCACTTTGTCCTGGGTAGAAGAGGGAGCAGGTCCAGTCTTTAAGGGCTCCTCTCAGATCACAGACAGCAGGTCTAGTCCCCTTCTGATTTTCCACAGGTCCTGGAAGTGTTCTGAAGTGAGTGCCCGGGGTGCCACATTCATGCCTGGCACTAGCTAGTGGGTGGGAATGACTCCTGGGCATGTCCTCACCGACAGCGTAAAAGTTCCCAGGGGGACCCCTACTCACTTTGGGCATTTTCAAGATAGCAAAAGTCTTCAGCCACACTAAACTTGGGCTCTGAAGGCAATGGGTGTGTGAGGGAGTGTACTATGGTAAACCCAATGTCCTCCCACATATAACACTAAACTCCAATTTGAGGGAGTCACTGTACCCACAATAAATGCAGAGACAGGCGTTTGCTAGGACAAAAGAAGAGTTCTTCAGCACCAGACAGTGAATCCACAAGGTATGCCTTGGCATCCTGTTCTTTCCCCTTTTAAGTGTGCCCCAAGGGTTATATGTAAACCCAGTCGACCTATGAAGTAAGATTTGACACTAAAGCAGTATTTGCCACTGTATTGTCAAAAGAATGCCCACATCTCCCACCCTGTATTTCTGCGGAGATCTGAGGCGTCATCTCTGCCAATTCAGATCAGACTTTTTGCTTCTAGGGGATATTTCACACCTATTCAAGATTAATTACTGGCTGGGGTAAGCTAGAGAGACAATGCGAATTATCCCCCAGTTACTTCAGAAAGGGAAAAGGTACCTTTTAAAAGTTACCTTTCTTAAATATTTATTAAAACTCTGACTTTGTTTTTGTTTAATTATTTTTCTAGCAGTTCCCATACCTGAGATACAGTATAAGTATTTTAATGTGTTCTCTGCTTTTCTAAATGAGACAGCTAGACCTGCCACAGTGAAGATGGCCTTTGGGTCCTAGTCACTGTAAGGAAATGTTAACATTAAACCCCTACATGTCCTACTTTTAAATACCATGCACCCTGCTTTGTGGAATACAAGGGCTACATAGGGGTAACTTATTGATATTTAAAAGGGAGGTTTTGATCTGTCAAATGGGTATATTTTAATAGGTCAAAAGGGTATATTTTAATAGGTCAAATTAAATTTTTTACACGGCTACAGTCAGGCTACAATGGTAGCCTTAAAGCCATGCCTGCACTGCCACTGTAGTGGATGGCACAATTGGTGCTGCAGTCCACTAGTGGCATGTAACATCCAGGACATGGGTATGCTTTGTACCATATACTAGGGACTTAAAGGCAATTTAAATATGCCAGTTGGGAGTTTGCCAATTCAGCCATGTTTGAAGGGGCAGCAGAGGCACTTTACTGATGATTAGCAGTGGTGATGTGCACAGAGGTCTAAAGACAGCAAAAACACAGGGTCCAGCAAAAGGTGAAAAATGCGGGGTGACCACGGAGAAAAGGCAGATTTTCAACAGATATACTACATTATTTTGCTATGTGATATTATAATTTTATGAGCTAATGGTATAATGTTATGTTGTATTGGCACTTGTTGCTTTTGTTAGTCACATCGTTGTGCTGTTATTGTGTGTTATTATTGGTTGTGCAGTTATTTTGTGTTATTATTTGATGCTGTATGTAATGTTTTTTTGTATCAGATTTAAGGTGTGCCAACATAACAATGAGACATTTTCTTTAACAGTTGCTAGTTTACTAATTTCTCTGAGAATTTCCAGGTATTTATTTGCTGGTGGGACGTTTGGAAAACTTTGTTAGAATTAGACGCAAACCACCACAACACTGATGACACACCAACCACCACTGGCTAAACTGAAGAAGTGAAAGAGTCCATCAATATTGCATGACAGCATTTTTGTTCTGAGCTTCAGGGCCAGAAAGGGTCTTCTTATCTCTATGTACAATGTCATGTCATTGAACAGTTGCTTCTACAAAGATGCTTTTCCATTATACCTCAAACAACTGGACCGTCCCCTCCATATATAATAGGGAAAGGTCCCCCAATGACAGTAAAATGATATCTGATGAAGTCCCAACCAGAGTAACCATCAGGAGTTCGCAGACCCACTACAGACATTGATCGTCCTTCCCACCGCAAGGGTATAGGGTTAGTCTAGAGTTGACTAACTACTTGTGCTACAAAGTGGCTTCCATCACAAGCCAGTGCTTGACAAAACAATTAAATAAATAGTGACATTAATGGAGTACACTTAAGATGTACCTCAGCAAGACTGAATCAAGGATCCTTCTCTTATGCACCATCTAGATTTTGTCTCATCAGACTTTGACCCGGAGCAAGAGAGAGGAAAAACAGAAAAGGGGGGATGAAGAAGGGAGAGAAAAATTGAAAATCAGTGACAAAAGGAGAAAGAAGGGATGAAAAAGAACCTGCAAGAGTGAGCTAAAGGGGTTGGGAATGTCTGGTGGTGGATGAAAGAGGCATGAGGTGGAATCAAGACCAGGAGCTTTGGTATTTGGCACCCCCACATTCTGTAGTGCCAGCCACAGCCTTTTGAGCAAACCTTTGGGCACATCACATATTCTTTTAAGCACTGCCTGAGTGGATAATTCCCAGATGTGATTTCTAATGGCACAAATTAGGTGATCCTCAAATGCCGATTCATCTTCAATAACATTAAGTGCAAGGTATTTTTATGTTCCTTGTTAGACTGAGTACGTGAACCCCAAAATCACCTTCTAAGGAGACTGAGATGATGCTTCTCAGATGCAGCTTCAGAGAGGCTGCGTGGAGATTTTTCATACACCTTTTTGTGAGATTGAGTGGACTATCTACAATGGCGTTGTGGTGTCTTTGAAGCCAGCCTGTTTACCTATGTCCCTGGAGTTCTAAGATCCTGGAACTCAGGGTGATGGTTGGGAGTTATACAGGTACTGGTGGATGAGGCGGCATTAAAGACGACTTGCTGCTTTCCTCCCTGTTGCTGTTTCTGCTTTTCACTGGCAACACAAGGATGGGACCTTGACAGTCACTGCCTCAACACTCAGCGAGTCCTGTGTGATCCTCTTCGTTGGAGGAGTGTCCTAGCTTTGGTGGATCTGCTTTGTCACGTGTCTGGTGGTGTAACAGATTGCTCTGGGCAAGGGTGGAGTTTGCCTGTGCCTCTGTGGATTATGCTAGTGGTTTGAGCTTCTTTCCTCGGCTGGCAGTTGGATTTGCAGATGCCAAGTTGAGAACACACCTGGCGTGAAGAGAGGGGTAAAACAAGAGCCACTCACTCTGGAAACATGCGCAGGTGGTGGCCGCCATATTTTGTGTGTTGCCTTGCTTTGGAAAAGCAGATTACTGCTACGTGCCCAATCAACTAAGGAAATATACACAGGCCGTGTATGTGGTGGGCATTTTGAACTGGTCTAGTCGCTCTACAAGCCCCACTCATTATAGAAATGCATGCAGCTCCATGCATGGCTGCCATATTTAATTGGGCAAACTTTGCTCTATAATCGGTTTTCTTCTAAAGTCCTGTCATTTTAAAACAACTGGGCTGTCAACTTTGAAGTATCTCTTGATGTGCATTGGTCTCACTCCTGGCACTACTGCTTGACAAGCAGAATTTTCCATTCTGCTGTGTGTATATATACTGCACGTGAATAGCCGTTCGTTTTTTGTTTCAATTGCACTATTTATTGTGCATTTGTTATTTTAACTTGCAGAATATCACGCACCATCATTTTTTCTGATGCATCCCGGTGAACCTGCATGTGAATGGGGAAAGTGGAAAAAATTATTCAGTAATTATGCAAGGGTGTGCGGTACCAGTTGAAGTGCAGAAATGAAGTTAGCGCTGCTCTTGCACACTTTAAGGTGTGGAGGGACAAGAAGTTCTAGAAAACATATCTAATTTGTTGCATGAGGAAGAACAAGGATCAATGAAGTGCTCATCAAGAAACTGGGTCTACATTATTTGCTGCATACTAGCATTATCTTGGAGAGATGTCTTTTTAGTCGAAGAGCTCAAAAGGAGAAGGAATCTGTTTAAGACTGTGTGATGAGACTCAGAAAGTTAGCTTTGACTTGCAAATTCAGGAACTTAACTTACGAACGAATAAGAGAGTGTTTTTGTTGCTGAAGCGACAGGATCCAGGGGAAACTGTGACTAAAAGATGAGCCACCTTTGGAGGATGTCTTAACCACAGCTAAAATGGAGTACATGATAGATTGTGTTGATATGCTTAAAAGGGAAGATAAGCAACAAAGTATGTGTCATTGTAAAAAGTGTGAGGCCTAGGAGTAGCTTTAAATGTAACGGTCTATGTTATAGATGTGGCATTATGGGGCACATAGCCAATGATAATGAGTGTCTAGCTTTGTAAGCTAGATGATGAAAATGTGGGTGCAAAGGAGATTTTATAAAATGTTGAAAAAGTTTAGGAAATGTTGAGTAGCCCAGCGCCGTGAAAGAAGTCAATGAGAAAACTCTGTTGCAAATTGGTAACAAAAACGCTTGGAATCCCACTGAGGAAACCATGGCCGTTAGTTCACCTGTTTTAATGATTTCTGAGACTTGTTCCCGTCTGAGTATTGCCTCTCAAGAGCATTTTTTATTGCATGTTTGAAAATAATGTAAAACTGTGCAAAATGGATATTAAACCAAGGGACGATGGGGTACAGGAAATCAAGATAAAAAAGTATTTTATGAGCACAATTGAATTTAAGAATCGCATCATTCAGGGAAAGATTAATGTGTTTATGAAAGCGGGCAACATTATGGGGTAGCCTCACCAAAAAGAGCTGAGTGTATACTTGGACCCTAATGTGGAGCCCCCAGTGTGTGTGTGTGGCAGGTGTGTGAAGAGAGTATGGGCCCGATTCACAGAACTAACTTAAGACAAAATCCTAAACTTACTACCATTTTGGTATTCACAGAAGGCACTTACTCATTTTGGTATTCACAGAAGGCACTTACTTACTCATTTTGAGTAACTTACTCATTTTGTGTAACTTACTCATTTTGTGCAACTTACTCATTTTGGTATTCACAGAAGGCACTTACTCATCAATGAGTAAGTGCCTTCTGTGAATACCAAAATGAGTAACTTACTCATTTTGAGTAACTTACTCATTTTGTGTAACTTACTCATTTTGGTATTCACAGAAGGCACTTACTCATCAATGAGTAAGTGCCTTCTGTGAATACCAAAATGAGTAAGTTACTCATTTTGTGTAATTTACTCATTTTGTGTAACTTACTCATTTTGGTATTCACAGAAGGCACTTACTCATCAATGAGTAAGTGCCTTCTATGAATACCAAAATGAGTAACTTACTCATTTTGAGTAACTTACTCATTTTGTGTAACTTACTCATTTTGGTATTCACAGAAGGCACTTACTCATCAATGAGTAAGTGCCTTCTGTGAATACCAAAATGAGTAAGTTACTCATTTTGTGTAATTTACTCATTTTGTGTAACTTACTCATTTTGGTATTCACAGAAGGCACTTACTCATCAATGAGTAAGTGCCTTCTGTGAATACTAAAATGAGTAACTTACTCATTTTGAGTAACTTACTCATTTTGGTATTCACAGAAGGCACTTACTCATCAATGAGTAAGTGCCTTCTGTGAATACCAAAATGAGTAAGTTACACAAAATGAGTAAGTTACTCAAAATGAGTAAGTTACTCAAAATGAGTAAGTAAGTGCCTTCTGTGAATACCAAAATGAGTAAGTGCCTTCTGTGAATACCAAAATGGTAGTAAGTTTAGGATTTTGTCTTAAGTTAGTTCTGTGAATCGGGCCCTCAGTACTTGAGAAGTTGTTTCCAAAAGTTTTCAATAAGAGTGTTGGTTGTGTCAAAGGGTATTCTCATCACATTAAACTGAAGCCCAGTGTTTCTCCTGTTGTTGCCAAAGTTAGGAGGATACCGTTAAGTGCCCCAGATGCTGTGTATGATGAGTTAGAGAAATTGCAAAAATGTGGGCTTAATTACACCTGTGGAGGCAAACGAGTCGTTGGCTTCAGTAGTAGTAGCTAGTAAGGGGGCCTATCAGGGTTTGTATAGATTTAAGAGAGCTAAATAAAGTAATTGTTGTTTATAGATATCCTTTCCCCAACATTATGGAAAAGTTGTCTACGACAATGTCAAATGCCCAAAATTTTACATCATTAGACTTAATGTCGGTGTATCATCAAATACGTTTACATCCTGACTCCCAAGATCTTATGAGTTTTATTATCCCAGTGGATTTTTTTACTTTCTCAGAATACCCTTTGGATTAGCTTCAGATTTATCAGTTTTCCAAAAGACAATGCAATCTATCCTGGGAAATTTAAAAGGAGTGTATTGGCTCCAAGACGATGTATTAATTTTTGGAGATAATTGAGAGCAGCACAGTTCTGGAAAAAAATCAAGGAGGCAGGTTCAACTTTAAATGTTGATGAATGTACTTTTGGTAAGGATGCAATTGCATTCCTGGGTCACTGTATGACAAAGGATGGGCTTAAACCTAAAAAAGAGCTTATATAGTTGAGTCCTTTAATTTTTAAGAATGGTGGAATTCTATGCTCGCTTTGTACATAATTTGTCAGATAGTACCAAATCAATGAGAGCTTTGTGTAAGAAGAATATGGGATTTGTCTGGCCTGAGGAGTGCAAGATAGAATTTGTGGAAATCAAATTGAAGATGAGGCATTCACCTGATGTGAGTGAGTGTGTTTATTCCTGGGGAAAAAGACTTGGGTGCAGTTCTACTGCAAGAAGTTAAAGGCAAATAGAATATTAACGCTTGTGTCTCCCGAGCTTTGAAGGGGATGGAGGCTCATTATTCCATGTTTAAAAAGGAGGTACTTGCTGTATGTTGGTCCATGAAAAAATTTACTCATTTTTTGTGGGGGCTCATTCTGCTGTTGGGACGGACGGCAAACCTTTGAAGGAGATTGTCACAAAAAAAGCTTTACTTTCGGCGTTGATTCAGAAATGGATTTTAGAATTTCAAGAATTCTCATTTTCTATTGAGTACATCCCAGGAGTGAGCAATTGTGTGGTAGTATATTCCAGGATGAATGGAAAGTGGACCTTGTGCAAGACGATATTCTCATGCAGTGTTGTAAGTTCATGAGGGAAGGTTGGTTGACGAAGATTGGTGTTAATGATTCAGTCAAACCTTTTTGGATGGTTAAAGATGAATTATAACTTTGCAATGGTATTTTATTCAGAGGTGATAGACTGGTTACACCCAGTGGCTTACTTGAAAAAGTGTTTAACATTGCACATGAGGGTCATTTGGGAATGGTAAAGACAAAGGCAAGAATCCGTAAAAACTTCTGGTGGCTGGGTTTAGATTTGGAGAGTGAGAGGAAAGTTCATCAGAGTGTGAAGTGTGAGGAAAGTGACAAAATATTTAGGGTAAGAACTCTTCCCATGGCTTGTAGGAGTTTGCCAGATGTGCCATAGCAGGATATAATCATGGATTTAGTAGGTCCATTGAGAGGTGAGAATGCCACGTTCGTCGTGGTTGACCTGTTTTCGAGATGGCTTGAGATTGCTTGTGTTTTTGACGCATCTTCTGGTGCTGTTGTATGTTTTTTTTAGAAAGTTTGTTCCGGTGGCAATGGGTGCCTAAGAGTATCTTAGCAGACAATTGTGTCTAATTTTGCTCTCAATAAATGGAGGATTTTCTTACCTCCTATGGCATTTTTGATAAAAGGTCTTCTCTTTATAATCCAGAAACCAATGGTATGGTGGAGAGTTTCAACGGAACAATAATGGAAGGTTATTATATGCCCAAGTTGTGTGATTAAGACTGGAAGACAGAATTGCAATCTTGCATGGCAGTATATAGATAGGCCCCACACTCTTCTACTGGCCGTTCCCCGTTTGAACTTTTCAGAGGGAGAAAGCTTAAATCTAGGTTAACTCCTGGTTGGATGTCCTGGGATAAAGGTTGGTATCAGGTGTCCTGAAAGACGATTGGAGGAAATGTGAAGTATGTAAAATGGAGGACAGGGAAGAGAGTATTGACAGGAGGCAGAGCCAGCTTTAGAGCGCTGATCTGGTGCAGCCACACCTGGCACTGAGCTGAGGGAGGGGTGTGCAGTGTTTTGAAATAACTTATGGGCAGAGTTCCTTGTGTGTCCAGTAGTTCAGGCAACAATACAAATGTCAAGATAACCCTGATGATTAATGTTCCCGCTGCAGAGGGATGGAGTTTTGTCCAGTGGCAGTTTTGAGCCATCATGAAGTAACACAGAGGGTTACTATGCCTGCTGCACAAAATGTGTACCATGCACATCCCTAAACTGTATTGTATGTGGTTGGCTCAGAGGGTTACTGCCTTTGTCACAGAGATCCTTTTGTTACGTGTGGTTCATAAGTTCTTATCCTAATATAGGGCAGTGACCGATGAACTGTTATCAAAGAACAGCATGCAAACTGCATAGTATAGGTTAGATCATTATGATTTTCCTCAGTTTTTCATTATTCTAATGTTGCTAAAAAGAGTACTTTTGGGTAGAAATATATTCTTAGTAAAGCCAACCCCAACCACTGTGATACGTTTTAAACTCTGAGTTTGTGCTTTTCCAGAACAAACAGTCTTAAAGTATACTGCCTACTAGTATGGATGATATGTGACTACTACATCTTGTAGTCATCATTGTCTTATGCAACATTTCCTGTATTCTGATTTACACACAGATGATTCATTGTCTCTGTATAATGTTTGTGATGTAAAGAGCCCTGACACCCTACACTGGTATGAGTAGTACTATAAAACAAATGAAATGCATGAGAGAGAGAGGCTATGGAGAAATGAGAGGCACTGGTTGAGGGTTGTAGTGAGAGACTCTGTTGAGAAGGAGCCAAATACCATTGTCGCACTGGGCACCACTAGTACTGAAGTCGTCCTTGACATGAGGCATGTGGTAAGCAAGGTGGTGGTGGACGTTGATGACTGCGTTAAGATCCATGCTCCTGTGGGTGTGAGATGGTGCTCTAAATTCACTATACCTATGGGTGTGGCCAAGGAGGCCACTATGGCAGTCGAGCTTTGCTGAGGCTCCCGTCGCCTGACAATCATCTACCCGCGTCCTGCTTGACAGCACTTGGCACGTCACATCTGGCTGGGCTCTGGGCATAGGGGGTGTCTCTACTACACCTCCCGACAACTTGAGGACATTGGTGAGGTGAATGGGGCCGCGTGGCAGAGTTCGTTCGGGTGACGGCCTGGGCCCAAGATGGCAACTGCCGCAGAGAGACCGAGGCCCAGAGAACATGCCCCCTTGATGCTGCTGGATTGACGTGGAGACGGTGAGCAGGTCTCAGCCTGCCAGCAAGAGTCCCGGACTTGTGAGGGCACCCGTGCGGTCCCCGACGGTGGGCTCGACTCCGGGACTGTGGTGGTGATTGCAACACAGCGTGACTGCTCCTGTAGGGGACCACGGGAGTGGCAAGTTGGGATCTGCCACCCTCGGTGCAGGTAGGGCGGACACTGTGCTGTGTAGCCCGCTGGGGGCATTATCCCTGTTGCTCTGCCGACCGGGGAGGGAGGTAGTGGAGGGGGCGCTACCCACTCCACGTGGCTGCACCAGCCCATGGAGCGCAGGGTCGCAGGCCTGTGGGTGAGCCTTATAGGCCCCCCCTTGAGTCCAGGAGCCTCGGGATCTTATGAGATTAATAATCAAACTCTGCACCTACTATCTGGAGGGGAGCAGGCTGTGAGCCAGGCGGCACTGGCTGGGTCTCGGGACCGGTTGACAGACGGCCTTGCTGGAGGTGCTGCATGGAGCACTGAGGACATAGCGTTCTGGTGGAGATTATAGCCTCTGGCCGATAGCGAGACGCATTCTACAGGGGCCTGGCATTTACTCTTTCCCTGTGCCCTAAACTGCCCTGGTGGACACCATCTTAGTGCACCCAACCATCCTGAGACACTGTGCTTTTCAGGGAAACGCCTCGGCTGCGGGACTCGTACATCACTGGAGACCCATGATTGCTGAGGAGTCCGAGCCCCTGCTTTTTTACTTCACACCAGAACCCACTGACTGCACGTTCTGCATTGGGCAAGTGGGTTGGTGGGCCTGAGTCGGGGTTGCTTCCTGTTTGGAGACCTAGCCACGGTGCTGAGACCATCTCTGGATTTTTTTGGGGGGTTGCCCCCCTCAGGCGTTTTGCACCTGCTGCCGTGTGGCAAGCGGGCCTGACCCAAACAGACTTGTTTTCTGCCACCCCTTGTCGGAGACCAATTGATGATGGGCCGAGGTAAGCCTCCTCCGTCACATCGGCTCAAACCAAAAGTGATCAATACCCTGTCCCCCCATCGGACAACAGAGAGGCTGCTGAGGCTCCTTCGTCCTTGATCGCACCCCATTTGAGGTGGAATTGAGCACGATCCTTAAGGTGATTCAGGACTTGAGAGAGGCGGTGGAGCATAAGGTTTGACTTCTTGGTGCTGCAGCAGAACGTACGTAAAGTAGCAGAAAGAGTGACAGACACGAGACGCGGATCGATATGACTGAAGATGAAGTTGCCACACTGAAACATCAAGTGTCCAAGTTAATCGCATCAGTTGCGACCCTTGATGCAAGGACAGAAGACGCTGAAAATCACTCAAGGCGTAACAATCTGCGCCTAGTTGTACTTCCCTAGACCTTAGAGAGCTCCACTTTAGCCAAAACTCTGGACATCGGTCCCTTACCCAAAAGCCCCCAACCGGAGCTCCACCTTGGCCGGTGATACTACGGATTCTCAATTTTCAAGACTGCGATACAAACCTGCACAAAGTACGCAATCAGCTGGATCTACGACACCTGAACTCCAGAGTAATGATTTTCCCATATTACACCAAGGCGGTGCAACAGCGACGACGATCCTTCGAGGAGGTGAAACAGAAACTTAATTCCCTCAACCTCCGCTATATGCTTCTGTTCCCGGCACGCCTCAAGGTTATTTTTCAGTCCTCTACCTATTTCTTTGACACCCCGGACAAGGCCTGGGAACGGGCCACGGAGGGCCAACAGTTGCAACTTGCTGAGCAGGGGGAGCGCCGGGACACAGAGACACGGAGACCCCCCGCACAGCTCCCGCTGAGGAAGACCGGGAAGAGGAGCTCACGAAGACTGATTGATGGGAGATGGGCACATCGCCGTGGCCGCCCCTGGTCATGGGAGTTCAGGCAACGGTGGAGTCAGATGAGACCCTCACCGATACTCTACAGATATTTTGCTCCCTAGATGGTGTTCTGACCTCGTAGACATAATTGGTGCGAAATGCCCGATGGGAGAATGAGAACCAGTAAGGGCATTGGACTGAATGTTGCCGCTTGAGGTGCTGATGTGAGAAGCGGACTGGGCTATGTCCGTTGAGGGGAGGGGTGGATGAGACTCAGGTGTGCCCCATATAGTAGTGTTTGAATGTGTGTTGAACCTTACGGCAAAGTGTGCATTCCAACTGCTGGGATGTTTCCATCCTGTCTACTTTTAGAATGCTTTCAGGCATAATATCCGTCGCATGGGTGTGTACACTGCCATTGAGTTCCCCATGAGTTTTACTCTTGTGTTCTCTTGATTTCTCTGTTTTAGCAATGTTTTGGTTTTAGGCATCAGATGCTTCAGGGGTAGAAGTATGGGGTGAGGGGAGTTGGGGGCAAGGCCTTTGGTTGGTCCTGCGGGGACCGTTCCTTTGTTCTGTCTTCTTATTTTTCATGTTTTCATTCAGCGTGCCCACCAATGCTATAGTGTAGGTTCTGATAGCTGTGATCGGGGTCCCCGTGCAGGAACGCACTCCCTACGTTGTCCATCGTCATCACACCACACACACACATGATCGCAATACTCTCTTTGAATACTAATGATCTGTAAGACCATATCAAGAGATTTGCTGTCTTGCGTTACATCAAACAATACAAGCCGGGAGTGGTCATGTTGCAGAAGGCCCACCTACTGGGCACCCACTGCCCCGTCCTGGGATGCCTCAGATATGATAGGGTCTTTCATTCAGGTTTTGATAGAGGCTCTAGGGGAGTGGCTCCCCTGTTGCATAGGTCCCTTCCATTGACATTCAATAGGATACATAAGGATCCCCAAGGGAGGTATGTGGGGGTCGAGGGTCGCATGTACGCTAGACAGTATAACTTCATCTCGTGTTATGCCCCTCCATAGCTGCTACATCCCACCGTTCAGGCGCTCCGTACCTTGTTAGTGGCCCTTCCCCTGTGAACCACCCTAGTGGGAGAATACTTTAACGCAGTTCCTAACCCCGACTGGGAAACCTCAGCTGCCCCCCGCCCTCGCCGTCGAATTCGCTCGGCATGTATATAGACCTGGGCGGACTCGTTGGGCCTCTGTGATGCATAGCGTTCCTGGCGTCCAGTGCTTCGGGCTTACACACATCGATCCGTGGCCCATAATACAGAGTCCAGGATTGACTTGCTGTGGTTCCCGGCAACAGACCTTCTCTTTGTGCGCTCCACACGAATCCTTCCTCAGGGCATATCTGATCACGCTCCCCTACTAGCGGAATAGGGTGCCCATCCGCCGACTCTACGTCTGATGTGGCACTTTGCACATGACATCTGAAGGCTCCTGAATGTGCCTCCTTCATAGAGGAGGAGCTTCAAGCCTTCTTCCGGGCTAATGAGGGCTATGTGTCATCGACAACGACACTGTGGGCATCGAGCAAACCCTCCATGAAGGGACTGTTGAAAGGCTATGTGAGACAGTAAGAGTCTCTTCAACAGCAGCGGGTAACAGACCTTGAAACTCAAATCCTTACTTTGGAGCACCACTCCCAACAGCCCGACACAGAGGATATTCAACGTCTCCTGGTGCTGGTGAGAGAGGAGCTGAGGCAGGTTTCCCTTGAGGAGGCAAAGCAATGCTGGAGGGCATTGATCCAGAGAGTTTATGAATCCAGGGACAAATCAGGTAAATTACTATACTGTCTGGCGGCTCGCAATGTCTCCACCAGAGTTGTGCACGCCATTAGAGACTCAGCCGGCATTCTCCAGTAGGAACTGCCGGCAATTGATCAGGCCTTTGTAACGTTCTATTAAGACCTGTACACACGATGTCTGATGCCCCAGTTGGAGATAGAGAAATCTGTTCTTGGAGCTATCCCATTGCATTCTATTCCACCCTCCTTGGCCTGTGAGTTAGATCAGGCCCTGACAGAAGTGGTAGTTGATCAAGCCTTATCTGGACTCCAATCCAGGAAGACCTTGGGTCCTGATGCCCTCCCCATTGAATACTACAAGAAATTCCATACCATACTAATGCCCCATTTGCCGGACTTTTATGCTGAAGCGATACAGCGTGGATCGTTTCCCCCGACCTAGACTGTACCACTATTGTGGTCATCCCCAAGGAGGGCCTTCCTCCAGACCGATGCTCCTCCTACAGTCCGATCTTGCTTATTAACGCAGAGATAATGATTTTTGCAAAAGTCCTGGCGGCCCGGCTGACCCGCACCCTGTCATACCTCATTCACCCAGATCAATGTGGCTTCATGCCTGGTAGAAGTGCGCATCACTGCATTCGGCGAGTGCAGACGGCTCTCTTCCAGACACAGGACCTGGATGGCCCATTGGCCCCCTTCTCATAGATTTTTGCACACCTGGATCTCCAACTGCGCAGATGAGCTCGCCCCGCTACGCAACCCCGACAGACAACGCCCCAGGAAAGCCGCCTGGTTCACAACCGCTCTCCAAGAAGCCAGACGCACCTGCAGACGCCTGGAGAAGAACTGGAGAAACACCAAGACAACCGAAAACCACACCACCTACAAGGACGCCATGACGGACTACCACAACCAGATCAGAGCCACCAAAAGGAACTTCATCCACAACAAAATCCTGGCCAACTCCACCAACTCCAAGGAACTTTTCAGTGTCATTCAAGAATTCACCAACCCATGCAGCGAAGCCACAGACATCACCCCATCCCAAGACCTCTGCGACAAGCTTGGAACCTATTTCCACCTCAAGATCAAAAACCTCTACGACAACTTCATCGACCATCCACCAGGCACCACAGACGGCCCCCCGCCCCCAGAAACACCAGCCAGCCCACCATCTCCAACTGGACACCGATCACGGGCGAAGACACCGCCTCGACCATGAAAAGCATCCACTCGGGGGCCCCCACCGACCCCTGCCCCCTCACATCTACCACAGAGCCGTGGCCGCCATCGCACCCAAACTACAACGCACCATCAACACCACCTTCAAAACAGGCACCTTCCCAGACGACTGGAAGCGCGCAGAAGTCAGACCCCTGCTCAAGAAGCCCACAGCTGACCCCACCGACCTCAAGAACTATCGGCCCATCTCGCTCCTCCCCTTCGCAGCCAAAGTTGCAGAGAAAACAGTCAACAGGAAACTGACACGATTCATTGAAGAGAACGGCGTACTCGACCCGTCCCAATCCGGATTCCGAAGCAACCACAGCACAGAGACCACCCTACTTGCCGCCACAGACGACATCCGCACCCTCCTGGACCAAGGCCACTCCGCAGCCCTCATCCTACTCGACCTATCAGCGGCCTTCGACACCGTCTCCCATCGCACACTAGTCATCAGACTACACGACGCAGGCATACAAGGAACAGCCCTGGACTGGATCTGATCATTCCTCACCGGAAGAAGCCAAAGGATCAGACTCCCACCCTTCCTCTCCGACCCCAAGAAAATCACCTGCGGAGTCCCACAGGGTTCATCACTGAGCCCCACCCTCTTCAACATTTACATGGCCCCCCTCGCAGCCATCGTCCGACAACACGGCCTCAACATCGTATCCTACGCCGACGACACCCAGCTCATCCTCTCCCTCACCAAAGACCCCACCACTGTCAAACTCAACTTCCAGAAAGGAATGCAAGACGTCGCAGTCTGGATGACCAACAGCTGCCTGAAGCTCAACGCCGAGAAGACAGAAGTCCTCGTCCTCGGTACCACCCCTTCTGCATGGGACAGCACATGGTGGCCGACTGCCCTCGGAAGCCCACCTACCCCCTCAGACCACGCCAAGAACCTCGGCATCGTACTCGACTCATCACTCTCCATGAACCGACAGGTCAACGCCGTCACCTCCAGCTGCTTCAACACCCTCCGCATCCTCCGCAAGACCTTCAAGTGGATCCCCTGAGTCAAGGAAGACAGTCACCCACGCACTCATCACCAGCAGACTGGACTATGGAAACGCACTCTACGCCGGCATCAACAAGTCCCTACTCCGCAAACTCCAGACAGTACAAAACACCGCCGCCAGACTCGTCCTCGGTATCCCCCGACACGAACACATCAGCCAACACCTACGAAGTCTCCACTGGCTCCCCATGGAGAAAAGAGTCACTTTCAAAATCCTCACTCACGCCTACAAATGCCTACACAACAATGGACCCAAATACCTCAACGACAGAATCAACTTCCACGTACCCAAAAGAAACCTCCGATCTTCCAACCTCGCACTGGCCGAAACCCCGCGCATCCACAGAGCCAGAGCAGGCGGAAGATCCTTCTCTCACATTGCAGCCAAGACCTGGAACGAGCTACCGGCAGACATCAGACGCGCCCCCTCCCTGAACACCTTCAGGAAGACCCTCAAGACCTGGCTCTTCGGCTAAACAGATCTGCGGACCCCCCCCCTCAGCGCCTTGAGACCCTCACGGGTGAGTAGCACGCTTACAATTCCCTGATTGATTGATTGATTGCAAGGCGTCTGACACGGTTTCATGGGACTTTCTGGAGGCGGTCCTCCTGCGAGCAGGGTTGAGAAGGACGTTCCACAGAATGGTCCGACTTCTTTATAATAAACCCATGGCTCAGGTCCGGGTAAATGGCATTTTGTCCGCCTCCTTTTGAATCCACAGAGGCACCTGCCAGGGCTGCCCCCTATCCCTGTTACTATTCGCCCTGGCTATTCAGCCACTAGATACATGGCTGAGGTGGGGAAATGGACTTGAGGACCATGTGGCATTATTTGCAGATGATGTTCTCCTTTTCCTTGGGGACCCTTTGGCCTCGGGCCCCCACAGCCTGGATATTCATCGTCTCTATGGTGAGGCATCCGGCCTCCGCATTAACGCGGGCAAATCAGTCCTGGTAGAGGTAAAATGTGCTGCTGAGGGATGTAGCAGGTGCCCAGACATCCCCCTACGGCAGAACACGTTAAAATACTTAGGGATTCACATATCTCACCTCCTGGACCTGGCCAGGACTCTTAACTTTCAAAACCTGGCCTTGGCCCTTGATAGAGAGCTGCGCTATTGAAACAGCCTCCCACTCAAGCCCATGGGGCTCAGCGCACTCTTTAAAATGATGTGCCTCCCCTGGTATGTGTATGGCATTCAACTTGGCATGGAAATCACCCTATGACGGGGGGCCTGGGGGTGTCGGATGTCTATGTGTACTATCTGGCAGTACAATTGGTGGCCATCAATGATTGGTTTACTGGAGGCTGGGATGACTCTGCCTACCGCTTGAAACTTCACTTGATGGCATGGCCAAGATGGTGGAGTGAGCCGACGCGCTTGCTGATTGCTCCGCTCCAAGCCCGAACATAAGCCTGATACAGCGGTGTCCCGAGGCTCTGCAGAGGGCTCCCAACAAACTCAGGGCTCTGGGAGTCTCCAGCCCTGCTGACGGAAGCTTGGGAGGCTGGGTGAGAGAGCTGGCTCGGCGGTTGCGGCGCTGCACTGAGGGCGGTCCCCTGGGCCCGAGGTCTCTGGGCCACAGCGCCTTTCAGCGTGGCCTTGGCAGTGGCGACCGGCAGAGAGGGGAGGGCCTCCCCAGCCCACCACGAACGCCGAGACACACGCTGCCGCCTGGGGTCGACTCCGACCGGTGGCTCCCGGCCGTCGTGCCGCTTTTGCTGTGGTAGTGGGCCCTGAGCACAGAGGGCGGAGAGAAGACCTGGGATCACATGAGACCGGCCCCCTTCTCCGGCAGACATCTAGGAGGTGCGGCAGGTCGGGGAGGCACCGTCTGGATCTGCTTGATGGGGGCTCTGAGTGGCGCTACTGTGGGGACCTGGAGAGCAATCCCGGTGCCCCCCCCCCGGGCTGAGAAGAAGACTGGGCCCTCCCTGCACAGGTGCAGGCCCCCGCAGCACTCCGTTCCTGGTGTGAGGCAGTTCAGGTGAATCCAGCAGCACCGGGGGCGGTGGGACAGGTCGGTTCCAGCCCCCTCTCACAGCGCGCAACTAGCTGCCGTATTCCGCCTCACCTGATGGGCCCCCCTAGGCACCCACCTAGCCTTTCTTGGGAAGGGGACAGTGGGATAAGCCCGGCTGGGGGGGCAGGAAGAGCGACAAAGCGTGAAAACCTTACCTCCCCCCCACAAAGCGCGGGACATTCGGCAGGGTCGGTCTTGGGGGGCGGTAGAGCCTGCACTGAGGCCTTACGCGGTGGAGAGACACGAGGCCTGAATCGGGGGACAGTACAGCAGAGAGCACCGGGAGGATCTTAAAAGAAGTACGGCTGAAGGCCTCGCCTGGACCCGGTAGGCCACACCATAAAAGAGTAGCGACGCGGCTCGAGGCCTAAAAGATCGAGCGCATAGAGAACCCCCCCACACAGCGGCTTCAGCACCGAGGGCCCTCCCTGGGTCCCCCCCTTCAAAGAATGATACACCCCGCAGGCTGACGGCTGACGAAATTCTGGAAGACGACCCTGTACAAGACCGCGTGGAGCAGCGGTAGAGCTCGAGTGGCGCCCCTCTGTCCCCGACGCCATTTTAGCACCTGTAACGAGCCAAAAGAAGATGGCGACAACCCGGGTCAAAAAGGACCGCTCACTGAAGGATATGCTGGTCAAGCTCCCACCTCAGGACCGCCCTGACACCCCGGCGAGCTCCACACCCCAGAGGATGGAAATGAGGGTGAGGCCCCGATCACCCACTCTTACCTGGAGTCACTATTTTCATCGCTTAAAGAGGACTTACATCAGATTAAAGGTGACCTGGCCAGGTACCTGCAAGGAGTAAGTCGAGAAATATCGGACATAGGGGACAGAGTCGATACCCTAGAGGCAAACAAAACGTCCAAGGGCGAGGAGTGGGAGCAACTACGCCAAGAAATAATACGCCTCTCAGACAGGCAAATCGACCTCCAGGCCCATGCTGAGGACTTGGAGAATAGGTCGAGGTGAAACAATATTAGAAATACGGAATGCGCCCTCCTCGGCGGAAGCAGGGAACGTGGAGGAATTTGTCCAAGCTCTTTTTGCTCAGATCCTGGGTGAATCATCCGCGTCGGATATCCGCCTAGACCGGGTCCACTTTGTGGGGCCACCAAGAGCCTCGAATATGCCAGCCCCGGACATTCTGGCATGTGTTCACAGCTTCCCCTTGAAGGAGCGCATCCTGCGAACTGTACGAGGATCAGACACGATGATCTTCAGGGGGCCACTCGCTGCAACCGTTCCAGGATTTGTCAGCAATAACACTCCAGAAAAGGCGAGAGTTCCGCCCGTGACTTCCTTTCCCAGGGACCACGACATCTCTTATGCTTGGGGCCACCCATTCTGCCTGATCATCGAATGGGAGGGGAAGACCCGCCAGGTGCGACCTCTAAGCGCAGCCTGCGACCTGCTCCGGATTGAGCAACCAGAGATCCATGTGAGGAGCACCGACGAAGCAGGGGCAGGCCGGTGGGAGAGACAGCGACGAAGGCGGAGGGGCAAAAAACCCATGAAACCAAGTCCTGAGGCTATTGCACAGGAGAGACAGGCAGTGCTCGAGAGCCTCACCAGGGGCACAGTGCCAGGGGAGACAGACTGAATCCACACAGCTTGCCCTGATAGCCTCGGGGGCACTTACGGACGCTATTCGGGATTGATAGAGGAGCGATCCCCATGATGACCTCTGGACACGATGAACCCCTTCAGGAAATCTTCTCGGCGGTGGGTGGGGACCCCTCTTGGGGTCCCCCCCCCAGAGACATTGTTCAAATTATTGATATGTTTTGTTTTTGGGTGTTTTTATTTTAAATGTTTGTTTATCAAGTACCAATGCATGAAGCAGGCAAGGGAGGTTAAGATATCAGATTCTAGGTTTCAGGATATCACTTGATATGCCACAATGGGAGGGGGGATGGTTGGACTGGTTCTCCTAGCACAGCACGCCCTTATACACACATTATGGCTATAGGCGGCACTTTAAAGATTATAACACTGAATTTTAAAGGGTTGAACAACCCTGTCAAGCAGAAAGCTATCCTTTCCTACCTAGAGAGCTTTGGGTCAGATATCTGCCTTCTTCAGGAAACTCACCTCCTAGTACCCAGCGACTTAAATCCAGATCCTTCCCACAGCAGCTATTCTCCTCAACAGGGCGCAAAACGGGAGGGGTTGCCATCTTATTCTCATGCACATTTAGGGGCACTATTGGCCCTAAACTAGCTGAACTTAAGGGGTGCATTCTGGTTCACCAAATACAGCTGGGTTCGCAAACATTAACGCTGGGCACCCTGTACGCGCCAAATGAGGGGCAGGAGCGCTTCATTCGGGAGGCACTGGCAGAAACACTCACATCGCAGAACCGCCTGGTCCTGGTGGGGGGCAATTTCAATGTAGTCTTGGACAAAAACATAGATTGCTCCACACACAGAGAGGGAGGGTCGGGGTCCCTTTTGGGAGAAGACATTGCATGGCTGAAGGAGACTGGCCTTATAGATTTGTGGAGGGCCAATCATCCAAACATGAGGGACTTCACATTCTATTTGCACGCTCATATGTCCTATGCCCGAATAGATTACTTCCTGGGCTCCCAGGAACTACACCAGCTCCTCCGCTTAGTCGAGATAGAACCAAGAACCCTCTCTGACCACTCAGCTATAGTCTTAGAGATTCAGTCTCCCCTACAACAACAGGCCCGGTGACAATGGCGACTAAGAGAGACCTTACTATGGAAGCCGGAAACACAGGCAAAAGTTAAGAAAGTCATTACTGATTACCTGGAGGCCAATGACACAGTGGAGGTACCACTCCCAATAGTCTGGGATGCGTTAAAGGCTGTGGTCAGGGGCGAGCTCATTTCCCTGTCGGCTGCCGAAAACAAGGAGAGAAAACTCAAAAGAGCTGAACTCCAAGAGAGGGCCAGGGAGCTAGAAGGAATACACCATCGAACTGGGGCCCCCAGGGTATGGCGTCAGTTAGAAGCCGCTCGAAAACAACTAGCTGGTCTGGACCTGGACCGGGTGGAATTCGCCCTGCTCCGCCTTAAGCACTTATATTATCTTAACAGCAATAAAAGTGGTAGACTCTTGGCCACAAAGCTAAGAGCCCAACGACAAGCTAACATGGTCCGCTCCCTCCTGACAGAGGGGAGAACGGAATTTACGACCAACGCATCTATAGAAGACCAATTCAGGTACAACCTACCCCCCCGAGGACATAACAGACTATCTTCGTGAAACCCCTGTGACTAAGTTGACAGATTCCTTAGCGTCTTCCTTAGACGAACCCATCAGATTGGAGGAGGTCATCTCGGCCATTTCGAGTCAGAAACCACTGAAGTCTCCGGGCCCGGATGGCTTTTCCTCTGGATTTTACAGGACTTTCTGCCCTGAACTAGCCCCAATCATCACCCGTCTCTTCAACTCAATTGTGGACTGAGGCTCCCTTCCGGCCTCCATGCTGGACGCTACCATCACAGTCATCCCTAAACCTGGTAAAGACCCCAAATCTTGAGCTAACTACCGCCCCATATCACTTCTCAATACAGACTCGAAACTTTTTACTGGCATTCTGGTGGCGCGCCTAAACCCCCTGATGCAGGGACTTATCCACCACGATCAAGCGGGATTCGTCCTGAAAAGACTCTGCGCAGACAACACTAAGAGACTGTTACATATTTTATAAGATATGGCACACCGTAGACAAGGCTCCAGCATGCTACTCTCAGTGGACGCCGAAAAGGCTTTCGATCGGGTCCACTGGCCCCTTCTTAGAGCGAGAATGGAGCACTTTGGGTTTGGGGAACGATTCCGGTCCTGGGTCTCTAGCGCTTACCAGGCCCCACGGGCGTCAGTAAGGGTCAATGAGGTAAACTTGAGGAACTTCCCTATTTGCAGAGGCATAAGACAGGGCTGCCCGCTCTCCCCCCTCTTGTTCGCCCTGTACATGGAGCCCTTTGCTCAACACATCCGAGACCACAGACTCATTAAGGAATCCCCCTCGTGGGGAAGAACACCGTATCAGTCTATACGCAGACGATGTCATGGTCATGCTAGACGACCCGGTCGGGAGCCTACCCCCCTTTTTGGCTGAGATGGAGATGTTTGGGGTGGTGTCTGGGTTTCGCATGAATCTCCACAAGTCCCAGGCTCTCAACCTCACAGTTTCCCCTATGGAGCTAGAGGCACTAAGGTGAACACACCCAATTAGCTGGGCTATAGATTCCATTCCTTATCTGGGAGTACAGCTCTGTGAGACTATTGAAAAGACGAACACCCTCAATTACGGGTCACTATCGACTTGCGTCCGCGCTGAGCTAGATAGGTGGCGGCACTATCCACTCTTCCTGCTAGGTCGCATCGCAGCCACAAAAATGACTATTTTGCCCAGGGTCCTCTTTTTCTTTCAGGCCCTGCCACTGACCCCCCCAGCAGGTACTATCTCTACTCTTCAGGCGGCATTGAGCCACTTTATATGGGCTGATAAACGGCCAAGAATGAGCAAGGAGTGGAGCTGGCTCCCCCCGGCGGAAGGAGGACTGGGTGTCCCCTGTCTCATTAGATACTATCAGGCAGCCCAGCTTAGTTACTTCATGGAATGGCCTAGATCTGAATCGGAAAAGAGGTGGCTGTTTATGGACAGGGCCCTGGCCGGTACATCACTAGCAAAAGTTTCGTTCCTACCCCGAACACACAGAGCCCCAAGCCTCTACATCTCCCCAATAACAAGCTTGCTGCTGCAGGTCTGGGATGGGTGTATTCGCAAAGGGAAATTGACCTCGCTGCCGTCCCCCTTGACTCCAAAGGCCAACAATCCAGACTCTACCCCGGGCCTGGGAGCCTCTTTCCAGATCTGGCGGGAATCGCCTTGTAGGGCGATAGGTCATTTCTTTGACCTGGAGGGACTTATACCCTTTGACACCCTGAGAGCGGACTATTCCATCCCCAAGGTGGAGCGCTTTAGGTATCTTCAGATTAGGCACTGCGTGACACACCAGTCAGTCCGCCCTGGGGCAGAGAGACCGCTGACTCCGTACGAAAGGTGTCTCTCGGGGAAAGACACAGATAAACGTCTCATTTCGGAGCTGTACGTCCTCCTCCAACCTCCGTAGTCCAACGAAAAATCCCCCTCACAAAAACGTTGGGAGTCTGAACTTGGCCGCTCTTTCACCCCAAAGGAGTGGCGCGATATTTATTACCGAGCTCGGCACACTACTTATAATATAGCAAGCACAGAAATAGCGGTCAAAATAATAACCTCCTATTGGTATTTAACCCCAGTACGATTACATAAGGGTAACCCGGCCCGCAGTGACGTATGCTGGTGACAGTGCAGGGCAAAGGGTACGTTATCCCACCTTCTCTGGGACTGCCCGGGAGTGGCGACATTCTGGACCACAGTTCTAGATGACATTGATGTCCATTTTTCTACTCAACTTCCTAGATTCCCATCATATACACTATTAGGGTAACCCAACCCACTCACCTTCTCGCCCGCTTCCCGTAGGGGGCGGCAGATCAGCATAGCTCTCGGGGCAGCCCATCAGACTATTTTAGCGCTCTGGGGCTCTCCCACTGTCCCGACTCACCTGGCATGGCTTAGAC
Organism: Calotriton arnoldi; assembly: GCA_963921515.1. Taxonomy (NCBI): domain Eukaryota; kingdom Metazoa; phylum Chordata; class Amphibia; order Caudata; family Salamandridae; genus Calotriton; species Calotriton arnoldi. The sequence goes on from CAWUFW010007563.1 coordinate 285,190, forward strand.
GCCTATGGGACATACTGGGGATGGAAAAGCTCACCCTATCATTGACATCACGGAATGACCCCTTCCGAACATTATGGCATCCCTTCATAGCCTTACTGACCAAAGAATTCAGAGAATTGACATGCCCTCGGTACTTGCGGCTGCTTCGCCTAGCTGAGCCTGACACAACATAACATGTAATATGTTCACATATAAATCATACACCTCCTCTGACAAGACTGATCGCACAGCTGATGGTACTGGGATTGGGTGGGGGAGGATTTTGGGGGGGAAGGTAGGAGGGTGTTGGTATATTTGTTCCTTTTGTTTCCTTTATCAAAGTTAAAGGTTGTATCATTACATTGCAAACTAGAGAGAGGTTCTCTCGGTAGGTAAACTCGTTTCGATCCTATTAAGCAACAATAAATACAGATTTAAACACAAACTTCACTTGATGGGGTTTGAGGGGTTCCTTGACCAACTGTATGGGTGATTAGTGTACTGTTGGAGAGTGGCACTGCGCCTTGTGCAATGGGACTGTCAGTTGACTGAACTGACCCCAATGACAGGGCGCATTTCTTGAACAGCTCCTGAAGTTAGGGGGCTTTCACCAGTGGGACCACCTAGGAATTACATGCCTGGGAGATGTATATAAGGATGGTAACCTGATGTCCTTCCTGAACTTAAAGGATCAATATGCCATAGCTAACACTCAATTCTTCCGCTTGCTTCAAATGAGACATGTCTTGAAGTTCCATATTGCCCCACATACTCAGCTACCTGAATATAGCCCGCTCGAGGCCAAACTGCTGATGGGGCAGCTGGGGAAAGGGGCGATCTCTCAAATGTACTGCTCCCTGATTATCCATACCTCAGATGGCTTTGCTTCCCTATGGCAGAAGTGGGAGGGCTGGGTAGGTGAGCTTGATGGTGATGACTGAAGGGAGGCCAACATGGCGCCCAGGGAGTTAGCAATAGCTGCACACCTGCTTATGATACAGGTGAACCTTTTTGCATGCGACTTACCTATCCCCTTGTTGCATGCAACAGATGTCCTTGGCTACCCAAGCTGCTTGTGCACGCTGTACACTCTCTGAAGCGGACTTTTTCCAGATGGCGTGGGATTGCCCAGCGCGGAGGTCCTTTGGGAGAGGGGTGGAACGGACGCTCATGGAGGTACTGGGGCCTTCAATTGATTTGGGTCCTCGGGCTGCATTACTTGGACTTGTGGAGGAACTGGGGGGTCCACAATCCGAAAGGCTCTTTGTGGAGGTGGCTTGTCTAGAAGCAAAGAGAGATGTAGCGTGACTGTGGAAGCAGCCCACTACCCCCTCGCTGCAGCTGTGGCAATCAGGAGTTGACTATTGCGCCCAGCAGGAAAAAACAATCTATGAGGCACATGGATACCCCAATAAGCATGATAAAGTGTGGGGAAAGTGGTGGTCCTATCATGATTCGTCCTCATGAACAGACTCATTTTTGGCGGGGTCGTTTTCTGTACTGTTATGACTCTGAATGCTCAGCTTTTTCTACCTGTAATGTTGGATGGTGCCCACTATATTAAAGAAATAAGCTTGGTTATAAAAATAAATTCACTGTCCCTAAAACAAAATGTAAAGGTTTTTAGAAATGCTGTTAAGATGGATGATGGTAAAATCTAGAACCTCAACAGGGTGATCACTTTGCCTAAACAATCAGGTTCAGTGGGAAGCCTGAACGACTCTGTAAATGTCCTGGATCAAGCCTCCTCTTCTGTTATGTTGGTTGAGACTGGAAAAATACCAACACCCGTCTGGTATCATTCTCAACAAAAGGATTCATAACCGGCCTGTATATTTGAAGGGCTAAGTATAAATACATGGGGCTTCATTTATGAGGTCGCCTTGGGCCACCAGAACGTCACTTTTTGTGACGTCCCGTGGCACAGGAGCCTGCTCCATATTTACAAGACAGCACTAAGCCACTTTTCTTTTGGCTTAATGCTACCTCGTAAATATTATTCCCTTTAACCCCTTCCATGCTGCAGACGGCCCCCGGCCGTCCGACGTCACAGTGGGCGTGTGTGGAGGATGGCCGGGGGCCGTCCGAATCCCGCCCACTGATTAATTCGCCCGCACAGCTGGAAAATTCCGGCCGCGTTGAAGCGGTTAACACAGTTTTTGTGCATTAAAGGGTCATGCAATGGGTGTTGCTGGGTGCGTTCCCAGCAACATCCATGGCTTTTTGACACTGCCCCAGATTTACGAGAAATTGTAACTCTGAGGCAGCGCCAAAAACGTACGCCTCCCCAGGGGAGGCATGAGGAGAAGTATCTTTATTTCTCCTCGTTTTTCCTTTTTCTATGTGTGCTGCATTCTGCATTGTGCAGCACACAAAGAAAGAGGAAAACGCCTCTTGTGATTGTTTTTGTGCAGGAAGGTTTCCCTTCCTGTGGCGCTGCCCTACAGCAAAACCTCATAAATGAGGCCCATTATATTTTCATACTGTGCATGTAGGTTATTATATTTCGCTAGTTTGCTAGTTTGTTTTCTTTATTTAAAGCAACAAGATGTGTGGTGATTTTGAAGCCTGTCTGTTTACCTTATTACCAGGGGATCGAAGATTCTCGAACTAAAGGTGATGGGTGGGAGTTAAGCAGTTGCTGGTGGATGAGTGTTAGAAATGGGATTTTTGGTAGGCTAGGGCATGTGCCAAAGCCAGGCAGAAACCACCACTCTAGTCAGGATAAGGGAGTTACACTCCTAAAATAACCCCTGCTCACCCCCTTGGTAGCTTGGCACGAGCAGTCAGGCTTATCTTAGAGGCAGTGTGTAAAGCATTTGCACAAAACCAACAGTAATACAGTGTAAGCACTACAAAAGGACACCACACCAGTTTAGAAAAATATCCAATATTTTTATATACTTAGGACAAGACCAAAAACGATAAAAATCCACAATACAGTACTTAAAAATCTTCAGTTATCAAAATATGCTTGAAAAACAGTTCCTTGATGTCGATAGCTCCGTCCGGGGCTATCACGGTGTCGTGAGCAAACAAATCTGAACAGTTCTGGCTGACCGCGGCGTCGCGGGCCAGCTACGGTGTCGGCGAGACCCGCAAACAGTACCTTTTAGAAATGCAGGGCGTCGGCGACCTCTCGTTGAGCTTCCGAAAGCACGGCGTCCGCAGGCGTTGGTTCCGGAGGTAGGTGCAGGAGTCGTCGGGGCCCTCGAAGTCCCACGTGTTGCAGATCGAACTCCTCTCTGTTGAAGTCAGGAGCGCTGGCGTCGGCAGGCGTCGGGTGCTGCGGTGCGAAGTGCAGCAGTGCGGCGTGCGGTGCTCTCAGGTCGCGGTGCGAGCAGCAGCTCGGTGGCGGCATCAGATGGCGTCGTCGGTGAGACCAGGGTCGCGGTGCGAAGTGAATGCGGTGCTCGTCGCGGTGCTGGCAGGTCGCGGTGCAAGCAGCGGCGTCGTCGTTGCTGAAGCGCTGTTGTCGGCTGACGAACTGGAGTCGATGGCACCGGCGTCGGTAGGCCAAGGCTGCGGTGCGGGATGAGGGCGGTGCGTCGTGTAACTTTACGAGCGGTGCCCTCGAACCACGGTGCAAGCAGCGGCATACATTTTGGCGTGGAGCGGCGTCGTCGGGGATACCAAGGCGTCATCGTGAAGCGAGGCGGTGGGGAGTGCGGTGCCCACAGGTCGCGGTGCGAGCAGCGGCTCGGTGGTGGCGTCAGCAGACGTCGTCGGTGAGACCAGGGTCGCGGTGCGGCGTTGCGGCGGTGCCCTCTGCGGTGCCTTCAGGACACGGAGTCGGCAGCATCGTTGTCGACGTCGTCGGGTTGCTTTGTCTTCTGTTGCAGCACAAAACACACAGTCCCCAGTGCTGAGGGCAGAAGAGCTTGAAGTCTTTGCTGTTCCTGAGACTTCTTGAACAGGGGGCAAGCTCTACCTCAAGCCCTTGGAGAAACTCACAAAAGTAGATTGCAGAAAGTCCAGTCCAGTCCTTTCACTGCCCAAGACAGAAGCAGCCACTGCAGGCCAACACAGCAAAGCACACAGCAAAGTGGTAGTTCCTCCTCACAGCTTCTCCAGCTCTTCTTCTTGGCAGTCTTCTTGGTCCAAAAGAGTTCTAAAGTTCAGGGGTCTGGGCCCCAATATTTATATCCCAAAATCCTTTGATCTCTTAGGCAGAGAGTGTCTGTGCCCAGCCAGAACCAGTTCTGCCTCCTCTGGTGTGACTTCCTGGCAGGAGGTGGAGACAGCATTGTCAGAGGCAGACCAGGCCCTTTGAGGTGCAAGGAAATCTCCTCCCCCTTCCCCAATTGCAGCCCAGGTCTATTCAGCCCTTTCCTGACCCACCTAGACTATCTGGAGCCACTCCTGCTCCCCAGCCTTCTGTCATCCAAAACTCAGACAGGCAATCCACATTCCAGCAGAGGCACACGGGATGACTGAGCAAGAAAATACCTACCTTCTAAAAGTGGTATTTTCAAACACAGAATGTAAAAATCACCTTCACTAAAAGATGCATCTTCAGATTCTGAGTTCAGGCATACTAAACTTTATTTTCCTACCTAGTTCCCAGGGCCAGTTATGTTTATAAGATGTTATAAACAAACTTCCCATTCTGTCCTATGGGGAACAGGTAGCCTTGCAATAGTGAAAAACGAAATTGGCAGTAATTCACTATCAGGACATGCCACACGCACCAGGGCATGTCCTACTTTCACATACACTGCACCCTGCCCACAGGGGTACCTTGGGCCTACCTTAGGGGTGGCTGGCATGTAAAAAAAGGGAAAGTTAGGGACTGGCAAGTGTGTGCACTGGCCAAGTCGACATGGCAGTTAGAAACTGCCCGCAGACTCTCCAATGGCAGGTCTGAGTTACCTTTTCAGGGCTACTCACGTGGGTGGCACAACCAGTGCTGCAGGCCCACTAGTAGCATTTGATTTACAGGCCCTGGCACACGCAGTGCACTTTACTAGGGACTGACACATAAATCAAATAGGCCAATCATGGAAACACCAATCCATAACACATTTTACCACAGGAGGACTTGCACTTTACCACTGATCAGCAGTGAGAAAAGTGCGCAGAAACACTAAGCCAGCACAAACAGAGTCAAAACCGGGAGGTCAGAAAGCAGACTCAGGGGAAACACGCCAAAAGATGCCAAGTCTAACAATGAGGCAGCATTAAAGAAGAATTGCTGCTTTCCTTAACTGTTGCTTTGTCTTCTTTTCAGGCATCTTCAATGAAATTGAGTGGATAACCTTCAAAAAGCATTTCAGAGATAAACTAGATGATGCTTGGATGCACATTTATAATGAGACAAAATGGAGGATCTTCAGGCACCTTCAGTGAGAGTGGATGATACTGAAACATAGCATCTAGTTAGTGGATCATCTTCAAACGCACCACAAGTTAGACTAAATAGACTATCTGTAGGAGAGTAGGATCTGCCTCTTATGTTGCCCCCACTTTTTTCTGATGTTTACACTGGTTTCTGGCTAGAGTCTGGCTGGGCCCCTGCTAATCAGGGCCCCAGCCTCTCTGTTCTCTCTAAACGATTTGGAGTGCACTCTAGGTGCACTAGTGATTGGATACTGTGGTACCTTATGAGTCCCTAGTATATGGTACCTTAGGTACCAAGGGCATAGGTACTTCACAGGCTTACCAGGGGCTGCAGCATGTATTATGCCACCCCTGGGAAGCAGACTAAATCTGACACCACAGGCCTGCTACTGCAGCCTGGGTGAGGTGGTGCTAGCACTCCTCACTGAGATATAGGTTCCCTATATCTCTCCTGCACACACATATAACCCTATCAGTCACCCCTAAGGCAGGCCCTATCAATCCTGAGGGCAGGGTGCTTGGCTTCTATGTGAATCAATACACGATCGTGGCGGTCTTACGCTGATCGAAGCGTCCCTGTGCCTGTTGGATTGATTCCACACCTCACGATTTCACTCGTGTCTCCCGGAGGAGATCTTCATTTTCCTACTGTGCGCCGCCGATGCAGACATTCCTTCACGGCATTCGCACCCAAAGGCCATTGGCTCTTACCCGCCTTGACGGACGAGGATTTCGGACCCCCGCAGTAGCCTTGATGACTCCTGCTCTCACCACTAGATCTATTCTTCCCGCCTGATTTATGACACAGGACTTTGTCCTATTCAGCACCGCCTATCTTGCAACCCGGTCCTGAAGATGATCCTGATTAATAGGATCGAAACGTCGTCGACCCTTCAGCGCAACTGATGGCGCATTTGCTTTCGTGGTTCAATCAAAATTGTTGTCATTACTCTTTGATTCATTGCAAATTGTTACCTTGAACCCCAGAATTTCACTGTACATATTGTTTCACTTCTTCACCTTGCGCCGTTTCCGCTGATTACACATTGTCACTTGCGTCGCCACTTTTATGTTTCACGAACACAATTGAGCACCAAGTCCAATTCGGGTTGCTATTGCATTCTATGCCTACAGTGCTGCTACAACTGTACCTTTTTTACTGTGACCTTAATTATATGATGCTAAGTGCACATTTCTACAAACTTCTCAGAGTCTCCTGTCTTCCTTCCGTGTAATGTATTGTACATACGTGCTTAACCGACTTTATTAATGACACCAGTTGAGATATTGTTGCCTTTTTTCACGTACCTACCCAGATCTCAACGTGGTTTATGGGTTATACTCCTGTTGTTTATACAATACCAGGGGCTGCAGCATGTATTATGCCACCCCTGGGAAGCAGACTAAATCTGACACCACAGGCCTGCTACTGCAGCCTGGGTGAGGTGGTGCTAGCACTCCTCACTGAGATATAGGTTCCCTATATCTCTCCTGCACACACATATAACCCTATCAGTCACCCCTAAGGCAGGCCCTATCAATCCTGAGGGCAGGGTGCTTGGCTTCTATGTGAGGGGGTGCCTCTGCCTGAGCAGGGCCCCTCTGCAGCTCTCAGAGTCCATTCTCTGGTGCTGTTTGTGGATGCGGTTAAACCATATACTTTTAAGTGCATTATATCCTCGCGGTAAAATGCTAACTTTGTAATGGCTGCATCGAAACATGTCGTGTTTGGTGTCAAACACCTTGGAATACTACCCCCCCGCCAGTCCTGGCGGCGGGGGTAGCATTCCACCCTTCTAGAGGAATAGACATGTACCTACTGTGGAAACGCGGTAGAATCCTGCAGAGCCCTGGCATCACAAAATGGATGCCACCAGTCACAGAAACTGGGCTGCCCTCCTGCTGATGACCAACACTCGCAGTGGAGGAAGCCCAACAATAGATATCCTGTCCCAAGGGGGTGTGACCACCTTCCAGACAGGGTTTAGTGTATTGGGGCTGGGTGGGTGCACTCTTAGAGTGCTTTGAAGTCCTGCACTGGGGGAGCAGAAGGCTCCTCTGTGCATATGCCAGTTCAAACCGGCTCAGGGGCTACCTGCCCCTGCTCTGGCGCGAAACTGGACAAAGGGAAGTGGGTGTAGCCACCCACTGTCCTGACCCTCCCATAGGTAGGGTCATAGAGCTAGTCCCTCCCTTTCTTTTAGTATAAGAGGGGAACCTGTGCATTGCACCCTAGATTTCCCTGGACGACGCTCTGAAGACGAATCCCGGACCTTCGACGTTCCACTACCTTTGGAAGACTGAAGAATCTCCCTTGGAGTCAAGGAGTGACTCCCCTGCTTGGCAGGCACCAAAAACTACAAACGACGGTCGCAAACTACGCCGCTCCCGCCGGAGTCCGAAGTTCCTGCAGCCCAAGAAGTGGATTTCCTGACTGCTCAAAGGCCATCGTGAGTCCCCAGCGAAGCGGAGGCCAGTGGACCCCAAGAGTAACGAGGAACCGCGACCCCTGGGTACCGTGCACTATTGTCAAGTGCAACCCCTCCACAACATTCCACAAACTTGTGCTTTGGACCACGTGTGGTCCCAGCCTCCAGCAGGAATCCCTCCTAAGATCAGAGGCCTACCACGTCCCGAGTGACCGTGGGCCCCTGTGAGTGAATCCTCCCGAGGCGTCTTTGCGATCCCTTGCCAGCCGGCTTGTGGGTCCCCAGAAGACTTTCTAAAGAAACCAAAGGGCTCCCCTGGTTGCTCCAGGCCTGCCCTGACTTACCCTCACTGGGTGAGTCCCCCAGACCTTGCTGGTCTGCGCCATTGTCTCTTCACACTTTCCCCAAGACTTGCTGTTACCAAGGCTTGTTGGCTCCGATCGAGTCGCCGACACCGCAGTAAGCTGCAGACATCGTGGGACATGCCGAATCCAGCTCCTGGTCGTCATCGACGCCTCCTGGACCTCGTGGCTGAAGAGTCAAGGCAACCACGAATGACCTGAATCTTGCGACGACGGTGGGCATCCATCTTCCTTGCCCCGAGTCACTGCCAAGTGACTTTGAACACTGTCCCCTCTGCTTTCAGGTCTTCCATCTTCCGAATCCAGGCTTGGATTCCTCCGGACACTTCTCCTGTCGCCGCAAGCAGCAAGTCTTCACTGGCTCCCATTGAAAACGACGCCGCGACCCGACACCAAAGAACACCTATGCATCCGGCTCCCCTGGGTGAGGTAACTTCAGCACTACGGTGCTCCTGTGGGTGTGGGCCCTAGAACTACTTACCCTGTAAGTGACTTGCTTGTAGCTTCCCTAGAAGTGTCCTAAAACTCTAACTTTCTAAGTGCGACAATTGCGCTGACTCGTACAGGGTTCGCGTCTGTGCTAGACACACCGCGTCCATCTCCTTTGTAACACTATCTAGAACTGTATCCTTCGACTCGTACTGAGTCCGATCGGTGTTCGCCTCGAACCCACAAAGGGCCTGTAGCACTGAGATCTCCATTGCACTGACTCGCACAAGGTTCGCGTCTGTGTTAGACACAGCGCGTCCATCTCCCTTGCAACTCTATCTGTGACCGCGTCCTTCGACTCGTACAAGGACCGATCGGTGTGTTCGCCTCGAACACGCAAGGGACCTTTAACATTGATATCCCAATCGCGTCTGAGCGCATAGACTCGCACAGGACTCGCACCGGTGCCAGGTCACCGCGTCCGTCCCCTGTGGGTCTCCTACAACTACCTGGGGTGGTTCTTGGGGGTCCCTCGATTCTAGATGCCCTAGACCTAGGTCTAGCAAACTAAGATTGTGATATTCGATTGTGCTAAACTTATTTTGATAACATTTGACTTGTACATATGTTCCTGACTTCTAATCTCATAAAGAGATTAGTAGAGAGTGTTTATTAATAAATACATATATATTTGATATATATACCTGTGTGGTGTCTTTTCATTTGGTGATTCAAGAGATTGTGTGGTAAAACAAGCTGCTTTACATTCCTTCAAGACTTAGCCTGAAGGCTGCTCTTCACAGCTACCACTAGGATAGCTTTCTATAAAGGTTGTCTTAAACCTATCTACCATAAGAGTCGAATTGTTCTGGTGCAAGGTGTCCACTTTAATTAGTGAACAGCATATACCAGGCCAACTTCTCACACTATCCTTGGATTAATTTCATAGTTACACTAGGTGAAGTAGCCTTGGGTGCCCTTTCTACAGAGAGTGACTGAATAATACTTAAATTCACCTTCTTATGGCACCAAAGTGAGCGTCCACAGATTCATGTTTAGTGAGAGTTTCTTGGTCACACCTGCTAGTAAAATTGAGCCGCTGATCATTAGACGTAACATCTACTGACCTTAAGTCAGCTATCCTCTGACACCCTTAACATTGAGACTGAGTGGATTATACCCAGAGGCATTTTCATGGAGATTCAGTTTTGGATCAACATATGTACTTTCTAGTTAGATTAAGTTGAGGATCCACAGATACACCTTCAGTGAAACTGAGTGGAGGGTCCTTGCGCACATTATTTAGTGATACTGAGTTCACAGTCATCAAATGAAAACTCTTAGGGGCACTGAGTGGAGGATCCACAGACACTCCTTCAGTGAGATTGAGTGGATACTCTACAAAAGCATCTTCAATGAGATAGAGTGGATAACCCACAAAAAGGTCTTTCTGTGATTGACTAGATCCGGGGTCTCCCACCCTTTCTGGAAGAAGAGCTACTTATGTGCAATGAAAATGAACCCGAGCTACTAATATTATTAGTGTTGCAATAGCGACCACATCAGAGAAGATTACATTAGTGACCATCATATGCAAGAGAACCAGCAGTGATTACTTTAATGTATGAGGCACAATTGCCAGCAGTAATGTAAAAAAGGCTTTGTCAGTGTGCAATGTCTCTACATGGGTAATACAGAACAGCCGTAGTTGCAATGTCCCTGGTGCCAGGGTAATAATATTAATCAATCTCCTCAACACCGCATGATTTACCACTAAAATATCAACTTTAAATATATTTTGCAAATTCAACCGTTTTTCTCCAAACATCAGCTTATGAGTTCTGAAAATGCACGCATTTTCATTTCAGAAACACACTTTTCAACTTTGGCATACATATATTAATTCAAACAAGCAAAAGCTTCTAATGTAGTAGACTGGACTGCACACATGAGAGCTTTTTATAGGTAGCTTGAGAGTTACTAGTAGCTCACGAGCTACTTGTTGGAAAAGCTTGGATGCATATTCTAATGAGACGAAATGGAGGATTCTCAGACACCGATGGGGTCACCAGTGGCCCCGGCTTGTCCCTTGTGACCACTGGCACTGCTTTTGCGATCCCTGTCCTTAGAGATGGCAAAATCAGTGCAAGAACACAGGGACTGCTTGCTCTTTTGGTCATAGGCGCTCACCTCTTCTTGTTTACTGCCAATTCTTTAGTTACACTAATAGTGACTAAGACTTACTATTCACTTTTAGTGTAATACAAAATGGAGCACCAAGAGCTGGAACGAGACTTTTGCTGGCAGCAAAGGTAAGCAAAGCAATGCTTTTAAATGTATGTGGTGTGCGTGTCTTCGGGTCAAAGTTTGTGTAAGAGAGACAGTGTGTGTGTGTCTGAGCATGTAGTATGTCTGTACATGAGAGCTTGTGCTTGTAGGTGAAAGGGAATGGATGAGAGTCAGTAACAGATAGTGATTGAGAATGAGATTGAGAATGAGTGAGATTTAATTTTATTAAGGGAGTATGAGAGAGTGAGAGAAAGTGAGTGACTACAAGTGAGCATGAGTGGATGAATGCAAAAGAATGAATGTGAGGGAGTGTTAGCGAGAGTGTGCCAGAATAAGTGTGAGTGAGCAACAGTGAGTGACTGTACTTGTGAGTGAGACTAAATGAGAGTAACAGTGAGTTGTAAGTTGCAAAGTATGAGTGAGCGAAACTAAGAGTGAATATGAGTCAGAAGGTTTGAATGAAGTAGGGAGAATTAGTGAGTCATACTGAAAATAAGTGAGAGTGAGTGGGAATAACAGAGTGAGAGTGAGAAAGTATGAGTGGGTCAGAGTAAGAATGAATGAGTGCAAATGAGCAAGAAAGAGTGAGTGCAAGAGCATTAGTGAGAATGAATGAGTGCAAATAAATGAGAGTGAATGATACTGAAAAAGCACTTCAACGCCTCATCAGGGGTAGCAAGCGCTATATAAATGCAAAACTTTTTCCCTCTTCTATCCCTTCGCTATCCTTCTCAATCCAAATAACCGACTAACATATCCACCACTCAAATTACTTTCATATTTCACTATACTAATTCACCACTAATACTTTATGGGTTCCAGAGTAGCGTGCTGTTCGCCGAAAAAGCAGTTCAACACCCCATCAGGGATAGCAAGCGCTATATAAATGCAAACCTTTTTTCCCTCTTCTATCCCTCCACTATCCTTCTCAATCCAAATAACTGACTAACATATCCACCACTCAAATCACTTTCATATTTCACTATACTAATTCACAACTAATCCTTTATGGGTTCCGGAGTAGCGTGCTACTCGCTGAAAAAGCGCTTCGACGCCTCGTCAGGGGTAGTAAGTGCTATACAAATGCAATTACAATACAATACAATAATGAGAGTGATTACATGTAAGTGAGCATTAGTAAAATGATGGCATTATGCTTGCAAGCCTGTGGTTGTCCCTACCATACTGAAGATCATTCTTGGCTTAGAGAGGCACCCACAGCAAAATACTGCTACTGGTATTGTTCAGGCAATTCTTAACCTGACAGGCACCTGTCTCAAAAATACTTGCACTGACATACTGGAAGTAATTCTTGGCATAATGGGCGCCCACGGTAAAATACTAGTACTGGCATACTAAAGTTAATTCTTAGCATATGAGGCACCCATGGCAGAATTCTGGCACTGGCATAGTGCATGTCATTTTTGGCTTAAGGGCATCCATGGCGTACTAGGGGCACAAATTGCAATATGCTGACCATGTCACAATGGAAATAATTTTTGACATATAGAAGTAGCCAGAGCCCTTATTTTTTTTTTAAAAGGGGTCAACTCCAGAGAAACATCCCATTTAATTTTCTTGGCACACTATCAAAGGACTTGAATATTTAATAAGAGCCCTTTCAGAGCTTGTGGTATTTTAGCAAATGTATGTGACAATTGTGCTCTAAATGCGCCGTATGACCCCACTGTTTTCTAAATGCTCTCTGGGAAGAACACCTTGAGCCCTCCTAGAAGAGGCCTCGCTCACTAGCTTCACTCTTTCACTACATATCAGGGCAAGTATTACTCTCCACCACTTTCAAAGATTATTGTACCATCCTAATATGTGGTATCTACAACAGCCATCTGTCTGTATTGTTTTGTTATGTTAATCATGCAGTTATTATGGAACATTGACAATGTCAATTATTGTATTATCATTAGGGTTAAGGTCATGTGACATCTCTTGTTCGGAAGAGTTGGGGGTCATAGGTTCATATGATGTAACTTCCTGTGATGTCATTAAGTTGTAAGGGTGTGTAATGTCACTTCCGTTACTCCTGGCATTTTGGTGAATCGACATCCATGCAGATACCTTCAGTAAGATTAAGTTGACTATTCTTGAACATAGCATCTAGTTAGTGGATGATCTTCAAATGCACCTCTAGTGAGACTAAGTCGACTATCCTTGGTGAATTTCATACTTATACTGGGTGACATTTCCCTGGATGCACTTTCTAGTGTGAGTGACTAAACAATCCTCAAATGCACCTTCTTGTGGTACTAAGATGATGGTCCTCAGACTCACATTCAGTGAGAGCAAGTGGGACTTCCTTCAACAACATTCTAGTAATATTAGGGAGCTGATCGTTAGCTGTAACTTCTAGTAATCTTAAAAAAACTATACGCTAATATGCTTAACAGGGAGACTGAGTGGGTGAGCATCAGAGGTACTTTTAGTCAGATTCATTTGAGGATCATCATAAGCACTTTCCCATTAGATTAAGTGGATGATCCGCAGATGTATCTACAGTGAGAATCAGTGGAGGTTCCTTGCAGACATCGTTTAGTGATCTTGAGATCACCAGTCTCAAATGAACCTCATAGAGACACTCACTGGAGGAGACACTAACACACCTTAATTGAGATCGCGTGGGTGATCCTTGTAAGCATGTAGAAATGAGATTGAGTGAAGGGTCCTTCAGTGTAACGTCTAGTGCACATGATTGGTTGATGCTCAGTGAATCTTCTCCAGGTTGAGTTGATGATAACCAGATAGGCTTGTAGTAAAAATAGTGTAGGAAAAAGTAGCCTGAAAAAAAGACATGTTAAAAGGTGATCTATTAAAAAATAGAATGAAAAAACAGATGTAGCTACAAAATAATGTAAACATGCATTTCCTTTTAGGGCAAGTGTACTGGGAGCAGCGGGAAGAGGGCAATCTAGCAAGAGGCATTTAAGTGTTTGTTAAGATTGAGGGAAGGATAGCATTAAGTGGTAGTAAGGGGTTGGAAGGGTTCAGGGATTGATAGCTTTAAGGGATAGTGAGGGCTTTTACGGTTCAGGGATGGGTAGCATTGGGTGGGTTAGGTTTTTAGGGTTCAGGGATGGGTAGCGTATAAAGGTAGTAAGGGATCATTAGGGTTCAGTGAAGGGTAGTGTTAAGGGATAGTAATTTATTTTAGGGTTCAGAGATAGGTAGCAATAAGGGAAAGTAAGTGTTTCTTATTTTCAGGGAAGGGTACCGTTAAGGGATTGTAAGGCATTTTGGGAATTTAGGGAAGGATGTGCAAAGGGATAGTAGGGGTTTTTAGGGTTCAAGAAAAGGGTAGCATTAAGGGGTACTAAGGTGTTGGTAGGGTTTAGGGATTGGTAACGTTAAGGGGGAGTAAGGGACTTTCATGGCTCTGAGAAGGGTAGAGTTTAGGAATAATAAGGTTTTTTAGGGTTCATGGACAAGTGACATTAAGGGGCAGTAAGGGTCTTAAGGGTTCACAGATGTGAAGCGTTAAGGGGTACTAAGGTGTTATTGGGCTACAGATAAGATAAATGACAGAATGGATGTAGCCTTACGGCTAGAGCGGTTGACCTCGAAGCTGGGGAACCGGGTTTGAGTCTCGGTAACGACGCTCAACATCCTGTGATTCTGGGCAAATCACTCAATCTCCCCGTGCCTAACAAAAATGAATGTGTCCTTCTGTAACTAAACTGGTGCTCATGTAAAGCGCTCTGATACCCGATGTCTCAGGTCTAGATTGCGCTATATAAAACTCTAAAAAAAAAAACAAGAAAAAAAAAATCATAGGTAATAATTAAGGACACAACTTTATTACCTAGACAGTTTCAACTCAACCTTAAAGTAGCCAGCATTTTAGAACCAAACTTTATTACATAAAATCTCAGAAGCATCCTCAGTGAGATTGCACGGACAATCATCAGATGTGCCATACAGAGGGATCAAGTGGGTGGCCCCTAAATGTATCTTGAATGAGAACAAGTAGGGGTGCTTCATACACGCCTTTCAGTAAGATTGAGAGTATGATTGCTCAATGCATCTCCTAGTGAGTTTGAGTGACATTCGCTTTGGAGCCGCTTCTGGAGAGATTCTGGAGAGATTCAGGGGCTTATTTACACCCCTTGCACAGACGGTGCATCACTTTTAACATGGGAAAAAGTGACATACTGGTGGCGCAAGGGGCTTGTAAATAAGCCCCTCAGGGGCTTATTTACAAGCCCCTTGCGGCATATTTGCGCTGCCGGAGCATCACAAAGTAGTGCGCAGTGCAGGCCCATATCTACGAGGCCACAGAAAGCCATCAAACGTGGCTTTTCATGGCCTCGTAGATATGGTGTGAGGCAACGCAGCACAAGTCACTGCATTGTCTCACACTGCGTTGGGAGGCGTGCCATGGGCATTGCGGTGGGTGTTCCCACTTAACGCCCATGATATTTGCACATTCCCAGATTTACAACATAGAGTAAATCTGGGAATGTGTCAAAACCGTGCGCCTCCCCAGGGCAGGAGCAGCTATTATTTTTGTGAAGGAAAGTGTCCCTTCCTACACAAAATCAACCGGATTTCAACTCAGGCATCCTTGTGCCATGGCACCAGGGTGTCTGTATTGGCGGAAAGCGGCCTAAGCAGCGCCAGTGCAAAGGAAAGGATAGGGATGTGTCGTATTGCCGTAAATACGACACATCCCTGCACTTTCCTTATGGCACCGCGTGGCGCAGAAAGCTGGCTTGTGGTGCCGTGGCGAATCATTTTTTTGTAAATGATACCCTGAGTATATTGCCCTCACATTCAGTGCTTACTATGTAAAAAGTGTGGGTGCCCAAAGCGCTGCTCAGAAGCCCATTCGGAATTATTAAATGTCAGCGCACTAAATAACAAGACTGCTTCATCTTGAATCCCCCTCAGGCCTCTCTTTAATCCACTGCCAGACACTCCATGCCCCCTTATCTCACTCTTGCAATTTCATTCTTTCTCCCTCGGTGCTGGTTTTTTGTCTTTCTCTTCCTCCTACTTTCCCTTTGTGTGTTCCCCTCTCTTGCTCTAGAGAAATGTCTCATGAAGAACAATAATTGCTGATCCCACAAATGAGTGCCGGTGGTCGACACCGGCAGCCACTGGTTCAAGTTAAGCACTGCTCGCGTGTGACTAAGTAGAAGAGCTTCATACGCGCCTTCCATGAGATTAAGAGGATGATCATTAGAAGCACCTTGTTGTCAAAAAGAGTGAATGATCCTCAGTTGCCCATCCTACTGAGAGTGAATTGGAAAAGCTGAGACACCTGTCATGAGACTGAGTGGATGATCATTGAGCTCAATTTTTAGTGTGGCTGAGCGGAGAATCCTCCCTTTTACTGAGCTCGAGTGGACAATCTTTTGGAGCAATTTCATGAGAGATTGGGTGGATCATTCTCATATGCACATTCTTGCAAGCGATCTGTGGGTATGCCTTCTTTAGAATTTGAATGAATGACCCTCAGATACACCCTTAGTGAAATTAAACTGGCAATTCTCATATGTACCGTCAGTAAGGTTGAGTGGACGTTTGTCAACCACACCTCCTGGTTGGACATTCAATGATAACTCATTTAGTCACATTCAGTTTGAGTTGCTACGTTACATTTTTTAGTGTCATAAAGTAAATGATACCTAGTAGCATTGATTTGTGTGTCTGATTAGATGTTCCTTCTATGCATCTTCTATAGAGACTGAATGGGTGATCCCCAGAGGCACCCTTAAATGAGATTTAGTGGACAATCAGATCTTCTAGCAAGCTTAAGTCAACTGTCCTCCTACACACCTTCTATGAGATTGAGTGGTCAATGTTTAATTCGCCTTCTAGTGAGATTGAGTGTATGGCACTCAAACACATATTCTAGCTAAATTAACCAGATGGTCTAGCAAAATTAAGCAGATTGCCCTCAAAAATGCACACTAAAGGTTAAGTAGATGGCCTCTGGCTATACTTTTAAGCTATGTTGTGTATAGGCTCTTTGTAGACACCTTCCCGTTTGATTAGGCTTACAATCATCAGACGCAGTTTCTAGTGCCACTTAAGAGAGACTCCACAGAGTCTCATTCACTGAACTAGGTGGATGCTCTGTAGACACACCTTCCAGTGAGAGCGAGTGGATGATCCTTAGAGTCATATCCTAAAGAATTTGAGTGTATGATCCTCGTTTGCACTTTCGAGTGGACAATTCACAGATACACCATTAGTGACACTGATTGTAGGTTCCTTAAAATACATTCTGGAGAGTTTAAATTTACAATCCTCAAATACACCTAATAGTTACACTGAGTAGGGGATCCAGAGATGCAACTTAATTGAAGGTGAGTGGATGACCCTTGAACACACATATTTCGCGACTGATCCTCTAGAGCACCTTTTAATGATATTAACTGCATAATCCTCAGATGTGTCTTCAAGTGAGATTGAGTGGATGACATTCGGCTGCGCCTTTTAGAAATATTGACTTAACGTTTCTCAGGTGCACCTTCTAGTAAAATTGAGCCACCAACCATTGGAGCCAGCTTCAAATGAGATTGAGCACACAATATTCAGACAATCCTTCAGAGATCCTCAATGCATGTACTGTAAGACTTGAGTGGAGGTGCTTAGGTCACGTATCCTAATTACCCTGGGCGGAGTTCGCGGAATTACGCTATGCGGAACTCCGCGAAGTAGCAAAAAAACTCCGCTGCGCTACGCGGAGCTCCGCAAGCGGCGGAGTGCGATAGAAAAATGCCGTTCTCGGTAATTTGCGGTGCCTGATGCTTGTCCGCACTGTGCAATCATCGCGAACAGCACCATGCACAGCGCAAGCGGGCTCTGCTTTCCTTTCTGCGGCTCAAGTAGATTTTTACTCGAGCTGCAGCTTTCTCAACGCAAATGGACAGTTTCTGAACGTGAACGGTCGCGAGCATACGTGACCACTCGCAATGAGAAATCTGCCCCCCCCCCGCATTGAGAAATCTCACCGGGAGGTTGATTTTCCACGCTGCGCTCACCAACTTGATGTTGACGATCGCGAACGAGGAAAAATCTCGCCGGGAGGTGGATTTTCCTTGCTCGCGCTCGCCAACATGACGTTGATGAACGCGAGCAAGGAAGAAACTCCGCTCCGCAATGCGAAGCTGAGTTTTTTGGAACTTTGCGATCTCCGTGTAACGCGGAGTACGGAAAACTCCGCGAGAGGAGCGTAGTTTACCACCCAGGGTTAATCCTAATGCTGAAGATGTGCTATCTGCTTGTTTCTGGCTTCATCCATCACTCTTAAATTTCCCGCAGCATTAATTAATATTATGGAAACGCGTTAATTGTCGAGCATTTAAGCAGATCTTCCAGATTCCAGCCCATGCCCGGAATGCTTTGGTACGACTGGAATTCGGGCTAAACAAACAAAATTAGGAACATTGGGCATCGATCGTACGGTACTACCGAGGGGTCTGTGCGGCCCCTCCGCACACAATGAAAGCAATTCTGAAAGTAATTTTTATGAAAGGAAATAATTCGTGGACCAACGGCCTGCATACTGCCTGCACTGAACTGCACCTTGACATGACCAAATGGCAGGATTTTATTCATCAGCCTGGCACTTTAAAATCTATTTTTAAAAAACAAGTCAGATTACTATCCAAGGAAGATGACATGAAGGAACTGGAGTTCTCCAGCAGTAACATTAGGATACTAGCAAGCTCCTACCAAGATCGACTAAGGCAGCCATATCTTGACGCCGCCCTAAACAAGATCATTTTAAAGCGAATCTTATCAGAATCTTATAAGTATTGCCGATAAAAGACATCAACACGCGCTGAAAAACTTTAGAGGCGGTTACTACTTGTAGACTCTGTCATCAGTATGAGGAATCCATGGTTCACCTGGTTTGCACATGTCATTGTTTGATCCACGCACGTCGCACTTTACTGAAAAGTCTGTTTTTAAAATATGGAATACGTACTTGTACAGATGCCATGAAACTTCTTTTTAACTTGGAGATTCCAATGGAACTGGCCAGATTAGTGAAATTTGCACACAAGGTGAAAGAACTTTTAGGCAAAGCCTTAGTCATGGACTAGAACTAGTTTACAGGTTAAACATATGCTTTACACCGATTTTATCTATTTCGCACTTCCTAAGTACTGCGCTTTTAGATCTATCTTATTTATGTTTTAGTCATGAATATTAGATTTGTTAAATATGTATCAACTATAATTGAAGAAAGTGAGTGGTGGAGACACTTTGCTTGATCTTTTTGTAACAATTTTTATTAATTGACACAATAAATTTATTCATTCATTCACTCTTAAATGGCAAACAAAAAGACCACAGAATAAACAGAAACCAAAATAAAGTCCCAAATTCCTTTTGGATAGTGTTCGGTTCATCAAAGAAAAGTTGGATCACACATTGGACTGAATAGAATTCATATTTAGGTTTGGGCATTTTAAAGGACCAATATAATTTGCTTTTGTTTTTCCTCTAGTTATGTACATTTGATTTCTAACTTGGCAAGCACTTTTGTCTTTTTCTTGGTTTTGGTATTTATGAAAACATTATTTTCTATTTGTTGACACAGTCATCTAAGCTCCTGTTCCCACCAATGAGTGCCCTCAAGGGATGTATTTAGTATTATCACCTGCGTTTGTTAGGTGACCACCTTTGGGAATTGTAGTGCTAGAGGCACTCTTATGGTTTGACACCACGTGATGACCCGCTACCTCGAGGAGAACAACATCCTGGACCCTTCCCAGTCCGGCTTCCGCAGCAACCACAGCACCGAAACTGCCCTCATCGCCGCCACCGATGACATCAGGACCCTGCTAGACAACGGAGAAACAGCAGCCCTCATCCTCCTGGACCTATCAGCCGCCTTCGACACGGTCTGCCACCACACACTACGAACACGCCTTCACGACGCCGGGATCCAAGAGAAGGCCCTGGACTGGACCACATCCTTCCTTTCCGGCAGAACACAAAGCGTCCGCCTCGCCCCCTTCCGATCCAAGGCCACCAAGATCATCTGCGGCGTACCCCAAGGCTCCTCCCTCAGCCCAACGCTGTTCAACATCTACATGGCACCCCTCGCCCACGTCGCCCGACAGCACAACCTCAACATCATCTCCTACGCCGACGACACCCAGCTGATTCTCTCCCTCACCAAAGACCCTCACACCGCCAAAGCCCACCTCCACGAAGGAATGAAGGCCGTCGCCGAATGGATGAGGACCAGCCGCTTGAAGCTGAACTCGGACAAGACGGAGGTCCTCATCCTTGGTTCCAACCCTTCAGCCTGGGACGACTCCTGGTGGCCAACATCACTGGGAACAGCCCCGCCACCCACCGACCACGTACGCAACCTAGGGGTCATCCTCGACCCCACCCTCTCCATGACTAAGCAGGTCAACGCCGTTTCCTCATCCTGCTTCAACATCCTCCGAATGCTCCGCAGGATCTTCAAGTGGATCCCCACCGAAACAAGAAAAACAGCCACCCAGGCCCTCGTCACCAGCAGGCTGGACTACGGAAACGCCCTCTACGCAGGAACGACGGCTAAACTCCTGAGACGGCTGCAACGCATCCAGAACGCCTCTGCACGTCTTATCCTCGACATCCCCCGACGCAGCCACATCACACCCCACCTGAGAGACCTGCACTGGCTCCCTGTCAACAAGAGGATAACCTTCAAGCTCCTCACCCACGCACACAAAGCACTCCACAACTCCGGACCAGCCTACCTCAACAGACGACTCAGCTTCTACACCCCCACCCGCCAGCTCCGCTCGACCAGCCTCGCCCTCGCAACAGTCCCCCGCATCCGGAAAACGACCGCCGGCGGCAGATCCTTCTCCCACCTCGCCGCCAAGACCTGGAACACCCTCCCCACCAACCTCCGACAGACCCAAGACCTACTGGCCTTCAGAAGACTCCTCAAGACCTGGCTCTTCGATCAGTAGCAGCACCACCCCCCTCTTCCCCCAGCGCCTTGAGACCCTCGCGGGTATGTAGTGCGCTTTATAAGTGACATGATTGATTGATTGATTGACCTTTGACTACCATAATTTTAATTGACTTTTTGTGTTTTACTTTACCCTAGCATGAATGTACAACATCCTGCATATGCCTTTTTCCCTTGAAGGTTTCTTTCATGTAATCTTGCAGATTTAAAGTGGGAGCTTTCAGAGTAGAACAGCTTGCCAAGAACAGAACGTGTGGGATGTGCATTTGAAAGCATGAGAGAGAGAGATGTGGAATGTACTTTTTGGTCTTGAAGTGCAGTGTTATGAGCAGTGTGATGCTATAGGCAGTGGTGCACAAATGTGCATTGTGTTGTATATTGGGAAGTATTATGAAGTTCTTACTATTGGCTTTGACATGGCCTCATGTCATCCTGAATTCTGACTCTGTCTTGCTTGAACTTTTTTGCGCGCACTGACAAGCCCCCAGAGTGTTTGCAAGTTGTCTGGGTTAATCACGTTCAAGGTTTTTGGAGAGATTGTTTAATGTCCCGAAGGCTTTCGTAAGCTTCGTTAAGATAAAGGCTGGAACATGTGAGATTGTAGAGGGAATGTGGGAACTCCTTGTGCCTTTGGAATGCTTGCATGGAAGGTGGCCAATTCCAGTAAGTTTCCTTGGTGCAGAGAGAAGGTCTCTCGAACCTTCTAGTGTGTTTTGAGACTATAAAGCTGAGGTTTGTTGACTTAGAAACCGGTATTGTTTGAAATCCGAATGGGGACGGATGCGTCTACTTCAGTACAGCGGAACCCTGGTTGCTGAGACTCTTAACCCCGGCTGAGATTCCCCAGTCTGGAGTGGGCTAAGTTGCAGTGTTTGCACCAGGTGAAGTGATTTGTTTTTGATTAGTGCCATTGTGATGTGTGGCCAGTGGCTATAATCATTTGAGGTGTTTTTTTGTGATGTGTGAGTGAGTCAGAGTGCACATCCAAAGTAATTATTTGATGTATTTAGTGTATATATCTTTCGGATTTCTTGCAGGATGTCCATCATTATCTGCTTGTGCATTTTATTCATATTCATGCATTTAACTGTTGCGTTTACCAAGTGTGTTATTATTGCTTGCATATAAATATATATATCTCTATATACATCTGAATGTTATTCATTGACATCTGGGAAAAGCCTTTCTTTGTTGAGAGCATTGCATAAATAAATCCCCAAGCCTTATTCTGAAAAGAGAGTATGTGTTTCATTTTATGAAGTGGAACCCCTTTCTAGGTATTGTTGTGTTACATGTCTCCTGCTTCGTCGTGTTTGGGCCATCCTGTGGGAGTGGTGTTTTTGAGGGCCAAGCAAGACAGGAATCAAACTGCCTACAAGCAGTAATTATTAGTACTTCTACTCTTGATGGAATTTTATATATAAAAGCAAGCAAAGCCACACGTGTCCGACCTGAAGGATGTGAGAATGAGGGGACGAGAAAGAAGAGGCTTGGGAGTAGAGCAAGAAGACGGGCAGTCAAGACTGTGCAGGAGTGTACAGTGGATGGGGCAGTGTCAGAGTGGCGAGGGTTAGACAAGGGACGTAGAAAAGTCAGAGAGGACAGGTGATGGTGAGGGGACGTCCCAGGGTACATGGAATGGAGCTGCGCCAAAGCGTCCAAGGGATGGGTCACTAACAGAATGCAGATCGGACTGCGCAATGCCACAGTGTAGGGAAGGTGGAGGTGCCAGATTGTATAGGTGATGGAGTGATGTCAGAGTATACAGGGGTTGGGACAGTACTAGATTTTGCAAAGGAAAGAGCAGTGTCAGAGTATACACAGGATGGGCCTCTGCCAGAAGGTACATGGGGTGGTGCGGTGCTACCATGGTGAAGAGATGGAGTAATGTGAAAATGTCCAGGAGATGGGGCAGTGAGGGCTAGTACATGGGATGGAGCAATGCCAGAGTGTACAAGGCATGGGGTTGTGCCAGAGTATACAGAGGATAGAGCGGCACCAGAGTGTACATGAAATGGTGCTTGGCCAGGATGTACACAAAAGGGGCCCATGCCATTGTGTGCACATTATTGGATAATGAACGGAGAGCAAGAAAACACATGCACCACAAAAAAATAGTAAGCAGTAGAAGCATGCAAATCATCCACTCAAAGAATGGTAAAGAAGCCATGCTGCGGTGGGGGAGGGCCATTGAATAAGAAGCTAGCAAATGAGATTGACAAGAAAATCAACCAATGATCAAAGATGAGCTAATTCAAAGCCCACTATAAGTACTGGTATAGAACACAACATGTCTTTCAAAAACTGAGATAGAAAATACATTAAATTGTTGTAAATTGTAAATTATGAGTGTGCAGGTATCTTTCTAGTAAAGGTGGCAACTTCAGGTTCCTGTCTGATGGATACTAGTGCTGGAGTTTATGTGTTACAAGTTGGAACAGGAGTAAGCTTTCTCAGTACCACCCTCCCAGGAGAGCTCTGAACTTCGCACCAGGTAGACCAGCTCCAAAAAGCAAGAGAAATGCACTTTTCTTTCATGTGTTCCTAGGTAAATGTAGAAATGTCACCTGACATGATGGAAAACACCAGCTTGATCCCTCAGCAGATGGGGTTGTGTACACCAAACATGTTTCAAATTATCTGGTTGCACCTTGTGCTCTAGCCCTCTTCTCCAAGTTACAGAGCTGCTCACATGTCAGCAAGTCCATAAATCCTCAAAGCCCTCCCTTCTCACCAGAACTCTCTGTTCAAAGTTCCGTATCATTTCAGACATGTTATTCGGGCCACCACCCAGCAGTGGTGCTGGACCAGTTTTCCAAGAGGTGGGTGCTGCTATCAATGTTACATAACTGAACCCATAGAGATTGTGAAAGATCCAAGCGTCACACAAAGAACAAGTGTAGCAAATGAGCCAGGCCCATTCATGATAAGAATGTAGTATGTAGCCGTTGGTGCATTTTAGAGCACACTGTCACAAAAATATTACTAAAGCTTGGTGTGGTAGTGCTCTGTCATTTACAGACAACACATTCTCCATTGTAATGGCCACTATATTTCCAAAGACATGCAAGGGCTCATGTACGAGTCCCGTGCGCCACCGGAACATCACTTTTAATGATTTTCCGGCTGCACACATTGCAAAGCCATATCTACAAGGCCACGTAAAGCCACCCTGCGTGGCTTTTTATGGCCACGTAGCTATGGTGTGAGGCAAAGCAGCGCAAGTCCCTGCATTGCCTCACACTGCGATGGGGAGGCTTGCCATGGGTGTCACAGTGGGTGTTCTCACGTAACACCATTGGCATTTGACACTGTTAGAGTACTGTCCAAGTAGGGACCCTTCCGTCTAGTCAGGATAAGGGAGTTACACATCTAAAATAACCCCTGCTCACCCCCTTGGTAGCTTGGCCGAGCAGTCAGGCTTATCTCAGAGGCAATGTGTAAAGCGTTAGCACATAAAACACAGTAATACAGTTACAACACTACAAAAGGACACCACTCCAGTTTTAGAAAAATAGCTAATATTTATCTGTGTAAAGCAAGACCAAAATGATAAAAATCCGACATACAGTAATAAAGATATGAATATTGCAAGAATCAACTTAAAATACAGTTCCTTGAAGTTGATAGCACTGTCCGTTGTGGACAAACAAATCCAACATTTCAGACCTACTGGCTTTACTAAGGAATGCTTGCAGTGTTGTTTATCTGGCTTCCACTTTCTCTGGAATTTTATATATGCATCGGACATCCTCAAGCATTAATCTACTAATGCGCACACTTATTTCCTCAAATTAATCAGGATGGCTGTGGGTCATGGGCAATGAAACGCATAAATCTGGCAGCATTTATTCAAGTCAAGTCAAGTCAATCAAGCTTTATTCGGTGCATAATATACAACCATAAAAGCATTCTAATCAAGAAAAAAGAGATTACGTCCCTAGTAATCATTTAAAATGAGCTAAAAAGATTTTTCTACATACAAGCATTCCATCTACAAACTCTATACAGGCTACTATTCCAATTTCAATCACGGTTTCTATCTTATAACAAAGAAACAATTGATTATACAAGAACATTATGCCGTTTCAAAATTTTGTTAAAATCAATCATTAAAAGTAAACATATACAAACATTTTAATCCAAATGTTAAATGCAAAATGCAAATGTTAAAAACAACGTTACCCTAAAAGATTACAATTATAGAAAACTTAGACTCAAGGACTGGGGACAGTACATATTCCAATTTTCCGTGTTCGTTTAACTCATGTGGACAAAGGTGATAAAGTGCTATTATTCGTAATCATTTAGCTTATTTTAATAGAGGTGATAAAGTGCAAAAAGTGCAAGGCGATGGCTAAAATCAGGATGAGAATTATAGTCCTTCATGTGTTCAGACATCATGGTTCTCATACAATTAGGCTTCTAAATGAGAATTATCCTTTCTTCTCCTGATTGCCATTTGTGTAAAAACGATAACTGCGTTTCTAATTTTATCATTTTCCAAACTGCAGATATAATTAAAAGCATGTTTATAATAATATAGATTATTATCTAAAAAAAAGGGGTTTTAACACGGATTTCCGAATGTCCCGATAAAAACTACAAAAAAGAATAAAATGCAGCGTAGACTGAGGGGACTTTCCATCACAGGGACAGGTTGGGAGGTAATGACTATACTTTCCTGATCTAGGGAAGGCTATTTGATAGTGTAAGGAGCCCATCCTTAGCCTGGTTAAATAGAATCTATGCTGAATGTTTCTTACCGAAGTAAGATATAGTTGAATGCCCGTCAATAATGGGCGCTCACAGTAAGATTTAACAGTCTGTTTTAAGCCGGCTTCGTTAGCTCTTACGTGTTCCCTAGAAAGGACTAGCCTTGTCTTTAAGTCTCCTTTGCTATAGACCTGGATGGACAATGGCTCGTGAAGATCAGAGTCCACCTTACAGTCTTTTAAAAGGTTATGAATATGCTCTAGCCAGGGGATATTCCTGCTATGGTAAAGGGCAAGGCAGTCCATAATTATATCCTTAGGGAATTTTGTTTCTTCTTTCGTCCAGATTCCATGCCAAAAAGTAAGTGCTGCCGTGCTTATAAAATCGCTAATGTAAGGTGCACACAGCTCTTTATGAACTATATAAGAGGCAGTGGAACTTGGGACTGCCAACACTCTTTTTAAAAATTTGTTTTCCTGAGTTTGTAACAGGGTTGTATTAGCCCTCTCCCATATGGCTGCCCCATAGCATGCGCCTGTTATACACTTGCTCCTATACAGAGTAAGGATTTCCCGTACCGGTTTGTTGCCTATTTTTGTGGAAAATCTAAAAATGCCCTCACATGATCGCAAAAATTTCAATTTACATAGGTCAATATGTGCGTCCCAAGTACCATTCCTATTAAAAAGAATTCCCAAATAGTTGAAAGATGTTACTCTGTTAATTTGTACACCTCCCACGTGATGTTGCCTGTTCTTCACTCTACCTTTCCCACAAGTCATGACAAAAGTTTTGCTAAGGTTCAGCTGTAAATCTTTTTCTGTCATGAATTGTGTGAATTTTTCTATTAAGCATTGTAGACCATTCGCGGTCCTCGACAGCAGGACCACATCGTCTGCATATAGGAGTACTGGGGTAGCACGTGTACCAACTCTGGGGGCATCCACACTTAAGTTTTGTAGGAATAGATCAACATTGTTAATATATAAGGAGAATAAAAGGGGCGCTAAAACACATCCTTGTCGCATCCCCCGAGTGACTCTAAAATCAGGGGTACATTCGCCTTTTAAGCCAAACCGTACTCTAGATGTTAAAAAGGTGTAAATCTGCGATAAATAGATAATAATATAATTTGGAGCACCCAGCTCCCCCAGTGTTTGCCATAATTTGGCATGGTTGACAAAGTCAAATGCACTGGTAAGGTCGACAAAGCAGAGGTGTAGCTGTCCTTCCTTGGCTACAGTGTATTTCCCTATTAATAGCTCAAGGTTTACACATTGTTCCACCGTCCCAATACCCCTTCTAAAACCATACTGAGCCTCAGTTAGGATATTATTCTCAGTTACCCAGCTTTCCAGTCTTCCCAACATGATTCTGCCTATCAGTTTGGATGTAGAATCAAGAAGGGATATGGGGCGGTAGCATTTAGCCTTCCCTCTGTCGCCTTTTTTAAAAATGGGTACTTTTATGCTTTCTACCCACGTTGCTGGTTACACTCCTCCTATGGTGGCATTAAAAACACTTAATAAAATCGGTGACCAAAAATCTATGTTATGTTTAAAAACATCGATAGGTACCCCATCTGGACCTGCAGCTTTATCACTTGCACTTTTATTTAGGGCGTTTTTAATTTCGTCCAATGTGATTGGTAATGTCTTAACAGTTTCAACTAAGATAAGATTACTTTTACCATTTTTCGTAACAATCTGGTCGTCTGGATTAAAAATACGCTCAAAGTGCATTGTCCATTCTTCAGGTGGGACTAGGGTATCAGTTTTTGCCACAAATGTATCCTTAAAATCGGGGTGATCTATCGTTTTCCAGAATAAAACTGGGTCACGTGTCTCAGCAGCTTGTATCAATTTTTCCCAGGCCTTCTCTCGGATTTCTAATTTTTTTACATTCAGGGTATGTTTATAATTTTTTTTTAAGGAGCTAATCCTTTCATTATCCCTGGGTCTAGCTTTTAGGGCTCTTTTTAGTTCCTTATTTATCTTTGAACACTCCTGATCAAACCATCTGGGATTGTGGTCACTGTTTTTCTTATTTTTTTATTTTCAAGTCACCAGCAATTTCAGTTGTGATATTGTAAAAGGCACTTACGATATCTGTGTTTAAGGAGGAACTATCCAAACAGGTGCTAATGTCTTTTTGTTTTTTTCCTATTACGTTTTCCATAAATGTAGTTGGATTCACGCCTGACCATTTAATAGAAACTCCATTACTACCTTGTGTATTAATGTCTAAGTCAGCTGCCTTCTCCCTTTCTTGCCGAGGCAAGCTTAACTTCAAGATCAAAATTAGCGGGTGATGGTCGCTAAACAGGCTTGCATGAATGAAAAGCTTTTCCACTAAGCCCTTACAATTCCCTGATACAATAATGTGATCAATATTGGAGGAAGATCTCGCCCCTTCATATGTTTGAGTGATTATCTCTCCGTCATGTTCACCCGGCTCCATGATTTCTAAATTGTATTTATAGATAGTAGAACTGATTGCTTCCCCATAGGTATTATGTGGAAAATGAAGGATTGGATCACCAAATTGGTCGCAGTGTCCGCATTGTTCTCCAGTTAAAATTTTACACTTTTCACAGTTAAAATCACAAGCCCAAATGAGTAAATAGTCTCCCCCCACCCCCTTTAAAAAATCATCTAATTCTTCTTCTAAGAGCTTAATTACCCTATGTCTTGTACTATCAAAAACGTTGTTATAAAAATTTATCACAATAATAGACTGTTTCCCCTCAGAACGGAAATATAAAAACTGATAGAACTGTGACGAAGTATGGACTTTCCCTAGTGTTAATGATGCAGTTATAGAAATTAAGGCAGCTAAGCCGCCTTTAGCCCTCCCCACCCTAGAAGGGGTGGCTTGTGTAGAAATCGATTTGAAACCATTAATAAAGAAGGATTCAGTATGTCAGGTTTCTTGCAACAAAATTAGGGCGCAATCCTGTATCATTTTTATCCATTCTCCATCATTTAACTTGTTTTTTACCCCTGCAACGTTCCAGGACATAATAGTTAAAGGCCCCTGTGTTGATAGGCTGGTAGCAGCTTTTTTTGTATTACAGGTGGGGATATAATCCTTATTACGGACTAAAGGACGACTAACGTTCTCCCTCTGTCAATCGGTTTCACTACAACCTCTTAGGGGAGCGAACCTGTTATGTGAGGGATAGATCGGGAGAGGATCGAAACTGTACGGTATGTTCACTTTGCTATATATTAACTCATTTCTAGGCCTATAAAAATATCCAAGTGGTACAGCAGTTATAGACTCGTCCTTTTGGGAAAAAGGCTCAACAAATTTATTTAAAAGATCTTCCATCAAAGACCCTACCAGCTCTCTGCTTCGGAAATTCACGACTACACAGTCTCCCTGGCATGTTTTTCTGGTGCTACCCACCCAGTTCACTCTTCTTATCATTATAATATTCTGATGTAGTAAGTTTATACCAAAATTAGACTTTGAAGAAAACCAGTGCACAACCTGGTTTTTCAAGGTCTCCCATGACTCTATATTATTGTTCACAATTTCCGGGACGTTTTTCAAAACGATGACATAAGGAGTTGCCTGGGGAGGTAGATGAAGTGGGGCCTCGCTAAGGTTCGTACATCGTAACATCCTGATCTCTTTATTCTCTTTATTCCCTTGATTAGCATCGACAGTCCTTAGGGAATTAATGTTACTAGCCCCGTTGGCCCTGGGTTCTGCCACAAGTGTTGTTTTATGACGATCCTTTGGTGTTGTTATCAGCTTTGGAAGGGTTTTGCCAATGGTGACTGGGGTACTTAATCCTTCTATTGGCCTCACAACTGATTTGCTTGTAGGGGTTACCTTGTGCATTGTTTTTAATGGTAATAGTTCTGTAACCAAGTCTGTTAAATAGGTAACATCCTTTTGCACTAATTTAATTTCCGACATGAGGCGTCGCTCAATATTATCAATTTTGCCGTGCAATTTTTAAAAAAGCGTTTCAAAGTTTTGCACATTTTGCGCCGGATCCATAGTTTCGCAGGCCCCCATGCTTTTTGCCACCCCAGGGTTTTTTTTCCCTTTCTTTGGCTTAGTTTTAACAGTTACTATCTGTTTTGCTGGAACTATGGGGGTTGTCAATGATTGTTGTTTCGACCTTTTGGCTGGGGGGGAGACCAAGTCCGAATTATTTGATAATACAGATATATCCAGAGGGGACGTTGAAATACAAGGGTTAGCCACTCTCGGAACATTAGCCTCTCTGTTTACACAGGGACCCTGTGCCTCTGTAACTGGTTCCTTTTCAGACCCGGTTCTCACTAATACTGGCAGATCTACCCCACGCTCTGATCCAGTCTCTTTTAGAGCGGCATCCAATGCCGTTTTTGTAGCCGCCAATCTCTTATTTAGTAATAGTTGCATTTTTCGTTGGCAGCTTCCCAGTAATGGCCGGTTGTTTCCTTTTTCCCACTATCCCGCGAATAGGTTTGTTCATATATGACAATGGGAATAAATTATTACCTTACCGGTGTTTAGCCGCTCCTGTAGAACCAAGGAGGGTGGCCCAGCCCAGCCTTGTCCTGCCGCGGACGGGCGCAGATGGGCCCGCCCATGGCCCGGTCTTCGCCCGGGCATGGCCCGGGCACGCCCGCCGCCGCTTATGAAGCGCCTCCGGGCGCTATGATGTGGCGTGGACGGCGTATGTGGCAGCAGGAGGGCTGGGACCTGTAGTCCGGAGTCCCAAACAGCAGACAGGTAGCAAACAAACAAAACGGGCTTCCCGCGCTGCGGGAGCCTGCAGCCGCTTATGAAGCGCCTCGGGGCATGATGATGTGGCGTGGACTGCGTATGTGGCAGCAGGAGGGCTGGGACCTGTAGTCCGGAGTCCCAAACAGCAGACAGGTAGCAAACAAACAAAACAAGTTCTGGAAACCTCTACACCTACTCTTTCAGGTGACCTTGTAGATCGACTCGATGGTTTTACCAGCTGGATCTCCAAGGCAGTTAACGCACTCGCCCCACAGTGCCCACCTAGGCTGTCCAGGGAATCCCCTTCCAAACCCTGGTTCAGCCCCGAGCTTAAAGCACTCAAACGCGAATGTAAGATTCTAGAGCGAGCATGGCGCCGCAGTGATTACTGTTCTGCTGCTAAGCTGAAGCTCAGAATCAAACAGAAGGTCTATTATGAGGCCATAACGTCTGCTAAAAGGCAATTCTATTCTAATCGAATTGACTCTGCCAAAAACAACGCTAAAGAAATCTTTGCGATTGTTCAGAGCTTCACGTCTCCCTCGGCCCAAGCTAGTGTGTCATCACCTTCAGTCACCTGGTGCGATACTCTATCGAATTTCTTCCTGGATAAGATCCGCACTATTCAGGCGGCTTTTTCACACGGTGACAATGAGACCGTAGCATCTGTATTGCCTCTGCTTTCCAGCGCTGAACATTGCTTGGATGCGTTTAAGCCGGTGGACTTGCATGACTCTTTTAAATTTATTAGGAGCTTAAAATCTGGCTCACCCTTTGATCCTTGCCCTGCTAGACTGCTAGCTCCAGCAGCAGAAACGATCAATGTAGAGGTGAACAGCATCATTAACTTGTCTCTCCAGACAGCCAGTGTCCCAGCAGCCTGGAAGCAGGCAAGGATTTTGCTGCTTATAAAAAAGCCGTCACTAGATCCCCTCAATCCAGGGAACTACCGTCCTTTTTCCCTCTTGCCTGGTCTGGCTAAAGTGTGTGAGAAGGTTGTTAATACACAACTCACCGAGTTCATTGAGCGGGAGGGTATTCTGCATCCAGCACAGTCAGGGTTCCGGGCTGCCCACAGCACCGAATCGGTCCTGGTGGAGGTCGTGGAGGCCATTCGGGAGTGTCTGGACGCCGGCGGGAGGGCAGCATTGATTCTACTGGACCTCTCGGCGGCGTTCGACACGGTCCCGCACTCTCTTCTCCTTTCACGACTCGCCGGGATAGGTGTGTCGGGTACTGCCTGGAACTGGCTCAGATCCTTCTTAGAAGATCGGGCCCAGCAGATTTGGATGCCTCCGTCCTCCTCCTCTATACAGTCTGTGACCACGGGAGTGCCCCAGGGGTCTTGCCTTAGTCCCCTTCTCTTCAATATTTATGTTACACCTTTAGTCTATCTGGGCGAGAGCTTGGGGGCCAAGGTGATGGCCTACGCCGATGACCCCCAGCTGCTTTTTACTTGGGACAATAACAATGAGTCTGTCTCCTCGGTTCATCACTGCCTCTCATCCATTTTTAAATGGTTAGCGGCTGCGCAGCTAAAGTGTAATGAGGAGAAGTCAGAGATCCTCCTCTTTGGAAAATTCCCTCCCAATTTTCGAGAATATCTTTGGCCTCCTGAGTTTCCATTGCCAACCTCTGTAGGGAAGCCTGCCAAGAATCTGGGGGTATGGTTTGATGAGAGTCTTTCTTTCTCATACCATATTAAGAAGCTGGCCGGCAATTGTTTTGGTCTCCTCAAAACTTTGAGGACGTTTTTCCCTCTCCTTCCCCAGGCAGCGAGAGAAACGGTCACCTGTGCACTTATTTTGTCCCGGCTAGATTATGCCAATGCGCTTTACATCGGCATTCCGGGTTACTTGCTGAAAAAGCTGCAGGTGGTCCAAAATGTGGCAGCCAGACTTCTCCTGGGCATCTCTGCTAGGAACAGCGTGCGATACCACCTTCACTCACTGCATTGGGTGAAGTTTAAATCGTTGGTTTTGGCTCACCGAGCTTTGCATGGGTTCGGCCCACTCTATTTACAAAAACGAATCTCTTTCTATGTTCCATCTAGACAGTTGCGCTCGACGTCTCTCCTTCTTGCACAGGTTCCTCAATTTAAATACCAGAGGCTTGGAGGCAGTTCATTGACAAGGAAGGCCACTGTTGCTTGGAACGCACTGCCCCTTGCCCTACGCAACATTCAGGACCCAGCAGTATTCAAGAAAAACTTGAAAACACATCTCTTCGCTTAAACAGACACTTTCACCCTTTGTTGGTTTCGCGCCGGGACACTCGTGAGTATCCGTGCGTGCTATAAATCAAAATAACATAACATAACGGGCTTCCTGCGCTGCGGGAGCCCGCGGCCGCTTATGACACGCCTCCGGGTGCGATGATGTGGCGTGGACGGCGTATGTGGCAGCGGAGGGCTGGGACCTGTAGTCCGGAGTCCCAAACAGCAGACAGATAGCAAACAAACAAAGCGGGCTTCGCGTGTTGTGGGAGCCTGCGGCCGCTTATGAAGCGCCTCCGGGCGCGATGATGTGGCGTGGACGGCGTATGTGGCAGCAGGAGGGCTGGGACCTGTAGTCCGGAGTCCCAAACTGCAGACAGGTAGCAAACAAACAAAACGGGCTTTCAATTATTATTATTCAATATCGGCGTTTCATTTTGTATGAGCATTCATTTCAGGAAAAGGCGTGCTACCACGTTAATAGATTAATGTCCATGGCTGCCTGATGTAAACATAAAATCCTGGGGAAAGTGGAAGCCAGAGCAACAACGCTGCAAGCATTCCTTAAAAAAGTGATGCCTCAATCTTTTGCCTAATGTTTAAGAAAAGAAACAAAACATGCTGACGAAAATCTTCACAGATTTTAGTCAGCGAGCATGTTTTATTGGGGGATATTTACAGTAAAATGTCAGAGCGCTGTGTTACTCCGAAATTGGTAACGCCACGCTCCGACATTTTTTAAATGCAGGGATGCAGCGTATTTACAGAAATGTTGCGCACCCCTGCATTTCCCCAAGCGCTACTGCTAACAAAGCGATACAAAAGGGGACGATGGACGGAACGTTTGAGCCAATCAAACACTCACCCCCAGTCAACTGATCTGGGTTTAATACATCATCATTCTTTAGCTCACTCCACCACCCCAGTTCAGACATGGCCATATGCAAATCAGTCTGACCCTGTGCCTCATGGGAACAGTCCAGCCCGAACTGCCAAGCCATGTCTTCCCTGGACCGGAAACAAGCATCCTAGGACCGGTTTCTGGCATTTCAGCAGTCATCAGCCAGGCTTGCTTGAATCCAGTGGCAAAGTGAGCAAGGGACCCACGTCTGGGCATACCCCCGCCAACTTAGGGCGACCAAAGCTATACAAAAGGGGACGATGGACGGAACGTTTGAGCCAATGAAACACTCACCCCCAGTCAACTGATCTGGGTTTAATCCATCATCATTCTTTAGCCCACTCCACCACCCCAGTTCAGACATGGCCATATGCAAATCAGTCTGACCCTGTGCCTCATGGGAACAGTCCAGCCCGAACTGCCAAGCCATGTCTTCCCTGGACCGGAAACAAGCATCCTAGGACCGGTTTCTGGCATTTCAGCCGTCATCAGCCAGGCTTGCTTGAATCCAGTGGCAAAGTGAGCAAGGGACCCACGTCTGGGCATACCCCCGCCAACTTAGGGCGACCAAAGCGATACAAAAGGGGACGATGGACGGAACGTTTGAGCCAATCAAACACTCACCCCGAGTCAACTGATCTGGGTTTAATCCATCATCATTCTTTAGCCCACTCCACCACCCCAGTTCAGACATGGCCATATGCAAATCAGTCTGACCCTGTGCCTCATGGGAACAGTCCAGCCCGAACTGCCAAGCCATGTCTTCCCTGGACCGGAAACAAGCATCCTAGGACCGGTTTTGGGCATTTCAGCCGTCATCAGCCAGGCTTGCTTGAATCTAGTGGCAAAGTGAGCAAGGGACCCACGTCTGGGCATACCCCCGCCAACTTAGGGCGACCAAAGCGATACAAAAGGGGACGATGGACGGAACGTTTGAGCCAATCAAACACTCACCCCCAGTCAACTGATCTGGGTTTAATCCATCATCATTCTTTAGCCCACTCCACCACCCCAGTTCAGACATGGCCATATGCAAATCAGTCTGACCCTGTGCCTCATGGGAACAGTCCAGCCCGAACTGCCAAGCATGTCTTCCCTGGACCGGAAACAAGCATCCTAGGACCGGTTTCTGGCATTTCAGCCGTCATCAGCCAGGCTTGCTTGAATCCAGTGGCAAAGTGAGCAAGGGACCCACGTCTGGGCATACCCCCGCCAACTTAGGGCGACCAAAGCGATACAAAAGGGGACGATGGACGGAACGTTTGAGCCAATGAAACACTCACCCCCAGTCAACTGATCTGGGTTTAATCCATCATCATTCTTTAGCCCACTCCACCACCCCAGTTCAGACATGGCCATATGCAAATCAGTCTGACCCTGTGCCTCATGGGAACAGTCCAGCCCGAACTGCCAAGCCATGTCTTCCCTGGACCGGAAACAAGCATCCTAGGACCGGTTTCTGGCATTTCAGCCGTCATCAGCCAGGCTTGCTTGAATCCAGTGGCAAAGTGAGCAAGGGACCCACGTCTGGGCATACCCCCGCCAACTTAGGGCGACCAAAGCGATACAAAAGGGGACGATGGACGGAACGTTTGAGCCAATGAAACACTCACCCCCAGTCAACTGATCTGGGTTTAATCCATCATCATTCTTTAGCCCACTCCACCACCCCAGTTCAGACATGGCCATATGCAAATCAGTCTGACCCTGTGCCTCATGGGAACAGTCCAGCCCGAACTGCCAAGCCATGTCTTCCCTGGACCGGAAACAAGCATCCTAGGACCGGGTTCTGGCATTTCAGCCGTCATCAGCCAGGCTTGCTTGAATCCAGTGGCAAAGTGAGCAAGGGACCCACGTCTGGGCATACCCCCGCCAACTTAGGGCGACCAAAGCGATACAAAAGGGGACGATGGACGGAACGTTTGAGCCAATCAAACACTCACCCCGAGTCAACTGATCTGGGTTTAATCCATCATCATTCTTTAGCCCACTCCACCACCCCAGTTCAGACATGGCCATATGCAAATCAGTCTGACCCTGTGCCTCATGGGAACAGTCCAGCCCGAACTGCCAAGCCATGTCTTCCCTAGACCGGAAACAAGCATCCTAGGACCGGTTTCTGGCATTTCAGCCGTCATCAGCCAGGCTTGCTTGAATCCAGTGGCAAAGTGAGCAAGGGACCCACGTCTGGGCATACCCCCGCCAACTTAGGGCGACCAAAGCGATACAAAAGGGGACGATGGACGGAACGTTTGAGCCAATCAAACACTCACCCCCAGTCAACTGATCTGGGTTTAATCCATCATCATTCTTTAGCCCACTCCACCACCCCAGTTCAGACATGGCCATATGCAAATCAGTCTGACCCTGTGCCTCATGGGAACAGTCCAGCCCGAACTGCCAAGCATGTCTTCCCTGGACCGGAAACAAGCATCCTAGGACCGGTTTCTGGCATTTCAGCCGTCATCAACCAGGCTTGCTTGAATCCAGTGGCAAAGTGAGCAAGGGACCCACGTCTGGGCATACCCCCGCCAACTTAGGGCGACCAAAGCGATACAAAAGGGGACGATGGACGGAACGTTTGAGCCAATGAAACACTCACCCCCAGTCAACTGATCTGGGTTTAATCCATCATCATTCTTTAGCCCACTCCACCACCCCAGTTCAGACATGGCCATATGCAAATCAGTCTGACCCTGTGCCTCATGGGAACAGTCCAGCCCGAACTGCCAAGCATGTCTTCCCTGGACCGGAAACAAGCATCCTAGGACCGGGTTCTGGCATTTCAGCCGTCATCAGCCAGGCTTGCTTGAATCCAGTGGCAAAGTGAGCAAGGGACCCTCGTCTGGGCATACCCCCGCCAACTTAGGGCGACCAAAGCGATACAAAAGGGGACGATGGACGGAACGTTTGAGCCAATCAAACACTCACCCCCAGTCAACTGATCTGGGTTTAATCCATCATCATTCTTTAGCCCACTCCAACACCCCAGATCAGACATGGCCATATGCAAATCAGTCTGACCCTGTGCCTCATGGGAACAGTCCAGCCCGAACTGCCAAGCCATGTCTTCCCTGGACCGGAAACAAGCATCCTAGGACCGGTTTCTGGCATTTCATCCGTCATCAGCCAGGCTTGCTTGAATCCAGTGGCAAAGTGAGCAAGGGACCCACGTCTGGGCATACCCCCGCCAACTTAGGGCTACCAAAGCGATACAAAAGGGGACGATGGACGGAACGTTTGAGCCAATCAAACACTCACCCCCAGTCAACTGATCTGGGTTTAATCCATCATCATTCTTTAGCCCACTCCACCACCCCAGTTCAGACATGGCCATATGCAAATCAGTCTGACCCTGTGCCTCATGGGAACAGTCCAGCCCGAACTGCCAAGCCATGTCTTCCCTGGACCGGAAACAAGCATCCTAGGACCGGTTTCTGGCATTTCAGCCGTCATCAGCCAGGCTTGCTTGAATCCAGTGGCAAAGTGAGCAAGGGACCCACGTCTGGGCATACCCCCGCCAACTTAGGGCGACCAAAGCGATACAAAAGGGGACGATGGACGGAACGTTTGAGCCAATCAAACACTCACCCCCAGTCAACTGATCTGGGTTTAATCCATCATCATTCTTTAGCCCACTCCACCACCCCAGTTCAGACATGGCCATATGCAAATCAGTCTGACCCTGTGCCTCATGGGAACAGTCCAGCCCGAACTGCCAAGCCATGTCTTCCCTGGACCGGAAACAAGCATCCTAGGACCGGTTTCTGGCATTTCAGCCGTCATCAGCCAGGCTTGCTTGAATCCAGTGGCAAAGTGAGCAAGGGACCCACGTCTGGGCATACCCCGCCAACTTAGGGCGACCAAAGCGATACAAAAGGGGACGATGGACGGAACGTTTGAGCCAATCAAACACTCACCCCCAGTCAACTGATCTGGGTTTAATCCATCATCATTCTTTAGCCCACTCCACCACCCCAGTTCAGACATGGCCATATGCAAATCAGTCTGACCCTGTGCCTCATGGGAACAGTCCAGCCCGAACTGCCAAGCCATGTCTTCCCTGGACCGGAAACAAGCATCCTAGGACCGGTTTCTGGCATTTCAACCGTCATCAGCCAGGCTTGCTTGAATCCAGTGGCAAAGTGAGCAAGGGACCCACGTCTGGGCATACCCCGCCAACTTAGGGCGACCAAAGCGATACAAAAGGGGACGATGGACGGAACGTTTGAGCCAATCAAACACTCACCCCCAGTCAACTGATCTGGGTTTAATCCATCATCATTCTTTAGCCCACTCCACCACCCCAGTTCAGACATGGCCATATGCAAATCAGTCTGACCCTGTGCCTCATGGGAATAGTCCAGCCCGAACTGCCAAGCCATGTCTTCCCTGGACCGGAAACAAGCATCCTAGGACCGGTTTCTGGCATTTCAGCCGTCATCAGCCAGGCTTGCTTGAATCCAGTGGCAAAGTGAGCAAGGGACCCACGTCTGGGCATACCCCCGCCAACTTAGGGCGACCAAAGCGATACAAAAGGGGACGATGGACGGAACGTTTGAGCCAATCAAACACTCACCCCCAGTCAACTGATCTGGGTTTAATCCATCATCATTCTTTAGCCCACTCCACCATCCCAGTTCAGACATGGCCATATGCAAATCAGTCTGACCCTGTGCCTCATGGGAACAGTCCAGCCCGAACTGCCAAGCCATGTCTTCCCTGGACCGGAAACAAGCATCCTAGGACCGGTTTCTGGCATTTCAGCCGTCATCAGCCAGGCTTGCTTGAATCCAGTGGCAAAGTGAGCAAGGGACCCACGTCTGGGCATACCCCCGCCAACTTAGGGCGACCAAAGCGATACAAAAGGGGACGATGGACGGAACGTTTGAGCCAATCAAACACTCACCCCCAGTCAACTGATCTGGGTTTAATCCATCATCATTCTTTAGCCCACTCCACCACCCCAGTTCAGACATGGCCATATGCAAATCAGTCTGACCCTGTGCCTCATGGGAACAGTCCAGCCCGAACTGCCAAGCCATGTCTTCCCTGGACCGGAAACAAGCATCCTAGGACCGGTTTCTGGCATTTCAGCCGTCATCAGCCAGGCTTGCTTGAATCCAGTGGCAAAGTGAGCAAGGGACCCACGTCTGGGCATACCCCCGCCAACTTAGGGCGACCAAAGCGATACAAAAGGGGACGATGGACGGAACGTTTGAGCCAATGAAACACTCACCCCCAGTCAACTGATCTGGGTTTAATCCATCATCATTCTTTAGCCCACTCCACCACCCCAGTTCAGACATGGCCATATGCAAATCAGTCTGACCCTGTGCCTCATGGGAACAGTCCAGCCCGAACTGCCAAGCCATGTCTTCCCTGGACCGGAAACAAGCATCCTAGGACCGGGTTCTGGCATTTCAGCCGTCATCAGCCAGGCTTGCTTGAATCCAGTGGCAAAGTGAGCAAGGGACCCTCGTCTGGGCATACCCCCGCCAACTTAGGGCGACCAAAGCGATACAAAAGGGGACGATGGACGGAACGTTTGAGCCAATCAAACACTCACCCCCAGTCAACTGATCTGGGTTTAATCCATCATCATTCTTTAGCCCACTCCAACACCCCAGATCAGACATGGCCATATGCAAATCAGTCTGACCCTGTGCCTCATGGGAACAGTCCAGCCCGAACTGCCAAGCCATGTCTTCCCTGGACCGGAAACAAGCATCCTAGGACCGGTTTCTGGCATTTCAGCCGTCATCAGCCAGGCTTGCTTGAATCCAGTGGCAAAGTGAGCAAGGGACCCACGTCTGGGCATACCCCCGCCAACTTAGGGCTACCAAAGCGATACAAAAGGGGACGATGGACGGAACGTTTGAGCCAATCAAACACTCAATCCCAGTCAACTGATCTGGGTTTAATCCATCATCATTCTTTAGCCCACTCCACCACCCCAGTTCAGACATGGCCATATGCAAATCAGTCTGACCCTGTGCCTCATGGGAACAGTCCAGCCCGAACTGCCAAGCCATGTCTTCCCTGGACCGGAAACAAGCATCCTAGGACCGGTTTCTGGCATTTCAGCCGTCATCAGCCAGGCTTGCTTGAATCCAGTGGCAAAGTGAGCAAGGGACCCACGTCTGGGCATACCCCCGCCAACTTAGGGCGACCAAAGCGATACAAAAGGGGACGATGGACGGAACGTTTGAGCCAATCAAACACTCACCCCCAGTCAACTGATCTGGGTTTAATCCATCATCATTCTTTAGCCCACTCCACCACCCCAGTTCAGACATGGCCATATGCAAATCAGTCTGACCCTGTGCCTCATGGGAACAGTCCAGCCCGAACTGCCAAGCCATGTCTTCCCTGGACCGGAAACAAGCATCCTAGGACCGGTTTCTGGCATTTCAGCCGTCATCAGCCAGGCTTGCTTGAATCCAGTGGCAAAGTGAGCAAGGGACCCACGTCTGGGCATACCCCCGCCAACTTAGGGCGACCAAAGCGATACAAAAGGGGACGATGGACGGAACGTTTGAGCCAATCAAACACTCACCCCCAGTCAACTGATCTGGGTTTAATCCATCATCATTCTTTAGCCCACTCCACCACCCCAGTTCAGACATGGCTATATGCAAATCAGTCTGACCCTGTGCCTCATGGGAACAGTCCAGCCCGAACTGCCAAGCCATGTCTTCCCTGGACCGGAAACAAGCATCCTAGGACCGGTTTCTGGCATTTCAGCCGTCATCAGCCAGGCTTGCTTGAATCCAGTGGCAAAGTGAGCAAGGGACCCACGTCTGGGCATACCCCCGCCAACTTAGGGCGACCAAAGCGATACAAAAGGGGACGATGGACGGAACGTTTGAGCCAATCAAACACTCACCCCCAGTCAACTGATCTGGGTTTAATCCATCATCATTCTTTAGCTCACTCCACCACCCCAGTTCAGACATGGCCATATGCAAATCAGTCTGACCCTGTGCCTCATGGGAATAGTCCAGCCCGAACTGCCAAGCCATGTCTTCCCTGGACCGGAAACAAGCATCCTAGGACCGGTTTCTGGCATTTCAGCCGTCATCAGCCAGGCTTGCTTGAATCCAGTGGCAAAGTGAGCAAGGGACCCACGTCTGGGCATACCCCCGCCAACTTAGGGCGACCAAAGCGATACAAAAGGGGACGATGGACGGAACGTTTGAGTCAATCAAACACTCACCCCCAGTCAACTGATCTGGGTTTAATCCATCATCATTCTTTAGCCCACTCCACCACCCCAGTTCAGACATGGCCATATCCAAATCAGTCTGACCCTGTGCCTCATGGGAACTGTCCAGCCCGAACTGCCAAGCATGTCTTCCCTGGACCGGAAACAAGCATCCTAGGACCGGTTTCTGGCATTTCAGCCGTCATCAGCCAGGCTTGATTGAATCCAGTGGCAAAGTGAGCAAGGGACCCACGTCTGGGCATACCCCGCCAACTTAGGGCGACCAAAGCGATACAAAAGGGGACGATGGACGGAACGTTTGAGCCAATCAAACACTCACCCCCAGTCAACTGATCTAGGTTTAATCCATCATCATTCTTTAGCTCACTCCACCACCCCAGTTCAGACATGGCCATATGCAAATCAGTCTGACCCTGTGCCTCATGGGAACAGTCCAGCCCGAACTGCCAAGCCATGTCTTCCCTGGACCGGAAACAAGCATCCTAGGACCGGTTTCTGGCATTTCAGCCGTCATCAGCCAGGCTTGCTTGAATCCAGTGGCAAAGTGAGCAAGGGACCCACGTCTGGGCATACCCCCGCCAACTTAGGGCGACCAAAGCGATACAAAAGGGGACGATGGACGGAACGTTTGAGCCAATCAAACACTCACCCCCAGTCAACTGATCTGGGTTTAATCCATCATCATTCTTTAGCTCACTCCACCACCCCAGTTCAGACATGGCCATATGCAAATCAGTCTGACCCTGTGCCTCATGGGAACAGTCCAGCCCGAACTGCCAAGCCATGTCTTCCCTGGACCGGAAACAAGCATCCTAGGACCGGTTTCTGGCATTTCAGCTGTCATCAGCCAGGCTTGCTTGAATCCAGTGGCAAAGTGAGCAAGGGACCCACGTCTGGGCATACCCCCGCCAACTTAGGGCGACCAAAGCGATACAAAAGGGACAATGGACGGAACGTTTGAGCCAATCAAACACTCACCCCCAGTCAACTGATCTGGGTTTAATCCATCATCATTCTTTAGCTCACTCCACCACCCCAGTTCAGACATGGCCATATGCAAATCAGTCTGACCCTGTGCCTCATGGGAACAGTCCAGCCCGAACTGCCAAGCATGTCTTCCCTGGACCGGAAACAAGCATCCTAGGACCGGTTTCTGGCATTTCAGCCGTCATCAGCCAGGCTTGCTTGAATCCAGTGGCAAAGTGAGCAAGGGACCCACGTCTGGGCATACCCCCGCCAACTTAGAGCGACCAAAGCGATACAAAAGGGGACGATGGACGGAACGTTTGAGCCAATCAAACACTCACCCCCAGTCAACTGATCTGGGTTTAATCCATCATCATTCTTTAGCTCACTCCACCACCCCAGTTCAGACATGGCCATATGCAAATCAGTCTGACCCTGTGCCTCATGGGAACAGTCCAGCCCGAACTGCCAAGCCATGTCTTCCCTGGACCGGAAACAAGCATCCTAGGACCGGTTTCTGGCATTTCAGCCGTCATCAGCCAGGCTTGCTTGAATCCAGTGGCAAAGTGAGCAAGGGACCCACGTCTGGGCATACCCCCGCCAACTTAGGGCGACCAAAGCGATACAAAAGGGGACGATGGACGGAACGTTTGAGCCAATCAAACACTCACCCCCAGTCAACTGATCTGGGTTTAATCCATCATCATTCTTTAGCCCACTCCACCACCCCAGTTCAGACATGGCCATATGCAAATCAGTCTGACCCTGTGCCTCATGGGAACAGTACAGCCCGAACTGCCAAGCATGTCTTCCCTGGACCGGAAACAAGCATCCTAGGACCGGTTTCTGGCATTTCAGCCGTCATCAGCCAGGCTTGCTTGAATCCAGTGGCAAAGTGAGCAAGGGACCCACGTCTGGGCATACCCCGCCAACTTAGGGCGACCAAGCGATACAAAAGGGGACGATGGACGGAACATTTGAGCCAATGAAACACTCACCCCCAGTCAACTGATCTGGGTTTAATCCATCATCATTCTTTAGCCCACTCCAACACCCCAGTTCAGACATGGCCATATGCAAATCAGTCTGACCCTGTGCCTCATGGGAACAGTCCAGCCCGAACTGCCAAGCCATGTCTTCCCTGGACCGGAAACAAGCATCCTAGGACCGGTTTCTGGCATTTCAGCCGTCATCAGCCAGGCTTACTTGAATCCAGTGGCAAAGTGAGCAAGGGACCCACGTCTGGGCATACCCCCGCCAACTTAGGGCGACCAAAGCGATACAAAAGGGGACGATGGACGGAACGTTTGAGCCAATCAAACACTCACCCCCAGTCAACTGATCTGGGTTTAATCCATCATCATTCTTTAGCCCACTCCACCACCCCAGTTCAGACATGGCCATATGCAAATCAGTCTGACCCTGTGCCTCATGGGAACAGTCCAGCCCGAACTGCCAAGCCATGTCTTCCCTGGACTGGAAACAAGCATCCTAGGACCGGTTTCTGGCATTTCAGCCGTCATCAGCCAGGCTTGCTTGAATCCAGTGGCAAAGTGAGCAAGGGACCCACGTCTGGGCATACCCCGCCAACTTAGAGCGACCAAAGCGATACAAAAGGGGACGATGGACGGAACGTTTGAGCCAATCAAACACTCACCCCCAGTCAACTGATCTAGGTTTAATCCATCATCATTCTTTAGCCCACTCCACCACCCCAGTTCAGACATGGCCGTATGCAAATCAGTCTGACCCTGTGCCTCATGGGAACAGTCCAGCCCGAACTGCCAAGCCATGTCTTCCCTGGACCGGAAACAAGCATCCTAGGACCGGTTTCTGGCATTTCAGCCGTCATCAGCCAGGCTTGCTTGAATCCAGTGGCGAAGTGAGCAAGGGACCCACGTCTGGGCATACCCCCGCCAACTTAGGGCGACCAAAGCGATACAAAGGGGACGATGGACGGAACGTTTGAGCCAATCAAACACTCACCCCAGTCAACTGATCTGGGTTTAATCCATCATCATTCTTTAGCCTCACT
Source organism: Calotriton arnoldi (assembly GCA_963921515.1). Taxonomy (NCBI): domain Eukaryota; kingdom Metazoa; phylum Chordata; class Amphibia; order Caudata; family Salamandridae; genus Calotriton; species Calotriton arnoldi. The sequence continues at coordinate 328,762 of CAWUFW010007563.1, forward strand.
CCACCACCCCAGTTCAGACATGGCCATATGCAAATCAGTCTGACCCTGTGCCTCATGGGAACAGTCCAGCCCGAACTGCCAAGCCATGTCTTCCCTGGACCAGAAACAAGCATCCTAGGACCGGTTTCTGGCATTTCAGCCGTCATCAGCCAGGCTTGCTTGAATCCAGTGGCAAAGTGAGCAAGGGACCCACGTCTGGGCATACCCCGCCAACTTAGGGCGACCAAAGCGATACAAAAGGGGACGATGGATGGAACGTTTGAGCCAATCAAACACTCACCTCCAGTCAACTGATCTGGGTTTAATCCATCATCATTCTTTAGCCCACTCCACCACCCCAGTTCAGACATGGCCATATGCAAATCAGTCTGACCCTGTGCCTCATGGGAACAGTCCAGCCCGAACTGCCAAGCCATGTCTTCCCTGGACCGGAAACAAGCATCCTAGGACCGGTTTCTGGCATTTCAGCCGTCATCAGCCAGGCTTGCTTGAATCCAGTGGCAAAGTGAGCAAGGGACCCACGTCTGGGCATACCCCGCCAACTTAGGGCGTACCAAGCGATACAAAGGGGACGATGGACGGAACGTTAGAGCCAATCAAACACTCACCCCCAGGCAACTGATCTGGGTTTAATCCATCATCATTCTTTAGCCCACTCCACCACCCCAGTTCAGACATGGCCATATGCAAATCAGTCTGACCCTGTGCCTCATGGGAACAGTCCAGCCCGAACTGCCAAGCCATGTCTTCCCTGGACCGGAAACAAGCATCCTAGGACCGGTTTCTGGCATTTCAGCCGTCATCAGCCAGGCTTGCTTGAATCCAGTGGCAAAGTGAGCAAGGGACCCACGTCTGGGCATACCCCCGCCAACTTAGGGCGACCAAAGCTGAAATGCCAGAAACCGGTCCTAGGATGCTTGTTTCCGGTCCAGGGAAGACATGGCTTGGCAGTTCGGGCTGGACTGTTCCCATGAGGCACAGGGTCAGACTGATTTGCATATGGCCATGTCTAAACTGGGGTGGTGGAGTGAGCTAAAGAATGATGATGGATTAAACCCAGATCAGTTGACTGGGGGTGAGTGTTTGATTGGCTCAAACGTTCCGTCCATCATCCCCTTTGTATCGCTTTGGTCGCCCTAAGTTGGCGGGGGTATGCCCAGACGTGGGTCCCTTGCTCACTTTGCCACTGGATTCAAGCAAGCCTGGCTGATGACGGCTGAAATGCCAGAAACCGGTCCTAGGATGCTTGTTTCCGGTCCAGGGAAGACATGGCTTAGCAGTTCGGGGCTGGACTGTTCCCATGAGGCACAGGGTCAGACTGATTTGCATATGGCCATGTCTGAACTGGGGTGGGGGAGTGAGCTAAAGAATGATGATGGATTAAACCCAGATCAGTTGACTGGGGGTGAGTGTTTGATTGGCTCAAACGTTCTGTCCATCATCCCCTTTTGTATCGCTTTGGTCGCCCTAAGTTGGCGGGGGTATGCCCAGACGTTGGTCCCTTGCTCACTTTGCCACTAGATTCAAGCAAGCCTGGCTGATGACGGCTGAAATGCCAGAAACCGGTCCTAGGATGCTTGTTTCCGGTCCAGGGAAGACATGGCTTGGCAGTTTGGGCTGGACTGTTCCCATGAGGCACAGGGTCAGACTGATTTGCATATGGCCATGTCTGAACTGGGGTGGTGGAGTGAGCTAAAGAATGATGATGGATTAAACCCAGATCAGTTGATTGGGGGTGAGTGTTTGATTGGCTCAAACGTTCCGTCCATCATCCCCTTTTGTATCGCTTTGGTCGCCCTAAGTTGGCGGGGGTATGCCCAGACGTGGGACCCTTGCTCACTTTGCCACTGGATTCAAGCAAGCCTGGCTGATGACGGCTGAAATGCCAGAAACCGGTCCTAGGATGCTTGTTTCCGGTCCAGGGAAGACATGGCTTGGCAGTTCGGGCTGGACTGTTCCCATGAGGCACAGGGTCAGACTGATTTGCATATGGCCATGTCTGAACTGGGGTGGTGGAGTGAGCTAAATAATGATGATGGATTAAACCCAGATCAGTTGACTGGGGGTGAGTGTTTGATTGGCTCAAACGTTCCGTCCATCATCCCCTTTTGTATCGCTTGGTCGCCCTAAGTTGGTGGGGGTATGCCCAGACGTGGGTCCCTTGCTCACTTTGCCACTGGATTCAAGCAAGCCTGGCTGATGACGGCTGAAATGCCAGAAACCGGTCCTAGGATGCTTGTTTCCGGTCCAGGGAATACATGTCTTGGCAGTTCGGGCTGGACTGTTCCCATGAGGCACAGGGTCAGACTGATTTGCATATGGCCATGTCTAAACTGGGGTGGTGGAGTGAGCTAAAGAATGATGATGGATTAAACCCAGATCAGTTGACTGGGGGTGAGTGTTTGATTGGCTCAAACGTTCCGTCCATCATCCCCTTTTGTATCGCTTTGGTCGCCCTAAGTTGGTGGGGTATGCCCAGACGTGGGTCCCTTGCTCACTTTGCCACTGGATTCAAGCAAGCCTGGCTGATGATGGCTGAAATGCCAGAAACCAGTCCTAGGATGCTTGTTTCCGGTCCAGGGAAGACATGGCTTGGCAGTTCGGGCTGGACTGTTCCCATGAGGCACAGGGTCAGACTGATTTGCATATGGCCATGTCTGAACTGGGGTGGTGGAGTGAGCTAAAGAATGATGATGGATTAAACCCAGATCAGTTGACTGGGGGTGAGTGTTTGATTGGCTCAAACGTTCCGTCCATCATCCCCTTTTGTATCGCTTTGGTCGCCCTAAGTTGGCGGGGTATGCCCAGACGTGGGTCCCTTGCTCACTTTGCCACTGGATTCAAGCAAGCCTGGCTGATGACGGCTGAAATGCCAGAAACCGGTCCTAGGATGCTTGTTTCCGGTCCTGGGAAGACATGGCTTGGCAGTTCGGGCTGGACTGTTCCCATGAGGCACAGGGTCAGACTGATTTGCATATGGCCATGTCTGAACTGGGGTGGTGGAGTGAGCTAAAGAATGATGATGGATTAAACCCAGATCAGTTGACTGGGGGTGAGTGTTTGATTGGCTCAAACGTTCCGTCCATCATCCCCTTTGTATCGCTTGGTCGCCCTAAGTTGGCGGGGGTATGCCCAGACGTGGGTCCCTTGCTCACTTTGCCACTGGATTCAAGCAAGCCTGGCTGATGACGGCTGAAATGCCAGAAACCGGTCCTAGGATGCTTGTTTCCGGTCCAGGGAAGACATGGCTTGGCAGTTCGGGCTGGACTGTTCCCATGAGGCACAGGGTCAGACTGATTTGCATATGGCCATGTCTGAACAGGGGTGGTGGAGTGAGCTAAAGAATGATGATGGATTAAACCCAGATCAGTTGACTGGGGTGAGTGTTTGATTGGCTCAAACGTTCCGTCCATCATCCCCTTTTGTATCGCTTTGGTCGCCCTAAGATGGCGGGGGTATGCCCAGACGTGGGTCCCTTGCTCACTTTGCCACTGGATTCAAGCAAGCCTGGCTGATGACGGCTGAAATGCCAGAAACCGGTCCTAGGATGCTTGTTTCCGGTCCAGGGAAGACATGGCTTGGCAGTTCGGGCTGGACTGTTCCCATGAGGCACAGGGTCAGACTGATTTGCATATGGCCATGTCTGAACTGGGGTGGTGGAGTGAGCTAAAGAATGATGATGGATTAAACCCAGATCAGTTGACTGGGGTGAGTGTTTGATTGGCTCAAACGTTCCGTCAATCATCCCCTTTTGTATCGCTTGGTCGCCCTAAGTTGGCGGGGGTATGCCCAGACGTGGGTCCCTTGCTCACTTTGCCACTGGATTCAAGCAAGCCTGGCTGATGAAGGCTGAAATGCCAGAAACCGGTCCTAGGATGCTTGTTTCCGGTCCAGGGAAGACATGGCTTGGCAGTTCGGGCTGGACTGTTCCCATGAGGCACAGGGTCAGACTGATTTGCATATGGCCATGTCTGAACTGGGGTGGTGGAGTGAGCTAAAGAATGATGATGGATTAAACCCAGATCAGTTGACTGGGGGTGAGTGTTTGATTGGCTCAAACGTCCGGTCCATCATCCCCTTTTGTATCGCTTTGGTCACCCTAAGTTGGCGGGGGTATGCCCAGACGTGGGTCCCTTGCTCACTTTGCCACTGGATTCAAGCAAGCCTGGCTGATGACGGCTGAAATGCCAGAAACCGGTCCTAGGATGCTTGTTTCCGGTCCAGGGAAGACATGGCTTGGCAGTTCGGGCTGGACTGTTCCCATGAGGCACAGGGTCAGACTGATTTGCATATGGCCATGTCTGAACTGGGGTGGTGGAGTGAGCTAAAGAATGATGATGGATTAAACCCAGATCAGTTGACTGGGGGTGAGTGTTTGATTGGCTCAAACGTTCCGTCCATCATCCCCTTTGTATCGCTTTGGTCGCCCTAAGTTGGCGGGCGTATGCCCAGACGTGGGTCCCTTGTTCACTTTGCCACTGGATTCAAGCAAGCCTGGCTGATGACGGCTGAAATGCCAGAAACCGGTCCTAGGATGCCTGTTTCCGGTCCAGGGAAGACATGGCTTGGCAGTTCGGGCTGGACTGTTCCCATGAGGCACAGGGTCAGACTGATTTGCATATGGCCATGTCTGAACTGGGGTGGTGGAGTGAGCTAAAGAATGATGATGGATTAAACCCAGATCAGTTGACTGGGGGTGAGTGTTTGATTGGCTCAAACGTTCCGTCCATCATCCCCTTTGTATCGCTTTGGTCGCCCTAAGTTGGCGGGGGCATGCCCAGACGTGGGTCCCTTGCTCACTTTGCCACTGGATTCAAGCAAGCCTGGCTGATGACGGCTGAAATGCCAGAAACCGGTCTTAGGATGCTTGTTTCCGGTCCAGGGAAGACATGGCTTGGCAGTTCGGGCTGGACTGTTCCCATGAGGCACAGGGTCAGACTGATTTGCATATGGCCATGTCTGAACTGGGGTGGTGGAGTGAGCTAAAGAATGATGATGGATTAAACCCAGATCAGTTGACTGGGGGTGAGTGTTTTATTGGCTCAAACGTTCCGTCCATCATCCCCTTTTGTATCACTGCTAACAAAGCAGCCTAGCGCCAGCGCAGGTACCCTTGCGCCATGTTGCAAGGGTGCCTGCGCTGCAGGGGCAATTGTTTATGAGCAGGAAGGAACCCCTTCCTGCACATAAACAATCTTTAAAGGCGATTTGCTGTTTCTGTGTGTGCTGCATTCTACAGCCAGAGCACAATACGAGGGGAAATTATTAATATTTCTCCTCGTATTGCCATCCTAAGACCAGGTTTTACCTGGTCTTAGTTTTTGGCGCTGCCCCATCCTTATAAATATGGGGCAGTGTCAAAAAACAATCGGTGCTGCAGTACCCACAGCAACACCAGTTGCCCGCCCCTTTGCCGCAGCGGACTGCTGCGGTAAGGGTTATATTTACAAGGTGGCATTAAGCCACGTTAAGTGACTTAATGTCACCTTGTAAGTATGGGGTAGAGAGAAACGCCACCGGATCGTCAGAAAAAGTGACGCTCCGGTGGCATTAGGGGATTGTAAATATGCCCCATTGTTTCTTAATAGGACGCGAGGTGCGCCGCTGGAAACTGTGCATTTTTAGAGCATTCAACAATCAGCACAAGGGCCTTGTATCGTCATGCTTAATTATTTAGATTTAAAAAATCGATTTGAACTCGTCACATAATGACGTCGGAGCATTAAAAAAATAAAAACGGGCTGCACAGAGTCTGAGCAGCCAGGTTTTATTTTTTAACGTATTCTCTGCTTTTTTTTGTGAACTCCCAGAGATACCGTGCAAATGTGTTTTTCTGGCAGCAGGCAGCCGGATTCAAAGCAGAACTGAAGGAAGTCCTCCGGTCCAGGATCACACGTGCAGCAGGACATACTGCTGTCTTGTCTCTGTTTCCACTCCCTCATGTGCAATCCTGTGGCGCTGGGCACGATGGGAAGACAGCAAAGCCAGATAGAAAATGGCCAATCCCTGTATGGCTTCAAAATAAAGTCAGACAATGATTGGCCATGTTATGAGAACCTCCCGCCTCAAGTAGGGAGAGGACTCAAATGCGCATGTCTGGCTGGACACCAAAAGACATCTGTCCAACTAGATATGCGCACTTCAATTCAAGCCCGCTTCCCTTCTCAGCCTGATGTAAGCTTCGCCCCCAGCCCCACCCTCACAGAAAGGCACCAGTTTATGAAAAAAGAGCACCGTGCTGATGAACCTAAAACGAAAACCCTAATTTTAAAGAGAATAATTTTACATTTAATAAAGGGGCAGCAGTTACAGGGGGTCAATACTCAGTGCCCTAATAGAGGGGCCACCCCTGCCTATAAGTCCCTAGTATATGGTACCACATGTAAAGTAAATGCTAATAGTGGGTTACAGCACGCATTGTGTCACCATGTAAAGCATGGCCTTTCTTTGGAGCCTTTGTGTGCAGTTTTAAACTGCCATTTCAGCCTGCCAAATAAAACATTTGCCAGGTCTATACCTCCCTTTTTTAACGTATAAATCCCCCTAGACTAAGACCCAAAAAGTTCATAGAGCAGGGTGCATGATATTTAAAATTTAGGACATATGTACTTAAGTTTTACTTGTCTTAACAGAGAAAATCTCTCCGAAGTCGTTTTTCACTGTAGCAAGACTAGCTCTCCCATAGACTAAAACTAGATTACCATATTACACTTAATAAGTGATAACTTGCGTTTATGAGCGGATAAAGAAATACTTCTTCCACTCATTTGAATTCTAATTTAAAATCCTCTTTAATGATAAAGTCCAATTTTGAATTACTATTCTGAAAATGTCACTTTTAAAAAGTTGGCATTTTTCTGCCTCAACTAAATGTGCCTTTCTGTCAGTTTCAATGGTCACATGACTGTGGTGTGATGTGTATTCCTTTCAAACGAGGGATAAAAGGGCCTTGGGTGTGGGGAATGATGTTTCTCTTCTGAGCGGGATGGCCTAGAAGGGTATACTCAGTCCTTCCTGAGCTTCAAAGGGTTGTCTGAGGGCTGGGCCCAGCACTTCCTGACTTCTGAAGATCCCTGTCTATCACTGGTAACTGTAACTCTCACCTAGGCCTGCCTGCCCTTTATCCCTCTAGACAGATTGCAGCCAAACCCAGGGAAAGGAGATGAACTGACCAGAACCAGTGTACAACTGAGGTGTCCCTCACACACAGGCTGGCACTGAGTATAAAAGTGACACCCTCAGAACATCTCATCAAAACACCTCATGGACCTGTGGAGACTCTGAAGGACTGCCCTGCTGTCTGAAGTCTGAAGGAACAGAACCTGCTTGCCTTGAACCCAGCATCCTAGAAGTAACTCCAATGGTCAGTTGGCTGACCTCCTGTGTGGGCTACAGGGTCTTAATAAGCTTCCAAAGGATTTCCCTGTCACTGCCCGGTTGCTCAGCACCAATTGGACCTGCCTTGGTTCTGCTGCTGGCCTTTGCTAGAGTGAGTCCTAACCCCCTTGAGTTGCCCACCCAGGTCCTGGACCCTTGACTGGTGCCAGAGTGTACTCCTCTAACCTGCAAACTCCAAGTTAAAATCCAGAGATTCTGGGCTCTTTGTGGCGAAAAAAAAACATCCCAGTTTTGTTGCGAACATGAGCAGACTTCATTGAGGTCGACGCTGGACCTGCATCTGATTGTCGGCGTGACCTTACTGTCTACAGACTCCGGACTTCACCCACACAGTGCTCTTCAAGTCAGCAGTGCCCACTCTACGTTTCCCACCAATGCAAAGATCCAACCGGTGACCAGCTATACATGTCAACATCATTATTGTCACGCCCCCTGATAACTCGAAGCTCCTACTGAGGCTCTTCGCATGGGACTGGACTAGGTTAGAAGGTAAAGTTTCTACCGGGACGAACCGCGCTCCATCAACTGACGCTTTATGCTTCTTGGTGCTACTTTTTACCTAGAACTTGAAAAAACTCATAACTCTAGATCTACTTGTTCAATTGTTGTTTTAGTATCATTTTATTTATTGAAATTCACTATATTTTTCTAAATTGATTTGAGATTTTTCTCATGTTGCACTTTGACTTTATTACTGTTTGAGGGCTGCATTAATACTTTACACTTTGTCACTGAGTTAACTAAGACAGCTTTTGTGACATGCTACCAGAGGGTTAAGCACCGGTTTATTTAGCGATTTTTGTGGTTCCCTTGACAATGATTGTGTTTTCATATTTGAGTGGGGCTCTCACTCCTCTCAACTAATAACCCAATTTCTTACAATCCTAATAAAATCTTTGATTCCATGCAGAACTCCTTCAGAATTACAAAAATTGTGCTTCTTTGTTTTTTCCTAACTGCTGATATACTTTGAAATGTATGTATAGTTAATTTATAGGTATTTTAATTTTTTTGCATGTTAGAAAAAAATACATCCTGAATCCTTTCCTTTCTGCCAGCAAGATTGTCCCATAGTTCATTTTTTAAAATCCTCTCACTTTTCAGTCAGAGAAAGAAAAGTAAACACCAATTTCCATGATAAAGTTAAAAGCAGCAATTTGTCAGAAGACACAGGCTGATATTTGACCTATTGTCTTTGAACAACCAGCAAAATTTAAAGGCATCTTTATTGATCATTCACCTTCAGAACTCCAGCATGGTTATTTCGGGAGTGCTCCAGCACCTCATGTACCCCTATTTCCAGCGCCTATGCTTTCCAGCAACACAATATTATTTTCAATGATTGTGCAAGGTTATGTAGTCCAGCTGCCCAACTCTCGTCCGAACCAGGAGTTGAATGTTTTTTAATGGGTTCCCTCAGTTTCCCATAAATGCCCCCTCTTCGGAAACCCTTTCCACATTCTGTACATACAGAACCTACGCCACTCACATCTAGGGCCATGTTTATCAAGGGGTTGCGTCGCTTTGCACCACGCAGCGTGGTGCAAAAGCGACGCAACCCCTAAGATGCTATTTATTAAACCACCCAAGGCCCCCTTGCGTGGCCCTGAGTGGCTTGATAAATCCAGAGTAACGCAACGCAGCACAAATCGCTCTGTTGTGTTACTCTGCCCCAGGGAGGCGTTCCGTAGGTGGTGCATGGGTGTTCCCATGCAGCACCCATGGATTTTGACGCTTTACCAGATTTACCATTACTGGTAGACCTGGCAATGCACCAAAATGCTACGCCTTACAAGGGGAGGTGTAACGAGGAGAAATATCTTCATTTCTCCTCGTTTTTTCCTCTTTCTATGTGTGGTGCATTCTGCAGCACACATAGAAAGAGGGAAATGCCTCAGGGGATTGTTTTTGTGCAGATCGGTGCCTCTCCTGCACAAAAACAATTGTGCTTACAACGCAGGCACCATTGCACCATGATGAAAGAGTGCCTGTGTTGGCGCTAGGCAGCACATTGTGCACCAGTGCTGGGAACTGGCAGGAATGTGTTGTATTGTGATAAAAGCAGCACATTCCCGCCCTTACCGTGTAACGCAGCGGAGTGCAGCAAGGTGACTTGCTGCGCTGCGTTACATTTTGCTCAATATGGCCCCGAGTGCACAAAGTCACTCCTTTAGATTTGTATTCTGCTGCTACATTCCGGTCGCTTGTCTCCTCTATTCTTACAGCTCCACCAGCGGCTAGAAGTCCAGAACACTAATTTGTTTATGAATGTCGTTATCCTATTTAAAGACCATGGCTGCAGTAGCGTAGCAAGTGTATCATGGGCCTTAGTGCAGGGAAGGAAACGGCCCCCATCTGCTGTTCGAATTATAAAATGAAGCAATAATCAGGATTCAGTGGGGCCCTCAGGCTGCACCAATTGAAGATACGCACCTGCGTGGGTGGACATGAGACAATGCGGCACAATTGCCCATGGGGTAACACCGTTATTCAAGCCAGCAGAAGGCTAATGAAGAGTTGCCCGGTGGAAGTGCCAGTGGAAGCACATGCAGACCCCAGTGCTGGAGCATGTAGAGTAGTTACACTAGAATTGCTGGGAGGTGTGCAAATCTTTGAAAAGGAACAGTGCTTAATTTGAGCCGGTGGTTGCCGGTGCGGCCCACCGGTGGTCAATTTTCTGCATCCGGCATTAAACAAGAGCAAGAGACGTAAAAACATACAAAGCAGAGAGACAGAGGAAGAGAAAGAAAGAAAAAAAGTCACACAGGCAGAAAGCAGGAACCTGCACGAGGGAGATAAAGAGGCAGAGAGTGGCCTGGTAGTGGATTAATGAGGCATGAGTTGGATTCAAGACTACGCAGCCATGGCATGTTGCGCGAGGACATCTAATTATATGGGCCACAGGCTTCTGATCAGAGTTTTGGTCACTGGCAATCATAATTTTTTACAAATTAAGCACTGAACAGGACCCAATGTACGCACTTGTGGTGCAATGACTCAGGAAAGTGAACGGCTCATAAAAGGAATTTAAAAACATTAGGGATTGTTTATAGGGACTGGACGAAGGAAAGGAGACATGAAGCCAGAGGGTTCTTTACACACCAATCAGAGCACCCACAAAGCTTCTCAGTAAAGGTAACGATGCGGCAGAAAAGATTAATACTGCAAAATGCATCCATAAGTGGCGGGCAGACAGGCCAACTACTGAATTTTGGCAGATTTCCTGAAATCGCCATCCTGTAAATGAGGCTCGTAGTTCCCTCAAACTCCTCGAGCTCTACCTGGGCATAAGTGACAGTCATGACACTGTTTCCAAGCGGCCGCTGGCCCTTTGAATGCTAGACTCAACAAGATGAATTGACTTTAGGCCTCGATTATTTAGCGCCTCTATATTTGGATGCTATTTATCGCACCTGGTAAATAACTATACCCGGCAGGCCGTTAGTTATCTGATGCAATAGATAATTTAAACAAGCATTTGCAATGCAATCGGTCTCGCCTTTGGGACCTTATATGTATTTAGCTATGCAGCACATTAGTCTGGGTGCTGAAACATCTACTGTTCTTTAACATGGAGGGAAAGTAAGCACCAAACTGCGTGACACGCCAGGTATGGGTACACATGGAGAGAAATATTGCCTTTCACCTGGAAATGGTATAGTCCAAAGCTTTGTTTTTAATATAAAATCAGGGCCTTCGGTGGTCATATCACTGAAAATACAAGATTTGAAAAAAATATTATTGTCTACGGGTGCTTGTGGAAGACAATTTCTATGGACTGGAATCTAGAGACTGTTAAAGTGATTCTGGTATTTTACTGACCTCTGCTGGTCGTTTTCTAACAAGAAAGTTAAATAGAGGCAGTTGCCAGAAAAATAAAAAAAAGAAAGTCCCTCAGCAGAAAGCAATTCTGGTAATTTACTGACCTCTACTGGTTGTTTTCTATCAAGACAGTTAAATAGAGGCAGTTGAACAGAAAAAAAAGTCCCTAAGCGGAAGCAGACAAGTCCTAGGGCTGATCTCCAGATCCCACAAAGTACATACACATATAAGTATATACTAAAGTATATAAGTATATACTAAAGTATATACAAGAGGTCTCGAATGCTCCACCTAAAAAGGGGAATAACATGCAGGTGTTGGTATTAACTGCACCACAATCTGCATCCCTCGGTGTTTTTATACCCTGCTGAAATTTATCAAAGGAAAAGTCTGATTGTCGGACTTTACAGACAAACTCATAATACCAAGACATGTGAATATAGGTGGTGTGGGTGTCAGATTTTAGGAGGCACTTGTAATTCATAGGGGACACATGTGGGGGCTTATTTAAAAGCTACTTGCGCAGCCAGTACGTCACTTTTTCCATGTTAAAAGTGACGCACTGGCGGCGCAATGGGCTTGTAAATAAGCCCCTTACTGTTTTGTTTCATGCAACGCAGCATAGGAAGAGAACTTGCTGTGCTGCGTTGCGTGAAAGGGAGAGAGCAGAAATGTGCCATATTTACAAAGATATGGTGTATTTCTGCCCTCTCCTTGCGCTGGCGCACTCTGTGCTGCCTAGCACCAGCGCTGGCACCCTAGCACATTAGCGCAAGGCTGTCTGTGTTACAGGTGGGATTGTTTTTGTGGAGGTAGGGGCGCCTTTCTGCTCTAAAACAATGCTTAGAGGCGCTTTCCGATTTCATTGTGTGCTGCACACACAGAAAGAGGAAGTAACGAGGAGAAATAAAGATATTTCTCCTTGTCACACGTCTGTCTGGATTAGCAAATGGAGGGCCTGCGCCACAAAAGTAAATCTGGGCCTTGTTCTATCACCCAGCGCAATGCTATGCATTTTAACAACCTCAGAAGGAGAAAAGGCTGAGTTGGGCCATTGACATTTGAACCTTTGACATTCAGACTAACAGATCTCTGCAGTCAGTCCTCAACCACTTGAGCTTTCTGAAGAGCACAGGCACGCCTAACAGTAGGTCAGAACTACTATAAATCAACAGGCTGACACTGCAGACAGCAGATTTATGTTGAATGTTAATCAGCGGATTAGCTGTTCCCAGTCATGGATTAGAAAGACTGAACAGTATAAACATGCCAGGAAAAAATCCGGCACTGGTGCAGCCGTTTTTGCCTTTTTTTCTGAAAGGGGTCTAATATCCACTTACATGTTTGGACACAACATTGAAAGATGCCAGCTACATCTGCCATCACAGTTGCTTTTTGAGTCAGGCCAATGTCTCAAACTGTAGCGCTACACAGTAGGTCAGTTAATTTAATATATAAATTACTTGCTCAGTCAGTCATCGTAATTGACCATTTTTAGGTCGAGCCTAGGCAGTGCATGTGCTGCTCTGCGAGGCATGCTGTATTCAGGTAGGGACTTGAAGCTCCGCCCACTCTCCGCCCATCTTTTCAATTGGCTGCTGTGACTGTCCTTCCTAAATGTTGGCTTTTGATTTGTTAATAGGCTTATGAGTCCCTCCTTAGTACCGCCCTGTCTTCTTTTGTAGCCTCCCATAAGGACTGGACCTTTTATGCGTGTCCTTATGGTATTGCTTGCATTAGCCCTTCGGGAAAACTCATTGCCTAATTAATCTAAAGAGCACTGGTGGGACGCCAGCTTTAGCAATGGCGGTCATTTTTTTTCTTCATTTGCAGCGCGCTATGCGCGCTTTAAATTTCACAATGGGGCCACGCACCACTCGTAGGACGGGCAGCGCAGCTCGTCCAACTCATATTTTTTACATTAAATCATGGCGGCTGCGCGTCTTGTGCGCAGCTTGCCCAACTCGTTTGTTTTTTTTACAAATAAAGTCCACAGGGACATTCACGGTTTTGTTTTTTCGGGAGGGTGGGAAATCTGGCTCTAAGCCATAACTCTCTCCATGGTGTTAGATTTGAAATGTTATTTCCGTGATACCCAGAACTGAAATGCTTCCTTTGCTATGTTCGAACTCTATTCCGTGTTAAGTTAGCATTCACGGCACCATCTTTATTGACGCAAACTTGTTCTGTAACCAAGATCGAGCTTCTGTCTCATGATGCTTGCCTCAGCAGAAAGGCCGCCCCTGTGCCTCCAGCTTGTATTTCTCAAGGTTGAAGCTTCGCTGCACTAATGAATGTACTATCTATTGTTGCATACCTTTGCTGTTAGCTAGATTCGTTCCCACATCTTATAATGGTAGACACCGGCCGAGTGGCCTTGGGGTCGAGATAGCATGTACCCAGTTCTGTGCCGTCTCCCATCCATGTTTGCCTTCTTTGATCACCATGGCCTGAGCTGGAAAATTCCAGTTTGGGCAGGACTTTAGAGGTGTTGGAAATGTATATTTTGTGTTCCTATACAGACGGGAGTCAGTCCCTCTGTTGCGTCTAAGGAGGCTAGTCAGACTGGACTCCGCTGTAGCGCATTTCTAATAAATCAGTTTGGTTTGTATTCTCTACTGTTTCTCGACTCTTCATTTGTTGGGAAGGCGGAGAGGTGGTCGTCAGTGACCCGGGTGACCCTAAACGGGTCACTTCCTTCATTTGGCGCCCAAACAGGGACTCCACCGGGTGACCCATCTCGCCCGTACCCGGGTTGTGGAGGTCGGGATTGCGTCTGGTCGGATCGGGGATCCCCACACTCCCGAGCTTGGTTCTCGTGGCTGCCCCGCCTGTCTGGTCGGGCGGCGCCTTGTCTAGTGGTCATCCCGGCTGGGGTCCTGAAAGGCGAAACCCTTGGAACAGGCCGTTTGGTCCGAAGAGTCGGCAGTGGAGAATAACTTTTGTTCGACCTGTGTGCACCAGGTGAGTTTGTCTTGACTCCTGGCAAATATGGCGCTGTGTTGAATAATTTTGGATGTGGTCTGGAGACCCTTTCTTGGTTTGTTTGTAAAATCAATAGGTCCGCGGACCGCTTTGGAGATACAGGGTGTCTGTGGACCCTCTGCCGGGCGACTTGGTAATTTGGCCTTTTCTTGAAAACGCCTGGGGTTGATTAGTGTTTGGAATTTGTGGCACGGAGTCTGGTTTGAGAAACTGGTGTGGTCTGCGGACAGATTTTGGGGTTTTTGAATGTTCAATACAGTCCGAGGACGGACCTGTGGGGAGGAGTTGGTAAGTTGCTTGTCAGGTACAAGTAGCAAATTTGTTTCTCTTTAGTCTTGAAGATGCCCTGTTTTAGTAAATTCTGTTGTTTGGGGTGCCGTTGCTGCTCTGCTGATGCTCGATTGGAGGAGAGGCAGCCTGCGCCTCCAGAAGGCACCCCAAATTTTGACATGTACGTGAAACATGGCCTTGGCCCTATTATGTTTAGTACGTTATGGCACAAATATACGAGGGACAACACGAGTTACAGTGGCCTTTGACAGGCACTTTTGACGAACAGAAATTGAACTTTTTGCACGATAAGTTGTTCGCGAAAAGGAGCAGGCAGTCTATGTTTGATAATCTTCAGATATGGCAAAAGGAAGCTAAGCAAAGAGGAATAAGAGCGGAGAAGGAAGCCCGGAGAGGGAAGATGCAGACAGTGACTCAAAAGGCTATAGCGTATGAGAGGGAGAGGATAGAGAAGGGCATAGAATGTGCTGACCGGAGGTTTAGATTGCAATGTGATAAGTCTTATGTCGCACGTGAAGAAGGTGAACCTTTTGTGGAGGATCTGTTAGATGTACAGCCACCCCCTCCTTATGCCCCACAAAGGATATACGCAGCAGCCCCACCCACACCTCATGCTGCCACCTCTGGTCCCCCTGCCCCGGCCGTTTCAGATGGAGCACCCCTTGTTTCCCCTTCGGCTCTATCGGCCGAGACTGCAGTGATTACAGGCCAATCTGCTGCGCCCATTGCCCCGAGCTCTTCCCTATCCCTCTTGTTTACACCCACCACACAGACATTAGTGTCCCCAGTTCCTGTAACATCTACGAGTGTGCCCTCCTCTCACTCCCTTTCCTCGCCCTTGTTGTATGCTGGCACACCGGTCCGGGGATTGGATGATGGGGATCGGAAGGCTGCTAAGGAAAGAATGGGGCGAGTGCTGATTTGGTCCGATGTGGGTGATGCAGAGAAAAAGATGGTGGTTGACCAGGCCTCTCAGTGGGCACAGAGGCCGATTTACAGTGTGGAGGATGTGTGGAGTGTGCTGAAAGATTATGAGTCATTTGTGCAGCAGCACGCCCTCAAGCATATGTCAGCTACTTTGATTGGGCTATGGGAGCAGTGCTTCAACGGTGTTGCCCCTCAAATTATTTATGATCTTCGGGATAGTGTGTATGCGGCTGGCATGGCTCCTAATGACGTTTTTAGTAATGTTGCCACGTTGATTGGATACCGAGGCAGGTTAATCCAAAAGAGCCCGATTGCAGTGTCTCAGTTCCCGATAAGGGAAGTACATCCCATCTATCACCCCGAAATACCAGAGCTTCGAAATGGGCAGGACCACGTCATCCGGCAGCGGGTGGAGGGCCGTTTTCAGGAACAGTGGGTTTATACTCCTTGGAAGAGGATTGAGGTTTTATCTCTTAAGACCCAGTTGCCCGACCCTAGGAAGAATCCCACTGCCTATTATAAAGAGTTGACGGAGGCTGCGTCCTCGACGGTGATGACACTGGCCGATGTCGAGATGTTTTTCGGACTGCTGGTGCTGGTTGATATTTGGCGGCAGGTACATACCCAGGATCATGTACTGGAGTTGGGTGCACTTGGAATGAGATTAGGGCATGGGATAAGGAGAGGAAACCTGGTGAAAAGCCTAAAGCGGAGATACTGGCCAGGCCGAATTATCACGCATATGCACTCCTTGATCCCACTGAGAAGAGTAGATTGGGATAAATTAACAGCATGTCGTCAGAAGAAAGATGAAAGTGTATCCGATTTCTTCACTCTGTTTGAAGGGGTGTTTCTGGATTTCAGCGGGCAGGACTTGTCAAGGGAGGTATCCGATTGTTCGTTAACAGATTCGTTACGAACCTGCTTCCTGAGATAGCGACTCGGTTGCAGGCTTCAGAGAGTACTTGGACCACTTCCTCCCCATCGGTAATATTGAGCATGGCGCAGTATTACGAACACCGAGAGAACGAAGAGAAGAAAAAGGTAGAGAAGAAAAATAAGGACTTGAAGACGAAGGTGTTGATGCGGCAGGTGTCCCGGGGCAGTGGAAGGGGACGGGGAATTGGTCCGGCTCAGCAGTTGCCTCGCACTAGCAGGAATACTACGCCCGTGGGGCCAAATCAGTGTGCGTATTGTAAGGAGGAGGGGCACTGGCGTAGCGAGTGTCCGACGCTTTTGCAAAGGGTTGAGGCCCTGAGGGGGAGAGGGTTCAGAGGAAGGGGACGGGAGCAGGTGGCTATGGCAGAGGCCGGAAAGGTGAGGAACAACCAGGTCGGTCTGAGCAGAACTATTTTGATCATCCGTGGGGGCGACAGCATTACCATGATGATTATGACTTGGACGAAGTTCTTACCCACGGCTAGGACAGCCTAGGGCAGGGTGGGGGATCGGTTCAGATCCCCGTGGACCAGCGGGGACCCTATGTCACTGCTGATCTGCAGGGCTCGGCCAAGAAATTCTTGGTGGACACAGGCGCAATGAATAGCTCTGTTTTTCGTTCACTGGTCCCCGGGGCAGCCCTGTCTGGCTAAAACAATGTTTCGGTGGGCTTCTCAGGCATACCAGTTGTGAGCCCCATCTCTGAGCCTCTGGCCCTGACGATTGGCCCATTCACTGTAGATTCGCCCTTCTTATTGACATCTAACTGTGGAGAGAATTTAATGGGGTTGGACTTGTTGGAGAGGTTACACACAACTATTTTGTGTTCTCCGGATGGTGTCTATATGACCATAGGACTCAAGGTGGTGAATTCCAAGCAGTGTTTGTCGAAAGACGAGCCTCTTCCCGCTGAGTTTAGAGAGGTCCTGATGACATTATGGGCTACAGGTGACACAGACATAGGGCTGTTGCGGATCCCTCCGGTTTCCATCAGAATCAAGGACAATGCTGTCCTGCCTCGTCTTCCCCAGTACAAGATACCAAAGGCAGGAGAACGGGCGCTGCTACAGATTATACCGGATTTGATTGAGTCTGGAGTTGTTGAGGAGACGAATGCTAATGTGTGCAATAGCCCTATTCTTCCCATCTTAAAAAGGGCACCCTCGGGTTCCCCGGATGACCATCCCGATGTCTACCGTTTTGTGATTGATTTGCGTGAGTTGAATAAAATAGTGATTCCCCAGTTCCCAGTTGTTCCCAACATCACTGCTCTCCTGACCATGATTCCTCCCTCTGCCAGATACTTTTCTGTCATTGATTTGAAAAATGCGTTCTTCAGCATTCCCATACACCCAGACAGTAGGTGTCTGTTTGGGTTCTCCTTGGCTGGCAGAAGTTTTAGATTCTGCTGGGATCCTCAGGGCTATACTGAAAGCCCCAGTATCTATAGCCAAGCTTTAAAAGGTCAATTGGACTCCCTTGTCCTTCCCTCAGGTAATGTCCTATTGCAGTATGTTGATGACCTTTTGAAAGCTTCGGCTACTAAAGAGGGTTGCATGGATGCAACAGTTAAATTATTACTACATTTGGCCCATTATGGACATAAAGTGTCCCTCTCAAAATTTCAATATTGTCGACAGGAGGTCACCTACTTAGGTCACCTACTGTCGAAGGAGGGAAGGAGACTAACACCTGAGCGCGTGGCTGCTATAACTAAGATGCCCATCCCTAAGACGCAGAGGGATGTGCGAACGTTCATAGGCATCACTTCATATTGTCGCCACTGGATCCCTAAGTTTGCTTTACTAATGAAACCCCTGCTGCGCCTAACCACTAAAGATGTGCATGAACCTTTACCCTGGAGCATGATTGTCAGCATGCTTTTGAGCAGCTAAAAATAGCGCTTTGCTCTGCACTTGTGCTTGGCACCCCAGACTACCAGAAGCCGTTCGTGTTGTATGTCCACGAAACGGCTGGCAGCGCGCTCTCTGTCTTAAGACAGGCCTTTGGAAGTAAGCAAAGGCCGTGTGCTTACTTCTCTGCTCTGCTTGACAACGTCGCCAGAGCCCTCCCGAGCTGTCTGAGAGCGGTCGCGGCAGTGGCCATTTCTATCCGACAATCGCCAGGGCTCGTCCTTGATACTGATCTCACAGTCATGGTCCCGCATGCTGTGGACACACTTTTGAACAGAACGAAGACGCAGCACCTTACCAGTGCACGTCTGACTGGTTATGAGCTGACCCTGTTTGCACCACACGTCACCATTAAAAGGTGTGCCACTCTGAATCCAGCCACGTTACTACCCCTCCCTTCTGAGAGTGAGGAGATGGACGTGCATGATTGCATCTACCGTACGGAGGAAGAGACAAAGGGACGGGTAGACCTGACTAATGTTCCCCTATCTGAACCTCAAGGGGAGCTATATGTCGATGGCTCTTGTTTTAAATTACCAGATGGCACAACAACAGCGGCCTATGCTATTACCACCTTACGTACTGTAGTTGAGACATCACGAGTTCCCTACCAATCAGCGCAAGCTGCAGAGTTGGTGGCCCTTCTTCGTGCCTGTGAGTTAAGTGAGGGACTGTCTGTCAATATATATACTGACAGCCAGTACGCATTTGGCGTGGCTCATAATTTTGGACGGTTTGGGCGGAGAGGGGGTCCCTGACGTCCCATGGCATGAGGATACAGAACGGCTCACTAATACACAGACTTTTGTCAGCTCTGGCACTTCCTAAGAGACTAGCAATAGTGAAGTGCAGTGCTCATAAGGCAATCACTGATGATGTTGGGAGGGGCAACGCATTTGCAGATCAGACAGCAAAGGAGACAGCGTGCACCAAAATGAAGAGGATGTTTGTGGCGGGTCCAGCTAGATGGGCGCCTGAAAATGCGATGTTTGAGGACACCTTGGAGAATGTGAAGGGGATCCAGAGTGAGGCAACAATTGAGGAGTTAGCAATATGGCAAGAGAGTACGGCTGATTTGGATGAGGATGGGTGTTGGACGGACAAATCTGGAAAGCGGAGATGGATGCTACCGGATGCATATGTCCTCCCTGTGGTTACCATGGCGCACGGGCCAGCACATATTAGTGCAAAAGGTATTTGTAGGCTGTTAGACCCTGTGTGGCGAAATGACAACATTCCCAAAGTTGCAGCTCACCTGGTAAAATACTGCATGGTCTGTTTAATGCACAACCCTGGGAAGGCCACTCCCACTCCTGTTGGCAGTTTTTCACCGCCCTCCTTCCCTTTCGAGGTTCTCCAGATGGATTATATCGAAATGGAATGAGTCAATAATTTGAAATATGTGTTGGTGGTTGTCTGTGCATTCAGTAAATGGGTCGAGGCTTACCCCACTAAAGAGAACACCGCCATGGCGACGGCGAAGGTACTCTTGAAAGAGTTCTTCCCGCGTTTTGGTTTGCCACGTTTGATTTGGAGTGACAATGGCAGCCACTTCAATGCCAAGGTCATCCAGTTGGTGTGTGATGGGCTGCACATTAGGCAAAAGTTCCATGCAGCGAACCACCTCCAGTCAGCAGGCTTGGTTGAGAAGGACAATGGTACTCTCAAGTTGAAAATGGCCAAGATCAAAGCGAGCACAGGATTGCAGTGGCCCGATGCTTTACCACTAGCACTATTGTGTACGAGAGTCACAGCTCACTCTAGGACAGGATTGTCCCCGTATGAGGTCATGTTTGGACGCTCAGCAAATGTATGGGGCGTCCCGCGACCGCGTAGGTTTTCAGACACAGAATACCTCCTGCTTATTGATTACCTCTATGAATTGACTAAAAATTTGCGTTCTATTCACCAACAAATCGCTGAGGCGTTGCAGCAACATCCAGAAAGTCCCTGCCATGAAATACAGCCTGGGGAATGGGTTTTAACCCGAAGTTTCCAAAGGAAGAGCAGCTTGGACCCACGCTGGAAGGGACCCCATCAGGTCCTTTTGGCCACTAGGACGGAAGTAAAGGTTGACGGTCGGAAGAACTGGATACACAGCACCCATTGCAAATGGGTGCCCCTTCCGTTGCCCTATGACCAATGGGTCGCGGATGGAATTGGGGATTGTGAGATGGAGCAAGTGCCACGGTTCATTCCCTTCTCGGATGCTCGGCTCACGTGGGCTCCGACGGAGGAGGAAAGTCATGCAGTGCTGACCGAAGCAGTGCCACCTGAAATTAAGGCCATCCAGCAGCCCCAGCCTGTTGGCCCACCTGTGATTGAGTTGCGTCCAGTTGAGCCCCAATCCACCGGTTTGCCCGAGTCTGGCCCTTTGCCTTGTGATCCCTTTGAACCTGACCCCTTGTTCTCTGACTCCGCTGTGCCTGGAGTGTCAAGGTACAATTTGCGCCCCCGAAAAAGGAATAGTGCACCAAAGGGACAGTCAGATTAGTAGGGATTTACTGCATTGCTGAAGAATAAGATGCATGTACCTTGCCTGTGGTACCAACGATAGCTCAGGGAAAGGGGGATTGGTGCGTTACTCGGACAGTCACCGAACAGGGCAAGTGAACAGTGTTTCCGGGGCGAAGGTCCTTTGCCCTGCAACGTGGGATCCAGATCCGAGCTGGACGAACAGCTCCACCGCCGGTGCTCAAGAGCGCCTATGTCTAATGAACAATATACTGTCTTAATTTCCTTTTGTCTTTATTCCAGCTTGGCTCCAAGTGTAAGACTTTTCCGTTGTTTTGTTGTAAAAAGAGAAAGAATGTATCCTTTTGGTCGCCCCATTCAGCAGGAGGAGCAGCCATTTGCAGCTCCGCGTCCTGAGCAAAATGAGCCTGTTTGGTCCTCTTGGTCTGTTAGAAGTAAAGTTGTGTTTGTAGCAATTATCCTAATTTCTTTGATATTGGTACTTGGGGTAACATACTTTCTTGAGGAAAAATATCCTGCTCACACTCTGATTGGTACCACGCCTGTTTCCCCCGAGCATATCTTTGTTACTCTGGCGCCCCACAAAGAGGAGCACAGGAAGTCCATTAAGTATAATGTTTTCATTCAAACTTTACATCAGACGCACACTGCTTACAATGCGACAAAGTGTTGGGTATGTGGATTGTTGCCCTCAGTGACTCATAGAAGTGAGAATTTGCTATCCATGCCCTTGTCATATGTTAATAGTTGTGAGGGGTGGTTTGCATTACTTAGCATGGTTCGTTCATTTCACCAGACTGATACATTGGAACGGAAGAGTACTAGCTCTCACACCCTGACACAGAATGTGCGTTTCCAGCATAGAGTTCCCCCTGGTGCTCCCACAGGCCGAGAGCCGTTTGGCAGGTTGTTCTTGAGCTCTTGCATGCATGCGTACAAGGGGGTGAGAGGGGGAAATTGGTCTCGGGTGGAGAGGGACAATTTCCTACAGTTCAATTAATCAGAATACTACCAGTCCTTCCAGACCCGCAACGTTACTGAAGATTAGCCGATACCCTTGTCAGTGGTGGATGTCATGGCCCCTTTCTGTGTCCAGGGGGTTGGGGACATAGAGGTGGGGAAGAGCAGATGCAACACTACTTATAACTTGAGAGCAACAAAGAGTCCACCCCTGATCCCGCCATGTAATGTTTATTTCGTTTGTGGAGCCCGCGGTTATGTTTGGCTTCCTGAAGGATGGTCGCGAAGGTGTTACCTTTCTTACTTACTGCCACCTGTGGATATAGCCCCTCCCAATTACCATAAGGACCATCGTCTACAACGTAGAGAGGCCCATGTACCCCGGATTAAGAGAGTGATTAACACAGATGACATAGATCAGACAGACACAACATTGCAGCAGTTTACGGATGCAATGAAAGGCATCATACCTTTCTGGGGCCCTATGGCTAATAGTCTCAATATTAGACGGCTCACGAGGGTGGTGGAAGGAGTCATTAATACGACTGCAGGAATATTGACAAATATCACAGTAGAGGTCCAGGAAACGAGACTTGTTGCCCTCCAAAACCGTATGGTTTTAGATGTTATCCTGGCTGACAGGGGTGGGGCCTGTCGCGTCATCGGTAGTAGCTGTTGCGTGTATATTCCTGACCACGCCCCCACTGTGTACGCTGCCATACAGAAATTGCATAAGACAGCATCGGAGATACACCAAGAGAATGGTACATGGTCATTCACGGGGTGGTTCTGGGGTCTATTCGCTACTTGGGGTTGGAAGATTCTTACTTTCCTCACTGCCATAGCAGGTATCATCCTGACATGCTGTCTGTGTATACACTGTCTCCCTGCCTGTTGTGCTTGCTGTGTATCAATGTTCAAGGCACGTCCCCGGACCCCGAGGCGTGATTCTACTACAAAGGTTATGGTGATGCAGGGCGTTCAGGACCTGTTTAATATTGATGAGGGCATTTTCGAATATTGATTATGTGTGTTAACATCCTCCAGTATTAGCTCTAACATACAGTTCATGTGCCAGCAATGGTAGTATATGTGTGAACGTTTCCTTTCTCCCTGTTTTAGAATTGTAAAGACCCTTACCTAATGGCACCAATAAAGCTTAGCATGAATGCTAAAAGGAGGGTCTGTTAGATTTGAAATGTTATTTCCGTGATACCCAGAACTGAAATGCTTCTTTTGCTATGTTCGAACTCTATTCCGTGTTAAGTTAGCATTCATGGCGCCATCTTTATTGACGCCATCTTGTTCTGTACCCTAGATCGAGCATCTGTCTCATGATGCTTGCCGCAGCAGAAAGGCCGCCCCTGCGCCTCCAGCTTGTATTTCTAAAGGTTGAAGCTTCGCTGCACTAATGAATGTACTGTCTATTGTTGCATACCTTTGCTGTTAGCTAAATTTGTTCCCACATCTTATAATGGTAGACACTGGTCGAGTGGCCTTGGGGTCGAGATAGCATGTACCCAGTTCTGTGCCGTCTCCCATCCATGTTTGCCTTCTTTGTTCACCATGGCCTGAGCTGGAAAATTCCAGTTTGGGCGGGACTTTAGAGGTGTTGGGAATGTATATTTTGTGTTACTATACAGACGGGAGTCAGTCCCTCGGTAGCGTCTAAGGAGGCTAGTCAGACTGGACTCCGCTGCAGCACATTTCTAATAAATCAGTTTGGTTTGTATTCTCTACTGTTTTCTCGACTCTTCATTTGTTGGGAAGGCGGAGAGGTGGTCGTCAGTGACCCGGGTGACCCTAAACGGGTCACTTCCTTCAATGGCCTCTACCATCCCCAATTGCATCACGTGGTTGCTTGCTCCGGCCCCTCCCACTACCTCCCTCTTGTCGCTGCTTGCTCCCTCCCCCTCATTGCTTGCCCATCCACCACCCCCTGCACACACGCCGGAGTGTAATTTAATATGTGTGCGTGTATGTTTATGTGCATACTCTTGTGCAAATGTATATATGAGTGTGTTGGTGTAAACATACTTTTGTGTGTATGTGTTTCTCTGTGTGTCAGCATTTCTCTCTGGGTTGCTTCATGTGTGTTTGTGTGTGTGCTACGTGTTTCTTTGCCTAGGTGTGTATATCTGTGTGTGTAGGGGAGGAGGCACACATTGCACAAGGGTTAGCGTGCTCCGAGAGGAGTTCATTATCCTGGGACATATTAAAGTAATTAAAAGGATATTTCAAAGACCGTTGTGTCTCGAAGCACCCCTGGCATTCGGTTTCTTGATCAGTGGGGCTTGAAAATTAACTCCAGTCAGGCTCATACAGGCTTGGGAGGGGGACAACAGAATTCACTGAGTGCCCACGAGCAGTGTAACGACAAGCATTTGCAATGCAATTGGTCTTGCATTTTCTAAACTTTGACCTATTGGCATTGTAAATGACAATGCCTTTTATTTATGTGCACTTTCTACTTCTAGTCGTTGCTTGCAGGTTTTCAAAACACATAAATAAAAGGCATTGTCATTTACAATGCCAATAGCTCAACAGCTTGCAAATGCGAGACCTATTGCATTGCAAATGCTTGTTTGTACTGTTCCAGAGGAAGACAACATGAAAACTAGCATTGGCAAAGGTAATTTAGCTGAATGCAATGGGCTAACATGCAAGTAAGCATAAGTAAAATATTTTTGGCTTGAATGATCAAAAACATGCCTATTAAAATCTCCACTCATTATGTATTCTGGGGTAAACTCCGTCAAAGGGGAACACAAAGTTCAGAGAGGGCTGTATTTTGTAGTGAACTGAATTTTTCTCCCAGCTGTCCCAAAGGTTACTTTTTTTACATTTTTCCTTGCTATAAATTTGAGGTTGTAAGGCTAAAATAAATAATTGCCATTTATACGACTCGAGTGTAATGTTTTTGTTGGATTAGGTGAGCAGAAGTAGTAACACATGGTTAGCTGTGATGCTCCTTTGAAGGTGTTTGCTTTCCCTAGGGGTTATTTGTGTTTTTAAAATGAAATGTTCTCCAAGATCTCTCTGGACACTGGTCTCCACCTATTGGGCTCGATTGCTCCTACAAAGACAGGCTCCATGTCATTTTTGATATCCTGTGTGCAGTTAGCACCTTATTCTGCCAAAAAGGGCCATATTACAGAGAATTGTACTTGATTTTGCTCCAGACCAAATTAAAGAGCTAATTTTGCACCAGGACCAAAAATTGTGGAAAAGTATTTTGAAAAATATTGATAAACATATGGGCCCGATTCAAAAAGGTAACTTACACTTTTGAGTAAGTTGACACTTCTGATTAAGATCACTGTTTTTCGGTATTCACAAACCGCAGTTTTTAGTAATTTACACTTTTGTAGTAACTTACACTTTTGTGGTAACTCCAGCACTACACATGGCTAGCCACTGGTACTACAACATCCTCCCATAGACAAGGATGGAGCTAGGGTCTAACTACAAAAGTGTATGTTACTAAAATAGTGTAAGTTACTTGGGGGCATATTATCAAGCGGCAGCGATAATTATCGCTGGCCGCCCTCAGCGTGAAAATGTTTATCGCCGGCTATCGCTGATAATTATCGCCATGCTAGCGCTGTATTAACAACGCATAGCGCATTGGCGATAATTTCCCAGCGATAGCGATGTTTTCCATGGAACATTGCTGGTTTTCCAGCGATGTTCCATGGAAAACGGCGATAACCTTGCTGATACGACCCTGTGGTCGTATCAGCATAATCCACCCCCAATGGTAAGTATGGCTAAGTCAGCATTTTAGCAGACGTTAGTTTTTGGCAAAAACCGCGGTTTTCGCCAAAAACTAACGTCTGCTAAAATACGTGGGCCTCCTTGTAAATACCGCGATGTGCACATCAGCGATAATTTACAGGGAGTACTGCCCAGTGACGCCCACTTTGTATCTCATTAGAGATGCAAAGCGAGGCGTCGGGAAAACGGGTGCTAACATGCGCTAATGCATGTTAGCATCCCCTTGTAGATAGGGCGATAATATTATCTCCCCTTTTTTGGCTTTTAAAGCCAAAAAAACGGAGATAAGGCCCTTGTTAATATGCCCCTAAAAAAGTGCAGTTGGTGAATAGCACTTTGTAGTACATTTTTAGGTACCACAACAAAATTTACTAAAATTGCAGTTTGTGAATGAAGCCCATATATATTAACATATCAAATAGCTTGCTTTTGTATTGTGCTTCATACTACATTGTTCGGCCTTACGTGGTATAACAGGGATTCAAACAAAGAAATCATGGACCTTGAAAAACCTTTAAAAAAATAATACACTGCTTCTGCATTCTTTTTGGTACTTGTGTAATACAAAATGGAAAAACCAATTGTGTACCATCTGTTACATTTATAAAGTGGAGAAAATGTGTTTTTAAATGTATTATTTTAACTCAGTAATAATAGCGTGAAAAGAGTTGACGCCAAACGTTGCCCTGGTGCAGAACTTTAGGTCAGAGAAAGGTAATTTGCTCAAATCCATGTTACAAAACGGTGAACATAAATGTGCCCTTTTTTGCTTACATCAGTGCAAAGTTTCTGTAATACGCCCCAGGTCTGATCTGCAGCGGATCAATGCATTTACAGGGCAAGTGCAGCATGGGTAGTACCAGCACGTCTGCTCATCCCCTTTACTCTGTCCCGGACAACAAGTGTGCCACATGGTGGTACAGACTCTAAACATTCCTGAACATCAATTGGGGGTAGTCAGGGGTATTGACGGCTACTCCTGGCTTCCACTTTGGGAATCCTGGCAGTGCCTTTGCTACTCTGTTCCCCGGGGCTATGAGGGAAGAAGCAAGAATAGAGAGTAAACATGACTCGAAGATCCTTGTTTCCACTCCTTGCCCTCAGGAACAAACAGTAGGCTGTTGAGGATCTAAGGGTGGGGCAAGGGCTCAATTCTCTAACGTCATCAGATGTCAAGAGGTGCATGATGCCATGTCAGCTACACCTGGCATTTTGGCGACTCAACGTCCAGGCTTTCATTCCTCTGCTGAATCCACAATGTAGTGTTCTGGCTCCCTACTGGTGGGATTTAGGAGGATTTAGAAAGCTAGATAGCAATACAATTAAATATAATGTGCCATGAATTAAGAATAGGCTGAACAGGCATATCTTGAATTGATATTTAAAGTTTGCCCACCTTCAAGCAGTCTGTTCTCCATCCAAAGAGGAAACTGCCAATAATTTTCCCTGGTGGAAAGTCCAGTTGACCAGTTCGAAATGGTTTTACTGATTGAAATGCAACTCATGCTTTTTTGGACTACACAAATCTAAAGGAAAACTGTACTTGTTAACATAACTACCAACTTTAACCTATAGACTCAATTAGACAGTAACTAATAGCTGTACGAGGCACCTTGAAGCTATTTGCATTTTCTCCATAACAGTCCAGTGATTCTGCAAAATCCCAAATACCAGCCACTATATCCAGTAGAAACCATTTGTAACTGGCGAAGTGAAATTGCATCTAGGATTCCTGTAAAATTCTCAAATATATTTTTTATCAAAATGTCTGCCTAACAATTGTTTCTTGTTCCATATGGCAAAAAGTTTCCAATACAAGTATTTTCTTTTATCTTCAACACAACAGCACATCCCCCCTAAACTATTGTATTCTGACACACAATGGCCATGGGCAAGAGAGTAGCGATTATCGGAGGAGGGTCAAGTGGTTTGACATCCATCAAGTGCTGCTTGGACGAGGGGTTGGAGCCCACCTGCTTTGAGAGAAGTGAAGACATCGGAGGGCTTTGGAGATTTAAGGTAGGTGGTAAAGTGCTCCTGCAAGCTTTTGAAGGTGCATAATGGTAGGAACTCTTCTGAAAATATATCCCTTTGCTTTTGAGGGTTTGATTCTAATTCCTCGGTTAACTAACTTCAGCGGCCTCATGCATTTGTATTTTTTTGGGGGGGGCTTGTCAGTCTTGTTGCTTTTTAATTGAATCCATCAACATTATTTATTTTGTACAATGGTTGAATGGTTGTCTCATTATTTGCTCCACACATGACCACAAGCAATGAAATGCTTGGGATAGACAGTAGATGCCACTGTTGAATCAGTGTAAACCTATCTTCTCCCGCTACATGGCTTTTGCTATTGCATACTTTGTTGTATCGCAGTCTTCTCATATTATAACCTCACCTAATGCCTTAATGAAACTGGCCACTAGTGTCATTACCTGGACAGTGTTTACCTGCTTCTTCACCCTCATGCGTTATAGCATCCACCATTTCAAGAATTAAAAGGGGAGTGGATGTGGCACAATGGCCAGAGCTGTTGACTTTGGAACAAGGGAACCAGTAGGCAGATTTATTAAGGCCTTGCTTTGCCCTTGCATCACGCATCCTTGCGTTACTCTGCCCTGGGAAGGCTCTCCATGGGAGGAGCATGGGTGTTCCGTAGGTTCGTTTGTCAACAAGAAGGGGGACTGTGGGGCTTTTTATCGAGGTCCAGCATAGGTGCCCAGTACGATCCTGCTAGCTAGTGGTATGCTGGTTCTCATAAAGTGGTGCCTAGTCAATAAAACTCAGAGAACCACCCACCGTCATTAGTAATGATAGTGAAGGTGGAACCTGATGTTGGAGAGAGATTGGAGGGGATCCCTCTTTTTCGGAACTAGGGTCCTCACACACCCAGCAAGCTAGGTGTCATGCTTCATCATCTGGACCTGCTCCTCGTTGGGTCAGCGCTGCAATACCCAATGGGCACCCGTAAAGGGGCTCTTTATCGGAGATCTTTTGTTCCTCGCCGTATGATGAAGTGGGGGTGTGTGGCCCGTGGTGTGTAGATAAAGTGCAGCGAACGAGTGATTTAAAATAGGTGGGATAGTCCAAATAATACTTTTATTCTTGCTGGCTATCCACCTCTATAAAAACAAAAACAAAAAGAGTGGCAGCTTTGCTGGCGTCAAGGTTCAGTTGAAGCTATGCTCATCTCTTGAGGTCAACATGTTTCTTGCCTCATGGTTATTTCAATCCGTGGCAATTCTTCAGGACCTAATCTGTGAACAGTGAATCTATCTACACTATGTGGTGGGGCTATTTGCTACCTACCACATGTATGCACTACGGTACAAATCCTCAGTAGTGTGGTTCAGTAACCTAAAGAGAGGGATATATGAAAATGGAAACACCTCTGTAAAACCGGTATTCTGGTCACATGGTATTCATTATTTGCTCTCTACAAAACACCTCCTTTACTCTCCTATCCCCACAAGAGTGAAATAAAATGAAACGACAATCTAGGCACATGAAAAAAGATAAAAGTGTGGGTGATGGGGGGCATATCTCTAATGCCCAATAAAACCATATAACAATAATTAGAGGACTATCCTACCCCCAGGAGGGGCGGTGGTAGTGAGGGGGTTGTCGCTTAAGTCTATGGTGGTTAACTTATACATATGTAGCTTGTGAGCGTGACATGCTACATTCATGGTGATACGAAAATGGTAGTGGAGCTAGTTGTGGTATAGCTCACCTCCCTCCCTGCCTTGGGAATGTCACCTCAGTCGGTGTGCGGCGGTTCTAGTAGACACCTGGAAACATGGTGTCCTGTAAAACAAAAGGTAAGGAAGGTATAGAAGTCACGAAACATCAGAGCATGGTACGTGACCCGTATCTGCCTCTCATCGCCTGCCCAAATGTTAATTACAGTAGGGAGCACTCTCAATTTGTGTCGGCTTCCAACGCTGCCCAAAGTGCACCCAGCGGGCGGACAGCGAAGCGGGCAGCCAACGGTAGCTTTCAGTGCCTTAAAAAGACATATACCGGGATATGCGACCGTGCCGCACTCATCCCAGTCCGCCCGCCAGCGCGCAACCAAGGGGAACCAGACAGTGGCATACGAAATTGTGCGCTCGCATGTTGTACCACAAGTATAGAGGGTCCGGTCAGATGCGGTCACAGGCCCTAGTCTAAAGTCGTCGTTTGTACTCACCATTCCAACGGGGAACGAGGTCGAGTCACCTACCCTCCTCGCCGGCACCGGATCAGAGTGTTTCAGTTCCCTTGGGCGCTGAAGTACTTACCCGGGTCACGTGCGAGGCGGGGGGCGGAGCCCCAACTACGTCATGCCGAGTTTAACTGTGAAAACTACTGGGATGTTTGCCTGGCTAGTATGGCGGCCCTCTTGTGGTGTAGTTATCTCCGGCGATACCACTAATAATCCAAGGGGCCATTGAGTACTATGGTCCACCAATCATTTGTCGGTCAAGTGCCCGTTATATTATGGGTGTCTAGCTAATTGCATGAGTCCAGGATTCCCGTCAATATGCTTAGCGGCTCAGTGCTTATAGAAGATGTATGTCCTGTCATGTAGTAATTATCGAGAGTACCGGGTGTGCGGTACTGCTTAATATCATGGCGCAGGATGTAAGTGTGGTGGTAGTACACAGTGGGTGACTCATGTCGGGTAACCTCCTTATTAAGTAAGGTGTGTCGTGACATCTCGTAGTGTCGTTCAAACGTCCCACGACTAACCCTGGGCGTAGTTTGCGTAGTAGCACTACACGAAGCTACGCGAAGTACATTTTGAACTACACGTAGCTATACAAATTGCAGTGCAAGTGCGTAGCTGTGTGCTTGACTGCACTGTACAATAATTGCCAAAGGCATCTTGCACAGTGCAAGTTAATATAAATATCTCTGTCTTTATATGCTAAAAATGCATATAGTCATTTCACAAAAGTGAAAACGATAAATTAACAAGCAGTGAGAAAGGTGATGATTTTGGGATCCTCCCTAACCTAGGGAGAGAACCAAGCAGATGCCTTGAAAACAAAAAGCACATCTTTTGAACGATTCGGTGGTGGTCCAAGCACCTTCCGCCGCTGCCAGAGTCAATTGGCGCCTGGCCTCCTCCTGAGGTAGGGGATCGAGTGTGTCATTCTGGGAGCGTTCGATGCACCATGATTGTTTACTACTGTTCCGTTACACTATCTGCGGTGTAGGTCTACATGTCCTTCACATAAAATGTAGACCATACAGGCAGCAAAAATTAGCATGCATTTCAATACATGAAACTGCTTATGGAGTCTCCTAAAACCCCAGCGCACACACCCTGTTACCGTCTGGTACAGCACCACTCTAAACTAAACTGTGTCTAGTATTTTAAGCTCTCTTGCCTCAGCTAGGGTAGCCCCCTTTCCATGAAAAAAAAATACTGGCCTTTTGTTGTTTTAAGAGTCTGAAATGATAAGAGTATGATATGAAATAGGATTTTAAGCAAAATCATATATATTTTGTAACATTACTTTTCTGCCTTTGTTTCCTTTAATTATTAACCAGAAATTGTTAACATAGCACTAGAACACATTTAAAAGTGCTTTCTATTTCTATTTGCTGTTTGAAGTATGTACAGAAAATGGATAAAATGTCCTCTTTCAGTGATTTTGCTTTTTTTTGTGCCGGCCGGAACATTAAACAAGCATTGGCATAGCCAATAGGTCTCGCCTTTGGGACCTTATAAGTGATTAGTTATCCAGCACAGTATCCTTGGTGCAACAACATCAAGTGTTGCATGGCTAAACACTTATAAGGTCCCAAAGGCGAGACCTATTGGCTATGCCAATGCTTGTTTTAGGGGTGGGCGGCAAACTCCCTTCCGCCAGCGGAGTTTTGCCAACTCCACGCTCTGCTGGGAGCACGGAGTTCAGCAAAAAACTCAGATTCCACCACATGGCAGAGTTTGCCCCCCTGCTGCCCACCCCTACGTTCTAAATTCTGAAGTTTGCAGCACCCCAGCCCTCCTCCCCTTGACCGCGGGCCCGCTGGAATCTGAGAACCTGCCCCAGAAGGTGCCTGGCTGTGGCCGTGTGAGTAGGTGCTCGTCCTGCTGCTGCCTCTGATCTCCGCCGGCTAAAAAAAACAGAACTTGGGCCACACGCTGCCCTCCACTCTCTTGTTAGGCGTGGGCCAGTTCAGCTCGTCATCATCATCTGACCACGTGTGGAGCCTGCTGATTGGCCAGGTCTACTATGACCCTGCTGAGCAAAGATTAACCGTTGTGGCCGGTGTCGGTTGAAGCGAAATGGCTGCGAATTCCGGAGCCGAGGCTGAGACGACGTCTGAGCAGATGGATGAAGGTGATGCCAGGCTGCCAAGTGCTAATGGTCCAGCAGCCTGAGGACGGTACGCAGCCCTCAGCGGTGTGCTTGGTTCTGGTGTCGCCGCAGCCCCTGAAGGGTCGGCAACACGTGGTGCTGAAGTCTGTAGATGGCTGCTGCCTCCTCAGCTGGACAACCGAGAGGAGGCGGGTGCCGCCGAGCCAGCCCCATGGACACGCTGCTGCTGCCCCCAATCTACGTGTCCGACATTCAACTGTCCCAGATCTATCAAAACTGCAAGGTAGGTGGTACACAGTGAGGAGTAGTGCGCGTGGAGAATGCATGCACGTTTGTGGTGTGCAGACCAAGCCAGACTTTCCCTTTGTGATGATGCCTTTACAGAGAAGCCAGGAATTAGTTTGAATGGGAGAGCAGAGTATCCTGACTGAGGTCATATTTAATGTGTCATTTGTTTTTTCATTTAATGGTTATGTGCTTGTATAGGAACTGTTTGAACGCCAGGGGAACTGAAGGCGGCTTGCGAGCCGTCGCACGCCAGCACTGTAGGGCGGAGCGGGACTCCGCGGAATTTCACTGAGTTTTAATGCAACGCCATGAGATTCCGCATAGTGCAACTCTGCGAACCCCCCCGGTTTTTTTCATACGCATAAAGAGGCAAGGTTTATACTCGTATGTATTTTTTGGAGAGGCTGACGGAATAGAGGTGCACAGAAAACTGAAATGCTGAGCCAACTAGTACTAAATTACACCCTCCTGGAGGACATGCATATAATGCTGAAATGCTGAGCTAACCATCTCCAACTAAAACATACTTCGCTTTCCTGGAAGATGTAGATATAGGAATGGAATGCTGACTGCACAATCCACAACTAAAAAAAAGCCCATCCTTCCTGCAAGACGAGCATAAGAAGCTGAAATGCTGAGTCCATTTTCACCATTTAAACACCAACCAATATTGAACATCACTGTCGACATGATTGCAGTTGAGCTCAGTCGACACTTGATGCAAAATGTGGTTTAACATACGGCGTCAATATTTTACTTTTTCATGGGTTACCATTTACATACTAATCGATTTATGTGCACATGTGGTACCATACTTTCAAATGAAAGCTGTGCATTCTCTATTTAAATGTATAAAACTCAAAACACGTCTTCAAAATGAGAAATCCATCAAAATAGTTGTTTAAGAGCCATGCCACCTGTACTGTGATTTAAACCAGAATAGACAACACAGCGAAATCAAATTTGGACAACAAGACCATTGCATCTGCAAGTTTCATATAAATATTTGTGTACTTTCCCCATGGTAAACTTCTATGACAACCCTGATGTTACAAATTAATTGGGGGAGTGCGGGGGGGGCCAAGCTTGTGAAAAATACAAATACCCCCCTATGCTGAACTTCCAATGGATCACGTTATTTGGCTACTGAACTGCACCATCGTATTTCAGTCAGTCCAAAAGGTATGAAAACATGGACTGTCTGGATTTTTTAAGTCGAATGTTTGACACTTAACCTTTTGAGCAGCGAACCAAACAAAAGCCACTCACTGAATGTTAGATCAAAGGCCAACATAATTCTGTTTTATTCTATTCTACTGTGGTGACAGATAACTCAGAATCGTCTGTTACCAACACCTTTGTATGTGCAAGCGGGTGGAGTTGGGATATGTTATTAACCTCCACCTGTGTTTCCATAGGTGCAGTCTATCTACATGGGTGGAATGTACGACTACGGCTGCCAAATAGAGTAAAATCAATCAAGTTACATCTTCCACCAAAAAATAAGAATACCAAGCCCAATTCAAGAAAGCTACACTGTTCTGGTGGACAATCACTTCTGTCAGCAGGTTACATACATGTGCTAACATTGACTGGTTGATGCCCGATAATTAATCGTAGTCCATGGTTAGAAGTAAGAAAGATGTGGTAAAACACCACAAAGTTGACATAAAAGTACCTTCTTTGTATTCACTCAAAATTGTCATCCTATGATTTAAAGCTCCTTAGGTTTGTCGTCTTGAACCAAAACAATATTATTCATTTTGAATAGACAATACACAGGAACACAACCACACATCCACCCACTGCAAAGAGACTGCATAATACACAAACATGCTGGGAAGGGCTAAAACCAACACAATCAGGCTTGGCAACTCGTAAATGTCTACTTTAGATTGACAGAAGTTTGCCAGAGATTTCCAAACATAAATACGTAGGAATTGTTACAATAGACGGTATTGGAGACTGTATGGGCTAGACAACATAAAGGATACCCAAGCGCGATCCAGAACAATTAACAATACATGGGACGTAAAAGAAGGTTAAAAATTACAAAAGGTCATTAAAAACTGCAGTAATAAATATTGAAGTAATCACAATAATGTTATTTACATAATGGGTATACTTAACACCAAAATCATAACAAAAGCACGTGCATTAAAGTTTTTGACAAATGGAAGCAGGGGCTCATACCAATTTAGAGTCAATTTAGGTTATTAATATAATTTCACAAGCGCACTCACCAACGCCCCATACATCAGAATCATACAAATGCATGCATTTTACACGCAAAGGCATTCTTACCCAATTCAGATTGTCACTCCAAGGAATATACATGCCATCGTCACTAAAAAGATCAGTTTTCCCAAAAATATATTAAAAATGTCGTGCAAAACTTTTCCATGTGCACTACCTTTCTTGAGCAAAGTGAAGTGACAAATAATGTCTTAGCATAGTTTCATTTTTTTGGAGGGGGTGCTTGTGGGAGGAGTAAAAGTGTGACGCACGCAGTTGTATGCAATTTTACTAAAATGGTGACACTTGCACGACCATCTTCCGACTCTCCACCTTTAAACAGTCTAAAACTGCGACCGCCCAGCAGCTTTTCAAGTAAACAGAAATACTAATTTCATTTTCCGAATGAAAGAATTTTAAGACGGCTCTATGATAAAGACGCGACATAAACCAGATTCCTGACATTCCGAAAATGTGAACCGGTCGATGAATTGTTTGATAAATTTAAGAGAACAAAAACCAGGCACACGCGTTCTCACAGGAACAAAAGATATGGCATGATTTCGGGGCTGGAAAAAAGCCTTCAAGTACGATCGCTTTTTGTTTTATATATAACTTTAGATATGTCCCCTTGTGAATGCATTCTTAGAGGTAATGCTGAATTCGAGAAGGTATGGTCTAACCAATATTATCGACAAGTTAATGCATTAAATGGCCAATGAGTTGACGGCAGTTTGCACCGCTCGAGAATTGAAATTTACAACAACAACAAAAACAAGTGTGCGCGCCTCGGAACTGCAGAGGGTTTAAAAGTAGGAGGCACACAAAGCGTTTCCCTTGTGGGAGCGAGCAAGCATATGTTGCCAAAGCTCGCTCCCGCAAGGGAATCGCCAGACGTGCACGCGTTGCCATTGAAGGCAATGCAACGCGTGCACGTTTTTGGCCGAAAAGCTGTGTTGATGGCCAAAGGTCTTTTTCCTATGCAGCGCATGCGCGCTGCGTAGGCGAGACCTAAAAAACAGTGGTGCTGCTAGAAAACTGGACAGGTGGCAACCCTAGCCAAACAGTCCCCCCTCCCAGAGCATTTCACAACCACTGGCATGGGGCCTGCAAGCACTGAACCCTTCTCTTGCCCTCCAGGTGTGTTGTGCGAGCAGGGGCTGGGCTGGGCTGCAGAGCCCAGTGTCCGTCCCAGGTGAAGTGGAGCAGACTTTCAAGGGCGTTGACGTGACCCAGCCTGCTGTGAGACGGTATAATATCTTTGGGGCATATTAGCAAGACCGGCGATAAAAATTATCGCCGTTTTAGCGGCAGGAAACTGCCGCTAAAACGGCAGTTTCCTGCCGCTAAAACGGCGATAATTTTATCGCCGGTCTTGCTAATATGCCCCCTAGTTGCAATTGTTATGCTACAAAATTTGGGGGCATATTCCAATAGAAGCCCAGGTTAGATGTCCTGCACATCTAACCTGGGCTTCTATTGGAATTCTATAACGCATATTAGCAAGCCCATTATCGCCGTTTTAGCGGCAGTTTCCTGCCGCTAAAACTGCGATAATTTTATCGCCGGTCTTGCTAATATGCCCCTTGCTTTTTAGGCTAACGTGCGGTCAGGAATGATCAGATCAATGAGGTAATCTTCTGAGCAGCTGCAGTGCCTGCCTGCCCCCTGTTACTGAGAAATGCAGTAACGCAGTCTGTCTCCTGATACTGCCCTTCCATTTCTGGTGCTTTGCTGTACTTTTAAGATCTTCTGAGAGTTTCTTGTTGCTCAAATGGGTGTAATTTCTGGTATTTGTATATTTGCCTCATTTTCATTGCTTGATTTTGCTCGCGAGAAAGAGTCACTCATAGTCATTGTAAAGTCACTCATAATTACACTAAAATTATGAAAATGTGACACATGGCAATCTGAAACCTTGGCAGCTATGTCAGCCCTGCAGCCAAGCACTTTTAACAAAAGAAATGCAGAATCAAACACGACGTGTGCTTTCAGATAATTCTGAAAGCACATGTTGTGTTTGACTCTGCATTCCTTTTGCTAATAGTGCGGGCTGATTGTGGGCCTTTGAGATAGTATTCATGTTAATTGCAGCGCCCGTGTGCACTGCAATTAACATGAATACTATCTCAAAGGCCCACATTCAGCCCCGCAGCAGCGCACTATTAGCAAATGAATGCAGAGTCAAACACGACATGTGCTTTCAGAATCATCTGAAAGCATACGTCGCGCTTTAGATTTGCTGCATTCCTTTTCCTAATAGCGCACAGCTGCGGGGCAGATTGTTGGCCTTTGTAAAAGTATTCATGTTAACTGCGGCGCATGATGGCGCTGCGATTAACAAGAATACTTTCACAAAGGCCCACAATCTGCCCCGCAGCCGTGTACTATTAAGAAAAACAAGCATTTGCAATGCAATAGGTCTAGCATTCACGCTAGTTTGAGCTATTGACATTATAAATGGCAATGCCTTTTATTTATGTTTTGGGTTTTAAAACATAAATAAAAGGCATTGTCATTTACAATACTAATAGCTTAAACTCTCGCAAATGCGAGACCTATTGCATTGCAATAAAAGGCCTTCACATCCGCTTGTTAGATTGTAAATATCAGAGGAAGAGACCGGCCTGCGACATCTTCAAAGTAGTGATAAATAGTGCAGTGAAGAAGATGTGTAAGTGTTGTAAATTACACAGACACAAAGTGTGAAGTGAGAGTTACATATGATCTGAGCTATAAACACTAACAAAGCGCTCCAGCACCTTTCACTTTGTGATTACACTGTGGCGGCTTAGAAGGAAGAGCGGGAGGGGGGGGTCTATTTCCTGCCCTCTCCGTGATTTGAGTGTGCAGAGTGGCATTGCGTAATGTCATTGCTATCTTTGGCCTAATAAAAAAACACACCAGCTGTAGTAGGGCCCTGGCTTCACCTCCTGGTGCAGGGCGGGCTGTGCTTTATGGCAGGCATGGAGGGGGGGTAGGGATGGTCTCGGCTGCAGCTCCGGCCTCGTACAGTGCCCCTGCTATTACTAGTAAGCGAGAGGTGCTGGGGTGGTGGTATTGGTATTGGTGGTGGTGGTATTGGTATTGGTATTGGCGGTGGTGGTGGTATTGGTATTAGTGGTATTGGTGGTGGTGGTATTGGTGGTGCTGGTAATGGTGGTATTGGTGGTGGTGGTGGCATTGGTGGTATTGGTGGCGGTGGTACTGGTCGAGGTGGTGGTATTGGTGGTGGCGGTATTGGTGGTGGCGGTATTGGTGGTGGTGGTATTGGTTGTGGTGGTACTGCTATTGGTGGTGGTACTGGTAATGGTGGTAGTGGTATTGGTGGTGGCCGTATTGGTATTGGTGGTGGTGGTATTGGTGGTGGTATTGGCATTGGTGGTGATGGTGATGGTACTGGTATTGGTGGGGTTGGTCGTGGTATTGGTGGTGGTATTGGTGGTGGTATTGATGGTATTGGTGGCGGTGGTGGTATTGGTGGTGGTATTGGTACTGGTGGTATTGGTGGTGGTGGTGGTATTGGTGGTGGTGGTGATATTGGCCATGGTGGTATTGGAGGTAGTGGTGGTATTGGAGGTAGTGGTGGTATTGGTGGTGGTATTGGTGGTGGTGGTGGTATTGGTGGTGGTATTGGTGGTGGTGGTGGTATTGGTACTGGTGGTGGTGGTGGTATTGGTGGTGGTGGTACTGGTATTGGTGGTGGTACTGGTAATGGTGGTAGTGGTATTGGTGGTGGCCGTATTGGTAGTGGTGGTATTGGTGGTGGTATTGGCATTGGTGGTGGTGGTACTGGTATTGGTGGTGGTGGTGGTATTGGTGGTGGTGGTGGTATTGGTGGTGGTGGTATTGGTGGTGGTATTGTCTTCACAAGATGGCCGCCGGGTGAGGAGCTCCGGCCGGGAGCTCCTACGACTGGTAACTGCCTCTGGCACTTGGCCCGGGTCTCTCTCCCCCTTCTGCCTCCTAACCTACGGTGGATCTTATGCCCGCACTCGGTGCCTTCCTTTCCTCCTGGAATGATCCGGGTGGCCTGCTGCACACCCTCCGAGTTTCCCGAGGGAGCACCTACGGAGCCTTTGCCATCATGGCCGCTGGCTCGGTGGAGATGCCTCGCTGCTGTGGAATGTGAGCTAGCTGCTCTCCCCCCTCCGACCGCCACCCTCCTCCAGGACTCGACCTCTTGTTTTACTCACTGCGGACCCCAGGATTGATCCGGGTGGCCTGCTTCACACCCTCCGAGTTTCCTGAGGGAGCGCCTACGGAGCCTTTGCCATCATGGCCGCTGGCTCGGCGGAGATGCCTCGCTGCTGTGGGAATGTGAGCTAGCGGCTCTCCCTCCTCCGACCGCCTCCCCCCTCCAGGACTCGACCTCTTGTTTTACTCACTGCGGACCCCTCCCGGAATGCCCCGCGACGCCTTCCAGATCTGCCGCCCGACACCCACCATCAGGACTCGACCTTATGCTTCGTCTACTGCGGACCCCTCCTGGATCATACTGCGACGTCCACTTGATCCGCCTTTGAGACACGCCAGTAGCGGTGTTGATTTTTACTTTCAATTCCACCAACGCGTCCTCGTTGAGCGGCGGTGGATGGCGGATTCCCGGGTGTGTCTGACTGCGTTGCTTGCAGCCTGACTGAGCTCCGGTTTCCCCCCTGAGTGGTTGCTCCACTAAAAGAAGGCCTCTCACTGACTCCCAGGCCAATCTTTACTCAAGGTACCCTTTTTATTTCCTAGATTCAATAACCTAAAATCATTGAGGGGACAATCGATCCCCTAACTTTGCCTGACCCTAAAATGGTGACTAAGCTTGTAACGCTCGCACATCTCCAGATTGTTTTTCATCTGTAC
Organism: Calotriton arnoldi; assembly: GCA_963921515.1. Lineage (NCBI taxonomy): Eukaryota > Metazoa > Chordata > Amphibia > Caudata > Salamandridae > Calotriton > Calotriton arnoldi. Next base: position 367,943 of record CAWUFW010007563.1, read on the forward strand.
CCATGCCTACGTGAGTGAACGCCTTGCCTCACTCGTACCTGATCTGCAACTCACCTCTTGCCAGCTGCCCATGTGTTCCCTGGGTACAATAACAATCATCTTTATTGAATCTGTTCTCCCGGCATATAAGATGGCACCCGCTTGGTGGCAGCTTGACATTCCTCATCATAGGTGACTGTACACCCAGCAACCCCGCACTTCTGTCCCAGATAGTACAGACGCCTGCTTAACCTCTCCCCATCGCAAGTACTGGATCTGCTGAGGGAGACATGGAACACGACGCGGCACGGTACTCCCACATGGCTGAGATGACCTAACGCAGTGACCCAACTTGACTCTGGACTTAATGACTTTGAGACCCTATCTAAGCGTTGGGCCCGTTTACTCTACCTTCTTGGGCCCCCATGAGGTTTTTCACTCCCACTGCTGTTCTGTCAGATTTTATCCGCTTCCCAGCGCCCTGTCCCCCCCTCCCCCTTCCCTCTTTCCTCTCCTGGGGACTTGTTTCCTCTGTATTGGACTTTACAACTGTAATTATTGTAACCATGAAAACCTGTTTTTCTTTTCCCTGACCGCTGAGACCTGAGCACCTTGGCTGATGCCCGGTGGAGCTGCTAGACAGCTATAGAGGAGATCCGCCCTGGCTCACCAACTTGGCCGTCACCTACCCATCCGGACATTGGGCACAGTTCTTCCCGTCTCCCCGCCGTTGTCTACTCTCTCCCCCTCCCTTCGTCTAATTACTGTTACATTGTTTTTCTGCCCATGTTCTACTATGCTCTGGTAACGTATGTAATTTATAATCTGTAACGTAACGATCCTCATGTAAAGCGCTCTGATACCTACGAGTCTAGTCAGCGCTATATAAAACTTCAAATAAATAAATAAATATTGGTGGTGGTGGTGGTGGTATTGGTATTGGTACTGGTGATGGTGGTATTGGTGGTGGTGGTGGTATTAGTGGTGGTATTGGTGGTGGTGGTATTGGTGGTGCACAGGAACTAGCAGAGAAAACAAGCATTTGCAATGCAATAGGTCTCACATTACTAAAAGTTTGAGATATTGGCGCTGCATTATTATTAGCAATGCCAATAGATCAAACTTTCAGTAATGTGAGACCTATTGCATTGCAAATGCTTGTTTTTAGAGCAGGCACAACGATTGTTAGGTCCCAAAATTTACAGCAGGCATAGACACCAATGTAAGAGCTGGTACAGAGAAAGAAGATACCCGAGTATTGCTGCATACAGAGAATGCCAGTACCCATTGCTCGGGCAGCCATGAATTCATGCGTCAACCACAGAATCACAGATGATAATTCACTCAAAGAAGTGCCCATTTCACTGTTACGGCTATTTAATGATGGCGCTGCACATGCAACGGAACCAGGTCCACAGGATACGACCAGAACTTCGAGGAGAACACACTGCCTGCCAAGTTACTGCATGAGGCACAATGTGTGCAGAAACCCTTTGGCGTCTTACAGGATCCTGTGCAGCATCCAAAAGGGGCAACGGGGGAGGGCAAAAGAGCTACAGCAAAGAGGGAAAAAAAAGAACAGAAAAGGTTTAGATGAGAAAAGAGAAGGGGAGAAGAGAGCAGTGATGGGAAGTAGAAGACAAAAGGGGAACAGAGCAGGGGAGGGAGGGAAAAGAAGGGAGAAAAGCGCAGGGGTGGGAGGGGAAAGAGAGCAAAGGTTGGGGGAAAGAAGAAAGAGTGCAAGGGCAGGCGAGAGAAGGAAGAGTGCAAGGGCGTGGGAAAATAAGGAATAGTGGGCAGGGAAGGTGCAAAAATGCGCTGGTGGTGCCCGGTGCAAAAATGTTTGTTGGTGCCCCCCCCAATGACCACCTCAGTCACGGATTCCCTCACTACCACCCTTTAACAGTGCCCCTCAAGTTTCCATAACCACTCTCTCTCAGATGCCTTTAATTAGTTTTAGAGCCACTCATACCAGTGTAGGGTGCAAGAGCACATTACATCACACACATATTACACAGAGACAATCAATCATACGTGTGTAAATCAGTGTATAAGAAACATGACAGAGGACTACAATAGGAGTCATGTCATCATACTGGTAGGCAGTATAGTTTAAGAGTGCTTGGTCTGGAGAAGCACAAACTTCGAATATAAAATGTAACACCGTGGTTGGGGGTTCTCTTTAATAATAAAAGTTGATTTCTACCCAAATGAACCCATTTTGCAACATTAGGATAATGAAAGATGGGGGGGTGAGGGGGTCATAATGCTCTAACCTATACCATGCAGTTTTCATGCAGTTATTTGAGGATAGTTAATAGCTCACTGTACTACATTAGGATTTTAACTTATAAACTGCAAGTGACAATAGGATCTCTCTGACAAAAGCAGTAACCTACTGACCAATTTACATTATATGCTCTTTGTGATCTGCATGGTACATATTCTTTACAGCAGGAATATTAACCCTCTCCGCTACCTTACGATGAGTCGAAACTTCCACTAGACAAAACTCCTATCTATCTTCAGAAAGAACAACATTAAACACCGGTTATCATGACATTTTTTATATTTCATGAAAATTGCTGGAGGCAAAGAACGCAGCAGCAGGTGCTTTTAAAACCATAATATATGGCGCCCCCATCCGGAGTCAGTGCCCGGTGCTGTGGCACCGGTCGCACCGCCCTAGACCCGCAGGAGAGGTGCACAAATTATGACATGCCGCTCATCCTTCCAAGGTCGATAAATTGAGCACTGTTAAAATTATTACCCTTTACAGTACAAAAGGTAAAACTGCGATACAAAGAGTGTAGGTCCAAGGAAGCTACAACCCTTAGAGGCAGCAGGCGGTAAACATCCAATAGGCTTTGTTCGTGGGCGGCTCGGCAGAGAAGTGTGACCGGCGGCTTTCGGTTTGTTTTCCGGCAGTGTCCAGGTCCAGCTACAGCTACAACTATGGTGATGAGAGGGAATGAGCAGTGTGAAGAGACTGAGGGGTATATTCACAAGAACGTGCGCTAAACCTCTCCAAAAAATGTTAACGCAACTTTACACATCGCAGTCTATCGCGGGAAAATAACCCAGTGTTAACGTGGAATTCACAACACGGCGGGACCATGCGATAGTTTCCTGAAAACGCGGCCAATGTCCGCGATACAACCACTGCGACGGAGATAAAAACACAAACCCCAACGCAAAAAAAAGTGCGATGAGCCCATTCGCGATGAAGAAAGCAGCGATAATCAGCGCCAGGCCCGCGACACACACACGGCAGCCGGGAATAAGCACAACAAAAGCAGGAAAAAGAAAGACAAACCAAACAGAAAACAACAGCGAAGCACAATGGAGGCAGTCGGAGCCAGTACACTACCGCACAAGCACCATTGGCAGCAAAACATTGTACATGGCAGTCCATCGTGGACAAGGTGAATGCAGCCGCAGTGCGGAGGAGGACAATGGAAGACAACCAGAACAGCTGGAATGATGCGCTACGCAAATAAAAGCAGAAACAAGCCAACAACCAGAAGGCAACAATGCACACCGGAGGTGGGAGTCCAGCGCCACACCAGGAGCTGGATGACATGGAGGAAATGGTGTCCACCACATCAGTCTGGAGATGGTGGCAGGAGTCGGGGACCGGAAACTGCTCAAAATCAACAGACACAACAGCAACAGGGAGAGGAACGACCAGGGACTGGGGGACGGGGGAGATGGGCACAATGGCACACATGCACAATTAAGCACAGCACAACTGCAGACAAACCATGCCCAAGAGTAACAACACCAACCAAGAGCACAAGTCACACAAGTCGGCAATATCACACCACTGAACAAGCACAGAAGTGAAAACCACACCGCCTGAAAGGGAGAAGGGTGAGCCAAATCAGAGCTGAAGGGCCATCTCACACACAATGCAGCACACACACATAGGATGCAGAGCACCCCAACATCGAACACAATGTGGTACAAACACCAACATTTGCACAACCGAACACAGGACACAAGTGCACCTGCTTGTGGCCGGTAAATGGCCATACGCATCTAGCAAAGCACGAAACAGGGACATGATAATGCACAAGTACAAACCCACAGCCCTGATGGGGTAGCAATGCATGTATGGCAGGGACCCAGATAGGCCGTGACACACACATTGGCATACAAATCAACACTCATCACAGTTGGAGACAAGTGAAGGTGTGGAAACTTCATCAACAATTGCATGTCAGTACGGCCAAGAGAAGTGCCACAACATGCAGACCAATGCAGCAGCATGTCTGAATGAGGAACGTTGGAAAGCGTCCATGTCCACCCCGGGGGAGTCCATCACCCACACAAGTGAGTGCCAACCCACGTTGGTTGTCTGCGCATGTATCCGGAGTCCAGGCCAATGCAGCCATGTCCACTGTCATCTTGGGACATGTGACCAGATCCCCAACATGCAACCAGGCGTCGGGACATGTGCAATGGGTTACATTCAGTTGTGGCTGCAGGTACGTTGTCACTCGTCCATGAACGCGAGTGCAGCAGCGTAGGCCAACATTTCCAATATGAGCTCGTTGTCGACTACATCAAACATGTCGGCGACGTAACCCATCAGCTGTCCCGGACAGATGTGCTGACTCCAAACCCTGGCCCCAATTGGCACTAAAGCCCAATAGGGGAGCGGCTCAATGTGGTCACTGCACACGACGACTCGACGAGTCGTGCAATCTCCCAGGTCCAGTTGCCAGCATGCATGCCAATCATCCAGGCATGCCATAAACAGGCATCACGGTGACACTCCTGGTCGTGGGCCAACAGGGGGCGCACACACTCGTCGAAATCCAGTTCAGCTACCGTTACGTTGGAGAGGCAGACATCCATGGTCCACTCGAATATGCACGAGCGACAATGCAACACAGGCTGAACACAGGTGACGTTGGCAAGGCGGAAGTTTAGCCGGTAACTGATCCGCAGCACTGCCAATGGCAGTGCCCCCAGTACATGCAGCAGACGTGCACGGTACCGGTCCACGTGACTGGGGTTGTGCATGTGTCCAGGATGGTCTGCCATTGCGTCAGTGGCTCTGCTTGAAGCAGCATTGTGCTGACCCGCGCCAGTCCTGTGGATGAAATGCCACAGCTCGGATCAATGAGCAGTGTCTGTGTGCAACGGGTTCAGGCCTGGGATGGGGTGGGAGTACGTGTGAAGGCCATTTCACGCACGCCAACTACGACCAAGGACTTCTGTGTGTGGGATGTGTACACGTTGGTCTCACGTCGGGCAGTGCTTAGTGTTGGAGTCGTCAGCAAATGCTATTGTATCTGTCAGGGGGTGCTGGGCACATGCAAGTCCCAGCTCGGAGCTGCAGATGTGCTTCTGCCTGATAGTCCAGACAAAGGACCTTTCATCCCTACAGTCAGTTTACCATCTGCTTGCATACAGGAGATGTGCAGAGGCCTGTCGTGGGTGGGGTGGGATGTCTGCGACCCAGGGAATCATGGATGATATGCCGAGCACGTGGCACATGAGCGGCCTCACTGTGTGTTACGTTGCCTCACAGCTGCTCCTCCCTCCCACGAGCCCCTCACACTTGTGTGCGCTGCGCGGTTGCATCACGTGCACTCTTACGGCACACCATTGTCATGCCTGTCTGCGCATGTCCAGCGGCATGCCAACAACACCGTGATGCTGGCCGTTGAGGGTGTGCGGCCACGTGAGTGTAGGCCAATGGTCTGGACAGGGCGGACACAGGTGTACAGTCCATGGCTGGCTGTGATCGCGCTGCGATTGAGGCTAGGCATCTGACTCATGCAGCCGCAGGACTGATACACACAACACTTGGCATGTATGAGCCAAGACCCCGAGCGGTCTTGCGCTCCAACATTTCCCCGTACGTGCGGGCCCGCCCTCCGGGTGCATGCTACATTGCAACATCGACTACTGTGGCCCTGGTGGCGACAACACTCCAACACAGAGACACGCTTACCACACTTCCTGCTCAAGGCCAGACCAGAGCCACGCCCTGATCCCCCTGCCGAATCAGCACACCCCGGCGCTGACCTGACGTACGCCGGACCAGCACACGCCGCTTGTGCATGCAGGGGCGGCGGACGAAGCTACATGCCCAAGGTCTTAGCCACTGCTGAGGTGACATGGTATTGTCTGCTGAAGACAGCACACTGTGATGTTGCAGGGCTCGGGCCCATCATGCTGACAGAATGACCCCATGGACACACTTGCTTAGATGGTGTGAATGACTAGGCACGTGCGCCCGGCCACTTTTATTAGCAGGCTCACATGTCGAGTGACATCTGTGTTGGATGTGTGTGGGGTGTGTGTACACCAGCCGTCATGGAGTGCCTGGTGTAGTCAAAAAATGACAACAGTGTACATCGTAAAGGTCACAACCATTCAACCATAAAGGCTCCATGACTTGAGCTGCACAGAGTTAGTGGCCCCGGATGCACAGCGTCCTGCACGGGCCTACCGCCACGGGCCGCTGACTTGCGGTGCACTGGGGCAGGGTCACGAGAGCAGAGCAGGTTCTCGTAGATGCCAAAGGGGGTTGTCACGGAGTGTCTCGGTGGACAGTGGAAGGTGTACCCCCAGGGCATGATACATAGGGCAGAACCACGCAGAAACAGTCACTATGGTGGAGATGAATGGAACAGACACATGTCGAACACCAAGTCCGTCCCAGCCAGATGATGATGCAGACAACCCCCAGGCCATGGACTCAGATGCCACCAAAGTTCAACCAGAGAGTGCCCATGACTCATTGCGCACAGAGTTAGTGGCACCGGTGCTGATAGGGGATGCCGCCTGCGATGAGGTGTGTCCAATGGTGTGGACTCCTCCACAAATTACCCAAGACACAGTTCCACATGTGGGACCTACTGGACCGCAGTGTAGGCCTGAGGCAGTGGTCAGCAGGGGCCCTCATCCAAGTGTCGCCGGCTTACGTTGGATGGTCCCACCTGCCTGCGTAGTTCAGTTTCAGTGGCACCACGGGACGCGGACTTGCGGTGAACAGGGTTAGTGTCACCAGGTCAGTTGTTGCTAGTGTTCGGTCACCTCCGTGACGAGGATCCGGCTTTCATCCGGACTGAACCGCATCTTCCTCTTACTCCTCTCTGTGCGTTCACTGGTATGGACTCTGCCATTCATGGATCACGACTAAGTGCTGGATGTGGGACCTACTGGACTGCAGTGTAGGCCGGGGGCAGCGGTCAGCACGGGCCCACAGACACATGTCGTGTGCTTGCGATGCAGAGTTTGGGACACTGATCGAAGGGAGTTCAGTGATATAAATGCTGTAATAAACATTTGGTCACTGCCATTCTTAACTCAGGACACAGTTCTACATGTGGGACCTACCGGACCGCAGTGTAGGCCTGAGCCCTCATCCAAGTGTCGCCGGCTTGCGTTGAACAGGGTTAGTGGCACCACGTGTCGCCGGCTTGCGTTGAACAGGGTTAGTGGCACCACGTGTCGCCGGCTTGCGTTGAACAGGGTTAGTGGCACCACGTGTCGTGTGCTGGCGATGCAGACTTTGGCTTCACTGATCGGAGGGAGTATAGTGATGTGGACGCTGCCACAGACTTTTGGTCACTGCCATTCAAAACTCACGACTCAGTACAACATGTGCCAACAACTGGGCTGAAGAGTACGCCGGTGGGGTATGTAAACGAAAAAGGAGTACTGTGGGCCAGCGTTGTGGAGGTCAGCGATGGTCTGCGGAGGCTGCAAAGGTCGCGGGACTGGGGCTTGGAACTTGCACCGGCACGTGTTGGGCCCTCTTTGACACTCGCCAGTGTCAGCAGGTGAGCAGAGCCTCCTTGGTGCGCTGGGGCAGGCAAGACGGGTCTGGGGACCAGCGGCCTGGGGTGCAGCAGGCGCACGGGGTCACATGCCCTGCCGCGCACGGCGTCGGCCTCGTGGCGGGCTGAGAGGCGCCGCCCTGGCAGACACGTTGGCCATTCCGAAAGAGAACCACGCCCAGTGCGACAGGGTTTTTATTCACACCCCTACGCAGACCTGGCGTACGCAGGGCCAACCCACTCCGCCCGCGCCTACAGGGGGGGACGTAACGAACGACATTTCCGCGTTCTGCCCCACAGCCTGTGGTGACATGGTAGCGTCCACTGGCCACTACACTCCATGCACCAGCAGTTAATGTCCACATGGCCATTTCCGTGGTTTGCACACTGAAGTCTGTCCGGCACATCCACGCCACACTTGGCATTGGGTAGGTTCTCATTCATTAGTCACTTGCCGCTCTCGCACATGCCTGCTTCAAGCCTCTCCTCACATTCTGCGATTGTGTGGCTGTGGTGCCATGCAGTGGCTGGGTTGTGTGCATGGCAAGCCCAGGTTCCCAATGGAGTCGTGTTGTCGTGTCTGGTCGGTTGGCATGTTGTGTAGAATGCTGCATGTAGTTTTGCTGCGTGTCCATTGCCAGTGTCGTGAGTTGCAAGACTGTGGAGTTGAGGTGTGTGGTGTGTTCATTTGGTACTTACCAACGAGCAATGCATGTCCATAGGTGCCATCCTGGAAGCGCTGGTTGATGATGGACTGTCGGAAGATGTATGAATCATGCACCCTGCCTGGATAGTTGGCCACAACATTGTTGAGGAGTCCCCGGTGGTCCACTATTGCCTGCACATTGATGGAATGCGTGTGCTTTCTGTTGCTGTAGTTGTGTGCAGTGTCGGCAGGGGGCACGAGGAGTACATGTGTGCAGTCGATTGCCCCCAACACGTGAGGGAATCCAGCTATGGCGTAGAAGCCTTGCTTGGCTCCAGCTGCTCCTGCGCAGTGTGGGTGAAGTGGGGGTGCTGGGGTACCAGGCTGATGATGGCATCCAGGACAGGTGTGATGAACTTGGATAGGGCTGGCTGTGAGACTCCTCCGACTCTGGCAGTTGTGGGTTGGAAGGTACCAGAGGCCAACATGTGCAGCACAGCCAGCAGCTTTGTCTGTGGAGGGATGTTGGTTGGCCGCTGGTCCTAGGATGCTTGGTTCCAGTCTAGGGAGGACCTGGCCTGGCAGTTCGGGCTGGACTGTTCCCATTGGGCGCAGGGTCAAGGCTGATTTGCATATGGCTGGGTCCAAACTGGAATGGCATGGTGAGCAAAAAAACGATGGATTTAGGCCCAGATCTCTGTACTGGGGTGAATGTACGACATTGTTCTGCATTCTGTCCATCAATTGTTGTTTTTGCATTTGTCACCCCGAGTGGGACGGGTATGCCCAGACGTGGGTCCCGTGCTCTCCATGCCACTGGAGTCAAGCTATCCTGGCTGATGAGGGCTGAAAGCCCGAAACCGGTCCTAGGATGCTAGGTTCCAGTCCAGGGAGGACCTGGCCTGGCAGTTCGGGCTGGACTGTTCCCATTGGGCGCAGGGTCAAGGCTGATTTGCATATGGCTGGGTCCAAACTGGAATGGCATGGTGAGCAAAAAACGATGGATTTAGGCCCAGATCTCTGTACTGGGGTGAATGTACGACATTGTTCTGCATTCTGTCCATCAATTGTTGTTTTTGCATTTGTCACCCCGAGTGGGACGGGTATGCCCAGACGTGGGTCCCGTGCTCTCCATGCCACTGGAGTCAAGCTATCCTGGCTGATGAGGGCTGAAAGCCCGAAACCGGTCCTAGGATGCTTGGTTCCAGTCCAGGGAGGACCTGGCCTGGCAGTTCGGGCTGGACTGTTCCCATTGGGCTCAGGGTCAAGTTTGATTTGCATATGGCTGGGTCCAAACTGGAATGGCGTGGTGAGCAAAAAAACGATGGATTTAGGCCCAGATCTCTGTACTGGGGTGAATGTACGACATTGTTCTGCATTCTGTCCATCAATTGTTGTTTTTGCATTTGTCACCCCGAGTGGGACGGGTATGCCCAGACGTGGGTCCCGTGCTCTCCATGCCACTGGAGTCAAGCTATCCTGGCTGATGAGGCCTGAAAGCCCGAAACTGGTTCTAGGATGCTTGGTTCCAGTCCAGGGAGGACCTGGCCTGGCAGTTCGGGCTGGACTGTTCCCATTGGGCGCAGGTTCAAGGCTAATTTGCATATGGCTGGGTCCAAACTGGAATGGCATGGTGAGCAAAAAAACGATGGATTTAGGCCCAGATTTCTGTACTGGGGTGAATGTACGACATTGTTCTGCATTCTGTCCTTCAATTGTTGTTTTTGCATTTGTCACCCCGAGTGGGACGGGTATGCCCAGACGTGGGTCCCGTGCTCTCCATGCCACTGGAGTCAAGCTATCCTGGCTGATGAGGGCTGAAAGCCCGAAACCGGTCCTAGGATGCTAGGTTCCAGTCCAGGGAGGACCTGGCCTGGCAGTTCGGGCTGGACTGTTCCCATTGGGGCGCAGGGTCAAGGCTGATTTGCATATGGCTGGGTCCAAACTGGAATGGAATGGTGAGCAAAAAAACGATGGATTTAGGCCCAGATCTCTGTACTGGGGTGAATGTACGACATTGTTCTGCATTCTGTCCATCAATTGTTGTTTTTGCATTGGTCCCCCGAGTGGGACGGGTATGCCCAGACGTGGGTCCTGTGCTCTCCATGCCACTGGAGTCAAGCTATCCTGGCTGATGAGGGCTGAAAGCCCGAAACCAGTCCTAGGATGCTTGGTTCCAGTCCAGGGAGGACCTGGCCTGGCAGTTCGGGCTGGACTGTTCCCATTGGGCGCAGGGTCAAGGCTGATTTGCATATGGCTGGGTCCAAACTGGAATGGCATGGTGAGCAAAAAAACGATGGATTTAGGCCCAGATCTCTGTACTGGGGTGAATGTACGACATTGTTCTGCATTCTGTCCATCAATTGTTGTTTTTGCATTTGTCACCCCGAGTGGGACGGGTATGCCCAGACGTGGGTCCCGTGCTCTCCATGCCACTGGAGTCAAGCTATCCTGGCTGATGAGGGCTGAAAGCCCGAAACCGGTCCTAGGATGCTTGGTTCCAGTCCAGGGAGGACCTGGCCTGGCAGTTCGGGCTGGACTGTTCCCATTGGGCGCAGGGTCAAGGCTGATTTGCATATGGCTGGGTCCAAACTGGAATGGCATGGTGAGCAAAAAAACGATGGATTTAGGCCCAGATCTCTGTACTGGGGTGAATGTACGACATTGTTCTGCATTCTGTCCATCAATTGTTGTTTTTGCTGTGTTGGTACCGTCAGTAACCCTGGGCGTAGTTCGCGAAGTAGCGCTACGCGAAGCTACGCGAAGTGCACTTCGCACTACGCGAGCTACGCGTAGCACTACTTGAACTGCGTAGTGCGCTGTTCGCGATGATTGCACAGTACCGGATGCTTGTCCGCACTGTGCAATCATTGAAAATGGCATCTTGCACAGTGCGAAGCTGTCTCTTACTGCCGCTCGAGTAGATTTTTACTCGAGCGGCAGCTTTCTCAACGCGGACTGGTAGTTTCTCATCGTGAGCGGTCGCGAGCATATGCGACCACTCGCAATGAGAAACCTGACCTCCCGCGTTGAGAATCTCGCCGGGAGGTTTATTTTCCACGCTCGCGATCGGCAACTTGATGTTGCTGATCGCGAACGAGGAAAAAGTCTCGCCGGGATGTCATTTTGCTTGCTCGCGGTCGCCAACTTGACGTTGAGGACCGCGAGCAAGCAAAATGACCTCTGCACTACGCTACGCTACGCGTGTTTGCACTGTGCTACGTGCAATTCGCGTAGTGCGAAGTAGCGCAAACTTCGCAAACTACGCGAGCGTAGCGTAGTGCTTTGCCCAGGGTTAACCGTCAGCCTGTGGGCGATGTGGGTCAGGATGCGGAGGATGGTTGTCCTTTGAGCCTGTGGTGGCCAATGACCTCCTCTGACGTTAGGTCTGTGCGGCTGGTGCGTTTACGGTGGGTCCGCTGTCTTTGTCTATGCTGCCTCTGTGGTGGTCCGGGGGGGGGCGCGGGCGGGTACTGGGGGTGGTGGCGGGCTTGGGGGTGGTGGCGGTGGGTGTTGTGGCCCTCATGGGTCTCCGAGCTGCATGATCATTGTCTCCATGGCATCTGTGGGTCTTCAGATGTGGCTCTTGGCTTGGCTCCCTTTCATACTGCAGGTAGTCGTCCTGCTTAACACCAGCAAAAGGCAGGTGTTAAATCCCTGCTGCTACCGCGGCTTATCGCCTGTTTTTGGTTCGCATCGCAGATCTGGCAGTTCGTTGTGAAAGTGGTGTAGTGGTGTTTTCGTGTGTTTTTGCACGGGAACGCCTACTCATCATCTCATTAGGGTTAGTTGGTGGTGTCACCCGTGGAGATAAAATTTGCGGCAGTTATCGTGGAAATACTGGCGATGTCTGCAGTTTGCACCTGCTTGTGAATGGGGTGATAAATCTATCTCCACTTTTGATGCTCTAAAGTGCCGATAACTCGGCGATAAGACCTTGTGAACATGCCCCTGAGTGAGCACCACTGAGTGTGGGTTGGAGTGGAGGCAACGTCAAAAAGTGGCTTAAGGTGCAAGAGTGAAGGGACTGAGTGAGCACGACACAGTGTGGGTTGCAGGCAGTGGGTTGAGGCGCATGACTCATGAGAAGCACTAATGGGAATATCGTGTTTTGGGAACCAGCGATTTCAGTGTACATGGTTGGCAACTTCACGTACGGGGCTAGGGGGCAGGAAGGATGAGAGGAAGAAAGCTTTGCCATGGCCAGTGAGACGGAACCCCACAGGAGATGTGGCACAGAAAGCAAGAGAGAGGTAGGTGGCGTGGGACACTATTCAGGGCAGATTATCGCGGATATTCCCACAAAGCACATCAGTCAATGGAGATCCTGAAAATCTGTCATGGCTTAACCGTTCGTTGGCCGGTGTAGGACAATCGGGTGACCGAATGCAGAGTGAGTAAAGTGGAATCAGGGCCGGACTGGCTACCGGCTATTTTTTGCTGGAGTGGCAGGGTGGGCTCCAGGTTTACTGTTAAGGGGCTGATTGTGTTTCTGAGGAGATGCCGGGCTTCTTAATGAACAATGCAAAACAAATAGCTTTAAAGCATACTTTTTAAAACATTTATTTTGCATTGTATATTAACACCTTCACCGCGATCGGAATTCCGCTCAGGTGCTGGACATTCCGATCGCGGGCGTGGTCGTGACGAGCTCAGCTCGTCATGCGCACACGCCCACAGCGCAGCATGACGAGCTGAGCTCGTCATGAGCATCGAAGGGGTTAAGGAAAGCCCGGTAGCCAGTCCGGCCCTGAGTAGAATATGGAAATGCAGACATTTGATAAATGAAACCTGGGGCTCAAGACAATGTAACTGGGAGAAACATGGTTATTTGGTAACCCCATAAATGAAAATGCACGTTTGTGTATCTTCACTACTTTTGATAAAAAATGCAAGAAAAAACTGCCAAATCCCGAGAAGCACCTTTGAACTTACTTTGTGTGTACAATCGAAGACTGGACGTTTCTCTAATGTGTTGGAACCGTTTAAAGCGGAGATATATGTTAATGGGATGAGTATTGTATCTGATAGGCGGAAAGCTCGACCGCTTAGTGACTGTTAACACTACCCCTCCCCACCCCCTTCATTACATGTTAATAATTCAATAAAAGGCTGCAAACTAATTTGGAGAAGTTTGCCGAATGTGAGTATAAACAGCGACGGTACAGATTATTTAAAAGTAAAATTAATTTAGGGCAGCCAACAAGACGGCTCCACAATTTCCACTGATAACTGTTGTGAGCCACAGGAGATATGCACAAATTACGACATGCCGCTCATCCTTCCAAGGTCAATAAATTGAACACATTTAAATTTATTACCCTTCACTCCTGTTGTTCGGAGTGTTTAGAAAAGGTAAAACTGCGATACAAAGCGCTATGCGCACTAGGTTATACATTTATTCGTATGCTATTTGCCGGACATGCATCCTTTCTCGGGCTTGGGACCCCGGCGGCTTGTGATTGTTTTCATCTGCATTAGAACAGCACGGCCTCAACCCCTTCGCTGCTAGGCCTTTTTTTTGGCTATTTGAGGTAGTTCGCGCTTAGGCCCCTGTACCTTTTTGACCACATAAGGTATCCACGCCAAATTTGCGTCCTTTTCCTCCAACATCATGGGTATTTTAAAGGTACCCAGGGTTTGTTGATTACCCCGGAGGGGACCCAGAAATTAGCCAAAATACAGCTAAATTTGTTTTTTTGGGGGAAAAACGTGCTGCAGAAGAAAGCGCCTGTTTTTTCCCCTGCAAATGGTATCAACAAAGGGTTTGTGGTGCTGAAATCACCATCTTCCCAGCTTTAAGAACTGACAGACTTTTGTCAGAAAACCCAAATTTTTCACACAGTTTTGGCATTTTACTTGGACATAGCCTATTTTTGCTACTTTTTGTGCTGTCAACCTCCTTCCAGTTAATGGTAGAAATGGGTATGAAAGCAATAATGGATCCTGGAGCAATACATTTCAGAAAAGAAGACAACATTCTGAATTCAGCAAGGGGTCATTTGTGTAGATCCTGCAAGGTTTTTTTTTATAGAAACTAACAGTTGAAAATAAGAAAAATTGAAAATGAGTTGAAAAAACAGCCATTTGTACCAACATTTGCACCTGAAACTTCTTCTAACCATGACAGATTTTTTAAAGCAATATACCATTAAATCCTCTGGACCCTTCTGGTTGTAGGGATATATAGGACTTGTAGGTTCACCAAGAACCCGAGGAACCTAGAGCCAATAACTGAGCAGCGTCTTGCAATGGTTTTTTATTGTGTACCTGGTATATAGCAATTCATTTGGTAAAATATAAAGAGTGAAATATAGGTATGAAAGACACCTATGTATTTCCAAAATGGGAACAAAATATAGAGTTTAGAAACAGTAGCTATTTGCACATCTCTGAAATTGTGGATACCCATACTAGCATGTGAACTATAGGACATTTTTCAAAGTGACTTCTTTTTTTACACATTGTCTTACATTTGGAAGGCAGAAATGCATAGAAAGTCAATAGGTAATAACAGTTGCTCTACAATTCTGTGTTCCCCTAAGTATCCTGATAAAAATGGTACCTCACTTGTGTGGGTAGGCCTAGTGCCCAAGACAGGAAACGGCCCAAAACTCAACGTGGACACTCCACATTTTTACAGTGAAAACAGACCCCTTTTTTGCAAAGTGCCTAGCTGTGGATTTTGAACCCTAGCTCAGCCGGCAAACCTATACATTTTTGAAAACTAGACACCCAGGGGAATCCAGAAAGGGGTGACGTGTGGCTCTCACCAGGTTCTGTTACCCATAATCCCTTGCAAACCTCAAACTTTCTAGAAAAACAAATTTTCCTCACATTTCTGTGATGGAAAGTTCTGGAATCTGCGTGGATCCACAAAATTCCACCCACCCCGCATTTCCCAAAGTCTTTCAATAAAAATGGTACCTCACTTGCGTGAGTAGGCCTAGTGCCCACGCCAGGAAAAGACCCAAAACGCAATGTGGACACACCACATTTTTACAGTGAAAACTGACCCTTTTTTTGCAAAGTGCTAGCTGTAGATTTTGAACCCTAGCTCTGCCGGCACCTAGGGAAAGCTAGCAAACCTATACATTTTTGGAACCTAGACACCCGGAGAAACCAGGATGGGGTGACTTGTTTCGCTCTCACCAGATTCTGTTACCCAGAATCCCTTGCAAACCTCATATTTTGTCAAATAAAACACATTTTCCTCCTCTTCTGTGAAGGAAAGTTCTGGATTCTGCGTGGATCCACAAAATTCTACCCACCCTGCATTCCCAGAAGTCTTCCGATAAAAATGGTAACTCACTTGTGTGGGTAGGCCTAGTGCCCGCGACAGGAAACGGTCCAATACACAACGTGGACACACCACATTGTTACAGTGAAAACTGACCCTTTTTTGCAAAGTGCCTAGCTGTAGATTTTGAACCCTAGCTCTGCTGGCACCTAGGGAAACCTAGCAAACCTATACATTTTTGAAAACTAGACACCCAGGGGAATCCAGGATGGGGTGACTTATGTGGCTCTCACCAGGTTCTGTTACCCATAATCCCTTCCAAACCTCAAACTTTGTAAAAGAAAAAAACATTTTCCTAACATTTCTGTAATCGAAAGCTCTGGAATCTGCGTGGATCCACATAATTTCACCCACCCCACATCCCCCAAAGTCTTCCGATAAAAATGGTATCTCACTTGTGTAGGTAGGCCTAGTGCCCTCAACAGGAAGCGGCCCAAAACGCAACGTGGACACACCACATTTTTACAGGGAAAACTGACCCTTTTTTTGCAAAGTGCCTAGCTGTAGATTTTGAACCCTAGCTCTGCCAGCACCTAGAGAATCTTAGCAAACCTATACATTTTTGGAACCTAGACACCCAGGGGAATGCTGGAAGGGGTGACATGTCTGGCTCTCACCAGGTTCTGTTACCCAGAATCCCTTGCAAACTTCAAACATTGTAAAAAAAAAAAAAAAGAATTTCCTCACATTTCTGTGATGGAAAGTTCTGGAATCTGCGTGGATCCACAAAATTCCACCCACCCTGCATTCCCCAAAGTCTTCCGAAAAAATGGTACCTCACTTGTGTGGGTAGGCCTAGTGCCCGCGACATGAAACGGCCCAATACACAACGTGGACACACCACATTGTTACAGTGAAAACTGACCCTTTTTTGCAAAGTGCCTAGCTGTAAATTTTGAACTCTAGCTCTGCCGGCACCTAGGGAAACCTCGCAAACCTATACATTTTTGAAAACTAGACACCCAGGGGAATCCAGTATGGGGTGACTTATGTGGCTCTCATCAGGTTCTGTTACCCATTATCCCTTGCAAAACTCAAACTTTGTAAAAGAAAAACACATTTTCCTAACATTTCTGTGATCGAAAGTTCTGGAATCTGCGTGGATCCACAAAATTTCACCCACCCCGCATCCCCCAAAGTCTTCTGATAAAAATGGTACCTCACTTGTGTGGGTAGGCCTATTTCCCGCAACAGGAAGCGGCCCAAAACGCAACGTGGACACACCACATTTTTACAGTGAAAACTGACCCTTTTTTTGCAAAGTGCTAGCTGTAGGATTTCAACCCTAGCTCTGCCTGCACCTAGGGAAACCTAGCAAACCTATACATTTTTGAAAACTAGACACCCAGGGGAATGCCGGAGGGGCTGACATGTCTGGCTCTCACCAGGTTCTGTTACCCATAATCCCTTGCAAACCTCAAACTTTGTAAAAGAAAACCTAATTTTCCTAACATTTCTGTAATGGAAAGTTCTGGAATCTTTGTGGATCCACATAATTTCACCCAACCCGCATCCCCCAAAGTCTTCCGATAAAAATGGTACCTCACTTGTGTAGGTAGGCCTTGTGCCCGCGACAGGATGCGGCCCGAAACGCAACGTGGACACACCACATTTTTACATAGAAAACTGACCCTTTTTTTGCAAAGTGCCTAGCTGTGGATTTTGAACCCTAGCTCTGCCAGCACCTAGGGAAACCTAGCAAACCTATACATTTTTGAAAACTAGACACCCAGGAAAATCCAGGATGAGGTGAGTTGTGTGACTCCCATCAGGTTCTGTTACCCATAATCCCTTGCAAACCTCAAACTTTGTAAAAGAAAAACACATTTTCCTAACATTTTTGTGATCGAAAGTTCTGGAATCTGCGTGGATCCACAAAATTTCACCCACCCCGCATCCCCCAAAGTCTTCTGATAAAAACGGTACCTCACTTGTGTGGGTAGGCCTATTGCCCGCAACAGGTAGTGGCCCAAAATGCAACGTGGACGCACCACATTTTTACAGTGAAAACTGACCCTTTTTTTGCAAAGTGCCTAGCTGTAGATTTTGAACCCTAACTCTGCCTGCAACTAGGGAAACCTAGCAAACCTATACATTTTTTAAACTAGACACCCAGGGGAATGCCAGAGGGGCTGACATGTCTGGCTCTCACCAGGTTCTGTTACCCAGAATCCCTTGAAAACTTCAAACATTGTAAAAAAAAAAGAAACATTTTCCTCACATTTCTGTGATGGAAAGTTCTGAGATCTGCGCGGATCCACAAATTTCCACCCACCCCGCATTCCCCAAGAGTCTTCCAATAAAAATGGTACCTCACTTGTGTGGGTAGGCCTAGTGCCCACGGCAGGAAGCGGCCCAAAACGCAACGTGGACACACCACATTTTTACAGTGAAAACGGACCCTTTTTTTGCAAAGTGCCTAGCTGTAGATTTTGAACCCTAGCTCTGCCGGCACCTAGGGAAACCTAGCAAACCAATATATTTTTGGAAACTAGACACCCAGGGGAAACCAGGATGGGGTGTCTTGTGTGGCTCTCACCAGGTTCTGTTACCCAGAATCCCTTGCAAACCTCAAACTTTGTCATCTAAAACACATTTTCCTCCTATTCTGTGATGGAAAGTTCTGGAATCTGTGTGGATCCACAAAATTCCACCCACCCTGCATTCCACAAAGTCTTCCGATAAAAATGGTACCTCATTTGTGTGGGTAGGCCTAGTGCCCGCAACAGGAAATGGCCCAATACGCAACATGGACATACCACATTGTTACAGTGAAAACTGACCCTTTTTTTGCAAAGTGCCTAGCTGTAGATTTTGAACCCTAGCTCTGCCGGCACATTAGGAAACCTAGCAAACCTATACATTTTTTAAATTTAGACACCCAGGAGAATCCAGGATGGGGTGACATATGTGGCTCTCACCAGGTTCTGTTATCCATAATCCCTTGCAAACCTCAAACTTTGTAAAAGAAAAACAAATGTTCCTTACAATTCTGTAATGGAAAGTTCTGGAATCTACGTGGATCCACATAATTTCACCCAACCCGCATCCCCCAAAGTCTTCCGATAAAAATTATACCTCACTTGTGTAGGTAGGCCTTGTGCCCGCGACAGGAAGTAGCCCAAAACACAACGTGGATACACCACATTTTTACAGTGAAAACTGACCCTTTTCTTGCAAAGTGCCTAGCTGTGGATTTTGAACCCTAGCTCTGCCAGCACCTAGGGAAACCTAGCAAACCTATACATTTTTGAAAACTAGACACCCAGGAAAAGCCAGGATGAGGTGACTTGTGTGGCTCTCATCAGGTTCTGTTACACAGAATCCCTTGCAAACCTCAAACTTTGTAAAAAAAACAAATTTTCCTCACATTTCTGTGATGGAAAGTTCTGGAATCTGCGTGGATCCACAAAATTCCACCCACCTCGCATTCCCCAAAGTCTTCCATAAAAATGGTACCTCACTTGTGTGGGTAGGTCTAGTGCCCGCGACAGGAAACGGCCCAAAACACAACGTGTACACACCACATTTTTACAGTCAAAACTGACCCTTTTTTTGCAAAGTGCCTAGCTGTGGATTTTGAACCCTAGCTCTGTCGGCACCTTGGGAAACCTAGCAAACCTATACATTTTTGAAAACTAGACACCCTGGGGAATACCTGATGGGGTGACTTGTGTGGCTCGCACCAGGTTCTGTTACCCAGAATCCCTTGCAGACCTCATACTTTGTACACATTTAACTCACATTCTGGGTAGGAAAACGTTGGGGAATCCATTCAAGCCATACCTTCCTGGACTCCCCAGGGAGTCTAGTTTTAAGAAATGTGTGGGTTTGGTAGGTTTCCCTAGATGGCCCCCTTGCCGGGGCCAAAAACCCAGGTGCCCCCCCCTTGCAAAACCAGGTCGTTTTATGATAGGTAATTTTGAAGTCTCCACAATACGTTTAGGGCATTTGCCTGTCGCGGGTACTTGACCGACCCACACAAGTGAGGTACCATTTTTAACGGGAGACTTGGGGGAAAGCTGGGTGGTAGGAAATTTGTGTCAGCCCGGTGATCCTATAACGTTCCCACACAGAAATTTGAGAAAAGTTGGATTTTTTCAGCCAACTTTGAGGTTTGCAGGGGATTCTGGGTAGGAAAAGATTGGGGGGTCCACACAAGCCACACCTCCCTGAACTCCCCCGGGTGCCTACTTTTCAAATATGTCTGGGTTTGTTAGGTTTCCCTAGATGGCCGCCGAGCGTTGCGCCAAAAACCCAGGTGAGCCCCTTTGCAAAACCAGGTAGTTTTGTGATTGGTAATTTTGATGTCTCCACAATACGTTTTGGGCCCTTGCCTGTCGTGGGTACTTGGCCCACCCACACAAGTGAGATACCATTTTTATCAGGAGACCTGGGGGAATTCTGGGTGGTGGGAAATTTGTGTAGGCCCTGTGATCCCACAACTTTCCCACACAGAAACAGTAGAAAATGCGATTTTTTTTCAGCTAAATTTGAGGTTTGCAGGGGATTCTGGGTAGGAAAACGTAGGGGGATCCACACAAGCCATTCCTCCCTGGACTGCCCCGGGTGTCTAGTTTTCAGAAACGTGTGGGTTTGGTATGTTTCCCTAGATGGCCGTCGAGCCCAAGTCCAAAAACTCAGGTGACCCCCCCTTGCAAAACCAGGTTGTTTCGAAATAGGAAATTTTGATATCTCCACAATACATTTTGGGCCCTTCCCTGCCGCGGGTACTTGGCCCACCCACACAAGTGAGGTACTATTTTCATCGGGAGACTTAGAGAAATGCTGGGTGGTAGGAAATTTGTTGTTTCTTTCTGAAGCGTGAAAATTATGGCACAGTAATGCAAGGAAAATGTGACAGTCACATTTTGAGGTTTGGAGGACATTGTGGGTATGATAACTTATTGGGATCCACGAGAGAGACATCACCATGTACTCCCCTGGGTGTTTAGTTTACGAGAATATCTAGAGTTGGTAGGTTTTTCTGAGATGGAATGTACACCTTGGCAGAGAAAGACAGAAAAGACAAATATTACTGCACAACCATCTATTCCTCAAGCACACACACATACTGGTTGGATTTGGCACAAGGGTGAGTGATGGTTCAGTATATAAAATTTTATTAACAAGAGATTTCACAAAAATGAAATGCACTGTCAATAATTGAAAGGACAAAAATTTAAACCAGTGACAGCTCGTGAGCTGTAAAGCGGCGCCAAGGTCCCAACCGCTTTAAAGGCCATTCACACACCTTTCGTACGTGATACACACAAGACCATTCGCACCACCAGGCACGGAACCAACACATTACAACATTCACAAAAAGGGACAAGGTACACCCTGCTTGAGAAAGACAGAAAAGACAAATATTACTGCACAACCATCTGTTCCTCAAGCACACATACATACTGGTTGGATTTGGCACGAGGGTGAGTGATGGTTCAGTATATGCAGTTTTATTAACAAGAGATTTCACAAAAATGAAATGCACTGTTAATAATTGAAAGGACAAGAAACTGAACCATTGAATCACAGCTCGTGAGCTGTAAAGCCACGACTAGGCACCAACCTCTTTACAGGCCATTCATACACCTTTCATATGTGTGACACATACAAAACCATTCACACCGCCAGCCACGGGCCCATCACATTACAACACTCACATCAGCAGACAGCTCCATTCAAGGGCCCATCACTTTCACACGCCCACATGCCTGACACAGCAACCACACCAGTTGACGGATTGTGTGGACTGGCGTTTGGCTACCAGTGTGTGTAGTGACCAGTGCAAGTCACTACTCACACACCGCCAGTCCACACACACCGCCACCCAAGCACCAGTTCACGCACACTGCCAGCCAAGCGCCTATCCATTAACACCGCCAGCCAAGCGCCAGTTCACGCACACAGCCAGCCAAGCGCCAGTCTATTCACACCACCAGCCAAGTGCCAGTCCACGCACATCGCCAGCCAAGCGCCAGTCCAGGCACACCACCAGCCAAGCGCCAGCCTACACACACTGCCATCACATTTAGGGTTTTTATATACAATAAAGAAAAACGCAAACAAATTATAAGTAGATACAAATCTACTAACACAAAATCTGAAACTAAATACATTGCACAAATACCAACCTTAAAACTGAACAAAAAATATAAAGCAATACAGACCAGGCAGTTCACTTTACCACTCATGAATCCTCCCAAAAATTATTTCGCGTGTGGTACATTCTAAAACAAGCAGGCACACACCGCGCAGGGTTAGAAGGACACTCGGGCAGTACATACGAGTCTCTTTCCGCGTACCTCTTTGCCAACAGACTCTACATCTCCTACTGGGAAAGTCTTTTTAGGACGTGGGAGGAATGTGATCAGGAAAATGGCGATCTTTCAATCTAGCCACATCCTCTACCACTCCAACTCTAGGAACACTTGCCTGTTCCACTACAACAAGGCCGCCTATAACAGACTCCTGAAACTTAATAAAAGTGATCGTTGACTCAGGACAACAATCCTTAAATACAACAAAAACATTAAAGGTTGCCAAGTGGAAAAGATGGATAGCCAACTTCTTATACCAAATGTAAGCCTTATGAAGAGCAGTGTAAGGTTACAACCTCTGATCTACTCTATCAACACCACCTATGTGCCTATTATAGTCTAAAATGCACACAGGTTTGCGCACTGCAGCAACCTGACCCCAAACAGTCACAGGTAAAGTGCTTTCATCATGGATGGTAGTCAGCATGTAGACATCTCTCCTGTCTGCAAACTTCACAGCTAGAAGTTCCTCGCTACGCAACGCACTGCACTGTCCCCGCACAAGCTTTTGACAAACAGGTTCTTTTGGGAAACCCTTACGGTTGGAACGGATTCTGCCACAAGCAACAATGTCCACTTTGGCCAATTCCCTGAACAACTGCACACCAGTGTAGAAGTTATCTACATATAAATGGTGACCTTTGTTAAAAAGTCCTCTGCCAAGTTCCCACACAATTTTCTTAGTTACTCCAAAAGTGGACGGACAACCAGGGGGGTCAATCCTGGAATCCCTACCGGTGTACACCCTGAAATTATAGGCATATCCAGTCCTACTGTCACACAGCATATACATCTTAATTCCATAGCGTGCCCTCTTGCTAGGAATGTATTGCCTAAAAACCAAGCGGCCCTTGAACAAGACCAAAGAATCATCCACAGCTATTTCTTTCCCTGGCGCATAGATCTCAGAAAATCGATCTACAAAGTGATCAATGACAGGCCAAATCTTAAAAAGACGGTCACAATCAGGGTGATCTAGTGGCAGCGCTAAACCATTATCGACAAAATGCAGCATCCGAAGCAGAAACAAATACCGATCACGACTCATGATTGCCGGAAATATAGCCGTTGCCATCAAGGGACTAGTAGACCAATATGAAGACATCGATGGCTTAACCCTGGGCGTAGTTCGCGTAGTAGCGCTACGCGTAGCTACGCGAACTACCGACGTTAGTGGCGGAAATCCGTCACCTCATCCCGCTGCAGTGAGAGCGGCAAAGTCAAGAGGAGCAGGAGCTGCATATAACTTCAAAGTGCGTGGGCGGCAGCAGGAGGATGACCGTGATCCAAGGTACCCTATTGCGCACTTTGTCCTTAGAGGGCGGGGCCCGGAGGTATGTCGCCTGGTTGATGTAGTGCAGTGCTACCAGTAACAGAGAAGGGCAGCGTACACAGAGGCTTTGGGATCAGTCACTGAACCTACTTCCCCCATACAGTGGCGATCTGACTGCCAATACCTCACCCCCCATTTCACCATATCATAGTAAAATAAAATATGAATACGATTATATTAAAAGGGAAATATAGATGGGATATCGAGGACCAGGGGCACGGAAGACGCAAGCTAGGCTAAGACTGCGGGGAAGGGCAGCAGTAGAAAATCAGAAGATAAAGGCACGCACCTAGCGTGCGTGTCCCTGCTTGCTCATGAGGCAATACTCCATGGGAGTGAACTTGCCAGAAAAGGTGGGACATGCACCCACCAGTAGCCATTTGCAGGCTATGATTTTTAAATGCCACACACAAAAGCCAATCCAAAGTGTGGGAGGAGTCAGACCACAAGTTACAGACAACAGATCGCCTAACAGCACAAGTGCTGTTTAGGCTCGACCTAAAAAAGACTTCTCTGGGGGCTTGTCCCGAGGCTAGACAGATCTGAAACACAGCACACTGCTCATATCGTAAGGGTATATAAAACTGTGGCTGTTTATCGACAAGAGGTGATATTAGGAAATTAATTTCATGTTTTCGATATAGTGCTTCATTTCACACGTCTGCTGTTTCTAAGAACAGTAAATGACAGGTGCTACACAATTTAATGGTACTTAATTTACTGCTCTAGAAAGGATGGTAGTTTGAGTTGTCCTTGCTTGGATGCAACTCATGCGGCGAGTGTTCAACTCACTGAGTCATCTTTCCGGTTATGACTATTTACTCCCCGACAGAGACTGGTTGGTAACTCCTGTAGATGGCTGGTTTCAGTTAAGCTTCCATTGCTGTCTCTAATGGGGAATAGGGGAACAGAGTGTACTCAGGGGATAGCACCACACTAACAAAGCACCCACAGTATGAATACTACGGTTATGATAAATAAGATGCCATTAGATACATTGTTGAGTGAGTACTAATTGGGTATCCCAATCCCATTTGCCGCAACTAATGTAACTTTAGTACAGCCCCTTTACATAGTTTTCTAGCTCTTATCTATATCCCTAGCCCGCTAGGAGCTACAGTTCTAATGTCCCTGTGACTTTAGTGCCACTATATTGACACCGTTACTCCAACTGGGGATTTAGACTCCTGAGGGCTGCAGGGTTGGGGTAAGTCACCCACCCATCTTCCCCCTTTGATTACAGTGGTGCCAGCTTGGTGTTGCAGCTTACTTCCTTCTATATAAACAATCCTGGCACCGCCCATGCACAGACCACCTGAGCCCATCTAGTGTAATGTGTCCTAGAGTGCCCTTGAAGCACACTTTCCTTGGAGCTATGATCCTGTGTGTGGGAGACTCCACTCTGAAAGTTTTGGGGAGCCGGACACATTGTGGTCGCACATTAGCATCAGTATGGTCAAGAGATTTTCTATGGAGAATTTAAAATCTATTTTTTTTGCCTATAACTCTCACAATTTTTTAAAAAACATTTCTCCATATTTCGAACAGTTTTCTGGAATGCACATATGCTAATACCTGTACTTTGGTAACGATTGTTTAACGATTCTGTAATGTTTTTTTCTAAACTTATTTAGCAAGGCCTTCTCCGTAAAACACCATACGGCATTATTTGTTCACAACTATCAGCAAGCATGCTGGCCGGGGGGTGCAGCCGGACTGCTGGGGGGCCTGCGACAAACCCCTACCGAGGGGCGGAACCCGGGAGCTGGAAAGAGCGAATCCCAGGAAAATGCCGGGTGCCGATTGGTCAGCATGGTTCAAAGTGATCAATTGGCTGGAGCCCCCCGAGAACGCAACAGGGTTATAAGGGCGAGGGGGCCCCAAGGAGGCATGTGCCTTCACCATTGGTCCACCCACCCACACCAATAACGCTGGCGTCGCAGCAGTGGTTTTCGGAGTGGGCTCAGACAGCGGGCAGAGACAGCATAAAGGGGCGGAGACAGCACAAAGAGACAGCAGATGGAGCACAATAGCCAAAGGAGGAGCCGCTCAAGCGTGTGCCCTTGGGATGCCTTTCGGCAGGGGCACAGGGAGCATGTTACTGGTCAACAAGGGGTCAGCAGAGGGCGGTCACAGCACTTGCAGCCCGGGTTAGGCACAAGGACCGCCCACAACACTTGGCAGCAAGGTGTAGCCTAGAGGTTGCAGGAGGTACTAAACCATTTCTGAAATGGGGCATTCGCTCAGCATGCTGTCTCCTGGTGCTGTTATGGACTTAATAACTGAACTTGATCTACAGACAATTTGGCAATAATGATGTTTCTGCATGGTAAACTTTGAACTGTGTGGTTTGAACACCTTATGCGTATAAAAAGCTGCGGCCGTTTTGCACCATTAATAGAAATGGGGGTCTCTAGTTGGCAATGGCTGGCGCCAATGTCCAAATAGGGACCCTTCTTCCTAAGTCAGGGCAAGTGGGCTACCCCTTTGATAACCCCTGCTCAACCCTGTGGTAACGTAGCACGAGCAGTTAAGCCTATCTCAGAGGCAGTGTGTGAAGCATTTATGACCATGCACAATAAGGCAGTAACGACACCACAAAAGGACACAACTAACCCTGGGCAAAGTACTACGCTACGCTCTCGTAGTTTGCGAAGTTTGCGCTAATTCGCGAATTGCACATAGCACAGTCCAAACACGCGTAGCGTAGCGGTCATTTTTTGCTTGCTCGCGGTCCTCAACGTCAAGTTGGCGACCGCGAGCGAGCAAAATGACATCCCAGCGAGACTTTTTCCTCGTTCGCGATCAGCAACATCAAGTTGCCGATCGCGAGCGTGGAAAATAAACCTCCCGGTGAGATTCTCAACGCTGGGAGGTCAGGTTTCTCATTGCGAGTGGTCGCGTATGCTCGCGACCGCTCACGATGAGAAACTACCAGTCCGCGTTGAGAAAGCTGCCGCCGAGTACAAATCTACTCGAGCGGCCGAAACGACCGCTTGCACTGTGCAAGATGCCGCTTGCAATGATTGCACAGTGCGGACAAGCATACGGCACTGTGCAATCATCGCGAACAGCATTTCCTACCGCACTACGCAGTTCGTGTAGTGCTACGCGTAGCTCGCGTAGTGCGAAGTGCACTTCGCGTAGCTACGCGTAGTGCTACTACGCGAACTACGCCCAGGGTTAGACACAACTCAAGTAGGTATAGAAAAATAGTATCTTTATCTAAGGTTTAGCACAAGACTCTCAAAAGCGTTTTAACCAGTCACAATGCACGTAAATCAGTAGGGACTTAAAAAGGCAATAATGTATTCACCAGAACGTGGCACTGACTGAGTTCAAGGCCTGGGTCTACGCGACCCGTTGCGCACCAGATACCTGCCGTTGGACGGGGACACAGCACGCAGCTTCTCGAAGAAGCGGAGACGGTGACAGGCGGACTCCCAGCGACCACAACTCTTGACTGCAGTGGTCCGCAACGTGCACTCACAATGATTCGGGCACTCGGGGACAGGCGGGCTCTCAGCGGCAGCAGCACGTGGCTGCGGCGGCCTGGGCTGGTGGTGGCGATGACTCTCGTCGTGCAGCTCCGTGGTGGGCTCACAGCGGCAGCAGCTCTCTCTTAGCTGCGGCGGCTCACAGGACGACTCACGATGATGCAAAGTTGGCAAAGGTGCGGGCACTCAGCGGCAGCAGCTCTCCCTTAGCAGCGGCGGCCCACAGGACAAATCACGATGATGCAAAGTTGGCAAAGGTGCGAGCACTCAGCGGCAGCAGCTCTCTCTTAGCTGCGGAGGCCCTCAGGACAAATCACGATGATGCAAAGTTGGCAAAAGTGTGGGCACTCAGCAGCAGCAGCTCTCTCTTAGCTGCGGCGGCCCACAGGACAAATCACGATGATGCAAAGTTGGCAAAGGTGCGGGCACTCAGCGGCAGCAGCTCTCTCTTAGCTGCGGCGGCCCACAGGACAAATCACGATGATGCAAAGTTGGCAAAGGTGCGAGCACTCAGCGGCAGCAGCTCTCTCTTAGCTGCGGCGGCCCACAGGACAAATCACGATGATGCACAGCTGACACAAGTGCGGGCACTCAGCGGCAGCAGCTCTCTCTTAGCTGCGGCGGCCCACAGGACAAAGGATGATCTCGACCAGGCTGGCACAACGGCGGGCACTCAGCGGCTACAGCTCTCTCTTAACTGTGGTGGCCCACACAGATTCAGCGAAGGTTCCGAAGGTTCAAATTAAGGCGGTCTCTCAGCGGCGGCAGCTCTCTCTTAGCTGCGGCGGCCTACACAGAGTTAACAAGGGTTACCAGTCCGCGTTCCTCACAGTAGAACAAGAGGTTCCGGATTACTCGACGGAGGCCTCACCTGCAAGTAGAATCCCTCGCACAGGAATTCAGACGGCTGACGGGGTGCAGTCTAATGTCCCTGAGACTTCAGCAGGAGGCGCTCTCAATTCAGGCCCTCGGGTAGTTTCTTCAGCAAGCTTGGTGAAAGTTTCAAAGTTCTTTCCTCTGTTCACTCGGACAGAGTTTCGTCTTGACATCCAGAAGGAACACACCTGAAAAAGGTTTCAGCGCAGCGTTTTATACCTAAAAAGTCTTTGTTCTCTAAAGTCACAAATCACTGAATCCAGCCAGAACCAGTTCGGTGGGGTCGGGGAGCACTTGGTTTACGAGGCGACATCCTGACCTTTGAGAATCCGGGGGTCTGCTATCAGACGCCCAGTGGGAGGTGGAGCCATCATTCACCTTGCCAGGCACGGCCCTGCTCAGATCAAAGAGTCACCCCTCCTCATACTCTAAATGCCGATCTCTCTCTCCAGCCAGGTCTGACCCAGCTGGCCCTGCTGATCCAAAACCAGACGGCCAATACACACACTACCAAAGCCTACAGGAAAGCTTAGGCAAGAAAATACCTCGTTTCTAGCAGAGGCATTTTCGAACACGGGCTATGCAAATGATCCTTACTAAAAGATGTATCTCAATGTCCTGAGCTTAAACATATCAAATTCGAATTTCCTATCAGGTTCCTGGGTGCAGGTAGGATTATGGGATGTAATACTCAGCCTGCCCATTCTGGCCTATGAGAACGGATAGCCTCACAATAGTAAACAGTGAAATGGAGGGTAACTCGCTATAAGAACATGCTACACAGACATACTTTAAAGCTGCTTCGGTGGGTAGCGCAAATCAGCGCTGCAGGCCCACCAGCAGTATTTGGTCTACCAGCCCTGGGCACACACAGTGCACTTATACTAAGGACTGACAGATAAACCAAACGAGCCAATTATGGTTATCCCAATTCATACAGTTATCTTTACACAGGGAGCATTCGCGCTGTGGCACTGATTGGCAGTGGCACAGTGCCCAGAGCATCTAAATCCAGCCAGCATAAAAGATAGGAAGCGAAAAGAGGAAGGGAGACCCGCGCCAATGATGCCAGGTCTAACAACCATCAAAGACTCATCTCATCTGTTCCCTCAAGGGAAGGTGGGGTGCATATTAATGGATTGGGAGCTCACGGGCACTCACCCGTCTGGGAGGGGTTTTACATTTTGCCAATTTTGGCATGCAAAAAAAAACCTACTTTGTTTGCTTTAAAAATAATGTGTAAGGTCGAATGTCCTGAGCACAGTAGCATTGTGTCATCTTGCTTCTGATTTCATAATTTCTGATGCATCCTTATTGTTTCCTGACTATGCCGCTTATTTTCTGAGTCCTCTGTCAGGT
The DNA here is from genome assembly GCA_963921515.1 of Calotriton arnoldi. NCBI lineage: Eukaryota > Metazoa > Chordata > Amphibia > Caudata > Salamandridae > Calotriton > Calotriton arnoldi. The sequence goes on from CAWUFW010007563.1 coordinate 397,058, forward strand.
TCCTTATGTTAGTTTTGTGAGTTGGTCGCCGCCACAGTACTCGAGTGTGATCCACTCAAAATTATTTACCTTTCAACATGGGTGACTAAAGTACAGATGCGCAGGTCATCATACAAATAGTGCCTGATGGGAGTAAAATAATAGTCATGCACCCCAAGGTGGGGAGGCTGTCTAATTGTGGTCTCTGGTAAATCTGTGTATTTTTCCAAGACTGGAACAGAGCGAGAGCACAGGAGGAGCAGAAAGATAGAAAAGATAGATTGTGAGTGTGTGTGTGTCTGCATGACATCGATATGGTGGACATGATGGCTTGGGCATCCCAGGTTTCAGGCCCCCCAGGGTACAGGTAGCATCAAGAGTGTGGTAGCCACGTTTATACAGCATTGACTGAGGTAGCAGTCGCCTCATCTCCTGCCTATCTACAGCCCCCCCACCCTCCCTGCACAGGCTGTTGTATCGAGGATATTGTGAGTCTAGTTTTGGTCCTTGAAACACCCCCTGGTAAAGTGATGGGCCATTTGTGCTTACCCACAGATTCAGATTTTTGGACAGGGCAGCCTGTGACTCAAGAGGAAGCATCACCATGGCAAACAAAGCATTATAGGTATAGGGCATGCCCACCATGCCCCTGAAAAAGGATGTGCTAAGTGCCCATCCCCAGCCCACTTGGTGAGCCCTGACAGAAGAATACTAAAGCCCAGCAACTTTCACCTGATTGGCTGAAGGACAGTCTGAGTCAAATTCCCAAGCCCTGGTCTGCTATCACTGTGGGTCAGAACTCTGACAACATCGTGGGATGTTTCAGAACCAGGTCCAAAGTGAACCTTGAGCAAGATGTACTTGATCCTGATTGGATCTATCCTCCACAGAGTTTCAGGTGCTGCACCATTCTGAATCACTGGCTGGGGGCCCTGACTGAGGGTAGGACAATAAGGGCCAGATGTGCAAAGTCATTTAGCAGTTGCAAAGCCTGTGATTCGCTAAATCAAGGCAACCACTAAATTGCTTTTACAAATGTACTAAACCCTTCTGCGATCCAGTAACTGGTTACTGAAATGTAAAATGGGTTTCGAAATGCAATGTGAATCACAATTTGGAAGGCGTGTGTTCAGGGCATTCAGAATTCCTATTCACAATCTATGTATCAATGGTTTGTGACCACAATCTTGGTTGCAAACCATTGAAAGGTTAATTACTCCACAAAGGGGGTGGTAATCCACTTGCAAAGGGGAAAGGATTCCTGTGGAATCATTTCCTCATTCGTTAGTAGAAAAGAAGTTTGCATTTCTTGAAGCACCCCATGAGAGTGCATGTGTTTTCAAGCTGTCCCTCTCATGTGCTTTGCTTCTACCTAGGCCTGGGCGGAGTTCGGGAGTTCTGCTCCGTGAAACTCTGCGAAGTGACGCAGAAATTCCGCCGTGCTCCGCGGAGTTCCGCGAGCGGCAGAATTTGGCAAGTAGCACTGCTAGCACTGGTTTTTAGCGCCTGGAGTTAGTCCCGCACTATAAAACCAGCGCGAACAGCACTATGCACAGCGCAAGCTTCGTTCTGCTGCTCGAGTAGATGTTCTACTTGAGCGGCAGCATCCTCAATGCGAGCGGCAGATTTCTCAACGCCAGCAGTCGTGACCTAACGCGAGCTGTCGTGACCTGCCGCGACCACCCGCATTGAGAAATCTCACCAGGAGGAGGTCTAGCGATTTTTTTTTTCCACAAGTGCTCGCCAACTTAATGTTGGTGAGTCGCTTGACAGAAAAAACTCCGCTCCGCGTCACTTCGCAGAGTTTTGCGGAACTTCGCGCTCCGCACGTAACGCAGAGTAGAAAAAAAAACAACTCTGCTGGCGGAGTACAATTCTTCGCCCACCCCTACTTCTACCCCTCCACACTGTGTGTTGCTCTCTCACCCATGTGTTTCTAGCCCCCACCCACACTCATGTTGCCCTCCGTGCCCACGTTGCCCTCTCTCATGTGCTTCTATCCCATCTACCAATGTTATTCTTGTTTGTCTGCGTGCTTCCTTGCCCTCTGGCCCTCAGCCAGGTTGCTCTCCTTCAATCATGTGCTTCTCCCTCTCCAATCTCCCCTATGTATTACTGCCCCCGCCCTCCTGACTCATTACCTGGACCACATTAAAACATTTTTTTTAAACAAAACACAATGACGTGGCCCATGGTTTTGTGTCATTTTGTAGGTGCATGCATGTATGTTTAATGCATGCATGTGCCTACAAAGTGCCACGCCCAGAGGGGGAGTCATGATGCCTATTTCCTTCATGCTGTACTGCATCTGTTTTGATGTTGTGCAGCATGAAGAAAAGCTACTGGCTGAGTCAATAGGTCTCAAAGGAGAGACCTATTGACTTTGCCAGTGCTCGTCTTAAATCTAACCCAATTTCCTTTAAGGAAAGCGGTCCGCATTTAAGAAAAAATATGTACTTTCCTTAAATGTGAGCACAAACATGGTGGTCTATTGACTCAAGGTGACCACTATGCCTATAATAGCATGTAATTAGAAAAAAGCTCAATTTGTGACCAAACTCATTAATATTCTTGAGGTAGATTCGATTGCGACCCATTCCAAATGGTGATTTTGTGAACCAATCTATTAGTACATAGGCTGGTTTGCAAAACCTGATTTAATTCCCATTAATGTAGTGCCCTATTTATCAAGGGTTTGCTTTGCGTTTGCACCATGCAACGTGGTGCATGCGTGATGCAAACCCTAATATGTGACTTACCATGCAATACAAGGCCATTTTGCTGGGCTTGATAAATTAGGAGTAACGTAACGCAGCGGAAATCAATGTGTTGCATTACTCTGCCTTGGGAAGGCATTCCATAGGCGTTGCATGGGTGTTCCTAAGCAACTCCCATGAATTTTGATGCATTCCTAGCTTCACCATTACTGGTAGACCTGGGAATGTGCCAAATACATACTTCTCAGGAGTGGCGTAACGAGGAGAAATATCTTTATTTCTCCTTGTTACTTCCTTTTGTTTATGTGCGCTGCATTCTGCATCACTCATAGAAAGAGGATTCTGCCTCTCAGGATTGTTTTTTTGCAGGAAGGTGAGCCTTCCTGCACAAAAACAATCCTGCATACAATGCAGGCACCCCTGCACCATGGAGCAAGGGTACGCGCATTGACGGTAGGCTGCCCATTGTGTGCCAACACTGAGGAAAGGACAGGAATTTGCCAGGTTGTAATAAATACGGCGCATCTCAGCCCTTTCCCGTAATGTAGCGCAGCAAAGTGACTTGCTGCGCTGCGTTACTTTTTCTCAAATTTGCCCCTCAGTGTGCAATTTGTGACCGCTTTTTACAAATGAAGGAGCATATGTACAACACTTCTTTGCAGTCGGAAACTGGCCAATTCACATAATCTGCACATTTGGAACTGCAAAAAAGCTATTTCTAATGTTCGTATACCCAATTGCTATTCAGTAACTTGTTAGGAGACTGCACCAAGTGCTGGACTGCACCTGCCCCAGACCAGGCCGCAAGCCCCCCTCCCCCTTGAAATTGTTGCTGGGCCCTGGGGTCCCTAAGGCTGAAATGAGCCCAAGAAGGGGAGCCCCGTGCCCCCTCCTCCTTAAATATGTTCAAAATGGCGATGAGCACCGGGGTCAAAATCGGCCTGGGGAGGGGGGCTAAGTACCCCCTCCCCATTAATATTGAGGCTGGCCCCAGGAGATGAGGGTCTTGGGGGACAAAATCGGTGTAGGAAGGGGAGGCAGCATGCCCCCCTCCTGAACAACAACACCGGGCCTCGGGGGATAAGGTCTCCGGGGCTGAAATCAGCCCGGGGGGGGGTATCTGTGCCCCCCTCCCCAAACAAGCATGCCGGTTACCTGGGGATGGGGATAAAAGAGTGGCCATGAGCAATGGGTCCCCAAGGCCTGACAAGACTTGAGGAGAGGGCCACGTGGCCTTCCTCCCCTTTATTTAAATAAGTAGCAGCAGGGGATGTGGTCCCCGGGGCCGATCATGTTTCAAGGAGGGGTCTGCCTCCCCTTTAATAAAAAAAAAAACAGCAGAATGCATCACACATAGAAAGAGGAAGCAACGAGGATAAATAAAGATACTTCCCCTCGTTACGCCTCACCTGGGGAGGCATAGCATTTTGACGCATTCCCAGGTATGCCAGTTATGGTAAATCGGGTAATGCACCAAAGTGCATGGAATGCCTCCCTGGATTAGAGTAATTCAACACAGCGATTTGTGCTGCGTTGCGTTATTCTGTATTTATCAAGCCATACAAGGCCATGAAAGGTGGCCTTGCATGGCTTGATAAATTAAACTTAAGAGTTGCGTCGCTCTAGCGCCCCATTGCGTGGTGCAAGGGCGGCGCAACTCTTACATAAATATGCCCGACAGTATATATGGAATGTATATACAGTGCACACCCCTTAGAGCATGCATAATGTATATTCAAGTAAATACGCAGTGTGCATTTATCCCTCCAAGTATACATATCGTGAACACAGAGTACACATCCCTTGAGAATATGCATAGGGTATATTAAGAGTATATATGCAATACACATTTATCTCCAAGAGTGCATATACATATTTCCATATCAACAAGTGACCACCAATGGAGTATGTGTTTCCTATTCCCAGTCTAGTCCTAGGGGAGAGCAGTTGTCTTCACAGGTATGGGGGAGAAGCATACGTGTAGCATACACTCCTAAAGACCTTGTAAGTTTTCTTCTTAGCACATGGTCTTTGTATATCTATGCAGTGAATGGAGGTAGCTTTTTGGAGACCCTCTTAAAATTTCCGGGTTAGGCATGCATCATTTCATAGTACTCCACACAGGCAGGGATTTTCTGCGTAGACCAGGGGCAAGGGGAGACAAGGGGTGCAGTTCTGCATAGAACTAAAAGGGTAAGGATAGAGGGAGTGGGCTTACGGGCACTAGTAAACTAGTCCCAAGACCTCCAAGTCAAACGTTTGTAACTTGTCCTGTGTAGTCCTTTGTTTATGTTGGCATGTTCCCATGGTGTTATATTGGTGTGTGAGTTACTTATTGTTCTAAGTCTATGTTTTCCATGGTTTCACTGTTGATGCATAGTTGAGGCCAGGGACCTGCAAACCGCATGCACAAGTTGGAGGTTTATTTTGGAGAATGTACTCCTTAGCATCAGATAGTGCTCTCTAAATTGCGTTGGTTTCTTTAGTTGGATATTTTATTATATAAAATGTTTTATAAAAATGATTACAGTTGAAAAGGAGGCTTCAGAGACATTTTTCTTACCCACGGTTTCTGCTTCTGTCCTGACTCTGAGGTGAAATCCACGCTTAAAGGGCTACTTTGTGTGAAAGAATAAGGGGTATGATACCATTTACACAAAAGATTCTGACAACCATACAGTTCACAGAAATCAATAAATAATATAATTATGAAAATTGCAACTTGTTACTTAACAAGAAGAAGGTTATATTGTTGAGTGGCTAATTCTCTTTCTTAAGAGAATGAAGACTAGAGAGTGGATTATGTATTGTAATTAGATGTATTGCAAAGACAGCGTAAACAAGATCTGTAAAGTTTGCTGTCTAGTACTGTTTCAATTAAATGTTAACACCAGGCCCTTTATTTATCATCCCATTCTGGTTTCTGTAATCCAATCTCAGTTGGACCTGGCCTGCCTTCGACAGCAGCACAGTACTGCTCTATGCACATTATCCTAGTGCTCTGCAGAACCTATTGGAGCCTGGCCCGTGCTAGATCTAATACCTAAAACATTAAAATAAGTACATTAATGTTTGTGTCACTCACAGCTTATACTCCACACATTGGCAACACTCCAGATACGCTGTTAATGTACCGCGTTAATGTTGCATTTCATCAATGTATGGACTATATGCTTTTTGCTACATCCAGACAAAATGTTAAAGGCAAGAATTAATGGAAACTAGGTTAAAGTCACATTTTATGCTAATAATTGTTCTTTCCTCGTGGCAATTGCTGCACCTCCTATTCCCCTCCTCCCTCAGCGACCCGACTGCCTGAGGCCTCCACCACTGCTTACTACCTCCCGGGAGCTACTCACTGGGTGGGTTATGAGTGGGCTACGGGCTGTCTCTCTCACCTTATGCTCTTCTTTTGTTTTCCCTATGTTCTTTCTTTTCTCCTCCTTTACTCCTATGCTATCCTCCCCCCTTTCTGATGTCACAGTTTCGAATAAACTATTACCCAACAAAGACTCGCTCTTACATATCCTGCATACTAACTCAGCACTCAATCACTCATTGCTACCCCCACTGCCGTATAAAACTGTATTGAAAAGCGTACTTAAACTTAATTTCAAGTATAAATGTGAGAAGCGGTCTTCCCTCACTTCACCTCCACGCACTACCAAACATCGGAAACTACCACCCGCATCATATGCCCTACTACAACACTCACTGTGTATTGGCTCGGATCTAACAGCCCCAACTAGCCCACATGAATAACAACAAACTTAAAGTAATCTCCCTCAACACAAAAGGTATCAACCACCGGGTAAAACGCAGGAAAATCCTCGACTACTGTACCAAACTTAAGGGTGATATCATCTTCTTGCAAGAAACAAAGCTAGGACTCAAAGAATGCAGCTACTTGCACTACTATGGGATCCATAGCATTTCCGCCTCCCCAGCCAACAAAAAGAAAAATGGTGTCATGACCCTTATAACTAAAAGATCTAACCTAGAGGTCATAGACCTCATCCATGATAACGAGGGTAGGTAATCACTAAAGCTGAAAACAATTCCATTTAATTTTATATAATCAATGTTTACGCCCCTATGGCTGATGATGCCGAGTTCTGGATTACCCTGAACAAACAACTGTGCGAGTTACCAAACGACTTGAGCATTCTTCTGGCAGGAGACCTTAACCTTCCCTGGGATACAGTTTTAAATAGGAGTTCTGCATGTAAATATAGACCCAATAAAGCACATTAACAAATGAGAAACCTCTATAAAAATCACTGCTTAAACGACATATGGCGCCTCCATTATCCAACAGGAAGCAAATTTACATTTTTATTCACACCCGCAAAATACACTCTGAAGAACTGACTACATTCTTACGAGCAGTGTCCTCATTCCGATTGCCTCAGCACCAGCGATCGAACCAATACTGATATCAGACCACGTACGTATCTCAGTGGACCTAGAAATTGGTCACAACCCCCACCCCCCCAAGTCAAAACAATGGAGATTCAATGAAGAAATTCTTAAAGACCAATCACTCACTGACAAAATAATAAGCTCTATCAACAATTATTTCCACGATAATGACACTAATGAAATCTCTAAAGAAACCTTATGGGGCGCCATGAAGGCTACTTTTAGAGGTGGCCTTATTAACACCATGTCTAATAGAAACAAACACACAAACAAAAATCTCAACGATCTGGAACAGTCAATTAAAGAATTGGAAAATAAATTTGCTGTAGATCAAAACCAAGACCTCTTACACCGACTTAAGAGACTAAAATAAGAGTACGACAAGCTTCTGAGCAGCAGGGCCCATACCTGGGTACAACACAACAAAATGAAAAAATTCAAAGAGTCAAGCAAAGCAGGTAAAACACTGGCAAATTCCTTATAATTCAAAAATAGCAGTAACTATATCTTATCTATTAAAAATAATTCAAATATGACTACCATAGACCCACTAGAAATATGTAAGGTCTTTCACAAATTCTACAATGACCTACACAATCACAAAGAAACAGCACCAGCAACCACTTGTGAGCAATACCTGGACAATATTCAACTTCCAACACTCTCCGAACCGGATCTCATATCCCTCAACCAACCTTTCTTCCGCTCGGAGATCACAAATGCGATACAGGGGGGCGTGGCTGGACACGACTGAGATGGCCGCACACTGAGTGCGCTCCGGTAGCTGTCTGCAATATCCCCACTTAAATCCGACATCATCCGTCTGAGAGTGAAGCACTGGCAGTCAAGAAATGTCCTAGAAGTGGCGCGGGCCCGAAATGTGACCTGCCCGGCGGAAAATAAGGAGTGATTAACCCGGGAGTTGAGAGCCGCGGCCGCGACTGTAGTTTAACATGGCGCCGGCCTCGTGCTGAGCAGTGCTGCTGGAACCCCTACTCGGACTGCAACTGCGAGGCGGCAGCAGCCGGGCCAAAACGGGCGGAGGCATCGGCGATTAAGACACCGCGTCGGCCCAGGCAAGTGCGCGCCCTGGCTTGAAATAACGCGGCGGACACAGCGTCTCGAATAGGCCTCCCAGAGACGCCGCAACATACGCGGCTTGAATCAGAACTGTGGAGCGGCCTCTGGCATTCGGCAGACGCCCGGATTGAAAGCGGAAGCTGTAAGGAGTGTGCAGGCGGCTGGATAATAGAGGCGCGCCAAAGTCAAGCCCGTCCGCGCTCCGGTCGCCCTCCGGTCGCGCTCAGCGCCAGCCCCCCTGCCGGTTTTGCTCCCCTCCATCGTGACGGCTTGAGGTACAGTAAGGAAGAGCTACTTACTCTCAAATCTGAAATCAGACTCAAGGGCTTTAAGTCACACTCACCAAGCCGTTCTATGGCTAGCGCTAGGAGATACAGGGCAGAAACAATAATACGCACTCTGTTGAATGCCCGTTCACTGTTAAAACATGCTATGGAAATGGATGTTTTGTTAGACAGTGCTAATATTGATATCGCTTTTGTAACCGAGACGTGGGCAGATGCTGCCTCAGGGCCAGACTTGGTCTCTGCCATCCCTCCTGGCTACTCGCTAATCAGGCTAGATCGCCTAGGGAGCAGAGGCGATGGCCTAGCTATTGTCTTTAAAGACAAATTCATGGTTAGGTTTGACCCCTGTCCCATCCCTGCTGCGAAGTTATGGTTTTTAAAATTGCTCTTTCAAATAAATATTCTTTTAACGGTGCCTTGATCTACAGACCCCCAGGCCCCAGAAATCTGTTTTTAAATCTCGATAAGTCACCATGGGACATTAAGGCCAACTCCTCTGATTTTACCATCCTTGGTGACTTTAACTTCCATCTGGAGAATAAGGAGGACCTAGACACTCAGGATCTTATAGCCACTTTTGCTCTTCTAGGTTTGTCACAACTAGTTTGCGAGCCCACGCACTCTGGTGGCCATACCCTTGATGGCATTTTTTCAGACTTGTCCTTTTATTCGTGTTTCCCCCTCACTACCATTAACATGGTCAGACCATAAGGCAGTAATGTTCAAACTAAACCTAGTGGACCACAGTCTGGAGGAACCTACAACTCCATCTACCTCCAGCTACCGACCTTGGCACCTAATTACAGAAGGCCAAATCTCGAGGTCATTAACCGAATCCAATAAACCAGTATCCCCTGACCTTGATCAAGCTACAGATGATTATCATCAATGGATTAGCAAGTCCATCAGCAGCATAGCTCCCACCAAACACGGAAACAATAACCAAATTGTACCATCTGAACCATGGTTCAGTGAAGAGCTCCGACTGACCAAGCAATCATGTAGAAGATTAGAGAGAAAGTGGAGGCTGAAATACAGCACTGAGGACAAGGATCCCTATAAGGCAAAACTATCACGCTATAAAAAACTTCTTACCAAAGCCAAATCCGATTTTTTTGTAAACAAGATTACCTCAGCTTTGAACACTCCTAAAGAGTTATTCTCCACAGTGTTCAAGCTAAGTAACCCCCCACCAGCCAGGAATCTTAATGCGGATGCCTCCTTCTGCAATAGACTTGCTACCTTTTTTAAAAATAAGATTGAGGTTATATTTAATGCTTTAACTTCCAGACCGAACCCTGTAGGAATATGCTCGGCCAATAACCCACAGTCTGCAGCTTCCAATGGGCCCAAAGTAGGAAGTGCCTTCACTGAAGCCAACTCTTTGGAAAACGACTTCTTAATCCCCCCTCTATCCAGAAATTCCATGCTCTCGGCGTTTTCCCCCCTCACAATTGGTCAAGTAACTAACCTATTTAACCAAATTAAATTAGGGTCGCCGTTTGACCCTTGCCCCCCTAGAGTTTTACAACTAGTCACTGCTATAGTTCCTGGTCACCTCTTAGTGATCTTTAACCAAATGCTCCACTTCGGTTATTTCCCAAAAAGTTGGAAAATTGCATCAATCCTTCCTCTCCTAAAAAAACCAAATCTGGATACAGACAACCCCAACAACTACAGGCCAATCTCCCGACTTCCCTTTCCGGCCAAACCGATAGAGAAAGCCATGAACACCGAGCTTTCCCGATTCATCCAGGATCATAATCTACTGGATTCGTCTCAGTTTGGCTTCAGAAGCCAACACAGCACTGAGACAGCTCTGATCACAGCTGCTGAATATATCAGAACAACCTTAGATAAAGGAGGGAACGCTGCCCTTATTCTTTTAGATCTTTCTGCAGCGTTCAATACGGTCAGTCATGAACTTCTTATCGATCGCTTGTTCAAGCTAGGAGTTAGAGGTACCGCCCTAAAGCTCCTTAGATCATTTCTCACTGACAGAACGCAGTTCGTGGAATGTAACGGTCACAGATCTACTTCTTTTACCCTTCCATGTGGGGTACCACAAGGGTCGGCGCTGAGTCCCACTCTTTTTAATTTGTATGTTACCCCTTTAGCCCACCTGATCAAAGGCCTTGGGTTCTCGGTTGTGTCCTATGCTGAAGACACCCAAATTGTAGTGTCAGTCACAAAAAACCCGGACAGCAGGGCAGAACGCTTCCACAACTGCATGTCACAGATTAGTTGTTGGATGTCCAACAACTGTCTGAAGCTAAACTCAGATAAAACGGAGGTGCTGTTGTTTGGCAATCACCCATCATTTTGGTCCCCCAACTGGTGGCCTCAGGAAATGGGCGTGCTCCCTACTCCTGTGCCTAAGGTGAAAAATCTGGGAGTCCAATTTGATAAAAAACTCTCCTTTGTAGGACACGCCAACGCCACCACCTCATCATGCTTTTTTATTCTTAAATCTCTCAGGAAGGTTTTTCCATTCATCCCTCAAGACCTAAGGAAAGCAGTGACCACTGCTCTGGTCTTATCAAAAATAGACTATTGCAACCAGCTTTTTCTGACTGCCCATAAGAAAGCTCTAGACAAGCTCCAAATGGTCCAAAATGCGGCGGCCAGACTGCTTTTAGGAATACCAAAATTTCAATCGGTATCCAAGGCTCTCCCTTCACTTCACTGGCTTTCCGGTTAGAAAGCGGGTGATGTTCAAATCCTTATGCTTAGCCTTTAAGGCTCTCCATTTTGAGGATCCTGATTCCATCAAACAACTTTTTCAATGGTACATCCCATCTAGGACTTTAAGATCCTCCTCTCAGGCTAATTTAGTTGTACCTAAATTTAGGAGAGCTACCTGGGGAGGCAAGAGCTTTGCAGTGGCCACAGCCAAACTCTGGAATTCGATGCCTCAGACACTAAAAACTTCAAAAAACGTGCTTATCTTTCGCAAGGCGCTTAAAACCCGGCAGTTTAACAACTAGCTCAGTGATGCCACTCATTTGGACCACACACTCTGTTGTCCGGTGCTTCTTATCTTGGTCGACCCTCTGGAAGTCAGCGCCTAGCCACCCACGGGTAGTAGTGCGCTTTAGAAATCCTGTTTTCATTTCATTTCATTTCCTGCCCCACGGGGCTTTTGCGGGTGCATTAACATTGGGGTGGAGGTGCTCGTGTGGGCCCTGAGGGACAGCCCTGTGACTGAAGGACACTGAGGCCTGCAGTGCTGCGTTTGAACTTGGATAGACGAAGAGGCTGGGAGGACTTTCATCAAAGGACCTGGCCTGCAACCACTGCATGGGTTGTGAACTGAGCCGGCTGTTGAGCGGGGATACTTGGGGGTCAGGCTGGTATTTCCGAGTGGCCCTGCATTTGGAGTCAGCAAGACACATCCAGGGGGGGGGGTGCAGGGGGCACTGAGACGGCGAGAAAGAGGTACGAATAAAAGATCATTTCGATACATTCAAAACCCCCCGATACCTCCTCGGGCTACACACAAGGGATCCCTCGGCTGGGTGGTGCGGCCCAAGGCAGAAAGAGCATAGATAACGGAGGCTAAGCTACGTATCTTAACCCACGAAGCCAGGACCCCCCAGAGACATCTTGAATTGACATAAAGCCCCCTAGGCTCAGAGTGCTTGGCTATCATAATGGGGCGCAATAAGGGCCCGGGACAAACAAATCAGATTGATAAGTATACAGTCTCGATGGGCCGCGACAGAGGAGCGAAGGAGGCTGCTCCTCCCCAGAACAGGAGGAGCATGATCCATCCCTGAAAGATATTATGAGGGCGATAGCGGGTCTCAAGGGCACCCTCGAGCTGAAGCTGGATTTGGTCACAGAAGTAAATCTGCTCAGGGCAGACCTGCGAAAACTTGGTGAAAAAGCAAGCACTGCTGAGACTAACATTGGGAATCTGCAAAATAAGACCAAACGCCTTGAAGAACAGGTCACACTCCTCACAAAGCAAAAGGCGTACATCATGGCCAGACTGGAGGACCAGGAGGGCAGAGCACGGCGTAACAATATCCGTGTCGTAGGGGTGCCGGAGGAAGCCGAGGGACCGTCCACGGAACTCTTCCTGGAACATCTGATCACTCATATCCTCAAGCCAATGAGCCTGTCACACTACTTCACTGTGGAGCGAGCGCACCACACTCTAGGTCCGCGCCCCCGCCCCGGGGCACCCCCGTGCACTATAGTGGCTCGTATCTTCAACTACCAAGACAGAGACGCTATCCTGCAAGCTACTCGAACACGGGGTGATATCCAGTTTGAGAATACCACAATTCGATTTTTCCCGGACTTCACATTGCAGGTACAGCGCCAGAGGAGGGCATTCGACTGGGTTAACAGGACCCTTTGGGAGTGAAACTTGAAAAATATGATGCTATTCCCCGTGAAACTTAAAGTGCTGGCGGATGGGAAGTCACACTTCTTCACCTCTCCCGAGGCAGCATGGGACTGGTTGGAGGGGTGGCGGATTGCCGGAAAGAAAAAGAATCAAGCACAATCGCCGGTTCGAAATGACCAACTGCAGAAGAGTTAGAGTCTACCCTCCCAGCCGGACAAAATCAATCAACGTGATGCAGATAAGTGACAAGGGGGTTCCATGTGACATTTGAAAGGGCTCGGGTAGGTTGGGAACCCTGGGTTCTGAGAAGCCACAAGAAGAAGAACAGGGGGGTGTAGCCCCTAGCTAATTAGATAATACGCCTCCATGAAGGACCGAGAGTGTCGTCCGGTCAGCGCACCCTCTCTTTAAGTCAAGTCCTTAGCAGATGTTCACATGTATCAATCTGGGGACATTACCGTATCCGTATTGAGCTCCGGACTATCTACAGCAGTTGGAGCTCGCTCCCCCCTCATTGTTTTGTTGTAATGAAGTTCACACTTGGGCGACAGGCACTTTGCATGTTGGGGTGGTGGGGGGTTGGTAACTCACCTAGCAGGGATGCAGGGAGGGGAGAGTTAAGGGGTTTATGTTGTAAGTCTGTTTTAATGTTTCTGATGCTCATGGATCCAATAATTTACATTACGCGCAGGCATGCTTCAGGGTCAGTACACGCAGACATGGAGGTACAAAGTGCTATAAGGTATGCCTGATATGAAAAGAGACACAAATGAAATCCGTCTCTGGTCCTGGAACGTGAATGGTCTTGGGAATGAGATCAAGCGGACTTTGGTTCTCCAACATATTAAACGTCATGCCCCAGAAGTGGCAATGATTCAGGAGACCCACCTGAAAGGTAGCCAATATAAAGCCCTGGACCGCTTTGGTTACAGGCTAGCGGCCCACTCCGGGTATTCGGGTGGTTCTAGAGGGGTAGGTATCCTGGTGCGCAACTCTCTGCCCCTAACAATTCATAAGATACTACGCGACAACGCAGGCTGCGGGGTGGCCCTTGCGGGCGGTTGGGAGGGACGCCCCTTGAGCCTTTGCTCTGCATATGTGCCGCCCAGGTTACACTCGATCATGTTTCCCAAAATAGGTGCACTGTTGCTGGAGCTTCTACCGGGAGTCCTCCTAATGGGGATAGATGCAAACGCAGTGATGGATCACGAGCTCGATCGGTTAAGCAGAGCAGGGGAACACCCCGGGGGACGGGTTCTCCCGGATTTCCTCATGGCAATGGGGCTGGCAGACATATGGAGGGCACATAACCCACAAACCAAACAATTCACATACTATTCGGCTAGACACATGTCATTCTCCAGAATAGACTACATGCTTACGCAGCAAGACCACCTGGGGAGTTTTGAACGACCACTTCTCCTGGCTAGGAGTATCTCAGACCACTCCCCTACATGCGTCACTCTCATGGGTCCAACGACTAGTAGAACAGGATTCCCTAAGATAGATATCTGGTATCTCCGTGACCCTGAGTTGAGGGAGAAACTTGAGGAGGAAATGAAACTATATTTTGAAGAAATGAGGGGACGGTAGACTCCCATGTGACGCTCTGGGAAGCGTTTAAGACAGTACTGCGAGGACAGGCGCAGGCACTAATCGGAGGGAAAAAGAAAGAGGAGGCCTCCAAGTTTCATAGGTTGGAGCATGAAATAAAAATGGAACAGGAGGCGATTGAGGGTGATAGCTCGGACCTACGACATAGACTAACCCTGCGACAACGTGAGCTGCGTGCGCTGGCTGAAAACAAAGCGCGGGCACATGCATTGATGACACTACGCAGGATTTACGACGTGGGGGACAAAGCCTCCAAGCTCTTAGCTTGGCTCGACAAACGGGACAAAGAAAGGTCCTGGGTTGCGGTAATCAAAGATGAAAGTGGCGCCGTCCATACAACAAATGCCCATATAGCAGAACCCTTTGCTATTATGAAACCCTGTATGCTCCTGCGAGTCCAAGATCTGCCCAGGATTGCGCCGAATTTTTGTCCGACTTCTCATTCCCGACGCTCACCAAAGACATGAGCGACACTCTAGAGGCGGACCTCTCCGAGGAGGAGCTAGCCTTAGCGCTGGGATCCCTACGCTCCGGTAAAGTCGTGGGCCCTAATGGCCTTCCAGTCGAGTTGTTTAAAGGCATGGCTTCTAAAATCACTCGTCCACTATTAGCCATGCTCGAAGAGGCCACTGAATCAGGCACACTGTCTGTAGACCAACGCTTAGCCACGATAGTGGTAATCCATAAAGCGGGAAAACCCCCAGAGAGCTGTGGTTCCTACAGACCGATCTCCCTATTAAACTTCGAGGCGAAGACATTAGCTAAGACTCTAGCTAACAGATTGACGGCAGTTCTTAAGACTCTTATTCATATAGACCAATCGGGCTTCATGCCACGCAGGCGTACTCGTCACAACCTACGGCGACTCTACGGAGTCCTGCATATGTCAGCTACCCCCGCGTCTCCCTAATTGGCATTGATGGCACTTGATGCCTCAATATTATCTCACAACAGGGTCTCTAAAGGAGGAATTCTCACCATCCACGGTACCACTCCACAATATCATACACACAAAAGGTAACCGGATGGTAACCTAACTAGAATATAAATATGCTTGTGCAAAAAACAAAACCAAGAGAAGGGCATTTGCTTTTAAAGACGAGAACCCTCACTCACCTTTGGGTGACATGCTTCATCATTGTTCCTTCTACACACAGTGCCCGCAAGGTGCACTGTGTGGGCTACACTCTCCCGCAGGAGAGGAGCGTGAGGTGTTTTATCACTCCAAAGTCTAGTGTGAGTGAGGGGCAGAGTGCAAAATAATATCAAAAGTGAATTAAAACCATCTCATATGGGGAAATAGTTTAATAAGTATCCCCTATGGATAGAATTAAAAACCAGTGTGAACGATAGGATAAACGAAAAAGAAAAAACCATACTTAATTCAATGGATCTTTTTCAGAACCAGCATGTTTTCTCCTGAATAGAGGCCTCTATTCAGGAGAAAACATGCTGGGATAATCGGTTTCCCAGAAAATAGAGGACCTGATAAAGGTAGAAGCATAGAATTGGTCTGATATTGAAAACAGACAAGAACTGAAGTTGGTTCTGAAAAAGATCCATTGAATTAAGTATGGTTTTTTCTTTTTCGTTTATCACAAATTGAGCAGAGTGACAAGACATTGGTCCTGAAGAATGCCGCGAACCTCTGGTCATCTGGGCAGAAACATGTTGACCTAGTCGGATAGGGAACATCCTTACCCCTATCGTTCACACTGGTTTTTAATTCTATCCATAGGGGATACTTATTAAACTATTTCCCCATATGAGATGGTTTTAATTCACTTTTGATATTATTTTTGCACTCTGCCCTCACTCACACTAGACTTTGGAGTGATAAAACACTCACGCTCCTCTCCTGCGGGAGAGTTAGCCCACACAGTGCACCTCGTGGCACTGTGTGTAAGAGGGAACCCAATGATGAAGCATGTCACCCAAAAGGTGAGTGAGGGTTCTCGTCTTTAAAAAGCAAATGCCCTTCTCTTGGTTTTGTTTTTGCACAAGCATACTTGATGCCTCAATGGCATTCGACAGTATAGAGTGGGCTTACTTATTTGCAGTACTCACTAAAATGGGCTTCAGCCCAAAATTCTGTAAGTGGGTAAAACTGCTCTACCACGACCCGCTCGCACAGGTGAGGGTTAATGGGATGCTGTCCCGTCGGTTTTCACTGGGGAGGGGGACTAGACAGGGTTGTCCCCTGTCACCGCTACTATTTGCTATGGCATTGGAGCCACTGGCACACTGGATTAGGAGAGACCCAATGATATGGGGTATTCAGGCACCGTGAGACTGGGAGGAGCGCATCTCTCTCTATGCCGATGATATACTCCTATATCTATCGAGACCCTATTTTTCCATCTCCCGGGTGCTGCACATATTTGAGTTATTTGGCAGTTACTCAGGCTTCACTATAAATTGGGCCAAATCAATAGTTATGCCTCTGTCTGGACCCTCTCCAAGGCTGCCGACTGGCTGTGAGGCCCCGGTAGTGGAGGAAGGTTTTATGTATCTGGGTCTGTACATATCCCGAGACCCTCAGTCCTTTCTACAAGAAAATGTTTATCCCTTGCTACAAAGATTTCGGACAGACGTGGGACACTGGCGTACTCTTCCCTTGACGTTGATGGGTAGGGCAGCGTTATACAAAATGATGACCTTGCTGCGCCTCCTCTATGTGTTGCAAAACACACCCTACCCGGTGCGGACCACCTTCTTTAAGCAAGTAGCTCAGGAACTTCGTATCCTAATCTGGCAGGGAGGAACACCTAGGATAGCATTGAATAAATTACAAAGAGGGGTTTATGATGGGGGCCTCGCGGTTCCCGACGCCAGACTGTACTACTGTGCCTCACAGCTGATGGTTATGAACGAATGGATATACACTGGAAGAGAGGAACCAGCCTACAGAATGGATAGGGAAACTATGCCGAATGGAAATCACGAGGCCCTGCTCTACGCCTGAGGACTCCCACAAGACATACCGGCCCATGCAGCAACGGTAATAGCGTGCTGGTTTGCAGCAAACAAATATTTAAGATGGTATCGCCGTCTGACAGCGATGACACCACTGTGGGTGGGCAACCAACTAAGGGAAGTAGCCACCTTGACGGGCTTCTCGGGATGGAGAGACATAGGTATTGACCATCTAGGCGACATATGGAGGGGAACAGCACTATTATCTTTTGAGGACCTGAAAACTGAATTTCAGCTCTCGTCCACCCAGATCTTTCCCTATGCGCGGCTCATGCACGCACTGAATGGTTATATAAAACGAGGAGAGACCATCCCTGACAATTCCCCTTTAGAGGACTGATTACTGGGAGACCCCATAGCGGACAAGGCGACATCCACAATATATAAGAAATTAATATACAACACACCAGATCCCCTGACCTCCCTGCGCGCAGTCTGGGTGACTGACGTAGGTAACCTCGAAGATGAAGAATGGACCGATGCGCTACAAGGGCCTAGAGAGATAGCGATTAGGTCTAGATTTAGACTGTTACAACTCAGAATCCTGCATCGCTCATACTACCACCGCACATTGTTGTACAAATGGGGCAAAATACAATCATTCCATTGCATAAGAGGCTGCCAGGCGGAGGGATCATTCTTTCATATAATATGTGAATGCCCGGTGGTCGCTCGCTTCTGGCAGGGAGTGGTGGCGATAATGTCCAGGGTCACGGGAACAGAGATACCTCTTGATGCCAGGGGTCTCCTACTGATGATTAAGAGAGAGGAAGATTGGCCTAGGCATACGAGAACCTGGCTTACCCTCGCCACCGGAGTGGCAAAGCGGAACATAGCGCGTAGGTGGGGGTCACCCGTCCCCCCAACTGTTGCTGAGTGGGAGATTGATCTCGACTGGTGTTACCATGCGGAAAAGGTTATATATGATAGTAGGGGATGTAAGAAAAAAATGTGAGAAAATATGGTCCGCCTGGCAGAAATACAGAAACATGGGTGAAGTTTCAACAATAGGCGAATCAGAGGGCACAGACGAAACCTGTGAATAAAGATGATCCAGGGCCTAGCAAACTGTCTAAATTGAGCCAATGTTAGCTATGTGGCAACCTGTAAGAGTTGGATGGTAATAATAATGTGGCACTGGCCTTGAGATAATGATATGTGTAACTATGTACTGAAATGATTAACTGTGTGCACTTGTACATCACTGTATGTGATATCATGGGCTTGTTTAACAAAAGGATTTATAAAAAAACAAATGCGATACATTCCCTAAAACCAGGCAAAGCGCCAGGGCCTGATGGCATTACAGCCAAGTTCTATAAAACCTTCCAAAGAGAACTAGTTCCTCAAATGGAATCCCTTTTCCAACATTTCGGGGAGACCAGTAAAATCACAGGTACAACCCTGAAACCACCATCACTGTAATTCACAAAGAAGGGAAGGATTCTCTAGAGGTCAAAAATTACAGACCCATTTCCTTCCTAAACCCAGACTGTAAAATATATGCAAAAATCTTGGCAACTACGCTTGAGAGAATTCTCACTTACCTTATCCATCAATCACAAACTGGGTTTGTAAAAGGTAGGCACGGATCAGACAATGTTAGAATCTTCTGCCACAAAATCGAAAAGCTAAATTCCTTACTTCACCCACAATGGCCATGGCCTTGGATGCAGAAAAGGTCTCTTAGCCCTTTTACATGCTGTCTTGTGCAAATTTAATCTTGCAGATATGCTCATCCACCAAGTTTTTGCTTTATACTC
Organism: Calotriton arnoldi; assembly: GCA_963921515.1. Classification (NCBI taxonomy): domain Eukaryota; kingdom Metazoa; phylum Chordata; class Amphibia; order Caudata; family Salamandridae; genus Calotriton; species Calotriton arnoldi. Next base: position 416,253 of record CAWUFW010007563.1, read on the forward strand.
CCAACCTTCTGCGCGCATTAATGTTAATGGCTTCCTCTCAAATAAAATAAACTTAGCACAAGAGACTAGACAAGGTTGTCCCCTATCGCCCCTACTCTATCTCTTAGCAATCGAACCCCTACTTGACAGAATCAGAACCAACACACTCATTAAGGGTATTTCTATTGGGAACACTCCCTACAAAGTTGCCGCTTACGTAGATGATGTACTTATTTTCTTGCAAGAGCGGAAATTGCCATCCCCGCAATCCTAGATGATATTATCTCATATGCGAAGGTCTCAGGTTACTCCTTGAATCTAGAAAAAACTGAAGTCTTCCCTCTAAACAATTTAATTTTACCGAACATAGGGCCATATGTATCAAAAAAGAGTTTTGCGATTCTCAAATTGCGATTTTTAGCGAATCGCAATTAGAGAATCGCAAAATGCAATGTATGTAGGATTTTTAAAAAATTTGCGAATCCTACATATTCCTTATTTGCGAATCGCAAATTGAGATTCGCAAATAAGGAATACCTTCCCATTCATTCCTATGGGCTAGGAGGCCCATAGGAATGAATGGGAAGACATTCTCAATTTGCGATTACCAATTAGAGAATCGCAAATTGAGAATGCAATTTCAAGGTTGCAAGGGTGCCAAAAGGACACCCTGTTGCACCCTGAAATATGCATGTGTGCACATTTGCGCACATACATGCCCTAAGGGCATGTATGTGCGACATATGGCACTTTTAAAAATCAAAAAGTGCTTTTTAAAGAAAATCGCAAATTACCACCAACTTGAAGTTGGTGGTAATTTGCAATTCCTAAGGCCAAATAGCAAATTTCTGGTGCTTCCAGAATTGCATTTAAGGAATCGCAATTTGCAATTCCTTAATTGCATTTGCAAAATAGAGAATCGCAAATTTTGCAATTCTCTATTTTGCGATGGCTTTTTGGGATGATACATCCCAAGCAGCTTTTTCATTCGCAAACGGGCAGATTCTGAGAATCTGCCCGTTTGCAAATGGGAAAAAGGCTTGATACATATGGCCCATAGTAAATAGAACTAAACTTCATTGTCAAGCTTCACAGATCAAATACTTAGCCATATATTTCAAGGAAATCTAGAAGACACAAAGAAACTAACCGAAGAGAACCTTCTAAAAAAGAATCAAAGAATCTCTTTCAGCCTGGTCGCCAAAATTCATGACCTGGTGGGGTCACGCGGAATGTATCAAAATGATGATTGCTCCGCAAAAAAACGTTATCACCTCCATGATCAACATAAACTAAATATTAAATTCTTCAACAATATAGACGCCATAATTTCCAAAGTCCTCTAGAAGGGGAAAAGAGGTAGAATTGCTCTAAAAAACTAAATATAAGTAAACGCTCCAGAGGCCTTAATATTCCCAAATTTCACAAATACCAACTTACCTTCCTAATCAATTCAATTAAAAAATACTCTTTATTTCGGTTTTTGTTCTACCATAAAAGAGATACACCAATTTAAAAAAACAAAAAACTAAAAGATAACAATTTATCAAAAGATAAAACAGATCAATAAAATTATCAAGTTAAAAACAATCTCCTAAAATAAATTTATCAAATTACATCAATGTGGATTGTTATGAAATACTATAGTGGCCCTAAACAATTTCAGTGGATTCAAGCTAGCCTGGCTGATGAGGGGTGTTACCCTGAAACCGGTCCCAGGATGCTTGTTTCTGGTCCAGGGAAGGCCCGGCTTGGCAGTTCGGGCTGGACTGTTCCCATGAGGAACAGGGTCAAGACTAATTTGCATATGGCTGGGTCTGAACTGGGGTTGCAAAGTGAGCTAAAGAACAATGATTGATTAAACCCAGATCTAATAGTGACTGGGGGTGAGTGTCTGAAAAGTTTCAGTGCTCTGTACATCATCTCTTGTGTTTACGGGGTTTACAAAGTGATGCATCTGCCTAGATGCGTCACTTTGTAAATATGGTGCAGTGTGGCACATATTTTACGCTGCCGCAGCGTCACAACAAGTGACTCAATGGCGGCATAAAGGGCTCATAAATAAGGCCCTAGGTATTTACTATGCATGGGAAATACCCCACCCTGTGGTAATGGTATTTATCATGTATAGTAAACACTCTACCCTATTCCAAGCGACTTATGAAGGCCTTACTGTTACGTTAACCTCATGGTCCACAGATATCATCTACTTATTCTTTTAACAGATACTCAAGGAAGAAAGCACACTAGGACAGGATCTCCACCCACGCACACAACAGAAAGGAACTTTTCGGCATAATCAAAGAGTTCGCCCAACCCAACAGTGAGACTACGGACATCCCACCCTCCCAGGACCTCTGTGATAGACTCAGCGCCTTCTTCCATCACAAAATCAAGACCATCAATGACAACCTCGATACCAACAACCTCCATGCCAAACCTACACCTACTGTTCCATACACCATGCAGCCGACACTTGACAGTTGGACCGTCCTCAGCATTGAAGACACCTTGAAGACTATGAAGTCTACCCACTCCGGGGCCCCCACGGACCCGTGCCCCCACCACATCTACCTCAGAGCCACAGACATCATCGCCCCTGAGCTTCGACGAATCATCAACCGCTCCTTCGAAACCGCCTCCTTCCCCTACGACTGGAAACACGCCTAAAATCAACCTTCTCCTGAAAAAACCCTTGGCGGACAATACCGACCTCAAGAACTTCAGACCTATCTACTTACTCCCAAATCCGGCGAAAGTCATTGAAAAAGCGTCAACAGTCAACTCGCCTCCTTCATAGAAGGAAACAACATCCTCGACTCCTCCTAATCAGGCTTCAGGAAGAACCACAGCACCGAAACTGCCCTTCTCGCCGCGACAGACAACTTCCGCTCCCTCCTCGACAGACTGTGGCCCTCATCCTCCTGGACCTCTCCGCAGCCTTCAACACAGTTTCACACCACACCCTAGCCCGCAGACTCCATGACGCAGGAATCTGGAACAAAGCACTCGACTGGATATGCTCATTCCTCTCCGGCAGAACGCAGCGGGTCAGACTCCCTCCCTTCCTCTCGGAACCCACACCGACCACCTGTGGATTCCCCCAATGATCCTCCATCAGCCCCACCCTGTTCAACGTCTTCATGGCCCGCTTGCATCCATTGTCAGACCACGCGGATTCAACATCGTATCGTACTCAGACGACACCCAACTCATCCTCTCCCTATCTAACGAACCCAACATCTCCAAACAAAACTGTCAAGAAGGAATGGAAGCGGTCGCCAGGTGGATGAAGAACAGCTGCCTACTACTAAACACAGGCAAAACCAAAATACTCATCATGGGCCCACACCCTGACGCCTGGAACGACACCTGGAGGCCCCCGCCCTCGGGAACCCTCCCCTAAGGACCACGCATGCAACCTCGGAATCATCCTGGACTCCGAACTCAAAATGGACCGCCAAATCAACGCTGTCACCTCCTCCTCCTACCACACCCTCCGTCTCCTACGAAAGCACTTCAACTGGATTCTCCTCAAACACAGGAAAACCGTCACCCACGCCCTCATCAGCAGCAGACTAGATTACGGCAACGCACTCTAAGCTGAGATCAACAAGAACCTCACCCAGAAACTCCAGAGTGTCCAGAACGCCGCCACCAGACTAGTCCTCAACCTACCGCGCCACTGCCACACCAGCCAACACCTACAGACACTACACTGGCTCCCCGTCGAGAAGAGAATCGCCTTCAAGCTTCTCACCCACGCCCACAAAGCCCTCCACAACACTGGAACCGCCTACATGAACCACCGCCTCTCGTTCCACGCACCCCAAAGATCCCTCCGCTCAGGCTAGCTCACTCTTGCGACTGTACCACGCATCAAAAAGACCAGAACAGGAGAACGCTCCTTCTCCTTCCTCGTAGCCAAAGCATGGAACACCCTCCCGCTCTACCTCGACAGACAACAACACTCTCCAAGTTCTTGAAGGACCTCAAGACCTGGCTCTTCGATGAATCACCGTGAACTCCCAGGAGCTGCACACCCTCCTCCCCCCACCCCCCCAAGCGCCTTGAGACCCTTCGGGTGAGTAGCCGCACTATACAAACCCTTGATTGATTGATTAACACAAAAAGTTCCAAGCATTTAAGGTCATCACCATGCCTATCTGGATTCTCATTTAGAGAGGAACTGCACATTTTTAATCGGACAATAAGACAGTTTTCGGACTTTGACAGCGCTTCATAAATACTTAAGCATTGCAAAGCCAATAGGTCTTGCATTTTTAATATAACATGGTGCTATTTCATTGATTCTCGATTGCTAGACCTGTCAGCCTTAGGGTGGTCTTCCCTCAAAACTTTTTGCCTTCCTCCTTCATTTCTACTGGCCTCATTTGCACTGGCCTTAGGACCCTGAGCACTTTACCACTGCTAACCAGTGCTTAAGTGCATGTGCTCTCTCCTCTAAACACGGTAATATTGGCTTATTCCCAATTGGCATATTAAATGTACTCATGAGTCTCTAGTAAAGGTGTATTATACGTACCCAGGGCCTGTAAATTAAATGCGAGTAGTGGGCCTGCAGCACTGATTGTGCCACCCACTTAAGTAGCTCTTTAAACATGTCTAAGGCCTACCAGTGCAGATCCTTCTTTGTGTGCAGTTTAAACTGCCATGTCGAATTGGCAAAATTAACCTTTTGCCAGGCCCAAACCTTCCTTTTTAATACATATAAGTCACCCCTATGGTAGGCCCTGGACAGCCTAGAGGGCAGGGTGCAATGTATTTAAAAAGTAGGACATGTACTTTTAAGTTTTACATGTCCTGGTAGTGAAAAACTCTTACATTTGCTTTTCACTACTGAAAGGCCTATCTCCCCCATGGGATAACATTGGGATTACTTTATTACATCTTGTAAGCGACCCTTGGAAGTGGGCCTAAGGTGCTCTGCCAGCCTGTGGATCCAGCGGAACGATCACATCTTTTCTGCTGCACGGCGCTAACCCGAGCAGAACCGACGCATCGCCGCTACTGCGTGGATTGCACCTGTTGCAAACACTCGCATCTCCACCGCAGCTCTCACCACTATCAGAACTGCCGCTGCGCAACGCATCCTCGATGTTGACACAGCAGGACCTTGCATTGCAGGCCTGCTGCATCTCAGAACCTGTGCATCTCTTCAGCTGTGCGACACATCTTTGACACGGGTCCACACAACTCTCTGCAAACAAGAATTTAAGGTATTCTGTTCAGTGGGCCTAAATGGATCCCTGTAGCCGGCCCGTACTCCACCGCAGTTGGCCTGAACTTGTGACTTTGTCCCGGTCCAGCGCAACCAGATATCCACAGTTGGTGCGTTATGCCTTTTGGCGCTATTTTTACTTAAAACTTCAAAGTTGAAAATACCTAGTTCTTATGGTCTTGTTTTATTTATTAAATTCAGCTATATTTTTTTAGCTTGATGCAGGATCCTTTTTGTGTGGTGTTTTCATTGATTTACTGTTTGAAGTGTTGCATAAATACTTTACACATTGCCTCTAAGTTAAGTCTGACTGCTCTGTGCCAAGCTACCATGGTGTTCAGCGCAGGTTAATTTGGAGTTTTGCTTGTGCCTTACCCTGACAAGGATTGTGGTTGCTGCTTAGCTAGGGCCCACATCCCAGTCAAACAACAATCCACTTTCTTGCACCGATTTTGTGTGCTTGTGTGTGTGTATTGCATGTTTGTTTGTATGGATGGACGAATTTTTGAATAAGTCAATGCTTGGAAGAATGGCTGGATGAGTAGGTGAGTGACAGAGCACATAGAAGGGTGAATGAGTGAGTGGCTGGTGCATCTATCAACAATCTACAGAAATGCACATACAACATCGCCAATCAACAAAGACACACTTTCATTTAAAAAATCCAGAACTATTGACTTCGCCAATGCATGTTTTGATCATGGGGACATATTGTGAATTACTAGGATTACGGTTCTAAATTGCATATGCATGCTTAGATCTGTAAAGTTGAGCATATTTTTCATGATATTTTATCTTTGAGTAAATGTCATCGAATTCAATTAATATTACTGTCAAGAACGGGTTTTTAAATTTTGTTCATAGTAACCTGATTTTTTTTCAGATTTATGTGTGAGAACATAACAGTAAAATGAAACACTAAACTGAAATATGCCAGGATGTCTTTGTTAACCATTTCTTTGACAGGAAAGGAAGGATCACTAGGGGTTTGGGGGGGAGACGACTTTAGAAGGCACCCCCCTCAATTCGGGCAAGTGGTGGATGCCCAGGAAAATGCAGGGGCGAGACTTACTGTCATTCGGATGGACGGAGTTCAAGCGACACTTAGAGGCAAGGAGGATTTGGAGGGATGCTGTTCCTCTAGGGATAGTTAGGAGCCGGATCTATTGGTAGGTGTGGCAGTTTTGTAGGCCTCGGTTGCAACGGCGTAACGAAACTTTAGCCCCCCCCTCTGCAAAGTACAGGAGGGCCCCCTCTCCGGATTCAGTCAAGAGGTCTCAGGTCGGGGTACTGACTGTGCTGAGGGGGCCTCCTGGATCTCGGGGCCTCCTCAACGCTGGGGCTGCATGGGCCTATGTTACGCCAGTGCTTGGTTAGTGATAACGAAGGAGTGTTGGTTCCTGTTCATGATCAGGAAAGTTAAGGATGTCTTCCAAGCAGTCTAAGAAGGTGATCGAAGCACCGCTAGCACTTTGTGATGCAGTGGGAGAGGACTTAAAAGTCCTCGGAGTGCTCGATCAGGCATGGGTCCCACCCAGGGCCACCAGGCGAGGAGTTCAGCAGAGGGTATGGCAGGGGTGGGGGGAGATCAGGGCCGGACTGGCCATAGCGGGCACCAGGCGTTTCCCCGGTAGGCCGCTATAGGGTGGGGGCCAGTTTTGGGCCCCTGGGTGGCCGTTTTTGTTACCGGGGGTCGGCAATATCGGCCCCCTGTAACAAAATCGGCCGAAACCGGCCCTCGTAGGCTGCTCGGCTGCACTCCCCCTCATCCCAGGGGGGGCCGGCTGAGCAGTTTGCCAGGGCCGGTTTCTGTTCCCAGTCCGGCCCTGGGGGTGATGGTCACGTGTACATAAATGTATAATGAGGTTTACCAGTTAGACTGTAAGGCAGTGGTTCTCAACCTTTTGACTTCTGGGGACTCGCACTTAACCATTACTGAAACCCGGGGACCACCCCTAAATCCTTATTGGAATTCGAGGACCCCCCACTGAGTCAGTACTGGAAGGTGGGGATCCAGGCCTAAGCAATGTCGATAATTTGAACCTCAAAACAATAAACACAAAAACCCAGAAAAAAGCTTTCATCAAACAAAAAACAAATTACATTTTATTTAATTCGGAAACACAAAATAAAATAAATACAAATTGAATTTTAATAGAAAGGTTGTAGCTTTTCTAAATTCAATTGAGGCCAGTTATCATCCACACTGTATTCTGTTTGATGCACCTGCACTGCTCCCACGAGTCAATCTGAGGATACAAATTTAATTTTTAGCCTATTTTTTCAAATTCCTTCACATTTTACAGTACATTTTAAAATGTTCGGTTGTACATTTCACTTCTTTATTTATGCACACTTTATTAATCTGTTAATATTATTTAATTTTCTGAGTAGTCGCAGATCCCCTGAGGAGGCTTCATGGACCCCCAGAGGTCCCTGGACCACAGGCTGGGAACCACTGCTGTAAGGCATGTGCCAGGGGTGTTTGTAAATGTAATACTCACCTTATGGGGCTTATTTACAAGCCCCTTGCACCACCGGTGCGTCACTTTTTGTGATGCACTGGCGGCGCATCTTGCTGCCCCATATTTACAAGGACACGAAAAGCCACGTAGGGTGGCTTTACGTGTCCTTGTAAATACGGCCCCTTTACACGCAGCACTTTGCGTGAAAGGGGCGTGCCATGAGTGTGCGGAAGACACAATCATCATACTACAAAGGAAACTCAACACCCTTGAAAAACGTACGCGGGGACTGGCCACGTGAGTGGAGTACGCAGAAGGGAGGGCCCGCAGTAATAACTTGCGATTTGTGGGATTTCCAGAGGGATGTGAGGGCTCCGACATGTGCACATTCCTAGATCAATGGCTCAGGCCCCGAATCCCTGAAGGAAATCTGTCCTCCTGCCTCGTCCTAGAGCGCGCTCACCAAGCTCTCACAGCCAAGCCTCCCCCTGGTGCCCGACCTTGGCTAGTCATTGCCCGGATCCTCAACTACCACGATCAAGACATCATCCTGCGACAAGCATGGGTGCACAAGTACCTTACCTTCGAATCCCAACCGATAATGATCTTCCCGGACTACACCAAATTGGTACAACAACAGAGGCAATCCTTCAAAGCCACGAAGACACACCTCCGTGAACTGCAAATCCCATACACGCTGATTTTCCCGGCCCATCTCAGAGTCAGCTACAAAAATAGCACCCTGTTCTTCGACACCCCGAGGAGGTCTTTCAATGGGCAGATGAACGCCGTCCGGTCAAGCCTCATACGCTGCCACCTTGTGACTCGGCTCATCCTCTGGAGACCCACGCCTCCATAAGAATAATAATAAAAAAGATAAACGAAGGCACTGTTCGAGGTCATCCTGGAGCTCTCGCGGCGACCAACAAGCTGAGACACTGGACATCTGACTTATGGAATATCAACTTTACTGCACCCCCAGACCACATGGTCCTCAACGATATACATTCTTTGAAAACATGTTCTCTTACCGGCACCAACTTGGGCTACTATATACGACTGATCTTCTCAGATTTCTGAGACATTTGTCAGGGATGGGACTTTGGGGAACCATTGGACTGTTTCAGCCCTCACCCCATGTTGGTGCGGGTACTGTTTACTTTCCACAACAGATGCTTCAATGTTCTTTGAGGTATTGGGGTGGGAGGGGGGAGGAGTTCCAGTTACTGCTGTTGTGAGACTTAGTGGTTAAATTGTGCCCACAACACACTATCACTTCTTGGCACTCGAGCAATACATCTCCAATTCTCCATCTACACACCTCGATAACACACCAAAATAGTTCAACTCCAACAGGGGAAATTAACGTAGTAACGTAAGAGATCTCCTAGACAAGATCAAACGCGGCGCAATCCTCAAATACGCGAAACGTGTAGGGGCGGGTGTCCTACTCTTACAAGAAACCCACTTAATGGGGACTAAAGCCCAATGCCTGGCCCGCTTTGGTTTCATACACGTCATTCATTCCAGCTTCACTAGAGGCTCCAGGGGAGTTGCTATATTGATCCATCGTAGAATCTCCTTTACACATACTCGCACATGGGCAGATGCGATGGGCAGATATCTGTTCATCCAGGGCACGATAGGTGGAGAACCTATAGTGCTGGGTATCATCTATGATCCCCACCTCTTAGTCAAACATTCACTGAACCAATTATTGACACCTGGGATCATTACCTGATGTCCTTGCATTGATAGGAGGGGATTGGAACAATGTCATCCACCCAGACAGCGACAGATGGCGCCCCACAACCCTACTCAATTCACGAAGGGAGTCTCGCCTGGGACCAATGGTGGAGGCACTGGGTTGGTCAGACTCATGGAGGACCTCCAACCAGCAGATGCGGGCTACACATACTTCTCAACCGTTCATGGGTCGTTCTCTAGATTAGACTACATCTTTATCACCAGGGAACACATCCATAGGCTGGTTAAGACAGAAATCTTGACTAGAGGCCTGTCAGATCACTCCCCCGTTCAGCTTCAGTTAGGAATAGGTCCCAAATGGTCTCTGTTTCATTGGCGGCTGTCACCCTGGCATATGCACACTCCCAGTTATAAAACCAATTTTCACAAAGCCCTGCTAGAATATTTCTCCTTTAATGAGGAGACGGCAGGCTCCGCCACTACGCTATGGGAAGACAGTATCAAAGCGTCCTATTAGATGAGGCCAAACACACCTGGCAGGCTACGCAAAGTCGGATATATCAATAGGGGGATAAATCTGGGAAACTCCTCCAGACCTTGAAACCAGTTCAGTTACCAATTATTAAATCACACACAGGTGAGATGCTCTCTAACCCCACACAGATCGCCCAATCCTTTGCCGAATTCTATCAATCCCTCTACACCGAGCACGAAGTTCTAACTGAATCTCAGCTAGAAGACTTCTTCTGAGATATACCACCAAAGGCATTGTCCAATACCGCGCGATAATCCCTAAAAACCCCTATCTTGCTCGAGGAATTAACATCAGCCGTCTCTGAAATTACATCTGGTAAATCGCCGGGACTCAACGGATTCCCCTGCAAATTCTTCAAAACCTTTGCCACGATACTTGGGCCATGATATCTCATGACCATTAATGAAGCCCTCAAAAATAAATGCATGCCCCCTGACTGGAGACATGCTGAAATTGTAGTCTTTCTTAAACCGGGACGCCCTCCCGAATTATGTACATCCTACAGACCAATCTCTCTCTTAAGTATCGAGGCCAAGCTGCTGGCCAAGATACTAGCGAATAGACTAGTTCCACACCTCAGGATCTGATCCATCCAGATCAAGCTGGCTTCATGCCGCAAAGAGCGACCCGACATAACATACGCAGAGCCCACAATGCGATTGCCGCCATAGATCAACTAGATAGACCAGCAGCATCACTCTTAGTAGACATGGACAAGGCCTTTGACTCAGTCAGCTGGACGTATATGTTCATACTGCTGAAGCATTTAAATATGGGCCCTGATTTATCGCACATGTGAGATTATTATATACAGCCCTTGCGGCCTCCACTTGGGTGGCAGGTGCCACATCAGCCCAATTCCCAATCAAGCGGGGAACCAGACAAGGATGACCCTTCTCCCCCCTATTATTTGCCCTTGCCATTGAGCCTTCTGCTACTTGGGTGGGACGGGATGCAATATATCGCGGCTTCGAATGGACTCCGGAAACATCTGATGGTATAGCATTATACGCAGATGATATCCTATTCTTCCTTACTGACCCCCACAGGTCTGGACCCAGAATACTTCAAATAATGCGTATCTTCAGAGAGACGTCTGACCTCCACATGATTAGTACCAAATCATTGGTCTGGCCGATAAGAGGGACCTTGGGGAGCGGCCGATGGGCAGAGAATCTCACATTGGTCACACATGGCTTCACTTATCTGGACGTCTTTGTGTCAGACAGCCAAGCTGCCTCATGGAAGCGCAACCTAGAAGAAACGACAGAGAGGGTTAAAACCGAGGTGAAGAATTGGTCTACACTTCCCTTGTCCCTCTATGGAAGATCAGCCATCTTCAAGATGGTTTCTCTACCTAGGTTACTATATCAACTACAGTCCCACCCTTACCCGATTCCCGTGTCCTGGTTCCGTCAAGTTAATGCAATTCTGGGACACTTCCTATGGGGAGGTAGCACAGCCCGGGTTGCCTTACGCACCTGCTCTCAATCCACATACTGTGGTGGTATAGCTGCCGCCGATATAAAATCCTACCATGCAGCTCCACATCTACAGATCCTGAACGAATGGTGGTATGGGCCCAGAGATGACCCAGCATACAAAGTCGAACAGTGGATCATGGGAGAGCCCTCCTTACATACACTCCTCTACAGCAGGACCGACCCGAAGGACCTTCCCCCAGCGACATGTGTGGTGATCATGACCTGGTAGGTATACAACATATCCTTGGGTCTAAACTGAGAAACAAAAGGAAATTCAGAACTGCCATAGATCTTTTCTTATGCCCTGGGGGGATCCCTTTATTAGGACGAAATCTCTCACCCACCATAGGTGGCATGCTCTATTATAGGGACTCTCCTCGTGACGGGAAAACCTAGTCCCATCACGGGCTACAACCCCCTCTCTGAGAGGGAGGAGCTCAGGGATGTTTTTTTGTTTCTAACTTTAGGATATACTAAATCCTCCAATGAGAAGACATGAAGCCAGTTCGGAAAGGGCGCAGCGCAAAATAAAATAACAGTGACTAGAGTGATGATTAAAACTAGCTACCAGGTATAAGATGTAACTTTATTGGTTCATCCTTGGGCCAGGATTAAAACAAGGCACCAGCAGGGGTAACCTCTACCTGCTAGAAGGTGACGAAAAGGTCTACATGTTTCAGTCTAAAGACCCTAATAGGTGTCACCGCTTTCGTCAGGACCTGTAATTGCTGCTGCTATCTACAATAACTGCTGTGTGATTGTGAGCATGAACAAACCCAAACAACAATCAAGAAAAGAAAAGGGGGTTATACAACACCAGTAGTCTTTAAAGTTCCATAGGTGCTACACTGGCCATACCTGAACAAAAACAAAACGAAAATTAGATTCAATAGAAAATATAACTCTGAACACATCTGATATTCTTCATTTAGAAATTAGGATTGCAAAACATTGTTACAAACACCAACGAACTCCAATTAATGGTCGATGATGAAAATAATGCATCAACAACATTAAGTGTTCTTACCCGTAATTAACAGACAGATCGCCACACCTTAACCTGGCATACAGCTCAAGGTAGGGGGCACCGCTCTAAAAGAAAGTGTGAGAAAAAATGTAGGTCAGAAGGGACCAACATCTACACACAATCTGAAATTTCATACAAAAGGTTGATCATACGTGCCAAGACCCACGAGTACTGTGGACATGATTAAAAGCCAGTGAGATACACCGGAACAGCCGTAGCACAGAATACTAGCCTGTCTGAAACGGCTAGTCGGAGGCAAGACATACTGGAGGAATATCTAATCGCAAAAAATAGTTGGAAGGGGCAATAGCGATGATAATCGTAATGTCTAAAACGCTCCAAAAGTGCTCTAATCCATCCTGCCCACATTCTTCTCAAAAGTGGAACCTCATACTCCTTGAATGCAGCCTCTTACCACTCAGTCGGTACTCCGGACTGTGGAGAGCTGCAACCGGAAGGCAGGGACCACGTCGTCTGTCTTGTTTTCGTCTGTCAGATTCCTTCTGACAGTGGTGAGTTTTTGGATACCGAGGCGGTAGCCTCATTACTCCACATTCATTTTGAGTTTTTTAGTCGCTATTTAGGTTGTCTTATTGATGTGTGACGCTTTGTCACAGTTGAGGTTGGATCACGAGGTCAGCGCTGTGATAGGCCGTGGGTTGCGGTCAATTGGGTTTGCAGAAGTGTCAGCAAGTTTTATCGCAGAGTCTTGTTTTCGTCTGTCAAATGTCTTCTGACGGTGATGAGCTTTTGATGGCTGCCGCAGCGGTTGCCTTCTGACAGTGATGAGTTTTGGATGCCTGCCGAGGCGGTTGCCTTCAGGCAGTGATGAGTTTTGGATGCCTGCCGAGGCGGTTGCCTTCTGACAGTGATGAGTTTTGGTTGCCTGCCGAGGCGGTTGCCTTCAGGCAGTGATGAGTTTTGGATGCCTGCCGAGGCGGTTGCCTTCAGGCAGTGATGAGTTTTGGATGCCTGCCGAGGCGGTTGCCTTCAGGCAGTGGTGAGTTTTTTGGATGCTGTGTTTCTGTTTCAGTTTCACAAGGTTAGCGCTTCGATGGGCCGCGGGTAGCGGTCAAATGGGTTCCTGGTCAGTGGGTTTTCTTTTTGATCCAATCCTTTGTAGAATGTCCTGTTGAGTTTGCGGAGATGGTCGTCCAACATCTCAACGCCTAGGTCTCTGTGGAGGTCTGCTGGGACCACAAAGTATACAGTGAGACATATAGACGTCCACTGGGGGCGCATGAGTATGACGTCATGGCGGTGTCATAGATGAGACCAGGAATCATGGGAATTGTAGTATATTGTTGAACAACGTCAATAAATGCATGAGTGTATTGGGTAAAAAACGGCATATACCAATATATGTGAGGAGCTGGATTGTGCCAGAAACATACTTATATTAGCATGGAGTAATTAGGTCGCTAGTGTGACTCAACAACCTGAATACGAGCATACGTTCAAAGATGACTGTACCAATGAATGAATGAATGAGAACATTTATAGAGCGCAACATTCACTCAGAGGAGCATCTTGGCGCTATCAAAAGCAGGGGGGTCTGTGGTGTGTAGTTGAGTAGGCAGAGTCGGGTAAAAGATCAGATAAGTGATAGCACTATATTGTCTGGGGCCACAAAGATCCAGGTTTGTAAGAGTTTCTTGAACATAAGTTCCGACTGCGCCAGTCTCAGCTGGGTGGGCAAGCTATTCCAAGCTTTAGTTCCCAGGACTGCCGTTGACTTTCTCCCTCTGGATGACAGGTGGAAGTGGGGGGTGTTAAAAAGTTTTCCGAGGACGATCTAAGGAGCCGTTGAGTGATAAAGGGTTTGATTCTGGACCTTAGGTATTTAGGTCCTATTGACCTGAGGGTCCTAAAGATGATTACTAAGATTTTGAAGAGAATCCTTTTATGTATGGGCAGCCAATGGAGGGTTCTAAGTGCTGCTGCGGCTGAGGACCCGATGGGTAGTTTTAATACCAGCCGGGCTGCCGCGTTTTGGACTATCTGTAATTTTTTCAGAACTGCCTTCTTAGCTCCTGCGTAAAGGCTGTTGAAGTAATCCAGACGAGACGAGATTAAGGCTACTGCAACTGTTTTTCTAGCTGTAACTGAAAGTACATCGAAAACAACTTTGAGGGTTTTCATCAGGTGGAAGCAAGTGCCAGCCACCGAGAGGGCTTGCTGGTGGAAGGATAGTGCAGCATCAAATCTGATCCCCAAGTTCCTCACAGTATCTACTGTGTTAGGAGGTGGTGCCGTGTCAGTCGGCCACCATTGTTTGGGCATGAAGATGTTGGATTTTCCAAGCAGCATGATCTCTGTTTTTTGGCTATATTTGAGATGGTTCGCTTTTATCCAATCCATGACCGCAGATAGGCAGTGCTGAAACTTTTCTTCTGCTGCTGTAGACTCTTTGTCTAGAGTGAGGATTAGCTGAGTGTCATCAGCATACGAGATAGACTCGATGTCAAAGGATTCAATCAGGTTGAGCAACGGTATCATATAAAGATTGAAGAGTCTTGGGCTCAGGGCAGAGCCCTGAGGAACACCAGAGAGCAACTGTTTCTCTGTTGATTTGTAATTGCCTAGGGTTACTATTTGTCTCCTGTTATCCAGGAATGATATTAGCCAGGCCAAGGCCTCGTGAGAGATGCCACTTTCCGCTAGCCGGTCTTCCAGAATGTCGTGGGAGACCGCATTGAATGCGGCCGATAGGTCCAACAGAATCAGAACTGCATTTTTACCTTGATCTAAGGCAAATTTTAAAATTTCCGTTGTATGTAGCAGCACTGATTCTGTTGAGTGACCAGGCCTAAAACCTGATTGCTTGGGGTGTAGAATGTTAGCTTCCTGCAGAAAGTCATTTAGTTGCCTGTTTACTAGCTTCTCTGCTATTTTGCTTAGACATGGTAGCAGTGAGATGGGTCTGAGATTTGAGAGAGTTGTTGGGTCCGGTAATTTCTTTTTTGAAGGGGCTTAACAGAAGCAATTTTCCAGTTTTCAAATACTATTGCTAGCCTGAAAGAGGAGTTAATTATTTGGTTGATGAAAGGGTTTATGATGTCAATGAGTGCATGTAAAATGTTCGGGGACAGGGATCAAGAGGGGTACCCGATTTTCATGAGAGGATAGCTTGCTGGGACTGTTCAAGACTAATCGCCTTGAAACAGTTAAGCCCTGTTCTGTTTTCTAGGTCAACTCCTTCGCAGGCGAGGTGTTAGTTTCCATAAAGTCTTTTTTTAAACCTCTAATTTTCTTGTCAAAATACTCGGCAATCTGATCACATAGATTTTGTGATGGAGGAATTTCGTGTTCTAGCATTTTAGGGTCAGTGAAAGATTTTACAATATTGAAGATAATTTTCTGATCAGACGCTGCCTGGTTGATGAGATTGGAGTAATGTGCCTTCTTTTCTGTTTTGATTTGCTGATTATATTGTTTAAGAGCTGCTTTAAAGGTGGTTTATAACTTTTCCTCCATTTGCGTTCCAGTTTTCTACACTGGCCTTGTAATTCTTTTAGCAGAGGCAGGGGCGGTGCGTCCGTTGGGGCGTAGCCCCCCCGCCCGCAGCTCCCTCGGCGTCTTTGAACCTAAGTAAACTGAATCAGTTTACTTAAGTTCAAAGAGCCGAGGGAGAACTGACAATCATGTCAGTCAGCATGACGTCGGACCGCCCACCCCCTTCAGAGTCTGAAGGGGTGGGCGGTCCTGCGTCATGTTGACTGACATGATTGTTAGAGGGACCAGGGGCAGCAGGCAGCACTGCAGCACAAGTGCGCATGAGTGGGCAAGGGCACCGAATTTTCGCGCCGTGCCCAGTCATGCGCACTTGTGTGTGCACTGGCTTGCGCATGCCAATTAGGAGAGCGAGGGTTGAGCAAAGGCTCAAACCTTGGTCTCCTAATGGGCAGGCGGGCGAGGGGTAACCGTGCCCTAAACCAATCCAGCAGCGCCAGGATTGGCTGAGAGGGGCTGTAGGCAGGGCAAAACCGGAGTCGGACGGTGGACCCGAGGCGGCGCGGACGGCGGACCTCCTCCGTCAGGTAGGATTTTTCATTTTTGTTTTATTTGAAAAATTTCCCGGGCCCCCGGCACCCCCCCCCCGCGAGCCGCGTCTGCACATGTGGCAGGACTGTGGCAAAGGGCAAGGCCACATATCTCGCTCCGTGCGGCAGCATTTCACAAAGGGGCTCTAACAGCAGTCAACTCAACAGAGCCCTCTGTGTGACTGTGAAATCTCTTTCCGGGTCCGTCAAGCAGTTGAGCCCCCACAGCCCCCTTCAAATGTCTGCGCTCATCTCCTCGAGGTCTTGCAGTCCGCCTTCAATCGCAGTCGATCTTTCTCTTGCAGACAACGTTTAACATATTCTGGGTATAAGAAGAGGAACCAGTTTAATGTTAACCAATGTGTTGTGTATGTTACGGGCTTTTGTTCTGTACAACTGGTATGGGAACATAATGTCGACTACTTTGGCTGCACTTATTTACAATTTTGTTTTTGTAACGCTCCCCTGATTTACAACAGCCATTACAGTATTTCAAGTATTCTTTTAGAATTATTCCATACGAATAGCGTGCATACAGGGGATTTGTGAACCAATAATGAATGGTCTCACTATCTGTCTGCACCTCATAAAAGGGGTTGTTTTCAATTAGTGCTCTTCAAACTGCCAAGTTCTTGTGACCTCATAAAAAATAAGATGATGTATGGCAAGACAATTTGAAGCATCTATCATTTCGATATAGTAGGCTGAATAGATGGTTTGATGGGGAGCATGTGTAGATGAGTTGAGGCTACATACATTGGTGCGTGGAAAGATGGATGAATGGACGGACGGATACATGGATGGATGAATGAGAGATCTGCTGGGGATGGCTAGAAGCTCATGTGATTCACCAGTGGTGAAAGGACACATAGATGGATGGGAGGGTGGAAGAGTTACAGGAGAGTGTGTCCAGAAGGATGAGTGGATATATACATGAATGAATGGATGAATGCTTCATATGATGGAAAAATGAATGGATGATTTTCTAGTGAATGGATACATGGATGCATGGGTGGGTGGTGAGTGAATGGGAGAGTCTAGAAGAATGGATGTATGTATGCATGAACAGAGGAATGCAGTGTATGATGGAAACATGGATGAATTCATGGGGGGATGATTGGGTAAATGATGCATGGGCTGAACGCCCTTATGTCGGCCGGACTTGCTCGCTACGTAAAATTCATCCCAAGGTTTTACGCCCTACCACTTTGAAATGTCACCAGCCGCCACTGAGCAGAGTTGTAAACCAGGGAGCAGAAGTTTTATTAAAGAGACTTCTACTGGGAAGGGCGGGAGGCGCTAAAATATTAGCTAGTGAGGCCATCCAGTCATTAAAAATGTGGGTATCTATCGAGGTGTCCCCTGTTAGGGTAGGTTTACCTAGTTCTGCTGTCGCATGCAAGTTGGGATTGGTTAGCATTTTGTTCCACTTTCGCCTCATTGTGAGGCAGGTTTGACTGGAGTCTCTAACAGGTTGTGTGGTGGTGCAACTAATCCTGAAAGGAATACACTTGTGGTCAGACCAGATTATAGTGACCGGAGGGTCTACTTTAAGACTGGTGGAATTGGTGCAGAGGCCATCCAGGGTGTGCCCTGCACAGTGTGTGGGCCCCTCTATCTGTTGTTTGCGTCCCAGGGTTTCTATAATATCTCCAAAGTTATTCGCACTTGGGGTGTCAGCTGATTCCAAGTGTATGTTAAAATCTCCCAGAATGGTGAAGTTAGAGTACCTAACTACCAGGGAACTCATACTTTCACCCAGGGTATCTAGGAACTTAAGGCTAGACCCTGGCGGCCTGTAGATCAAGGCTCCTGCAAAGACATTGAGCTATCTGGTTGGAGACAGAAACCAAGACTTTCTGCCCCTTTTAGTTCTGTGACGTTGAACGTGGAGCATTTCAGTGTGTTCCTGTAGATTATTGCTAGCCCCCGCCTTCTTTGCATAGGTCTGTCTTGTCTGGATATAGTGTATCCTGGGGGGAGGGCTTGCACAATATCGGGGTTTGAACAATCTTTCAGCCAGGTTTCTGTAATGAATAGACAGTCTAATTTAAGGCTTAGGAGTGTGTCATAGATATGTAGAGCGTTTTTGACTAGTGATCTGGCATAACAATTTTGTTGCAAATAATTAAAATTGGAAATGTTTCAAGTCAGAAAATTTGAGACTGAATTAAACATTGTTCAGGTCTGTGGAAGTGGAGGTGATCTTTTACAGTGTCTCAATCATCTCTATTCCACTAAAACACATTCTTCTGTCGTCACACTCTGTTAGACACTTAACTCACCTTTTTCTCCACACATCTCTCAAAAATACTCCATCTGCATGTACTTCGGCTCATCTACTCACTTCACCATCTACCAACAAACACAACCCACCTACTCAGTTTTAAACACTGCATTTTATTTCCGCTCTCAATATTTTGACATCTGGGTACCTCTTTCACACACTTTTCATAAAAGCACAATTACAATTGAACATCACTCTGTGTGCTCTGCAGTGAGGCCAAGGATTGTTTGTGCCTGACGCCAGAACACCTTTATGATCCACTAACAGGCACTGTGAAAAATTCACACTACCTTCTGACTCATCTCCAGAGCGCGTACCCCATCATGAAGAGTCACCCACATCAGAAAACTACACAGGTGCCCAGAGGCGACTCAGTTCAAAAGAATCACATGTTGCATAAAAACTACAGAAACACAACATATGGGAAAAACAAGTACTCTTAGGGATTGAAAGATGAAGTTGAAATGTAAACAGACTGCTTCGCTGTAATGGATTACCTCAAGACTTATACAGTTGTTTTTGGAAAATCAAACATTGTTTTTGCCTGTAAAGGACATCATATGAATTTAGGACCCAAAAGAGATCCATTTCTAAGACAGTTTTTAATTACTGCAGCATCTGAGACCTTGCAGGACCTGACCCACTTAATGCCCTGCCAGTGGCACACTGATGTGGAGTTAGTGAAATGAAGAGGTCCAATCAGATCTGTCCTCTCAGCCATGCCTGTGCATCACACACAACTTCGTAGATCAGACCCAGTCTTAGAGATGGGCAAGCCATTGAAAGCTCGAGCGAGATGCCTGGCTCATCTCGAGGTCCTCTTGGACCCTCGAGCCCAAAATGAGCTGAGCTTTCATGTGACTTCTGCCTTCCCCCAAGCTCTAACTTCATACACCAAAAATGAATCACAAACCAATGACCTTTGATGTAAAACAGGCAAAAGTAAGAGATGCCCATCTAGTGGCTGAATTGCAGTGTGAAATCAGGAAATCTGGGACCAATCCCAGCTTCCCTGCTTGAACAAATTGCGTGATCCTAGGCAAATATTTTATTTAACTTAACCTCTTTTGTTTAAATGATCACACATGAGAGTACCTTCAAATGTGTGAGTTCAGGAAGTGCACTTTACAAAAACCTTGTGTGTTTAATTTAACAGACCATAATGTTGCTCCATCTGTAATGAGAATATAGGCCACATATAGGGTGCACTTGACAACTGACTTTACTCTGAGTTCATTAGTGGCATTGTCTTCTAGGTGGGGGAAAGGCATGTTTCAAAACTATTACTTTTGATAAATGCCTCGCAATGCAGTGATATTAACCTGAAGGACTGAGGTGAGGCGCCTCGGTATGTACAAGAAATATGCTTTTTTTAAAACATTTTTAGGTGACTTTGTCACATTTTTAGATGATGTATGTTGCATGATTTACATGCCAAATATTTCATGGTCGGCTTGTGCACGGGCTTCTACAGTTAATCGAGACCTTTGCCTCAGTTCTGGCTCTATTCTCCCTGTTAATTTGTTGACTCACCCACCTCTACTCAGTCTTAGGGTTTTGTCCCACCCCATACACCCCCCTCCACACCCCAAAGCTACTTCCTTGTTTGGCCTTTTTGCTGTCAAGAACAGAAATCTAGTGGCACCTGGTATTCAAGTGAAGTCTTATTACGTCCTACATCTAAAAGTGCAAGCCACAAGAGCATATGAATCAAGGGTTCTTTCCAATCCAGCAGTTATGATTGCTCTTACATAATCCAGACCACCCAACTTCAAACCCTAGTAATGCTTGTTCACGTTCCCAGTAGTATAGTGCTAAAGTATAGCGTGGGCCATTCAATTAAATGCAGACATTACAATGCAGTGCTGGAATAGGAAAATGTTTATTAAATTGGGGGTCAAGGTGTGGCAGCAGAAAGGGGGTGGAGTCACTAGGGGGCAGGGTTACGAAAAGCAGAGTCTGGGGAGACTCTGCACCAAAGAAATTGGCAACAAGGACAAACATGATAATAAATAAGTTCTGGATTACTTAATTGGTTACAAAGAGGCCACATTTTAAAATATTTTACGGGTTAAGGTACCTGCTGCAGAGATCTTTGTGTGCCCAGCACTTTTCAGTGAATAATAATCATGGTAAGATAACTCTGGTGGTTACTGCACTGGCTGGAAAGATCTATGTTTTCTCTATTCACAATTTTGCCTCATCAATCAATCAATCAAACATATATAAAGCGCTGCAAATCACCCATGAGGGTCTTGAGGTGCTGGAGAAGTTGACTGCTGTGTGGTGATATGATCATTCGAACATCCAGGTCTTGAGTTGCTTCCTGAATTGCTGGAGCGACGTTGCAGTTATGAGGTGCAGGGGGAGGTCGTTCCATGCCTTGGCTGCCAGGTGCAAGAAGGAGCGTCCTTCGATGTTGGTTCGATGGATCGGTGGGGTGTCTGCGATGGAGAGGGAGGCGGATCGAAAGTGTCTTGTTCTTTGGTGGAAGGTCAGGCATTTATTGATGTATGCAGGACCGTTGTTGTGCAGGGCCTTGTGGGCCTGGGTCAGCATCTTGAACGGAATCGGGAGCCAGTGTAGTTTCTTGAGATGGGGTGTGATGTGGGTCCTTCTGGGGAGGTCGAGGATGAGCCTTGCGCTGAGTTTTGTATTGTCTGTAGTCTCTTTATGAGACGTGTAGTGATTCCTATGTACAGTGTATTTCCGTAGTCCAGTCTGCTGGTGATGAGGGCCTGAGTGACGGTTCTTCTGGTGTTGGCTGGGATACACTTGAAAATCTTACGCAGCATGCGAAGGGTGTGGAAGCAGGCAGAAGAGACTGCATTGACTTGTTTCTTCATGGATAGCTTGCAATCCAGAATGATGCAAAGGTTACGGGCGTGGTCTGTTGGGACGGGGGGTGGGCCGAGTTCCACAGGCCACCATGCGTCTTTCCATGGCGTGTTGTTGTTCCCAAAGATGAGGACTTCCATCTTGTCCGTGTTGAATTTGAGGCAGTTATCCTTCAACCAGTCCGTGAGGTTCATCATGCATCTGTGGAAGTTGGCTTTGTTGGTGTAGGGGTCTTCAGACAGTGAGAGGATGAGCTGGGTGTCGTCAGCATAGGAGATGATGTTGATTCCGTGGGATCTGACGGTGCCTGCCAGGGGGTCATGTAGATGTTGAAGAGGGTGGGGCTGAGAGACGATCCATGGGGGACTTCGCAAATGGTCTTCTTGGCCACCGAGGTGAATGGTGGGAGGCGAATCCTCTGGGTTCTGCCGGTGAGTCGCGAGACGATCCAGCTGAGGGCGTCTCCCTGGATCCCTACGTGGTGAAGTCTGTTGATCAGGATGTGATGGGAGCCGGTGTTGAATGCAGCGGATAAGTCCAAGAGGATGAGGGCTGCCATTTCTCTGTGGTCCTAGAGGGCTCTGAAGTCATCGGTGGCTGTGATTAGGGCTGTCTCTGTGCTGTGGTTAGCTTGAAATCCAGATTGGGAGGGGTCCAGGAGGTTGTGGTCCTCTAGGTGTTAGGTGAGTTGTTGATCGTTTTCTCAAGGACTTTTGCTGAATAGGGGAGCAGAGAGATGGGCCGATATTTCTTTGGTTCTGCTGGGTCGGCGGACGGTTTCTTCAGGAGGGGTTTCACTTCCACGTGTTTCCAGTCCTCAGGGAAGGTGGCCACGGTGATGGGATGTTCATGACCTTCCGAAGCTCGTCGCTGATTTTCTTGCTTCTGAGGTTGAAAACGTGGTGGGGGCAGGGGTCCGTGGGTGCTCCAGAGTGTACGGAGTCATGATGGAGATAGCATCTAGCGTGGTGAGGGGGGCCCAGTGGGTGAGCAGGTGTTCGAGGTTGTGCATTAACCATTTAAGCAATCATAAGAGGATTGAAACTGTAACTATTGGTCTGGCCTGTGAGCTTGTTGATGCTACCGGCAGCGGCAGGTTGGTGTGCAAAGTTTTTGTAGATGGCTTAGATCTTGTCGTGAAAGAAGTCAGCAAGATTGTCACACAGTTCCTGGGAGGGCGTAATGTCGTTCTCTGTGGCTGTGGGATTGGAGAACTCCTTCACGATGGCGAAGAGCTCCTTGCTGTGGTTTGTGCTGGCTTCAATGCAGTCTGCTTGTGCGTTCTTTTTGGTTTCTTTCAGGAGGCAGTGGTTCTTGTTGAAAGCGGTCCTGAATGTGGTGCGATCTTCCGTTTTTTTGCTGATGTCCCACTTTCTTTCTAGCTGCCTGCAGTTGCATTTGGTGGAGAGTAGTTCCTCGGTAAACCAGCTTGCTCTTTTGATTGGTCCATTGACTTTGGCTGTCTTGGCAGGGGCGATGTTGTTGGCGCATTCTGTGATCCACTGGGAGAAGTTATTTGCTGCTTGTTCTGGGTCATGTATAGAGTCTGGGAGGTGGGAGCAGAGAGCGTTGTTCCACTAGCCTTCTGATACCTTTTTCCAGTCTCTGCACGTGGATCTGGGGGGTATGGTGCAGGAGTGGGTGGGTCCTACGATGGTGAAGTGGACGCTGTAGTGGCCGGACCAGGTGAGTTGAGTGGTGTGGTTGTATCTGACTCTGTCGCTGGAGATGAAAATGGGGTCGAGTGTGTATCCTGCGATGTGGGTAGGGTTGGTGACAAGCTGCTTGAGACCGATGTTTTATGTATTATTGCTGTACAGTGATTTACACACTTGTATGGTTTATTGTCTATGCATAATGTGTGTGTGTGTGTGCGTGTGTGTGATGTAAATGCTCTGACACCATACAATAGATAGGTGGCGCTAAAAAATAATTACATTAAAAATAAATTTGTAAGTGCTATTTACATTGCTATTTGGATAATTACTCATACAGATACATGTGGCATTCTTGCAGTACATTTATATCTCTTATACACAGTGGGTGAACAAAGTCTAAAACCTGCCTCCAGATCATAGTATATCTTAAGTACCTGTGAAGTGATAACAAGCAGTGTGCCTTTGTTTCCCTCCATTGCAATGGCATCTAGGTGTTAGGCTCCAGATAGCTCCCAGCCAGGATGATACTTGAACAAAAGGAGGGCTGACTGCCCTTTAAATCAGGCCTTTGTTTTGGGCACGGCAGGAAGTGAAAATAAGAAAGCCCCATACCGCCATTGCAGCTATCCGGGGCCTTAAAGCTGGCTCGCCGATAGACTCCTGCCCCACTGATTTGTTTATTGTGGGGGCAGAAGTAATTAACCAATTAGTGAACACATTTCTTAATGATTCCCTAACCACTGGTATGGTTCCTTCAGCTTGTAAGCAGACACAAATTCTCCCTCTGCTGAAAAAACCTTCAGCAGACTCAACCGTAAAGTTTACCGCTGCTTGGTTGACCTCCTCGACAGCACAACCCCGGACGTGGCATTCTTCACTGAAACCTGGACTAACACCACCTCGGGACCTGACATCGCCATCGACATTACCCAAGGATACAAGATTTTCCGGGAAGGACCGCCCCACCCGCCTTGGGGGGGGGGGGGAATCGCCATTGTCCTCAAATCCACCCTCCGACTGAGCACACTTTCCGACGAGCCCACAGGCCTGATGGAACACCTGCACTTCAAGATACAGGCCAGCCCTACCACCACCCTCCGGGGAACCCTCATCTACCGACCGCCCGGACCCCGCGGACCTTTCACCAACTCAATCACGGACAGCATCACCCCGCAAGTTATCGCGACCACCAACTACACCTTGCTGGAAGACCTCAACTTCCACCTCGACAACCAACAAGACCCCAACACCACATCCCTCCTGGACAACCTCCACAACATAGGACTCCGCCAGATCGAGACTGAGCCCACACACTCAGCAGAACACAACCTCGACCCCATCTTCACCACAGGAAACTCCATCACTTTCAGCCACACCACGAACTCCCGTGGACAGACCATCGCTGCATCCATTTCACCTTCAGAACACCCACCATACACAGAACCCAGCACCTGCTCCCATGCAGAAATTGGACTAAAATCACTGACGACCAGCTCACCACCTCACTCGGCAACTCCACCCCAACCATCGCGGACAACGACGACCCCAACACCGCAGCCCAAACCTTGCACAGATGGATCTCCGACTGCGCCAACACCATAGCCCCCCTCAAGAAGAACAACAACACACACGCCAGGAAAGCCAGCTGGTTCACCACCGAACTCCGAGAGTCCAGACGCACATGCCGCCGCCTCGAAAAGGTCTGGAGGAACTCCAAATCTACAGAAGCCCACAACAACTTCAGAGCCGCCACCAACGCCCACCACCAACTCATCAGAAATACAAGAAAGAAAGCGATCCAAGACAGAATCTCCACACACGCGCACAACAGCAAAGAACTCTTCAGCATCATCAAGGAGTTCACCCAACCCATCAGCGAGTCTACAGACATCCCTCCCTCACAAGATCTCTGCGACAAACTCAGCACCTTCTTCCACCACAAAATCAAGAACATTTATGACAATTTCGACAAAGACAGCCAACACACAGAACCCTCACCAACCACCCCCGCCACTTTGAAGCCAATGATTGACAGCTGGACAGACCTCACCACCGAAGACACACTGGAGACGATCAAGTCAATCCACTCCGGGGCCCCCACCAACCCTTACCCCCACCACATCTTCAACAGAGCCGCCGACACCATCGCCCCCATGCTTCGCCACACCATCAACCGCTCCCTCGCGAACGCCTCCTTTCCCTACGACTGGAAGCACGCTGAGATCCACCCCCTCCTGAAGAAACCCTCGGCGGACCCCACCGACCTCAAGAACTACAGACCCATCTCCCTGCTACCGTTCCCAGCGAAAGTCATCGAGAAAGCCATCAACAACCAACTC
This sequence comes from Calotriton arnoldi, assembly GCA_963921515.1. Lineage (NCBI taxonomy): Eukaryota > Metazoa > Chordata > Amphibia > Caudata > Salamandridae > Calotriton > Calotriton arnoldi. Next base: position 441,857 of record CAWUFW010007563.1, read on the forward strand.
GCCACCTTCATCGAAGAGCACAACATCCTTGACCCCTCCCAATCCGGCTTCAGAACGAACCAGAGCACGGAAACCGCCCTCCTCGCCGCAACAGACGACATCCGCTCCCTCCTGGACAGAGGAGAGACAGTAGCCCTCATCCTCCTCGACCTTTCAGCGGCCTTCGACAAAGTCTCTCACCGCACCCTAACACGCAGACTTCATGACGCAGGGATCCGGGACAAGGCCCTCGACTGGATCCGCTCATTCCTCTCCGGCAGAACGCAGTGGGTCAGACTCCCTCCCTCCCTTCCTCTCGGACCCCACACCGACCACCTGCGGAGTACCCCAAGGATCCTCCCTCAGCCCCACGTTGTTCAACATCCACATGGCTCCGCTCGCCCCTATCATCAGAACCCACGGACTCAACATTGTTTCATACGCAGACGACACCCAACTCATTCTCTCCCTATCCAACAAACCCAACGCAGCCAAACACAACTTTCAAGAAGGCATCGAAGCAGTTGCCAAATGGAGGAAGAGCAGCTGTCTACAACTCAACACGGACAAAACAGAAGTACTCATCATGGGCCCACACGCCGATGCCTGGAACGACACCTGGTGGCCCCCTGCCCTCGGAAGCCCGCCCACCCCCACGGACCACGCACGCAACCTCGGAATCATCCTGGACTCCGAACTCAAAATGGACCGCCAGATCAACTCCGTTGCATCCTCCTGCTTCCACACCCTCTGCCTCCTACGCAAGACCTTCAAATGGCTCCCCCTCGAACACAGAAAGGCCGTCACACACGCCCTCGTCACCAGCAGACTTGACTACGGCAACGCACTCTACGCCGGAATCAACAAAAACCTCACCCGCAAACTTCAAAACATCCAGAACGCCGCCGCCAGACTAATCCTCATCCTGCCACGACACTGCCAAATCACCCAGCACCTGCGCACACTACACTGGCTCCCCATCGAGGCAAGAATCACCTTCAAGATTCTCACCCACGCACACAAAGCCCTCCACAACACCGGACCAGCATACCTGAATAGCTGACTCACATTCCACGCACCCCAAAGGACCCTACGATCAGCCCACCTCTCGCATGTCATGGTCCCTCGCACCAGGAAGTCCAGATCGGGAGGCCGCTCCTTCTCCTTCCTCGCGGCCAGAGCCTGGAACGCCCTCCCGCTCCACCTCAGACAGACGACATTACTCCCCAACTCCACGAGGGACCTCAAGACATGGCTCTTCGACAGACCTCCTCCTTCATGGACAAGACCCTGCGCCTCACCCCACCCAACCCCAGTGCCTTGAGACCCTTACGGGTGAGTAGTCGTGCTCAACAAACCCATGATTGATTGATTGATTGACCCCAACGGGGCGTCAGTAAGGGCAGCCTGGTTGGGATGGAAGGCCTGCACTTCCCCTGCATACGGAGGCCCTGAGTCCTAGACAGCCAAGACACCAGTCCACAATTAGGGACTCACAGTGAAAGTCAGATGGCCCGGGGTGACCCGAGATCGTGTGAGAATGGTCTGCCCCAAGTCCCAGAAGATGGGCCCCATGCCTGATCCTCCAAGACTCCCAGAGGATGGGGGTGGACAGAATTCACTGGAGGACCCTCATGGCCTGGAGAAAACACGGCTACTATCCTGGCGACAATCAAAGACACTAAACTCACCCTACAAAACAAGATAGACGCAGTAGCCCTGGATCTAGGTCTCCTGTGAACGGACCATAAGAAACTGACAGAGAGGGCAGACAGAACAAAATGAGTCATGGGAGACCTGGGGCCCCAGCTTCGGGACGGCGTTGAGACAATCTGAGCCTTTCAACAAACAGTCGCCCAACTCCAGGAAAAGGTTGAAGACATTGAAGGGCACTCAAGGATGAACAAAGTGAGAATAGTGGGAGTCCCAGAGTCGACAGAAGGGCCAAGCATGGAACTGTTTCTGGAGGACTGGTTCCTTAGGGAGGTGCTCCAGGGCAAAGCTTCCAAAATGTTCATGATTGAACAAGCACATAGAGTGCCCGGCAGGCCTCTGGTACCTTTTTGCACCCCCCCGCCTGATAGTGGCACGGCAGCTCAACATCTGCGACTAGGATCACATCCTGCAAGTGGTGCGAACCCATGGGCACTGGTAAATGTACGACGCCAGGGTGAACATCTACCCAGGCTACCTCAATGCCGTCCAAAACCAAAGAGAGACATTTCACAGGGTAAAACAACACCTCCGCACTCTGAACCTTAAATACGCTCTGTTTTTCCCAGCGAGACTGCAGGTGAGCACAGGGGGAGAGTTGCATTTCATTCATATGGCTGGTGTGACCCGGCGGTTTCTGGGGTAGGGGGTTATCCCCTACTAAACCAAGGTACACAACCTGCTGATCATGAGTGGAGGCAGCAGAAATCGAGACAAAGATGGCTGGGGGGCCCAGAAGTGGCTCCGATGAGGTCCCAGGCAGAGACAGAACGAGCCAAGGTGGTTGCAGATATCCAAAAAGGCAGATCCTGAGGGACAAGCAACAAATGGGAGGCCTTGTCAAAGGACTCCGAAGAGAATGCCAGTGACTCTGGGGGCTCGACGGATGTCTCTGAGAAACTGATAGACCGGTAGTAACTCTGATGATGGCGGATGTGATCATCTGAACCTGGATAGTGCTCAGGAGGGTAGACGTGAGAACGCAGAGCAGCCTCCGAAACTATCCAGAGATGGTGGTCCTGTAAGACTTTAAGTGTAATTACACTGGGGGCCAGACTTGTTTGCCATAATCGCAAAGTTGTTCTTGTTGTTGAGTGCTACAGACACCTCGGGCATTGGGGGGGTGGGTAGTTTTGAATCTGCAGTGCGAGGAGGTTGGGTGGGGGAGTTCAAGGGACAGCTAGAGGAATTATGAGGCACCTACAAGGTGGCCCAATGGAATCAAGAGGGGTGGCCATTCTGGTACGCCGATCACTCCCCCTGAGTGTGACCCACAAAAGGACGGACACAATGGAATGCCAAGCCACGGAGAGTGGTCAGTGGAACGGGTACGCCCTGAAGCTGGCCACTTGGTATTTTCCCCCAAGCCTGCAGACGATGGGGCTGGAAAAAATTGAAGCGTGGCTAGCAGAAGTGCCGGACTCACTCCTGCTGATCAGGGAGAACTAAATTTAACACATCATGGCACCTGGGGCAGAATGGCAAAATCAGGGGACAGGCCACGACAGGACTCGCACCAGAAGACCTTCCTGGAGACTATGGGAATGGTAGACTTATGGCATGTGAAACATCCAGAGACCCGCTAGTGCACTTATAACTCCAACCAGATATGCTCCATGTCTAGATTAGACTGCCTCATCACTCCAAAACATCAATTGAGACGTTTTTGACACTCAGAGTTACATGCACAGGGCATTTCTGACCATTCAGCACTGACAAGACCTTCTGCACACATATACATATGAAGATCAAGGGGGGATGGAAATTGGACCCTGGGACTTAACGACCTGGGACACCAGAAAACTGGTGATGGAGACCACGACCTAATACTTAGACTAGACTCGGAGGTAATTCTATGGAAAGCATACAAGACCGTTCTGAGGGGAAGCCTTATTTCACACATTGCGGGCAAAAGAAAAGAAAGGGATAAATAAAGAGGTGATGGCTCTAGAGAGGCATAGTTGGCTCAGTGGGAGGCAGACTATGTCCAAGATCCCACCCTGGCCATGGCGGGCCAGATAGAGACAGGGAGGGGGAACTGAAAGGAGGAGGACCAGAGCTGAATAACGGAAATCCGAGGATACCTGGGGACCCGGGCTAAGACTCCAGGGGACATAGCAGAAACATTTGCGATGCATCTGTAGGCCCTTTACTGGGCTGGGGGGCCCGCCATGAGGCCCTATGGGACTACGTTGGCGAGATGCCGGCAGCTGTACTACGAGGAGACTTGAACGAGTCCCTGGATGCGGAGCTCTCAGTCAGAGAGATAGCTGAGGCACTCAGCCAAATGAAAAGTAGAAAGACCCCGGGGCGCAACGGGTTTCCACCAGAGTTCTTCAAGTGAGCAAAAATGCACATAATAGGCCTGCTCCAGTCGATGTATGTGAAAGCCCTGGGGAAGGGGGCCTTACCTTGAGATCTCCACAGAGCTACAATAGTACTCATCCACTAACAGGAGAAGCCCAGAGAAGATGTGGCGCTTATCGCCCCTATCCCTCCTGAATATTGAAAGAAAAATCTTAGTGAAAGCCCTGGCTAACCACCTCCTGAAGGTGAATGACACATTAGTGACCCCTGATCAGTCTGGCTTTATGCCTTATAGGGCCACCAGACAAAACCTTCATAGACTGGTGGGCTGCCTGGCGCGTTGCAGTCACATTGCAGAACCTCCTTCTCTCCCTAGACACCGAGAAGGCATTCGACTTAGTGGAATGGCCATATCTTATGGCTATCGTCCAAAAAATGGAACTCTGTGGGAAGTTCTTGGCATGGGTGAGGCTACTTTATACAGAGCCACTGGCCAGGGTCAAAGTCCATGGAGCTTTTTCCAGGGAGTTTTTCCCCGGGTAGAGGCACCAGGCAGGAATGCCTGCTCTCCCCCCTGCTGCTCGCACTGGCAATCGAGCCACTGGCCTGTTGGTTGCAAACAGATGCGTTTCTGCTGGGTCTATGGTGGGACTATGGTGAGACCCTGACAGGGAAGACATGGTGTCCCTGTACGCGAATGAAATCCTGATCTATCTGGCTGACCCGGATCGCTCGGTTCCGGGGGTTTTGGAAATCCTGGAGGTGTTCGGCTCCTTTTCGGGACTCTATTAACTGGAATTAATCCATTGAGTTTCCGCTATCTGGGAAACTGCTATATGCGGACTGGTGACCCTCCCTGACAAAGCAACCCCACAGGTTCAAATATCTGAGTATATTCATAACAAAAGATAGTGACTCCTTCCTGATGGAAAACCTAGACAAAATCTTGGACTCCTATAGAATGGCAATGGACCGCTGGAAGAAGCTCCCCCTCTCCCTCATGGGTAGAGCAGCTCTTTACTAGATTATCGACCTGCACATATTTCTGTATGTATTACAGGACACTCCTTTCCCTGTGACAGAGGGCTTCTTCAGGTCAATGAACGTAAACACGAGAGGCCTGCTCGGGGGGGGGGAGGCATAGCTCTGCCTGACCTTCGATTATATTACTGGGCAACCTAATTACAGACAATCAACGACTGGGCTTTTATATCTCAACAGGAGCCATCAGGAAGGGTACTTTCGTTGTTGTATGATAACAAGGGACTACCTACGCTGCCAGTGCCTACAGAGGTGATAGTGGAGACACGGAAAAACACCAACACCCTGGGTTGGAGGGGTCAATTGACGCTGGAGCCCCCCCTGTGGGCCTCCGATCATCTGAGAGGGCTACGGGTGATTAATGGTTATTCTAAATGGGACATGATAGGGATTTACAAGGTGGAGGACATTTGGAGGGTACAGGAGATGATCCCATTCAAGAGCTCCAAGACCAATACGAACTCTCCTGGGGGCAATACCTCAGATACCAACAAATGAGTCACCTCCTTAGCCCGCACGTGGAGGCTCTGAGAGAGGCCCCAGATGAATCTCCCCTGGAGTACAGAGTTTTGGGCACCCCCCTCACCAACCACGGCATGTCCTGACTCTACTCGACCCTATTCCAAAACACTATTCCCCACTGGACCGTCTCAGGAAGAAGTGGGAGGGGGACCTGGGCAGGCTGGAGAATGATGACTAGGGGGCAGCCTGCAGATACCCCCAAAAAGCGGCCATTCGGGCCAGCTTTCAGTTGATACATCTGAAGCTGTTCCACAGGCCGTACTATACCCTTTGGAGACTGTTCCAAATGGGGAAGACAGATTCAGACAGCTGCACGAGAGGCCGTCAACAGAGAGGCACCCTACTCCACATTGTATGGGATTGCCAATTCCTCCAGAACTTCTGGGGGGGAATAGGGAGGCGGCTCGCAGAAGTCCTAGACTGCACAATTGAACTAACCCCCTAGCTGATAACCTTTGGCATATGGAGCGACCAGTCCCTAGACAGATACGCCCTGACTTCTGTAATAAAGCTCTGATGGTAGCTAAAATGGAAATTATTAGAATGTGGGGGTGCAGCGAGGTCCCGAAAAAGAGAAACTGTAAGGCCAATGTGGATTGGTGCATGTGTTACAAAAAAATGGTATACAAAGCACGCAGATGTCCTAAAAAATTTGATAATGTGTCGGGGCCCTGGAGACAAGCCATGGGTGACATGTCCTGAGCGGGAGGGATGACCATGGACATAGGGTGTGCCCGGAGGACGTTTACGTTGCATGGATAACACCATGATTCATGACTTTCCAGACTAGCTGCTTCTTTAACAATGGTTTTTTTTTACGACTAGATTGGTGCCATGAGTGAGAGATACCGCATTAAGTGATGTAATAAAGCCTCAAGTTTAAGCTGAATTGTTGCAGTAGGGTGACCGCTTTCCACCCAGTTGTTTGAAAACCAATAAAAAGGTATTAACATTTTTTTTTAAAAACATTGATGAAATGTGATTTCATTTTCTCTTTGCTTGGATGAGCCTGACTGTTGAAAGAAATATGGGTTTCAGGGGACAATGGACAACTGCGGGATACTGGCCTGAATAGCACTGCCAGAATCCAGTCGAGAGATGATGAGTGCATGAGCTGCAGTTTTCAATGGGCTTGGAAAAAGAGGTTTTTAATTTTCTTTAGAAAAGGGAGATTTATGTTAGCCAATCTGGTGATATTTTCTATGTTTGAGGATAGTGACAGGATATTATCTATAATGCAGCGCACTGTATTAACCTCAGGTGACAGAGATGAGGAAAAACCTTCAAACTTCAGTTAATTTAGTAATGCAGAGACAAATATGCTTTTGGTCGTGAAGTTGATGAGAATAAATTCAGTTTTTTGCAACTTTAACATCAGGAGGTTGTTGGACATCCACTTCTAGATTTTCACAAGACAAAATGGCTGAGGATGTCATCAATGAATGATGTCTTTAGGTGGTTGCCAGGCCATGATAGTTTCAATCTTTTTTTTTTTTAACAACAGATTTTATTGAATTTTCAACGTACCACAAGGGCGGAGCCCAGCAAGCAAAGTACAATCGGAATGCAGAATGGAGAGTCCCCGGGTACTGTATAACTCCCACCCCAACAGTCTGCAGAACATCAGACCACGAGAAACACCCATCCCCCCAAGAGCGCACCATACATACTTTAATAGCATTATATGCACAAACCAAAGGAATTCCCGTCTACTTCTTTTTAGCACTAATACTTTAAACAGGTAAATCATTCACCACAAGTCGTTCAATAGGGTCCCGGGTGACTATCTGTGACATTAAGGACAGATCTATACCCCTAAACTTGGCCCACCTAGACCAGATCTTCCCATGCTTCTGCGGACACCCCCTCGCCTGGAACACAGCAATCTCTGCTTACATGCACCTATCCAGGGCCTTTTTCCAATTGGATATACATGGCGGGGACGTATCCTTCCATTGCTGTGCTATGTCCCGCTTAGCCAATGTGAGACCCAAAAACAAAAGGTGTCTTTTATACCTGTTCCCCCCAATGTCTTCTGTACTGTGTAAGAGCGCCAATCTAGGGTCTGTCGGGACATCCCACACTAGTACCCGCCCCATGCAAGACAACACACCAGACCAAAAGAGCTGCAATGCCCCGCAGCTCCACACCGTGTGTAGGAATGACCCCTCGTCTGCGCCACATCGGAGACAGATAGGGGACTGAATTGCCCCCATTTTCCAAAGGCGGAGACGCGTGTAATATACCCTGTGGAGGTATTTAAATTGGATTAGTCTGTATCTGGTAGAGACGGCGGCGTACCGAGGGCTAGCCAGCGCCTCGGCCCAATCGTCGTCCGTCAGAGCTGGCAGGTCAGCCTCCCAAGCCGCCCGGGTACGGTGAATAGTGGTCTTGGAGTGCTTAGTGAGGGGTTGATAAATTTGCCGGATTTTGTGGGCCCCCAAATGTCCCATCTGTAAGCGACCTTCTAGCGGATGGAACTCAGGTAGCGACTCTAGTCGCCGAATCAGGGGGGTCAGTGCGTGACGGAGCTGCAGATAGCGATGGAACTGTGATTTATGAAGGTCAAAATCCACCTACAGCCTTTGAAATAGTTTCAATCTTGGCCCGGAGGGGCTGCACCTTGTCCCCACCTACCAGGTGACCCAGGTACACAATGGAACCCTGCCCAAACTGGCACTTACTGGCCTTGATGTTCAAGCCTGCCACTTGCAGTGCCTGAAGCATCTCATAGAGGTGATGCAGCTGTACCTCCCGGCCGGAACTGTAGACAGCAATGTTGTCTAAGTAGGCGGCAAAAAAGGCCTCCTTCCCAGCCAGGACCCTCTTAACCAACTTTTGGAAGGTAGCAGAGGCATTTTTCAAGTCAAAGGACATCACCCCGAACTGGAAGTGGCCTTTGCGGTAGACAATTCTAACCGCTCTTTGCCCCCCTCAGTCAGAGCGATCTGCCAGTACCCTGGTGTCAAATCAAAGGTACTGAGGAATTTGGCAGCCCCAGCCTGTCAATGAGCTCATCACGGTGTGCGTAAGTCCTGGTGATGGAATTGAGTCCACGGTAGTCCACGCAGAACTGGAATTCTGGTGTGGTGCCCGGTGAGGCAGGCTTTGGTACCAGCACCACAGGGCAGGACCAAGGACTATTAGAGGGCTCAATCACCCCTAAGGCCAACATCTAGGAGACTTCCTCCTTGATGCTGGCCCTCACCCTGTCTGACAACCTGTACATTTTGTTCTTCACAGGTGGACTGTCTCCAGTGTCAACATCATGGACGTCCAGATACGTGGAGTCCAGGGGTGAGTGAGAACAGAGGAAAACTGTCCCAGCAACTGGTAACAGTCGCTCTGTTGTTCTGAGGTCAGGGTGGAAGAGAGGTTGACAACCTCCACTGACCCATCATGTTCCTGTGCAGAGAGGAGGTCAGGGAGAGGTTCACTCTCCTCTTCCACCCCCTCATCTGTCACAAGCAGCATGCTCACTTCGTACCTCTCGAAGTGAGGCTTGAGTCTGTTCACATGGAGTACCTGGAACATTTGGGTACCTTTAAAAGTTTCCCATTCCACACCTCTGGTGTTTGTGGTTGACCAGTTTGTGTTGAAGTGACCTGTAACAGCCTCCCTAAGTACCTCTCGGAATATCATGTCACGCAATGTAGCGGGTTGTAAGCGCCACAGTGGTACCCTCGGCCTGTGTCTCTCAGGTCCCCACTCCAGCAGTACCGGGGCATGGTCTGATAGGAACTGGCCAGCAATTCGGTTTGTGTTACAGCTCCACATGCCTCCCGAGAAAGCAGGAAACGGGTGAGCCTACTATACACCTCGCACGCTGGTGTGTAACAGGTATAGCCCCGTTCACCCACATGTGTTTTGCGCCAAATATCTATGCAATGTAGTCGGCTCATCACCTCCCTCAGATAAGTAGACATGTGAGGTTTAGTGTGCTGTTTCGGTGGGTGCCTGTCTAGTGAGCCGTCCAGCATGCAGTTAAAGTCTCCTGCCCATATTAATGGCATCCCGATGTAGGGGAGGAGTAACTTCTCTATGGCGCTAAAGAACTCACCATCATCTATGTTTTGAGCATATACGTTCGCCAGGCATACCTCCACACAATCAAGCTCACCATGCACTATCACATATCTGCCTTCCACATCTGCCTCGTATTTCCGTAATTTAAATGGAACCTGTGGGGCCACCCAGATTGCCACACCCCTAGCATATGTAGAGTAGGTGGATACGAATAACTGTCCTCTCCATTTCTTGTGGAGTTTCTGTGTTTCGGTGTCTAACAGGTGTGTCTCTTGTAGCATCGCAACATGAGTGCCCTGTCGCCATAAGTATGTTTCTATTCTATAGCGTTTCACAAACGAGTTTAGCCCCCTCACATTCCATGTTATGATTTTATACGTCCCTATATCTCCCAGTCAGTCTGTGCCTGTCCTGCCCATTGTATATACGGTCCGTGTTCTGCCACCATTGCCGCCAGAAAACATTGTAAACTGAACATGTGAAACAACCCACCCCCCGGGTAGACACTGCATCAACAAAACGTGAATCCCCATATATTCCCCAGTCCTGCAACCCCAACCCCTAAACTTCACGAGGAAATAATCATCATCTATCCTACCACATGAACAAAGGAACATAATCAACAACATACACACACTCCTCATATAGATCATGGCTCTCATCATACCAGCATACAATCCTCATACAATCATCCACTATGTGTCTCCTGCCGGGCCAGGAATAGTGCCCTTCTCAGACTTAGCATACATCCGTCAGTAGCACCCCCCTAACCGCGGTCTCCACTCACACCCACAAATACAGCTATCAATTAAAAAAACTCCCACTTTCATACCAATTTGACATCCAGACAGGAAATATACTCAGATCTTCAAAACAATAATAGAGAAAGAATGAGAACAAGAAGATAAAGAAGGAAACAACAGTTCAGAAAAGAGTTGAAAAGAAATTTGGGGGGGAGGGAGAAGCTGTCCGCCCGTCCGATAACGGTGCCCTAGGTTTTGATGCAAAGCCCAATCTACTAAGATAGCTGGACCAGGCTGTGCATCAAAAACTAATGCCTACTTGATGCAGGTATTAATTAACAAGGGGGAATATATTTATTTCTAGAAAAAAAAACATACATTACAGTGTTCTGCAATGTACAGCACACATCCAATGTGTGGAATCCTCTTAAGGTATGTTCCCTGTGGGGTGCGTGCCTGCGCAATACCGCATGCACTGAAGCATCTCGTCAACAAGGGCCTCAATTATGCATTTTTGGCGTGGGGCAGCACAACAAGGCCCTTGCTGCACTGCCCTACGCCAAAGTGATACGGCAGGAATGCCCTTCTACCAGTGCTGGCGCCCTTTTGGCAGCCTAGCGCCAATGTAGGCACCCTTGCACCATGTTGCAAGGGTGCCTTCGTTGCATGCAGGATTGTATTTGTGTAGGAAGGGGCCCCTTTCTGCAAAAAAACAATCCTATGAGGTGTTTTTCTATTTCCATGTGTGCTGCAGAATGCAGCACAAATGGAAGGAGGAAAAAACAAGGAGAAATTAACATATTTCTTCTTGTTACATCTCACCTTGGGAGGCGTACGGATTTGACGATTCCCCAGGTTTACATCACTTTGTAAATCTGGGGCAGCGTCATATTCCATGGGTGTTGCGTAGGAAAACCCACAGCAATGCCCATGGAACGCCTCCCGGGAGCAGAGTAAGGCGACGCAGCAATTTGCACTGCGTCGTCTTACTCATGATTTATAAGGCCACTCAAAGCCACTTAGGATGGACTTGCGTGGCTTCATAAATCTCTGAGGAGAAAAAGTGACGCAGGGCTCTCATAAATAAGCCCCCAAGTGTTTTTCTTTACAGGGCCTGTTTAACTGATGGCTGGTGAACTACTATTGTACATGAAAATGCTCTAATTACTTTGTGCTCAAGAAGATCTACCTCATGCTGTGTCTCAGCTCACACACTGCACTTTCATCTTCACCTTTTCACCTGTTTTGGCCCCCAGAAAAGGGGGGCATTGTAGAGCAGAATTGGCATTAAGACATCAAGGATTGGGAGCTGTGTGTTTTATATTGGGCAGACTGATGCAGCCCAAAATAAAAATAATATAATTACATCATGTTCAATTAATATTATTGAATATTTCCTGCCAACAATGACTTTTAATGCAAGCAATAACATAACACATATTTGTAAAGCACACATTCACCAGTAAGCCTCTTGGCATTGAATAACAGATGTTTATTGTTACCCAGTTCAAGGGTACTCATTTTATCGACCTTAGAAGGATGAAAGGCTGAGTGGACCCGCCGGGATTTGAGCCTGTGACCATGAAATCAAACACAGGCCCCTACAGTGGACACATTAGTCCACCGAGCCACAAGACCCATTTTTTTTCTTCCAACCTCTCATCCTCGTTACAGTGGCACCCATTTACTGCACACTCAATCATGAGCACTTACAGAGGCCCTCGGGCTCAACCTTGTAGAGGTGCAATTCAACAGCATCTTTTGAGCAGATGCAACTGGCCACAGCATGAGAATCCATGATTTTAGTCATTGAATTCTACATGCAGATTCGTCGAGATTATAACACAGCAGCTAAAGCAGACTAATGATCGCTTTATGTCAAGAGCAGTTCGAGACGCCTTCCTACCCTCTTCATTATATACCACTGTGGTAATCTGCCTATCGCTCACCCTACAGAAAATGTCAGATATCATGAAATTCACAACATGGGTTTTCATTTAGAGCCATATTATGGCCCAGTAATAGTTTTGTTGCAAAGAATAATACACCTGTCATCACTTCAGATTTGCCTAGGGTTGCCACATTTCTTAGAACAAAAATACCAACCATGTGTTTTGTTGTTATGGAAGAGTTAGGAGCTGTGGGTACAAAATAATTTGTGAAAATTGTCAGTATTCTTTTGTAACATGGCAATTATCCCCCAACAACAGGGTCTGGTGACTCTGTGGACTAATGCATCCACTGCAGGGACCTGTGTTTGACCTCATGGTCACAGGTTCAAATCATGGCGGGTCTACTCAATCTTTCATCCATCTGAGGTCGACAAAATGAGTACTATTGAGTTGGGTAACAATAAACATCTGTTATTGAGCGCCAAGATGCCTATGCGTGCTTTACAAATACACGTAATGTTATTACCCCTAAAAGGTTCATGTTTACAAGAGAAAAATACCATATTTTACTGCTGTTCCCAATAATTTACAATCCTGAACATAAAAAATACAAGTTAGTAACAAAACAGCCAGGTGGCAACTATATTTAAGAATAATTTGCAGAAACAGTGTTTTCATGAGTTATTACACTTGGCTAGGAGTTGGCACAAGCTTTTTTGAAGTGCTAATATAAATTGTTTTCTTGTGCTGCCTGCATGTCAACAGTCCTGAGTTTTTTAAGCCAAATACATATTCAAGTCAGTGAGGAAATTAATTTCCCTCAAATATTTTTTGTAAATTTCCCACTTCTCTTTCTTAAATATTAGCATGTGTCTGTGTTGTAATATGGCTTCTGTATGCATTTGTTCTATATTAATATCGCATTCAGAACATTGCTTTACTGTCCCACTAAGACAGCACTAAGAGAAAAGCCAAGCAGAATGCAGTTATTTGGACTTAAGTGTATCTTTACAAACCCACTGCAAGTAAAACAAAACTGACTGACTGCATGGGAACTTCTATATCTGCCCATGAGTAGAAACACTGTGACCGCTGACGTGATGTGGTCTAGTAGCACTTTGAAATAGTACTGCTGCTGTATATGTATTTTGCAATGTGCCAAGCTGTTCTTATCTTCTCTAAACCACCAATCAATCCTCTGTTCCTTTGTAGCACTAAAAAGCAGCCTTCATATGGCAAAGTCTCTACATGAGCATCTAAAATAATAATTAGTGCCTCATTTATGAGGCCCCTTGCGCTGCCGGAACGTCACTTTTCGTGACGTTCGTGGCACAGGAGCCTGCTCCTTTTTACGAGGCAGCACTAAGCCACTTTTTTGGGCTTAACGCTGCCTCGTAAATATTGTTATTTACCATGTGAGCATCTGTTCTTGGCATGTAGTGCTGTAGATTCACATGCTTTGCATAAGTCCACCATCTAGTGTTGGGCTCGGATGATTACAAGCCGTTTTTGTTCCAAGAAGTTTTCTTCGAGTCACGGGTGTGTGTGACTCCTCCTCTTTGGAATACTGCGCATGGTCATTGACGCCATCTTCAGATTGTGTTGCCGTGGGTAGGTGAGAATGTAAAGATTGCTGTGTATGTAAGCATTGAGATGGCCATGCATTAGTATGAGATAAAGTATATGAACTGCAACCTACACAACAATTTGGGGAGGAGGGTGGTGCATGTGAATCTGCAGCACTCCATGGCAAGAACAGATGCTTACAGGGTAAGTAACATAATCAGTTCGAGGCATGTGTGCTGTAGATACACATGCTTTGCATAGACTGTAAAGCAGTCCCTCTCCCTAGGTAGTGGTTAACTTGTGAGGGTTGCAGTTGTCTGAAAAAGAGTTTAAGTACATTGGCTTGTTGGCATGCTAATACGTCCACACAATAATGTTTTTTGAAGGTATGTGGAGTGGACCATGTTGCTGCTTTGCAAATATCAGCAATAGGAATATTCCCTAATAAAGCTGTGGAAGCTCCAATTTTTCTAGTGGAGTGTGCTTTTGGTGGAACAGGTAAAAGTCGTTTAGCCTTTGCATAACATGTCTGTATGCATTTAACTATCCATCTTGAAATGCCTGATTTAGAAATTGCTTTCCCTAAAAGAGGAGGTGCAAAGGCAACAAACAATTGTTTAGTTTTCCTAAATGATTTAGTCCTGTCATTGTAATACATTAATGTCCTTTTTACACCTAAAGCGTGCAATGCCCTTTCTGCAACACTGTCAGGTTGTGGGAAAAACACAGGTAAATCAAGGGCTCTTCTAGGGTTAATGCCTGAATTTAACTGACTGTTCTAAGAGAAGTAATAGCAATTAAAAAGCAAGTTTCCATGAAAGATATTGCAACTGACAAGAATGTAATGGTTCAAAAGGAGGACCCATTAATCTTGTTAGGACAATGTTTAAATTCCATGTTGGGGCAGGTGGAATTTTAGGGGGAATTATTCTTTTAAGTCCCTCCATGAAAGCTTTTATAATAGGAATTTTAAACACTGATACGTGTTGTCTATTCTGGAGATATGCAGCAATAGCTTTGAGATGTAATTTTATAGAAGTATATGCTAATCCAGCAGTTTGTAAATGCAATAGGTATAAAATAAGTGTTTGTACCTTTGCTTGAAGAGGATTCACGTTTTGTTTGTGACAGAATATAACAAAACGTTTTGCTGCATAACATTGCCTTGTAGTTGGTTTACATGCTTCTTTAAGAATTTTCATACAGTCTTGAGGCAAATTTAAGTATCCAAACTCTAAGACTTCAGGAGCCAAATTGCAAGATTCATTTATTTGGGATTGGGATGTCTTAATGTTCCATGGTTCTGCATGAGAAGGTCTGGGGTTGCGGTGAAGCTTCTCGTGTGGGACTAGAGATACTTCCATGAGTGTTGAGAACCACGGTTGTCGAGCCCATGTGCAAGCTATTAGTATCATGGTGAGCGACGTTTTAAAAAAAATTCTTTTTATTGAAATTTCATGTAACAAACATCAACAGTGAAACATGCTACCGCAGTTACATTATGTGTCCACTGATACACTTGTTTGCCTGGAGGGTCACAACCTCCACAAATCAACATTTTTAAGTTTGTTAACATAGTGAAAGAGCGATACCTTACACTGGTACATCACAGACAAGATGTAATTAACAGACTCTTAGCATTACAATACTGCCCAACCAGTCTAGTCGGCGGTTACTCACTCCCTGCAGAGCGTGAGCACTATCTCTTTGTACAAGTGGGGTCATGAAGCATCCGCATCAGCAGAACCGAGCCAATTTGTGAATGGGGACCATATGTCTTTAGGGCGGGCTTGTGACTGTAAAAGTTCCCAATAGCAGGTTAATTGGTCTCTACAATATGTGATGTCCTGCACCCAGGCTTTTGTGGTTGGGGGGGAGGCAGCGCCCCAATGTAGGGCCACCTGTCTTTTTGCCAGCAGCAGCATTGCGGTAAGTCACTTCATCGATGGTGGGGTATCCTGAACAAACCCCAGCAGCGCCACCAGTGGGGTGTCCGGCAAATTCTGCCCGGGAATATTCTTAACATGGTGCATTATTTTTGACCAGAAGTTAGCTATTGGCCTGCACTGCCATGCTAGGTGAATGAAAGTGGCCTGGGGGGTCCCACACCTCCAGTAATTCGCATCCGATCTCAACCCAATGCATTGTAGGTGCGTCGGGGTGCAGTAAAGGCGATGTATGTATTTAAAGTGGATGAGCCGTAGACGATAATTAGGAGACAGTTGTTCCATCTTCCTGCAGCAAAAGTCCCACTGTTCATCTGTGAGATCCTCCCCTATGTCCACCTCCCATGCCCTACGTGATTGTGGAACAATGATTGGAGAGTTTTTTTGTGTGATGGTATAAATACGAGTCACCAGCTTGCGGCCTGAGTCTACTACAATTATGTTTTCTAGTGCCGGCAGTGGCGGGGGGCATCTGGGAATGTGTTAAATCTGCTCCGACACGATGCACGTAACTGGTAGTACAAGAGCGTGTCTAGCGCTGATTGAGGTGTTGAACTGCACATTTGTTGGAGCGTTAAGAAGGTGTCTCCTGGAAACAGGTCCTTACCAATAAGGATTTTGTGTGATTGTGCACGCACCTGCGCCCTTCTATCCATGAGTGGCGGGAACAGTGGATTATTCGCTAGCGTTATTGATGGGGCGTATAGTACATCTGTACTTGCCCATTTGCAGAGCCCATCCCAGGCCCGACGCAAAGTTTCAGTTGTGTCAACTTCATGTCTTGGGCATTTATATTTTTGATATAATGCCGTGTTCAAGGGCAGTGCTGCTACCCTGTCCATTTCGACTGCCACATGTGGCTGGAACGCTATGGGATGCTGCCAAAAGTGCAGGAATTGTGCCTGAGCACTGTATGCATAGAGTGCAAAATCGGGAGCGCCTAACCCCCCCTGTGCCAGCGGCAATGTGAGTATCTCCCAAGAAATTCTGGGTTGTCTCCCTGCCCACACTAGCTCGATCATTAATGATCTAAGCTGTTTAAAAAATTGTGCCGTTATTGGTATAGGAATGTTCACAAATAAATACAGTAATTTTGGCAGGATAATCATTTTTGTTATGGTGATACGGCCTGCCAGGGAGAGAGGCAATGTCTTCCATCTCTTTACTCGGTCCTCTATCCAGTCCACCGCCCTGCCATAGTTGGCTGTCCAGATCTCATGTAGATTCCTACTGATCCAGACGCCCAAATATCGTGTTGGTCCGTCCACCCAGGCTATTGGATATTCGGTGTTGAAAGCAAATGTGCCAGATGTTAATGGAATGATGGTGGATTTCCCCCAGTTGACCACTATCCCCGACATTCCCCCGTAGCGAACTAATTCCATTGTCATGGGTGCAAAGTTTTCCCCTGGGTCTGTCATATAGAGGGTGATGTCTTCTGCATACATTGACACAGTCAGGCCTCTGGTTGTGAATCCTATTCTGCGGTTAGCGTGGTGTTGTCTTAGTCTGCCCGCTAGTGGCTCTGTCGCTATCGCAAACAATAAGGGTGACAATGGACACCCTTGACGTGTTCCTCTGGTGATTTTGATGGGCTCAGAGATTAGCCCGTTTACTTTAATTCTGGCTGTAGGTAAGGTATATAGTAGCCTGACCTGTTGAATAAACAAGGGGCTGAATCCCAATCTGTGGAGTAGGGCGAATAAGAACTTCCACTCCAAAGAGTCGAAAGCCTTTGTTGCATCTAGTAGTGCTGCTATTGCCGAGACATGAGGAGCAAGATAATGCAGTAAGGCAAAAATTGTCCTCAGGTTATGTGAGGTGGATTGGCCCGGCACAAATCCGGATTGATCCGGCCGAACAATTAATGGGAGTAGCGGTTGCAGTTTATTGGCCAGTAATTTGGCAAAGATCTTGGCATCTATGTTGATTAGTGAGAGCGGTCAGTACGAGTCGCATCTCGAGGGATCTTTGTCAGGTTTTAACAGTGGTATTATAATAGCCTCACGGATGGATTGTGGTAGGACCCCAGTCTGTGAGGCTTCTTGATATACTGCTAGCAGGTGAGGGGCAAGCAGCTCTGAGTATTCTTTATAGAATGTAGACGTTAGACCCTCAGACCCTGGGGCCTTGTCAGCCGGCAAACTATTAATTACCTTCCTTACGTCCTCCGCGGTGAACGGGACATTAAGGTATTCAAGATGTGCCCTACTTAGCCACAGGAGTTCTATCGAATCAAAATACTCTAGCAGGTCAGTGTCCAACAGGTCTGACTGAGAGGTGTATAACTGTGAATAGAAGTTCCTCATTGTATCCAAAATCTCTGATGGTGTGCGTGCCAGCGGGGCTTCTGGTGTGGAGAGTTCCGTGATAAATGTGGAGCTTGTGGGTGGTTTTAGGAGGTTCGCTAACGTCTTCCCGGGCCTGTCTCCTTCCCCATAACGACGTGCCAGTGCGTGTTTATGTAAAAATCTCGTCTCTCTGTCAGCCTCTTCCTGAAAAGCGCTGAGTTTGCCCCCGATTTGCCCGAGCAACGAAGATGATGGGGAGTGAAAGTACTGCAATTCCAAGTTACGGATCTCCGCTTCCAGCCTGCTCAAGCTGCCGCGGATATCTCTGAGTACTCCCGATTGTAGGGCTATGCAGGAGCCCCGAATCACCACTTTAAAGGCCTCCCATAACATCACCATTGAGTCTACCGAACCTACATTGTGTTTAAAGTATTCTGTTATGTGTTTCCTGATCTCTTCTCTAAACACTGAGTCAAGCAGCACATGTGGGGGAAGCCGCCAGGTGAAGGGCCGAATGTAGGGTTTCGGTACTGAGAGTTTTATCATGACAGGGGCATGGTCCGACAGCGTGCGGGGGTGGTGTGTGACCTCAGTAGCCCAGGAGTGTAGGTCTTTGGATGTTAACCAGAAGTCTAACCTGGACCAGGCTTGGTGTTGTTGTGTTATGCATGTGCCCTTGCGGGCTGTGGGGTTGAATAGACGCCATGTGTCCAGCAGTTGATGGTTCAACATTAAACCCTTCAGGGCAGCGGCAGCCTGTGGATGGTGCGTGCGGGAGGAGCCTGCCCTATCTGCAGTGGGCGACAGCACTACATTAAAGTCGCCTCCCCACAGTATTGCGGCGTCCCCCATTGTTTGCACCTTGTGCCATACGTGATAGAAAAATTCAGGATTGTCAGTGTTAGGCCCATACACGTTAGTGATAATAATCTGCTGATCATAAATAACACCCCGTATTACTATAAAGCGACCCTCAGGGTCCGTGACCACCTGCTGCTTTTTCCAAGGGATACCTCTCCTAATCAGAATTGCCACCCCCGAGAGTAGCTTGAATAATTGGACATGTATACCTCACCCCTTTTGTTTGAGGCCAGTCTAGAACGGGCCGCATCTGTCAAGTGAGTTTCCTGTAACAGGCATATGTTTGTTTCATGTCTGATGAGGTAAGACTGTATCAATCTGGATTTCCTATGGTCGTTCATACCGCGTACATTCCAGGAAATACATTTCAATGATGACATCTAAGTCTGTGAGACGCAAGTATACATATTTGTGCAAGAGTTTCGGTCGTGAGGTGCCATACTGTCTAGTGCAAGCTGTGACCTGATATCCAGGGTCCCCCCATGTCCTATGGTTAAATCGTGTGCATGGTATAGACATTTCCCTGGGTCTGAGCGCGAATTATCCATCAGTAGTGCATTCTGTGGTAGAAAACTATAAACATTAACATTAACAGTCCCAGCCCTCCCCTCACCCACACCAACCCCCCAAACAGGTTGTGTTTTCCTACCCATTGAACGATCCCAGATGTGAAACAAATGCCCTGTGTAACTTAGGGCAGTAAGGAATTATCCCAGCGGGAGCGTAGAGTCGCTGGCATACTCCCCTGTTGAAGACCAACAGGGTGGCCAAGCACAGTTCTGACCTGGCAGTTATATGAAACAGTCTGCAATGTGTGAGACGGGAGCAAGCATGCACATTGATTAACAATTCTATAAAGGCAGCATGAGTTACTAGCAGATCAGATAAGGGTGTCTGCAGCCCCCTTCACTCAACCATCTTGACCTTCCCCAGGGCTATTACAGTCCACTAAACCAAAAAAGGGACAAGAGCATACATAGCAGAAGGCCTTATACATTACACGTCAATCGTTATCGCTGAGATGTCCGCTCCACTCCACGATGCTTCTTTCTCTCCATTCGGGCTCTGATGTTTCCTTGCCGCCTGCTTTGCAAACTTAAGCGCTGCACTAGCGTCTGAGAATATCAAGGGCCTGCTCCCAGTGTGCACACGGAGCTTGGCTGGATATAACAATGCATAATTGGTCCCGGCTTTTTGCAGCAGTTTTTTGGCCGGAACAAACTCTCTGCGCGCCGCCTGGACAGCTTGGGTAAAGTCCGGAAATAGGGCGATGGGGTTACCTTGGTACTGAGTTGATCCCTGCCCGCGGGCCATTTTTAAAACAGTGTGCGGTGTGTGCGCTCCACCAGAAACATTTCAGATAAATCTTTTCCAAAAAGCTCTTTTAGCATATCTTCAACATATTTCTCCATGTCCGAGATGTTCGTTGACTCCAGAATACCTGTGATGCGAACATTGATTCTCCTCGATCTTGCTTCAAGGTCTTCGTTCTTTGCTTTAATGATGTTGAGGACCTTATCCATGCGGAGTAGTTGTTCGTGCGTTTCAGTTTGGCGGTCATCGGAATCTGAGATTCTAGTTTCTAGTGTGATGATTCTGGCCTCATGTTTTTCTACCTTTTGAGTCACGTGGTCCAGCCTTGCCGCCATGGAGTCCAATTTCGCATCAATCGCTCTCAGACTGAGTTTTAATTCACGCAACATGGACCTGATGTTGTCTTCCTGATCTGAGTCCATTTGTGTTTCTGGCACCACATTAGAAGGCGCACATCAACCCTCCTGCTGTCTTGTCGTCCTTTTCTCAAAATTCAGTTTTCCCCATGATCGCTTTCGGTATGTCGGAATCTGGCCCAGCACTTCCACTGTATGCGCCTGACAATCTTTGCTTCCAACTAGTTCGCCTGGCCTCTCGGCGTGCCCCTTCCCTGTGCGAGCTTTGTGTAACGCGTGCTACTTGTGAGGCAGCGCAGTTTTTCCTGATTGCGCCTGAAGAACAGTGGCAATCCCACACCTTGGGGCTCTAATGCCTTTCCCCCCGCACTTCTGGGGACAAGCAGAGCGAACACTGGACTGACGCGCAGATCTCACGACTTCCAGGAGTCTAGACCAAATGGGGAATGATGGCGACCTGCCCTTTTCCTGCCCCTCCGTACCTTGCGCTTCCTTGGCTGTCCTTGTGCACTAGAGCGTACCGCCGCACCTCCCCGCCTTGTCTATGTGCAGCGCCTTATGTTAATATTGCTCTCGGGGTACCTTATGGGCCGTACTCAGTTCTCCACAGTTGCTCCGCGCAGATCCGCAGCAGCCGGCACACCACGTGGCGTCCTCGGGCCTCTCTCAGCCACCAGCCGGATCGCGTAATAAGAACCCTTGGGCCACAGGGGTGCGCGAGCAGCTCGATATAGGTCGCACCGGGAGGCACGGCAGGGTCGCGCTGAGCTCCAAGGGCGACTGCCGGCTCATCCGCCAGCAACTGCGCGTGCCCCGTGCGCCGCCCGCCAGCCAGCAACAGACGCGGCCAAAGGGCCAAAGGGATTATTGCACTGAGAATTCCACTCCCATGATTTCTGTTTTTTGCTGATTTACTTGATAACCTGAGACTTTTCCAAACTGCTCCAAGGTCTCTGTTATTATCGGGAGTGAGCCTGCCAGGTTATCAGTAAAGACCATTAGGTCGTCCGCATAGAGGGCAACTTTCTTCTCCCATCCCTTGAACTTAAAAGGAGTTATCATATGATTAGATCTGAGGGCATTAGCCAATGGTTCAATATATAGGTTGAAGAGGAGTGGGGAGAGTGGGCATCCCTGCCTAGTGCCCCTTCTGATGGTTATCTTCTTTGTGAGGTTTCCATTGACCAGTACCCTAGCTGTCGGATTTTTATACAGAGATTTTACTGCCCCTGAAAATGCACTCCCCAAATTGTATGTTTCAATTACTTCATGTAGAAAAGGCTAACCCTATCGAAAGCCTTTGCTGCGTCAAATGTAATCACAGACAGGGGGACCCTTTCCTGAACAGCCACATCTATTGCCCCCACCAATTCATGTGTTAACTCTTGAATTTGTCTACCCCTGATAAAGCCTTCCTGATCTTGATGTATTAGTTGGTCAGCAACCCTTCCCAGTCTCTTGGCCAATATTTAGGTATAGATTTTATAATAACTATTTAATAATGATATAGACCTATATGATTCACATCTCTTTGGATCTTTCCCTGGCTTCAATAGTATTCATATAATTGCTTCTTCCCAGGACTTAGGCAAGTCTTGTCCTCTTAAGAAGACCGCATTAAATACCTCCGTCGGGGGGAGCCAGTTCGTCCTTTAGAGAGCTATATATTTCATTAGGTATTGCATCTGGGCCTGCTGCTTTCGCCTTTTTAAATCTTTTATCACACTCGCTACCTCTTCTGATGTTATTTTGGCATTTAATTCACTCCTCTGCTCTTCTGTTAAGGATAATACTATTGATTTTTTAAGATAACCATCTATTTGCTCCCCTAGAGTAAGTGTATCCTCTGAATAGAGCTCTTGGAAAAATTTGGTGAAAGCACTCTCAATCTCCGAATCTTCTGTACTGGGTTCTGTCTGATTTTCCCCTTGGATATGCGAGATCTTATTTCGATTTTGTTCTATTTTTAATTTCCAGGCTAACATTTTGCCACAACCCTCCCCATACTCATAATGTGAGAGCTTACTTGCCTCCCACTTACTCCTAGCTATAGAATCCAATACACTAGACAGCTATTCTTTTTTGTTGTTTATTTCCTTTTCTATTTTGTCCGTCTCTTGAAGGGTTTTGGCTTCCTCCGCCCTCCCTAAATGCTGTAGTTCCTTTTCCAATTGGCTAATCTTTGTCCTGGTGTTTTTATGCCTGAAGGCTGCTATGCTAATTAGCTTCCCCTAATCACTGCTTTATATGTATCCCAAGTGACCTGTATAGAAGTCCCGATTTTATTTACTGAGAAGAACTGTTCTGTCTCAATTTTTAACCTTTCTTTAACCTGAGGGTCCAAGAGCAGAGACCAGTCCAATGTCCATCTCGGTATGGTCCGAGCCTTTTCAAAACATACTTCCATCTGTACTGCAGAGTGACCAGACAGGTGTGCAGGTAAATGCTCTACTGTCCTAACACTACTGCATAAGGCCTTGTCCACTAAGAAAAAATCTATCCTAGAAGCATGACCATGTTTTTTATTCCTGAAAGTGAATTTGTGTGATTTAACCCCCTTCCCTTTCCATACATCTACCAGCCCCAAGTCCTCAAAATAGTGTTTCAGCCATTCCTTCATTCTTGGCAAATTTAGCGTATTCCTCACCGCTAATCCATCCTTCCTTGGGTCTATAATCAAGTTAAAATCTCCACCAAGGATTACTGGGGTTAAAACATCCAAAAGGTGGGTATATAGAGCCTGCAGGGGAGTAGGATCATCCACATTGGGACAATAATATCCTGCTAGAACATATATTCTGCCAAACATTCTAACCTTCGCTATGACCCATCTCCCCCTTGGGTCACCGCTGACGGCTTCTATCGTTGCTTTTACTGCTTTCTTAAACAGAATGATGACCCCTTTCATGCAGCATGCCTGATCCGTACAGATATATGTGTCCACCCAGCTTTGTTTCTTCATTATTTCCCCCATTCTGCTTTAAGGAGATGTGTTTCCTGTAAGATTATTATTTCGTTTTTTGCCGATTTTAAATACTCTAAAATCTTTTGTCTTCTACTTCTGACCCGAAGGCCATTTACATTCCAAGTTAGGATATTGACTGACATTAGGCTGGTTTGTATCATTCCAGATGCTCCCCCCTTAAGTCTTAACTCTCTTAGCTTCTCACAAATTGGACATTTTTTTTCTTTTTTTCTCCATATGCTCCCACACCCATTGTGAAATTCTCATAGAACACTCTTATGACATCCCCCCATCCCTCACCCTCCCTTGGAGAACCCTCCCTTTCTTTCTGTGGCAAAACACTCTCGCCCCTTTCGAGATCCCTGCTCTCAAGGCATTAAGTTCATTTCGTTTGTTGTGCTTTAATCCGATTTATTAGAGACTCCACCTCCTTGCGGTCCCTTAAGTTGTGCATTTGGTTTCCCCACATTATTCTCAACGATGCTGGGAAGCGCCTTTGGACTGACACCCCAAGGGTCCTTAGCTCTTGCATGTGTTGCCCCAGCTCCCACTGCCTATCCTGCGTTGCTTTTGAAATATATGATCTTATTCTGAAAGCCCATTCACCTTTTGTATAAGATCCTGCTTTTAACGCCTCGCTTAAAATTCTCTCCTTCAAGACGTATGTTCTGAAGTTTATCAGTATTTTTCTTGGGTTTTTCCTTGGCTTTCCTTTCCGGTACGGGTCCCTATGCACCTTCTGGATGTCTTCTCCCAGTACCCTCGGCTCTCTCCATGGGAAAAACTCCTTCAGGAGATCAATCACGAAGGTTTTGATGTTTTCCCCTTCCTGTCCCTCCGGGACATTCAGGATCCTTAGATTATTCTGCCTTGCCTGGTTTTCCAGGGATTCAATCTTTCCTCTGAGGTCCTTCTCGTTTGCCTTCAGGGTCTGTATTTCCTCCTTATTTATCTCTACTTTCCTCCCCAATTCGTCCACAGTGGCTTCCACTGTGGTAATTCGCTCCATCAGGGTATTAATCTTTGCCTCCAGAACTTCGCTTGCCCCTTGTATTTTAACTTGATTTCTTTCTGAGGTAGCGAAGTTCGCCCTCATCTCTATGATTAAGGACTCAATCAATTTTTCAGTTCCTCTGTGTTCTCCTGGGGGGGGTAGACCCTAACACTTTTAGCTCCACCTGTGTTTGTTGAACGACCGCGCATCTTCCTCATCTATAGCTAAAGCCTGGTATCTGATGCTGCTAAGGGGTACCCCTTCTACCGGACTATCCCCTATCATTTTTAAGCTTTATCTCTTTTCCCCCTGTTCTCCTGGAAGGACGTTTGGGAAGTTCTCTTTAACATTAAAGTAGGAGTGTAGTGAGGGGGTGATTTTTACTTTTGAGCCTGCTACCCTGACTCGTGGTGGTGCAGGAGGGGGCTCCATGTTTTGGGGAGGTGTAGCCTGTTTGCCTTTCATATTGTTAATTATAGGCACTGTGACTGGAATTTTCCAAATTGTATCGGTAGTAATAGTAGTGTTAGTGTTAAATGTCAAGTTCCTGCTTCTTGGGCAATAGCTTATCCCTCTTTTGTAGTTAATTTCCTGTACTTGTGTTTTTTGTGTGCCCTTGCCACCCTCTTTTTTCTTTTCTTTAACTGGCTTTAATGAGGTATGGTCTTGTTTGGGGGCTGTTTCCCTCACCTCTATTAGCCCGTTCACTTACCAAAGTCACGCGCCCCCTGCACCCGCTGCCTGGGCTCCGATCTCTTCTTTGTGCTTTTCTGCCCCCCACGATGAGAAAGATTCTGCCGCCGCACTGCTAACGCTGCCTGGACTGAATGCCGTCTTACCCCGGAAGGAAACCCGGGCGGCAGCCTTTCTGCTGGTGCAGAGTACCGTGGCCACCTCAGCCCACACAGTGTTCACGGGGTTGCCAGGACTTGGCGGCAGCCCCTCTCGATCACCGCTGCCTTTGCGACATTCTGTTGAGAGTCGGCACTCTTCGGGGGAATTCAGGGTATTGTGGGACATAATATTATAGGCGCGTTTTTCTCGGTCATTGCAATCCTGTCTAGATAGCTCGGGAGCTACCGTCCGGACTCCTCCGCCGGTCGCCATGTACTCCACCAACAGAGCTGTTATTTTTTGTTGCAGAAGGATTTGGTGTTGCATGGATAGTTTGTGTTTGTGAGGTGGAATATTTGGAGGAGTTGTTATGAGTTCCAGACAATAACCATGTTGGATAATGTCTAAGACCCATTGGTCTGTTGTAATTGACTTCTAGTTTTGGAGAAATTGTTGAAGACGACCCCCAACTGGTGTTTGGTGTTGTGGGGGAAAGGTAAAGGAGTCATTGTTTATTGTTGGTATTTGAGGAAAGTGTATTGTTTCCTTTGCCTCTTCCTTTAAAATTGTTACCTCTCTAAGAAACTCTGTAGAAGGTCCTTGTTGTTGACGTTTGTCCTTGAGTTTTATATTGTGAACCAGAGGTATCTGTGGAAGCTGTCCTTGCCCCTTGTTTAAAATTGAGCCTAAGAAAGGAACCTTTATAGGTTTTTGTTTGTAGAGCTCCCATTGATTTTGATAACTCTGTGTCCTTCTTCATTTTTTCAAGGACTGTGTCCACCTGGGGGCCAAAGAGATGTTAATTGTCAAATGGGAGGTTCAATATGGTCTGTTGTACCTCAGGTTTGAAATCTGACACCCTTAACCATCAATGCCTTCTTTTTAGGACACTAGTATTTATACTCCTAGCAGCAGTGTCTGCTGCATCTAATGCACCCTTAATAGAGTTGTTGGTGAAAAGTTTGCCTTCATTAACAATCTCTTGACCCCTTTTTCTGTGCTCCTCTGGGAGATGTTGGAGAAGGCCCTCCATTTCACCCCAGTGGGTCCTGTCGTACCTTGCTAGTAATGCTTGGCTATTAGCTATACACCAATGATTATCTGCTTGTGCCGCAACTCTTTTATCAGAAGCATCCATAAGTTTGGATTCTTTTTTCTGGTGGTGGTGCTTCTCCAGTTGTTTGGGAGTTAGCCCTTTTCCTAGCATTGGATACTACTAAAGAGCCAGGAGTTAATTGACCTTTAATAAAAATGGGGTCTAAAGGTGGTGCTTTGTATTTTTTTTTATCAATGCGAGGAGTAATTATTCCTGCTTTAACTGGTTGTTTGAAAATTTCATCTGCATGAAGTGTCATACCTTTTAAAAGTGGTAAGTATTGAGCCCCTCTTTGTGTATTAGATAAAGTTTCAAAGAGGAACTCCTCCTCGATTGAGTCCTTATATAAAGGTACCTGATGGAAAGTGGCTGCTCTGGCTATAAGACCCTGATAAGCAGATGCATCATCAGGTGGTGATGGACGGCTAAGGTATAAATCATGATCAGTGTCAACATGAGGATCAATATTATAATCCTCCCAAGGGCCCCCTGGTTGTGTGTCATCTGGGATTGCTTGATCCTCATCTATTGTTGACTGAGGAGACATATAACCAGCCTCAGATAATTGTGGGGAGTGAGGGGGAGGGGTGGGTGGTGGAGGTGTTGATTGTGGTACAGGAGAAGGAGGAATGGGAATGTGCAATGGACTAGATGCAGCGTCCTTTCTTTTCTTCTTTAGGGGTTGAACAGGAACATCCAAAGCCTCCTCAAAACTCAACTGCTTCTTAGGAGTTTATTGTTTTGGTGGCTGTACCATAATTTTCTTTATTTCAGGCTGAATTTGAAGTCTTTTTTGTTTCGGATTGAGCATTTGGTGAAATTGCTCGAGGATTGGCTCCGGGGCTAATTTTGGACCGAAAACAAAGCATTTCGGTGAAGGAAGCTTTGTCTTTGATGGAGGAAGGTTTGATTCCGAAAAACAAGTCTTTTCTTCGGTGCCGAGACTGAAGAGTGGGCTGTTTTGGTCTCAGATGGAATGGATGCAGAGGCCCCTGCTGTAGGCCAAACTTTCAGAGCCGAGCCAGATGGCGAGGGTTCTGAGTCATGTTTTCAGTGCACTCCATGACTTGTGTGCAGTGGCGGCCCGTGAGCAGTTTTCTCAGTAGAGGCTGAGGATTTGGATTTTGGAGCAGGGGTAGAAGTACTCACAGTATGTTGTTTTTGTGCTGGCTGAAGAGTGGCTGAGTCCTCTTTGGATTGAGACTCGGATTTAGAGTCATGTATGGAAAGGGATTCTTCTTGTGTCGCCGAAGCCTCTTCCTCCTCCTCCTGTCGACCGAAGATGTCGGGGACATCGTCCATTTGCTTGCGCTGCATCTCTTGATGTCTAGCCCTTCGATCTCGAAGAGTCTTTTTAGACCGAAAAGACTTACAGGCCTCACAGGTGTCCTCTGGATGTTCGGGCGAGAGAGATAAGTTGCAAACAGGATGTTGGTCGGTGTAAGGGTATCTGGAGTGGCACTTCGGACAGAAACGGAACGGAGTGTGTTCCATTAGCAGGTCATTCTCGATCTCGTTCGAAGTGTTGCCTGGCTGGGCGTGGCCCGAGGCCCAAGAGACGAGTCGAAACCCTGCTACGAAATCTAGTATGTGATGTATACTATACCGATCGAAACAATACTGTTGAGATATATATCCCGGAACGAAGGGGGGCCGAAGGAGACTTGAACCGGAGCGCAAGATACTACATCCGAACCCGTTGGTGGAAAAAAACAATATGAAGATGGCGTCGATGACCATGCGCAGTATTCCCAAGAGAAGGAGTCACACAGCCTTGTGACTCGAAGAAAACGTCTTGGAACAAAAACGGCTTGTAATCATCCAAACCCAACACTAGATGGCGGACTTATGCAAAGCATGTGTATCTACAGTACTTATGCCTCAAACATATCTTTATTTCTCCTCGTTTTTCCTTTTTCTATGTATGCTGCATTTTGCAGCACACATAGAAAGAGGAAAAAGCCTCTTGTGATTTCTTCTGTGCAGGAAGGTTTCCCTTCCTGCACAGAAATATTCATCCCTGCAACGCAGGTACCCTTGCACCATGGTGCAAAGGTGCCTGCATTGGTGCACAGCAGCCCATTGTGCCCCAGCGCAGGGGAAAAGGACAGGAATGTGCAGTATCTGATGGATACAGTGCAGTGCTGCCCTTTCCTTTTGCCGTAGGGCAGCGCAGCAGGAAGTCCTGTGGCGCTGCCCTATGGCAAAACCTCATAAATGAGGCCCTTAGTATTTCTGTTCTCTCTCTGTGCTTTGAAACAGCCTTAGAATGTAGCATCAGTGCTATATGAACAACCAGCCTGCCATAACATAATTCTTTTTACCTTTCCCTTCTTTTTTACCCCCTTTCCTATTTCTTTTCTCTCATGGCACTGTAAAGCAGCTTTAGGGTCCCATAAGGCCCATACAAGTGACAAACATGTATGTAATGATGCGGTCAAAGCTGGGTACAGTTATTGTATCTGTGCTAGATAACTCTGCTCTAGGTTGATGATCAAAGATTATGGACGTATGGACATTCACTAGGTTATACGAGTCACCTTCTGCCCAGTGCAAATTTTTAAGTGCTGTCTTTGCTGTATCTCTGGAGTACAGGTGCTACTGGAGTCAATTATGCATGCCATTTTTGGGGTGCTTGTGAGACCACATTAGCCTTAATATCATGAAATTAGTAAACTGCCTCAAAGGTGACTATTGATTGCAGCTAAAATTAATGAAAATCCACCTTTGTTTGCTGACTTCAATCAATTCTTTCAGTGTTAAACACCACTGGTTTTAGTAGATCGTATGCTGCATTTTCTTGCAAAGTGAGTTGTTGCATCATAGCCTTAGGGGCCTATTTATGAGGCCTTTTGTGACACTCTTGCACCACGCAATGTGGTGCAAGAATGAAACAAACCTTAAAACAGATTTTTGAAGCCATGCAAAGCCACTTTGCGTGGCTCTGAGTGGCTCCAAAAATCTAGAGTAACGCAACGCAGCGCAGCGCAAATTGCTGCATTGCGTTACTCTCCCTGGGAAGGCGTTCCATGGGCACTGCGTGGGTGTTCCCATGCAACTCCCTTGGTTTTTGATACATTCCCAGATTTACAAAAACTTGTAAACCTAGTAATACACCCAAATCGTACACCTTCCCAGGAGAGGCGTAACAAGGAGAAATATCTACATTTCTCCTTGTTTCTTGCTCTTTCTAGTGTACTGCATTCTGCAGCACACATAAAATGAGTAATGTGTCTCCCGGACTGTTTTTGTGCAGTAGGTGCCCCTTCCTGCACAAAAACAATCCTGCATGCAACGCAGGCACCCTTGTGTAGTGTCCTCCCTAGCCTGGGTACCCGCTAATGACTACGCCACACACAGAGCTTAGTATAACACGTCTTTAATCAGCTGCATGTGACCACAAACTCAACATTCAAAACCTGCATTCACTTACTACGCTCTAACACTTATGTTGCAGTTATACAGAGTCACTCAGGAACCAAAAGGATTCCGTAATTACTAACTCGCATGACACTACACCTTGCACAATGCTGCAAGGGTGCCTGCATTGGCACTAGGCAGCCAAAAGGGCGCCAGCGCAGGGGAAAGGACAGGAATGCACCATATTGCCTGAAATACAGCGCATTCATGCCCTTTCCCTGTCACACAGTGCAGCGCAGCAAGGTGACTTACTGTTCTGCACTGTGTGACTTCCCCATAAATAGGCCCCTTAGTTGCAGTGTACATACACGCAACACAGGAATAAAATTAGAGAGAACTTTGCGCCTAAGGTTGTCTAGGCATCAGTGCGTAATTTGAACCTTTGTTTGCAAGTGCTCAGACAAGCACTTATTTTCCAACACCAGCACTTATGACAGTCTACCACATGGTGGCGCTGTTTGTCTAATTTTGAGATGAGCACAACAGCATAGTGTTTAATAATGCAATACACTTTAGAATTAGAAATACCTGCGCCCAGGCCATTTTTATAGCTTTGGGTGGCCTGAAATATTCAGAATTGTCACACTTGTAGGAGTGTTATGGTTAGTAGTTGTGTTCGTACTGGCATTGGCAGTGCTGGCAGGGGCAATAATGTTACAAGCTGCAATAGTCTACTGAGAATGGCAGCAGCACTTACTTTTTACAAATTAAGCACTGCTAGGCATGGGAATTTGTACTGGAAGTGCGTACTTCCACTACAATTCCTCTGCTAGACAGCACACACTCATCTCTGCACGATGGCGTGACGATGTGTATCGCAAAAGTCAGCCATGTTTGAGCTCCAGTGCACGGGATAACTCGAACAGCAGGCTAATGTTGTTAGACATGGCTCTGCGCTGCGTTCTCTCCTTTGCACAATGTAGCGCAGCTAATTTGGTTGCTGCATTGTAGTGCACGAAAAATGAGTAAATCTTGCCCCACATTCAGGGCTTCATTAATGAAAAGTGACTCATCGCTGGGCAAAAACAGCGATGCGTCACTTTTCATAGCGCCATCCTTACGACACCATGGATGTATCGTATTTACAATACGGCGCTCCATGGCGCACGGATTTACAGATACGGCAGGAATCCTGACCTATCTGGTGGAGCAAAAATGAGGCATTGATGGAGTGTGTCAGATAACTGACGCAACTTCAGCAATGTGTCATTACACATGGGCGAGTCCCATGTGAAAAGCCCTGCATCACTCCTTACGCCTGCTTGAAGCAGGCATAAGGATTGTGACGCAGTCAAGTCATAGAAGTGGCACAGTGAAATCTCAAAGATTTCACTGCGCCACTTCTACAAGGCTTTTTGCGAGGAAACACCCACCCTGCATACATTATGCCTGACGCAGGTATAATGTAGAGCAGGCCTTTACAAAGTGACGCATCTGCCTAGATGCGCCAGTTTGTAAATGAGGGGCAGTGTGGCGCATTGTTTATGCTGCCCCAGCATCACAAAACAGTGATGCAACGGCGGCAAAAGCCCTTCATGAGTAAGGGCCTCAATATGCATAAGCCAGTGCAGTGCCACACCACACCCACCTAGTCCTGTTACCTTGAAAAGACCAATCTCAGTGTCCTTAGGTAACACTGTTCAATTGGTGCGCCATGCTAAGTAATTGTGAATACGGAGACCAGAGACACCAATTTGCATGACGAAGCAGCAGCAGATCAAGCTTGAGTAGGAAATGAGGTCACTGGGTACAACACAAAGTTTTAAAGTGTTTGTGACACAGCAGTGTCATGTAGACCACACTCAAACATCCTCTCCTCCATAAGCATGCTTCAGGTTTAGAAACAAGTATTGGCAAAGCCACTGACAAATTACTCCATTAGACAGAGCGCAACAGACACCAGACAAGCATTGGCAAAGCCAATAGGTCTCACCTATGTGAGAGCTATTGGCTTTGGCAATGTGTTTTAACCATGTTGCACACCAGTGTGGCTGCTGTTCAGCAAGGTTAAACATTAGTTGCGTGTTATAGGGTGGGGTAGATTAGAGTGGGATAGAGTGGATTGGGGTAGATTGGAGTAGCATGGAGTGGGGTAGACTGGAGTAGTGTGGTGTGGGGTAGGTTGGTTTAGTTAGCGTGGAGTAGGGTAGATTGGGGTAGCATGGAGTGGGGTAGATTGGTTTAGAGTGGAGTGGGGTAGAATGTAGTCAGGTATATTGGGTAGAGTGAGGTAGATTGTAGTGGGGTAGATTGTAGTGGTGTAGAGTGGGGTAGATTGTGGTGGGGTAGATTGTAGTGGGGTGGGGTAGGTTGGAGTGGAGTGGGGTAGATTGGAGTGGAATGGAGTGGGATAGATTGGAGTGGAGTTGAGTGGGGTCAATTTGGGTGGATTGCAGTAGATAGGAGTGCGGTAGATCAGGGTAGAATGAGGCAGATTGGAGTGGAGTGGGGTACTTGGAGTGGGGTAGGTTGGGTGGATTAGAGTAGGGTATTGAATTGAATATTAACTTTATTTGATTTTGTCTTAAAAACATAAAAGTATACAAATAACCAATACAAATGCAATCGCAAAAAGAGAGTGCAACTCTCTGAATAAAAACATAAAACTCCACATCATGTTAGGTTTGAAAATCCCATTCTCGTTATACACTTGTTCTACGTTATATTAGGTTAGCAGTGTGCGGCTAAATTAGACACCATTCGTATCCACGTTATGCAACCCACTTAGTTATCCCTGCAATGTGCGAGCTTCAGTTAGCAAGTGTGACTCCATTTTGAATTTCGTAATCCCTATTAGGCTGTGTCTGTACTAGGCCTTATCATTCGTATTGCTTGCCTCAGCAGAACACTGTATTCCGTTATTATTTTCTTTTCTGTTCAAGGTTGCCTTCTGACTTACTAATGAATAGGCCATTCTGCCCTCGCATACCTATCCTTGTGTGTAGCTCTGCTCCCACGTTGGGAGACGCCGAAACCCAGCACAGCAACCTTGAGATAGTGATAGCGTGTACCCATCTAGCAGGTGGTAGCCCATCCTTCTGTGCCTCCTTTGTTCATGTTCGGCCTAAGCCGGTAACTTTCCATTGTGGGCATGGTTGGGAGGTCCTTGGGAGGAATGATAATGTGTTGCAGACTGTTGGGGGGCTAGTCCCTCGGCAGACATCTTAGGGGGCAGGTCAGATTGGACTCCTCTGCAGAGTATTGCTAATAAACAACTGTTTGTATTCTCTACTGTCTGACCGACTCTTCATTTTGTGGAAGGCGATTAGGAGGTTGTAAATAACCCGGGTGGCCCTTTTCGGGCCACTTCCTTCAGTTGGTGCCCGAACAGGGACTCCGCAAGGTGACCCAACTCGCCCGTAATCGGGTTGTAGAGTCGGGGTGGTGTCCGGTCGGTCGGGCGGATCGGGGATCCCCAAACGATAAGAGCCCGGTTCTCTTGGCTGCCCCGACCGTCTGATCGGGCGACTCCTCATCTAGTGGTCACCGGCTGGGGTCCTGAGACGGCGGAACCTTGGATTTGACCGTTTGGTCCGAAGAGTCGGCAGTGGAGAATAATATTGCTCGACCTGAGTGCACCAGGTGAGTGACTTGAATTCTTGGAAAATGTGGCGTCATGGTTGAACGGCACGAGCCTACGGGCTGTGTCTGGTACAGTCTCCGGACTGTCTTGTCTTGATCTTGGAGGGTTTGCGGACCCTTAAAAGACACAGAGTGTTTGTGAACAGTCTACCAGGCTAACTGGAAATTTGGCCCTGTCTTGAAAAGGTCTGGGACTGTTTGCGAACAATCTGCCAGGCCAACTGGAAATTCGGCTTATTCTTGAAAAGGTCTGGGGCTAGAACCTGTCTTCTTGTTTTGGGTACAGTCTTTGGACTGTCTTGTCTTGGTACAGTCTGCGGACTGCAGGGTGTGGTTTTCGGACTGCTTCGATTTGGTTTTGGACCGTTTTGTTGGTTGGTGTTATATTTGTCCATTTGGGACAGTGCCTGTGTCTTATATTAAGATGCCTTGTCTAAGCAAGTTAGGGTGTTTTGGATGTCGGTGTTGTTCCACTGAAGCTCGATTGGAAGAGAGGCAGCCTGCGCCTCCAGAGGGTACCCCAAATTTTGATGTATACGTCAAGCATGGCATTGGCCCTATTATGTTTAGCACGTTGTGGAATAAATATACGAGGGACAACGCTGATTTACACTGGCCGCTTACTGGCACATTTGATGAACAAAAGTTGAATTACTTGCAGGACAAATTGTTCACCAAAAAGAGCAGGCAGTCGATGTTTGATTCTCTGAGGACATGGCAGAAGGAAGTGAAGCAACGACGTATGAGAGCAGAGAAGCAAGCTCGGAGGGGACAGACGCAAACGATAACGGCGAAAGCAATGGCCTATGAAAGAGAAAGGCATAGAGTGCGCAGATAGGAAGTTTCGATTGCAGAATGATAAATGTTATGTTGCTAGAGAGGAAGGTGACGTTTTCGTTGAGGAGTTATTGGATTCTCGACCCCCACCTCCTTATGCCCCCGAACGGATATATCCCATAATCCCAATGCCTCAGTCTGCGGCCTCTGGTTCTGCTATTCCTACTCTTCCTGTTTCTAGCTCTACTGCTTCGGCCCCGGCCCCGTCTGCTTCTTCCCCACTTTCCAAGTTACAGGGGCGGAAGCTGTCAGTTTCCCTATTCTGTCTCCTGACTCTGAACCTGTGGTTACGCCTTCTCTTACTCCTGCAACACAGTCTTTGTTCGCACCTGTTTCTTCATCTGCTCTTTCCCCTCCAAATGTGTTACCTCAGGCATTGCAAAATGCTGAGACGCCTGTGCGTGGAGTGCATGAAGTGAATTGGGCAGCGGCACGTGAACGCATGGATAAAGTGTTGGTGCGCTCTGCTGTGGGTGATGAGGAACAGAGAATGGTGGCTGACCAGGCTGCACAGTGGGCCCGGAATCCGATTTATAGTGTGGAAGATGTGTGGAGCGTGATGAAAGATTATGAGCCGTTTATACGGCAACATGCTCTTAAGCATATGTCGGCTACACTGATAGGATTGTGGGAAAAGTGTTTCAAGGGTATTGCAACGCAGATAATTTATGAAAATTCGGGATAGGGTATATACTACAGATATGGCCCCCATTGAGGTTTTAAGTAATGTGACGACATTGGTGGGTTATCGGGGTAGATTGCTTCAGAAGGTCCCGACGACAGCATCACAGAAGTCCATCCCATTTATCACCCCAAAATACCGGAGTTGCGAGATGGGAATAATATTGTTACTCGCCCACGAGTGGCGGACCATTTCCAGAAACAGTGAATCTACACTCCTTGGAAGAGGAGTGAGGTAATATCCCTAAAAGGACAGTTGCCGGACCCTCGGAAAAATCCAACTGCGTACTATAAAGAATTGATGGAGGCGGCCTCCTCCACAGTGATGACATTAGCTGATGTAGAGTTGTTTTTCGGTCTGTTGGTACCGGTAGATATATGGAGGCAGGTGCATACGCAGGATCATGTGGTGGAATTGGGTGGAACATGGAATGAGATCAGGGCATGGAATAAGGAGCGCAAGCCCGGCGAGAAGCCGAAGGGGGAGCTATTAGCCTTGCCGGGGCATATTATCACTTACATGCATTCCCTTATCCCGCCGAGACAAGCGGATTGGGACAAGTTGACTGCATGTCGTCAGAAGAAGGATGAAAGTGTGTCCGATTTCTTTACTAGGTTTGAAGGGGTGTTTCTGGATTTTAGTGGCCAAGATCTGTCGCATGAGGGTGGTGTTCGTTTGTTCGTCAACAGGTTTGTCACTAATTTGCTTCCCGAGGTAGCAACTAGGTTGCAGGCTTCAGAAAGTACTTGGACCACCTCATCCCCGTCAGTAATTTTGAGTATGGCACAGTACTACGAGCATAGAGAGAATGAGGACAAAGAGAAGGTGGAGAAAAAGTCAAAAGAGTTGAAGACAAGGGTGTTGATGCAGCAAGTGGCGAGGGGGAATGGAAGAGGAAGGGGTTCAGGTCCGGCTCAGCAGGGGTCCCGGTCTGACTGCAACAGTACACCGGGTGTGCCCGTGGGGTACAACCAATGTGCGTGCTGTAAAAAGGAGGGGCATTGGCGAAGTGAGTGTCCAGAGTTGCTGCAGAAAGTTGAGGCCCCGAGAGGTAGGGGTTTTAGAGGACGTGGTAGAGGTGGAGGAGGCTGAGGAGAGGGGCAGTCTGAGGATACATCGTACGCTCCTCAGAACAAGAATTATTTTGACGACTCTCTGGGAAGGCAGTACTATCATGATGACTATGACATGGACAAAGTGACGGGGATGTCCCACAGCTAGGACAGCCAGGGACAGGGTAAGGGACCGGTTCCGGTGCCTGTAGATCAGCGGGGACCTTATGTCACAGCGGATTTGCAAGGCACGCCCAAGACGTTCTTACTTGTCACGGGTGCTATGAATAGCTCTGTTTCTCGTTCGCTGGTCCCAGGGGCAGCTCTGTCTGGACAAAACAATGTTTCAGTAGGTTTCTCAGGCATGCCGGTTGTTAGCCTCATTTCCAAACCTCTTGCTCGTACTATTGGTCCCTTTACGGTGGATTCGCCGTTCCTGTTAACGACAAATTGTGGGGAGAATTTGATGGGATTGGATTTGTTGAAGAGATTACATGCCACCATCTTTTGTTCTCCAGATAGTGTTTACATGACCGTTGGGCCACAAGTGGCTCGTGCAAAACAATGCTTTGCAAAGGACGCACCCCTCCCCGCTGAATTCAAAGAGGTGCCCCGGAGCTTATGGGCAGCAGGAGACATGGATGTGGGGTTACTCCAGATCCCACCGGTCTCTATTCAGATCAAAGACAATGCTGTATTGCCACGTATCCCCCAGTATAAGATTTCACAAGCAGGAGAAAATGCCTTGTTGCAAATAATACAGGATTTGATTAAGTCTGGTGTGGTTGAGGAGACCGTGGCGAATGTGTGTAATAGCCCTATCCTTCCGATTCTCAAGAAGACACCCTTGGACTCTTCTGATGCTCATCCTGATGTTTATCGCTTTGTAATTGACCTCAGAGAGGTTAATAAAATAGTAATGCCCCAATATCCTGTAGTCCCAGACATTACCACGATATTGACAATGATTCCCCCATCAGCACAATTCTTTTCCGTGATTGATTTGAAGAATGCTTTCTTTAGCATTCCAATTCATACAGATAGCAGATATCTGTTTGGATTCGCCCTAGCTGGCTGCAGCTTTAGATTCTGTCGTGCTCCTCAAGGCTATATAGAAAGTCCTAGTATCTATAGTCAAGCTTTAAAAACTCAATTGGATTCTTTGGTACTTCCCACTGGTAATGTGCAATTGCAGTATGTTGACAACCTCCTTGTGGCCTCTGATACGGAGGATGGCTGTAAAGATTCCACTGTTAAATTGCTGTTGCATTTGGCACGCCATGGCCATAAGGTGTCCCTTTCCAAATTTAAATATTGTAGACAGGAGGTCACCTACTTAGGTCACCTACTGTCGAAGGAGGGTCGCAGACTAACACCTGAGCGCATAGCTGCTATCACTAATATGCCTGTTCCTAAGACCCAACGTGAAGTACGTGCATTTATTGGTATTACCCCGTATTGTCGACACTGGATCCCCAATTATTCCTTACTAACAAAACCCCTCCTTTACCTGACCACCAAAGAAGTGCATGAACCCTTGCCTTGGACATCTGCATGCCAGCAAGCTTTTGAGCAATTAAATGTTGCGCTTTGCTCTGCTCCTGTGCTTGGTACTCCGGATTACCAGAAGCCTTTTGTGCTTTACGTACATGAGGCGGATGGTTCACGCTTTCTGTTTTAACACAGGGTTTTGGTGGTAATCAAAGACCCTGCGCTTATTTTTCTGCTATACTAGATAACGTCGCCAGAGCTCTCCCGAGCTGCCTAAGAGCTGCCGCGGCGGTGGCAGTTTCTATCAGACAATCGGCGGGGCTCGTTCTTGATACTGAACTCACAGTAATGGTACCTCATGCTGTGGATACGCTTTTGAATAAGACAAAGACACAGCACCTTACTAGTGCACGTCTGACTGGATATGAACTAACCTTGTTTGCTCCACACATTACCATCAAAAGATGTGCCACTCTGAACCCAGCCGCGTTACTACCCCTCCCTTCGACGAGTAATGACACAGATACACATGATTGTGTGTACAGAACGGAAGAGGAGACGAAAGGACGGGTAGACCTGACTGATGTTCTCCTATCTGAACCCCAAGGGGAACTATATGTTGATGGCTCTTGTTTCAAACTACCAGATGGCACCACCACTGCAGCATATGCAATTACAACGTTGCACACTATAGTTGAGACATCCCGTGTCCCATACCAATCAGCCCAAGCTGCAGAGCTGGTTGCCCTTCTTCGGGCTTGTGAGTTGAGTGAGGGACTGACTGTCAATATTTATACTGACAGCCAGTACGCCTTTGGGGTCGCCCATAATTTTGGACGCCTCTAGGCGGAGAGAGGGTTCTTAACATCACATGGATTACGCATACAGAATGGCCCATTGATACATAGACTCTTGTCCGCTCTAAC
Organism: Calotriton arnoldi; assembly: GCA_963921515.1. Taxonomy (NCBI): domain Eukaryota; kingdom Metazoa; phylum Chordata; class Amphibia; order Caudata; family Salamandridae; genus Calotriton; species Calotriton arnoldi. The sequence goes on from CAWUFW010007563.1 coordinate 480,293, forward strand.
ACTTCCTGATAAGTTAGCAATAATAAAATGTAGTGCCCACAAAGCAATAACAGATGATGTGGGGAGAGGAAATGCGTTTGCAGATCAAACAGCTAAAGAGACAGCTAGATCAAAGATGAAAAATAAGTTGTGGCAGGTCCTGCTAGGTGGGTCCCAGACAATGGAATGTTCGAGGACACATTAGAAAATGTCAAGGAGATACAAAGCGAGGCGACCCTAGACGAATTGGCACTATGGCAGGAGAGTACAGGGCGTCTGGATGAGGATGGGTGCTGGACTGATAAGTCAGAGAAACAGCAATGGATGTTACCTAATGCCTATGTACTTCCTGTGGTTACCATGGCCCATGGCCCAGCCCACATTAGCGCCAAGGGAATATGTAAGGTGTTGGACCCAGTGTGGCAGAACGACAATATTTCCAAGGTAGCCACTCATTTAGTGAAACACTGTATGATTTGTATGACACATAATCCTGGGAAAGGTACTCCTACACCCTCTGGTAACTTTGCACCGCCTTCCTTCCCTTTCGAGGTTCTCCAGATGGATTTCATCGAAATGGAACGAGTCAACAATTTGAAGTATGTGCTGGTAGTGATTTGTGCATTCAGTAAATGGTTTGAAGCTTATCCCACTAAAGAGAATACGGCTATGGCGCTGGCGAAGGCACTCATAAAAGAGTTCTTCCCGCGCTTCGGATTGCCGCGTGTGATCTGGAGTGACAACGGAAGTCACTTCAATTCCAAGGTCATCCAACTGGTGTGCGAAGGTTTGCACATCAGGCAGAAATTTCATGCCGCTAACCACCCCCAGTCAGCAGGTCTGGTTGAGCAGTACAATGGTACTCTCAAACTGAAGTTAGCAAAGATACAAGAAAGTACAGGATTGTGATGGCCAGATGTGTTGCCCTTGGCCTTGTTATCCACCAGGGCGATGGCACACTCTAGGACAGGGTTGTCACCATATGAGGTAGTATTTGGCCGTCATGCCAATATCTGGAGCGTTCCAAGGCCCAAGCGTTTCTCTGAGATAGAGTACCCTTTGCTTATAGACTACCTGTACGAGTTAACTAAAGATCTTCGTTCTCTTCATCAACAGATTCAGAAGACACTGCGGCCGGTTCCAGAGGGGCCCGGGCACCAGCTACAGCCCGGAGACTATGTCCTCGTCAAGAAATTCCAGAGGAAGAGCAGCCTGGAGCCTCGTTGGAAAGGCCCACTGTTGGTCCTCCTTGCCACTAGAATGGCGGTGAAACTCGACGGCCGGAAGAACTGGGTGCATGGTACCCACTGCAAGAAGGTTCCTCTCCCACTTCCCTACGACAAGTGGGTGCTCGACGGCATTGCTGACCAAGAAGGGGAAAGGGTGCCCTGCTTTATTTCCTTCTCTGACGCCCGGTTGAGTTGGGCGCAGACGGAAGCAGAGAGTGATGCCGCCCTGCTTGAGGCGGTCCCGCCGGAGATAAGGGCAGCGCCAGCTTCTTCCCCATCTGATCCACAGGCACCTGAGTCTCCATGCCTTTCTGAGCCTGAGTTTCACCCCCTTTTTGTTGATTAAACAGTGCCTGGAGTTGACAGGTACAACTTGCGCCCCCGAAAAAAGGACAGTGCGCCAGAGGGACAGTCCAGGAGTTAGGGAAGGACTTGAGACTAGGGTGTAGGTACTATGTCTACAGTGCCTGCGTCAGATTAGGGTGAGCCACACTGGTGCACTGCCCTAGACACTGGACAGGATCGTTGAGGGTACTTGCTCTGGAGGGCGGGTGCCCTATCCTGAAAGAAGGAGGATTTGTTTCCAGCAAGGGCCGCGATCACGCAGCCCCCTCGAGGGAGTGCTTCAGAGCACCATCGTTGATGAACGATAGGAGCCTGCCAGCGAGGCTCTAGACGGACGCTGGGTAACTTGTGGCCCTCTGGTCGGTTGTATTCTTGTGGCTCCAGTTCATAAGGCTCTTCACATGTACCCATTTGGCCGTGCTGCCATGGAGGAGGTACAGCCCCTAGCGGCACCACCACCAGGGCAGGGTAGTCCTGTGTGGTCTAGCTGGCCTATTAGGAATAAGATAGTAGTGGTAGTGTTCCTTCTCATAGTAATGATAATACTGTTTGGGGTAGTATGGTATTTAGAAGAACAGCATCCCGTACACACTTTGATAGGGACTACCCCGTCTCCACCTGAGCATCTGTTTGTTACGTTTACCCCACATAAAGAGAGACATCGACAGACATATGTTGAAAACGCCTTCCTGCAAATGCTTCACCAAGTACACAATACGACGAATGCCACAAATTGTTGGGTGTGTAGATTACTCCCCTCAGTTATGCACAAGAATGATTTACTGGTGTCTTTACCCCTGTCGTACCTAAGCAGTTGTGAGGCATGGTTCCTGTTGCTTTCCATGGTGTATATACATTATCATACTGATGCTATGAATATGACGAAGTCTGATTATGAAGCAGTGTTGGAATATATAGTAGTACACCAGGGTTATACACCTGGGACAGGAGGAAAGGAGGGTACCTTACATCCACATGCTTGCATGAATGTTTACGAGGGTAACAAGAATGCCACATGGCTGCAAAATTAAATGTCGGATTTTCAGGGATTCAATGTTACTGAATACTTTAAATGTTTCCATGCACGAAATATCACTGAAGATAAAGCCATGCCTGTACCTGTGGTTCATACAACAGCTAGTTTCTGTGTCGAAGGTTCTGGGAATATTCCAGTGGGACAGAGCAGATGCAACTACACCTATCGATTAAACACTACTAGTAGCCCACCTTTGCTCACTCCCCCAAATGTATACTTTGTTTGTGGGGAGCAGGCTTATACATGGCTCCCTAGGGGATGGTCTGGCCGATGTTATGTCTCTTTTCTTTTACCTACCGTTTACATTGCACCGTCCAACTATCACAAAGACCATAGGCTGCAGCGGAGAAGTGTATACTTGTTGCGGGTAAGGAGAGTTATTAACACAGCAGATATCGATCAAACTGATACTACTCGACAGCAATTCATGGATGCCATGAAGGGTATTGTGCCTTTCTGGGGACCTATGTATAACAGTGTTAACATTCGTTGTCTCACCAGGGTTTTTGAAGGGGTTATCAACACTACAGCAGGCATGCTCACTAACATCACGGCTGAGCTCCAGGCTACCAGACTTGTTGCTATTCAAAATCGGATGGTTTTAGACGTCATCCTTGCAGATAGGGGTGGAGCTTGTCGCGTCATAGGCAGCAGTTGCTGCGTTTACATCTCAGACCACGCCCCTAATGTATACTCAGCTATCCAGAAGCTACATAGGCTTGCATTCGATATTCATCAGGATAATGGTTCATGGTCCTTGACAGGGTGGTTTTGGGGTCTGATATCATCCTGGGGTTGGAAGATACTTCTTTTCCTAGTAGCTATTGCAGGTGTCATCTTCACGTGCTGCCTATGTGTCAACTGCCTTCCAGCATGCTGCATCTATTGTGTGAGTAAACTCACCCCTACCCCTAAATTGCCAGGCCGTAATGATAAAGTCTCTACTATGATGATGCAAGAAATACAGGATATGATGCAGATAGTTGAGGGTATTTTTGAGTATTAAAAATATCCTGCTATACATGTGTTGCTTACTTTTCCTTTGATATTAAAGTGATTATGCATTTTCTCTTTTCCCTGCTTAGAATTGTAAAGATCCTACCTGATAGCGTCAATAAAGCATTTAGCCTTCACTGCTAAAAGGAGGGTCTATTAGGTTTGAAAATCCCATTCTCGCTATAGACTTGTTCTACGTTATATTAGGTTAATGTTAATGTTATTGGCATTTCTAAAGTGTGAACTGCTACCCGAAGGTGTCCTGGCGCTGCTTGAAATCCTTCCTGTGTCCAGAGGCGAGAAAAGGGGAGATTTAACATAGAATGAGCCTAGCCAGCAAAAAGCCACGTCTTCAAAGCCTTTCTAAAGGCCAGTAGGCTTGACAAGGCTCTAAGATACATCGGAAGGCCGTTCCATGCCTTAGAAGCCCCAACCACAAAGCTTCTTCCCCCAGTTGGCTTTTTTGCAAAGGTACCACCACCAGTTTAGCATCTGAAGAGCGTAAACTTCTGGTTGGTGTGTACCATTGAAATTGCTTTTTAAGATGATTGGGCCGAGTTCTATAAAGTGCCTTGTGTACTGTACACAGAGCCTTAAACTGTACCCGTTTCCGCACTGGCAACCAGTGGAGCCTTCTAATTTCTGCTGAAATAGAGGCATGTTTGGGAGTGCCAGTCAGCAATCTGGCTGCTGCGTTCTGCAGAAGTTGTAATTTGTTCATTAGTCCTTCCTGGATGTTGACATATAAACTATTACAGTAATCCAGTCTGGACATTACTAAAGCCGTGATGATTAACTGATGACTCTCTTTGGGCAGGATTGGCAAGATTTTCTTACAGGCTCTTAGGATGTAGGAGGTGGAAGAGACCACTGCATTCACCTGATCCTTGAGGCTAAGTTTGTTATCTATCCAGACTCCCAAATTTTTAGCCTTTTTGACAGGAGTGGGAAGGGGACCTAGTGTGTCTGGCCACCATTCCGGGGTCCAAAAATTGACATCATTACTGAATAAAACCACCTCCGTCTTACTAGAATTCAGTTTGAGGCAATTTTGGGCCATCCAGTTACCCACTGCTATCATGCAATCGTGAAATCTGGATGCTGTTCCCTGCAGTTCTCCTGGCCTTAGTGACACCACAATTTGGGTGTCATCTGCATATGATGTCAAATTGAACCCAAATGATTCAATCAGTGGGGCCAAAAGCGACACATATATGTTGAAAAGTGTCGGACTTAATGATGATCCCTGGGGGACCCCACAAGGAAGAGAGTATGGTTCAGTAGCAAATTCGCCTAGGGTGACTGTCTGTCGTCTATCTGACAGAAATTATTTAAGTAGTCTCCACGCCATACCATGAACTCCGATCTCTCGCAGCCTGTCCATCAACAGAGCATGATGGACCGTGTCAAAGGCCGCAGAGAGATCTAACATAATCATGGCTGCTTTTCCTCCCTGATCTATTATGGCCCTGATCTCTTCCGTCGATTTAAGAAGTGCAGTTTCCATACTATGGCCACTACGTTAGCAGTGTGCGGCTAAATTAGACACCATTCGTATCCACGTTATGCAACCCACTGAGTTATCCCTGCAATGTGCGAGCTTCAGTTAACGAGTGTGACTCCATTTTGAATTTCATAATCCCTATTAGGCTGTGTCTGTACTAGGCCTCATCATTCGTATTGCTTGCCTCAGCAGAACACTGTATTCCGTTATTATTTTCTTTTCTGTTCAAGGTTGCCTTCTGACTTACTAATGAATAGGCCATTCTGCCCTCGCATACCTATCCTTGTGTGTAGCTCTGCTCCCACGTTGGGAGACGCCGAAACCCAGCACGGCAACCTTGAGATAGTGATAGCTTGTACCCATCTAGCAGGTGGTAGCCCATCCTTCTGTGCCTCCTTTGTTCATGTTCGGCCTAAGCCGGTAACTTTCCATTGTGGGCGTGGTTGGGAGGTCCTTGGGAGGAATGATTATGCGTTGCAGACTGTTGGGGGGCTAGTCCCTCGGCAGACATCTTAGGGTGCAGGTCAGATTGGACTCCTCTGCAGAGTATTGCTAATAAACAACTGTTTGTATTCTCTACTGTCTGACCGACTCTTAATTTTGTGGAAGGCGATTAGGAGGTTGTAAATAACCCGGGTGGCCCTTTTCGGGCCACTTCCTTCAATCAGATAAATATTATAGCACGGTCATAAAAGAAGATACACATGCTCAGTCAGATTGGAAAGCAAACAGGAGAATGTTCGAAGAATAACCAGTTAGATAACAATTCATCAATATAAAAGTTACGTGAGTTCAGCAACAGTGTAAAATGGCAGATAAAAATTGTGACATAAAAAAGCACACATTGGGCTACTGTAAGAGTTGTAAAATCAGAAGGGCTGGTCTCACCTGACTGAAATCTAAATGTAAAAGCAGCGGACGGACAAGCTGATGGCGTAAACTATTACATTTGGGACATATCAGTACCATGTGCAAAGTATCAGGAATGGAAATGTTATCACAGGTACAACTTTGGAGCTCCGCAATTTTGGTCCAAACACCCTTGGAAAACATCAGCTGATGGAACAAGTTTAACCTAAAATAGGTCAACAACCTGCGGTGATAGCATGACAGCCCCAGGTTCAAAATGGCTCCATCCCACACACTGATTTAACCATAATAGAATTGCGTATCGAGCTCTTAGTCAAGGCAACAGCCTCTCGTTTGGCCTTATAAACTTTGAGTGTCGACTCAATGTGGGTCTAGCCTAGATGTTTCGAAAAAGCACTAATACTATTTGCCACTCTTTTAAACAGCATGGTATTTTTCTTGAGTAATGGTTGCTAGGAAAAATGGGGGTCCAGTACGATGCCCAGATAAGAAAAGGTCTTTACCCTACTGACAGGCTGACCCTTCAACACAAATATATTGGAACTAGTATTTCTAGGCTCTATAACCATAACATGGGACTTGGAGTAGTTAGTTGAGAAGTCAAGTCCATCCATAAAAGTAACAAAAAGATCTAGAAGACGCTGCAGATCCTTGAACGTGCGTGCTATTAGAACGGCATCATCTGCATATAAAAGTGTGGGCAATGAGCGACTGTTCACGCATGGGGCGTCAGTCCCAAGTTCTGATAGGGCTGACTCCAAACCATTAATATAGAGGATAAAGAGAAAGGGGGCCAGGATACAGCCCTGGTGCATCACTCTCTTTAAACAAAAAAACTGGGTACATTCACCGTTGGCCCCATAACTGACAGAAGCAGTGAGGCCCTCATGCAGATCACGCAGGAAGGTGACTAGAGCCGACTCGACCCCATGGACCAGGAAACAGCCTTTACGATGCGGGCTGAGCAACGCGTGCCATTTCCACGCAAGTGGAACAACCCTTGCCTGAACCACGCATATCCCTTAACCACGCATATGCATGGCTAAGGCAATGCGCGGTCTAGAGGTGCAGATGGGTGGGGAGAGGAACAGGAAGGATTGGGAGAAGAAGCTCCGGGACGCGGCCTGGTAAGTGGGGCTGGGGCTGGAATTTTTTTTGGGGGGTGGAGTATTTTTAGGGCTGGGGGCCGGTTTTAGGGCTTGGGGGTCAGGTAGCTTTTAGGGCTGGGGGCCGGGTTTTAGGGTTCAGGGCGGGGGCGAGGTAGTTTTTTGGGCTGGGGCCGGGTTTTAGGGCTCAGGGTGGGGGTTTGAGGTCATTTATAGGGTTGGGGCGGGTAGATTGTAGGGATGGGGCTGGGTTTTAGGGCGGTTGGGGTGTGATGTTTACTACGCATATACCTTTACCAATCATGCCTTTGCAACAAAATTTGTTTTAAAGGCATGCGTGGTAAAGGAATGCGTGGTTAAGAAGCATTCGTTGTTGCGACCGTGTTGTGTGGCACGCGTGGTTTAGCCATGTGTGCTTCTGTCATACAACCCCATGGACCACAGCACAGCCCAGAGCTTTGCTCTGTTAACCCTATCGAATGCCGAGCTGAGGTCCATGAAGGCCAAGTGGATGCCCCCCCTTTGCCCTTGTATATTTTGAGATCAACAGATAGAGATTTAGGTTTTGTTCAACAGTCCCCCGTCCTGACCTGAACCCATACTGGATCTATGATAGGACAGTGTTAACTTTAGCCCACAGAGTAAGGCGGTTTAAGAGGACCCGGCCTATAATTTTCTCTTCTCTATCCACCAAAGAGATCAGGCGATAGCATGCAGGGACCATCCTATTCCCCTTTTTAAAAACGGGACAATCACCGAATGGCGCCAACTAGTCGGAAGTGAGCTGTGGGTAGCTGCATTAAGATGTTGAGTCACTATGGGGGGCCACAGGTCAACGGCAGATTTAAACAGGTCCCCCGGTACCCCATCTGGTCCAGGGGCCTTACTATCAGGGAGAGACAAGATGGCTTTACTAACTCCCTCCCACTGAAAGGTAAGCCTACGGTCCTCACAGTCACAATGCTGTGAGTCCACATCCTTCTCAAGGACCTAAAAAGCCACAAAACGATTGAGCCAAGCCTCTGGGGTAATGGTAAGAGTTTGCGCCAACATCTGCTCCGTACGAAGCAGAGGGTGGTTCACTACACCCCAAAAGGCAGCGATATCCCGTGAGGCAAAAGCTCCCAGAAGATTATTCCATAGCTCCTTTTTTAGGACTTTTTTTCTTTCATTACGTGCCAGGCGATAAAGGGCCCTACCTTCCTTAACTTCTTCGCAAACCCAGAGTTGCTTCTACAGGGAAGCCATAAGCACTCAATGAACCTGCAAACATTTCATTTAAAACCGTTTATTTGGCACTACCGAATGCATGGCCCTGGACAGAGACAGAGCAGCCTTCATACAGCCCATGAGACTAGAAAAAGCAGCCTAAATGTTAACATCGTAAGCCTCCTCATCTAGGCAAATATAAAAATCGGATTGACAGGAGGAAAGCAGGTATAATTTAAAATAGTCTGGTACTACCTTCTCCCATTTAAGCCTTCTCCCCTGATCTTTCAAACTGACTGATTCCTTATATAAACAATCAGCCTTGGCCCGTATCAGGGACCACTGAAAGATGGCAACAAAGGGTTATGATCACTTTGTGGGTGCCTGGCAACATGGAAGCTGATAAAGGCAGAAAAAAAGGCAAGAAGAAACAAGCATGTAATCAATTATTAAACTGGAGCCTGCCCCCTTATAATATGGGATTCAATCAGGGTCATTAACATCTTCCTTGTTGAGCAGATTCACTAAATTATGTTCTAACACAGATTATTTAACATATCCCTCTGTGGTGAGTGTTTAAGGTGAGCTTCGTCCATATCATAAGGAGCATCAACAGTATCACCATACAGATAACAGTCCATACAAGGGTACAGGTTAAAATCACCCATCAGCATCAATACTGTAAAACTTGGTGAGCTGGAAATAAAATTATTCAGAAAGTGCCCAAGATCACACATCACATCATGTTCCCTTCTGGATGAAATAGAGTTATAAACCCTGTGTGGGTTTGAAAAGACCAAGAGAGTCCCCAGAATGTAGGTTGAGCTTGATAAGACCCCCTCCATTTTAAAGCTGAGGCTCAAATTTATAAAAGTGGCTAGCCCCCCTTTAGCTCTGCCATGAATAGAGGGCATGGCATTAGAAGCACAACCACCCAAAAACAAATTTCCCACAGTGTCCCAGGTTTCTTGAAGGCAAATGAAGTCAGAGGGGCATAATACATTCTGACATACTTCATCATCAAATTTACTATAAGCCCCTGCAATATTCCAGTGGATGACCTTTAAGATATTAAAATTACTTAAGTGATTATTCGTCACTGAATTGTCTGACCCAGGGGTGAGTCAATCCTGATTATTCAACTCACTTAAAATATCAAAGCGATTAGACAATGATAGACTAGGGGCCTTTTCCTGCTGGCAACAACGACTAACACCCACGCCTCGGGCAGAAATAGATTCTCCCACCCCGCCCCATCTTGCCATCCCCAAATCTAAGGGTTTGTAGAAAAAAACCAGGGGAAGTAAGAACATTTTGCTACTGGGTAAGGGACCTTGAATGACCCTGTTTAGAAAATAGCACAGCCGCCTCTTGTTAGAAAAATGAATAACGATACAATCCCCATCAAACGTTTTGTTTGAGTTGCCAATCCACCCTACTCTACAGACCATAAGGATTTCATTAACAAAGGAATAATCTGAGTTGACCCTACTTGATAGTGGATGTATTACTTTATTTTTGAGCTAGTGTAGCTCTCGGAATCCATTTGCTTGAGAGAAGGAACATTGGCCATAACCAGAACACAGGGGGAAGAAGGGGCAAGTTAGATGACAACATGACAGGATTGAGTCCCTTCGACGAAAGATGTGGATGTAGGTTGTCCCCTTCCCATCTGTTGTGGTATTGACTGATGGTTATAATTGGGAGGGGTACACTGACTAATGAGATCAGGGGGCCCTACAGGCCTGATGACCACTCTGAAGGGGGGAGGCCAAGGAAAAGTGGTGACTGAAGATTCAGTTGCCGGGCCAGCGCGCCTAGGCCCCGACCTACAACCCTTGATTGTGGGAGGAGGAGCACTCTATCACTCTCATGCAGGGGCGCAGTTAGATTCACCCGGGTCATATTTGATGGGGCAACAGTTGTGGCCACTGCGTCTCCCAGTTTACCCAGAGGCTGTTTCAGATTTGAGATACGATGCACCAGTTCATCGAATGTCGAAGAAATTAACCGCTCTAAACTCTGGAAAGAGTCAGAGGGTAGATTGGAATGGAGTGGGGTAGGTTGGAGTGGAGCAGATTAGAGTGGAGCGGGGTACTTGGAGTGGGGTGGATTTGGTGGATTAGAGTAGATTACATTAAAATGGAGTGGGGTAGATTAGGGTAGAGTGGAGTTGGGTAGACTGGGGTAGATTGGAGTGGGGTAGTTTGAAGTGGGGTAGATTGGAGTGGAGTAATGTGGAGGGGTGTGGGGTAGAGTGGGAGTAGATTAGGGTGGAGTGCGGTACATTGGAGTGGAGTAGATTGGGTGGATTCGAGTATGGTAGATTGGAATGATAGATTGGAGTGGAGTGGGGTAGATTGTAGTGAAGTGGAGTGGGGTATATTGGAGTGGAGTGGGGTAGATAGGGTTGAGGTAGATTAGAGTGGAGTGGGGTAGAATGGAGTGGAGGGAGGGGCATAGAGTGGAGGGGTGTGGAGCGGAGTGGCAAGCCGTGTCGTAGAGTGTCTTACAGTGGACTGGAGTGGAGTGGCATAGAGTGGAAGGGCATAGTGTGGAGCAGAGTGTTGTAGAGTGACATGGTGTAGAGTGTTGTAGAGAGGAGTAGTGTAAAGTGGAGTGGCATAGTGTGGAGTATGCATGGTGTGATAGTGCACTGCCAATACAGACAACACATTTGAATTGAAAATGGCCATTACATTTGCACAGACATACAGTTTTACTGCGCACAAATTATAATATATGGAAATGTCATCACCAAGTGTATTAATTTTTTTTAAAGTATTAACCCCTTCGGTGCGCGTGGAATTTTCGCGCTGTGCGGGCGTTTCCATTAGTGGGCGGGGATTCGGACTGCCGGGGGCCGTCCTGGCCACACGCCCACCGTGACGCGTGACGGCTCCCGGCCGTCACGAGCATGGAAGAGGTTAAACTATTTGTTTTCACCACACTTCAGAATTACAAAACAAATTTGCTTAATTTCTACTGTTCTCATTCTGATGTATTCAGAAATATCAGCACAGTTCATTTTTGTTGTGTGATAGAAAAGATAACATCCTACAGCCTGTCCAATCGCATGGGTAGTCAGCAGGATGGATTGTCACATAGATTCTATCACTTTGAAGTCAGTGAAAGAAAAGTAAACACCAAGTTTCCTCAGTCTACAAAGCCTGACTTTTGACCTCTGTCTTTGAATGCCCAGCAAATGAGACAAGATAAGAACAAAATTTAAAGACTTGTTTCACAGATAGCGAGTACTCACAGGAGAGATTAACTAAAGCTGGACAGCCTAAAACAACAAGCAAACGACAAAGCCAGCTAAGAAAGATGCACTCTGTAGAGTGGCTCAACAAAAAGAAGAAAATAGGTCCCAAAAGTGTGAGCAGTGTAAGGAAACAAGTAATTGGGCCATGCTCTAGGGGAGGGTTACATGCAAGAAGAGAGAAGTACCGACCACAGAACTGCACTAGCAGGAAGCAAGCAATTGAGAGTGGCTTTGAAGCCCACCAATGTTAAGTAATGGGAGGGCTCCAAGCCCACTAAAAGTAAACAAAATGTCTTGAAGAGACAGCGCATGCGCTGTCTATGCGAGACCTAAAAACTACATTAACATTAGGGCAATAAGCCCCTTATAATGGCTGCAATTGGACACAGTCATTTCAGTGCATTATTGATTCCTGGGACAAGCTGATTTAGTGATTTATTCCTACCATGGAGCCAACCCCAATTTCAACCACTGGGAGAGATCTATCACACACCCTTAATGTAATTTAGGGACGTGAAGACATTTGCCTTTTCAAACCACTGTTCCTCATGCTCAGTATTTCTTAGTCCCTATAATGACCCATTGATTCATTCGGCACCGCCGAAAACTCAACAAAAATTAGTGGACTGTGTATTTTTTTCAACCATAATTTGACCCCATAAAAATGAATGATTATTTTTGTTTCTTTTGTAGATATACATTTTGCTGCTTGAAAATAGCTCTTTGTACTGTACCACTCTTACCCATTTTTGCATAGGCACTTTTCTGACCACTGTTTCATTATTCGCTTTATTCATGTATACCATTTAATGGAGAGCAAGAAAAAATACAAGCTATGTCTTTTGCACTCTTATGGAGTATTTTATCAATGGTACCTCATTGGTGACACCTAGAAAAGCATTGTGATTTTGGTATCTAAATTTGTATTGTTCTATAGGCCCTAACATATATTCTGATGAACCACTGTTTTTGTTACATGTCTTTTACCTAACGGGCCAAGAGACCCAGGAATGTGCGCTGGACTCTACAAATGGCCGCATAGAGGGGTAAAAACATGGATTCCCACTCTGCCAAACCCAGAGCTCCCCTGTCTCATTTAGCAGTGGAGGACTTCTGGGTTTCTAATGACAAAGCCTTAGCTGGCTCCACTATTGGAAACCCCTAACTGCATGATGGAAGATCTGCCCTGTTTAGGACAGGATTTAAACATACATTTTTCCTTCCTGGTTTGGCCGAGTGAAGCATGTTGGACCTGTGCAGGAAAATATACACAATATCCCCATTGCCAAAGGAGAAAACTCAATTTGTGTAAGAAACATTTGGTTTTTGTTTTCCGGAAGTAAAGTCCTCTCATATGGGGTGTTTTTGAAAAAGAATAAAAACATGAAGAGCTGGCTGCTATTAAACGGTGGCTCACTAGGCATGCATTTTTGCAAAAGTGCTCTCACTACATCAGCAAGAATACTTTACCCCCTTTTTAAATGCTAATCTCTTGAAAAAAGACTGAACTGATTTACACCAAACCAAAAAAACACGGTCCTTAAATAAAGTTCTATCTTTTTTGTCAAATTTTGGTTTTATTTTGTTTAGCCGTTTTTTCTGCAAATCTTCTTATGGGAATCCAAATGGGAAATTTCTCTTTTGGGACCACCCCCTTTTCTTGGCCCCCGCTTAATGGAGAAACTTTCTAAGAAGGACCCAAAGTGAATTAACTTCTTTTTGGAAAGTTTTGTGCTGATTCGTTGAACTAAGCAAAAGTTATTAAGAATACAAAAAATTTCTTTGCTACAGAGACTTTACCATAACTACAGGGGTGCCATCACACTATCACTGACTCTGTTTTTTGTTTCGCTAATGACTTTGGCGCCGCTTGACGAATCTTCACAAAACTTTCCCCCAAAAATCATGCATCTCTGGTCCTTCTCGGACAAATTTGGAGTGTTCTGTCACACAGGGGCTGAGAAACGGAGGGAGAAGGGGTCCCAAAACACTTTTTCCCCATGGAATTTCCATAGGGAAAATTAGACAACGATGTAGCAAAAATGGCTGAACAGAAATACACCAAATTTGGCATAAGGCTAGATCGTTACCCAGAAAGTGTGCTTTTTGTGATTTGTGTAATTGTATACAGCCATTTTTGAGAAATTAAGGTTCAAAATGTATATTAATCTTTTGCTGCGGGACACCTGCGGGAGGAGCCGATCAAAATATAAAATCTGATTGTGTGCCTTCAATATCCTCAGAGATGTACGACAGTCACTTAGAACTTTTGGAACTCAGCCCTGTGTCCTGAAAATAAACATGTAAATAACATATAGGGGGCAGGGCAGAGATACCCTGAACGCCTAGCCTTGTGGGAGGAGGGGGTCCCAAAGAGACTCCCCTTGGGCCAAACGTTCCTGGATATCGTAGTACTGGCAAAACAATAATAATTAAAAAAGGGCAGGTCACCCTTTTTAATTTAAATCCCTGCCGAGTAGAGTGTGTGGGTCCCCCTCTTTGAAGTGCATGTGCCCTCAGGGACCCCCATCTCACTAGGGGCTAGTGTGTCATTAATGAGGTCCTGAGACCCCATCCCTGGCACCACAAAGTTAAGAAATGGGCCCATCAATATATATGTATAATCAATAAAATTATCATTTTAAATGTTAATAATAAACTTAAGTCAAAAAATTCAATTTGACTTTTATTAAAAAAATAATTAATTTCTATTACTCAAAAACATTATTTTAACAAACTTTACTACATGTTAATTATAAATACAAATATTACTCAAGGTGTGATTTTTTTTAAAGCTATGGTTTAAAAGTTATTTATACATTAAGGGGCAGATTTACTAAGGATTTGCATTGCCCTTGCATGAAGCAAGTAGTTGCAAGGCAATGCAGATCCTTAACTGGGATTTACTAAGCCACACAAAGCAACTGTGCATGGTTTAGTAAACACTACGTAACGCAAGGCAGGGCATTGGACTGGCTTGCGTTTACTATGTATCGGGTATGTGTTACATGGGCGGAGCATGGGTGTTCCCATGCACCCACCCATGTATTTTGACGCAAACCCAGACTTACAAGACTTGTAAACCTAGGTTTGCTCCAAAATGGTGTTGCTACTCGACAGAGGCATAACAAAGAGAAATATCTTTAGTTCTCCTTGTTAATTCCTCTTTCCATCTGTGCTGCGTTCTGCGGCACACATGGAAAGAGGAAAATGTCTTTAAGGATTGTTTTTTTGCAGAGAGGTGTCCCTTCTTGCACAAAAGCAATCCTGACCATACGCAGGCACCTTTGCATTATGGTGCAAGTGTGTCTGCGTTGGCGCTAGGCAACAGACAGTGTGCCAGCTGAAGTAGAGAGCAGAAATGCTCCATATCTTTGTAAATATGGAGCATTCCTGCCCTCTCCCTTTCACACAATGCAGCGCAGCGCGTTGCCTTGCTGTATTGCTTTGGCTGAAAGAATGGTAAATCTGCCCTGAAATTAATATGTTTAATATGTTTAAATAAATTAATTATTTAATACACATTTAATGCAGTGACTTAATGTGATGCAACATTTTATTTTATTAGTTATAGGTAAAAAATAAATGTTTACAATAATTTACATTTATGATTTATCATTAAACTATTTTTTATATATATATTTTTTAGATTATCTTTTATATTTCCCCTATACATTCCTATTGGGAGATCTCTGACATGGTGGCAGATATCTCCATCTACCTATGTGTGCAAAATTAGTAGTAGTAACTTTACACTCATAAAATCCTGTATTAAGAGTCTCCTCAACCCTGTTTTTAGGGGATGGAGACATGTATGTTTACACCAAGGAGTAGATCTACACTTGGAAATGGTGACTGGCAAAAATGTGTGGAGTTACACACAATGTAGTAGTAAATGTGCAGGTGAGTAAATATACACATGTATATTTACCTTTGTGAATACACCCCATGGTATTAATAGAGGGATCAGCCATCTCACTCGACATGATTTTCGGCCCTAGTGGCCCTCTAACATTTCAAGATGAGCATGAGATCCTAAACCAGGACCTCGTCCTTAAATTCATTCACCCTCGCCTTCAGACTGGGATAATCCTACTCTCCCTAGGGGATCTTGGGGTTTCTGTCTCGCTTTCCTTAGTGGAGCCTCTCCTTCCGGGAAACAACCATGACAACGCAAATGTAACAACGCGTTGCCATTACAACGTGGTTGTTACAACGCAACTACCCTTGCATTGCAATGCCATTACAATACATATGCTTTTACCACGCATGCCTTTACAACGAATTTCGTTGTAAATGCATGAATGGTAAAGGCATATGTGTTTTACATGTATAGGGTTTAGGCTGGGTTTGGGTTTTGGGGTATAGGTTTTGGGGTGTCAAGGTTAATTTTAGGGTTCAGGGTGGATTTTGTTTTTGGGGTGCCAAGGGTAATTTTAAGTTTTAGGGTGGGTATGGGTTTTGGGGTAGCAAGGGTAATTTTAGGGTTCAGGGTGTGTTTGGGTTTTGGGGTGCCAGGGTTAATTTGAGGGTTCAGGGTGTGTTTGGGTTTTGGGGTGCCAGGGTTAATTTGGGGTTCAGGGTGGGTTTGGGTTTTGGGGTGCAAGGGTTAATTTTAGGGTTCAGGGTGGGTTTGGGTTTTGGGGTGCAAGGGTTAATTTTAGGGTTCAGCGTGGGTTTGGGTTTTGGGGTGCCTGGGGTAATTTTAGGGTTCAGGGTGTGTTTAGGTTTTGGGTACAAGGGTTAATTTTGGGGTTCAGGGTGGGTATGGGTTTTGAGGTGCCAGGGTTAATTTTAGGGTTCAGGGTGGGTTTGGGTTTTGGGGTGCAAGGGTTCATTTTAGGGTTCAGGGTGGGTTTGGGTTTTGGGGTGCAAGGGTTAATTTTGGGGCTCAGGGTGTGTTTTGTGTGCAAGAGTTAATTTTGGGGCTCAGGGTGGGTATGGGTTTTGGGGTGCCAGGGGTAAGTTTAGGGTTCAGGGTGGGTATGGGTTTTGGGGTGCCGGGGGTAATTTTAGGGTTCAGGGTGTGTTTGGGTTTTGGGGTGCCAAGGGTAATTTTAGGGTTCAGGGTGGGTATGGGTTTAGGGGTGCCAGGGTTAATTTTAGGGTTCAGGGTGTGTTTGGGTTTTGGGGTGCCAGGGGTAATTTTAGGGTTCAGGGTGTGTTTGGGTTTTGGGGTGCTGGGGGTAATTTTAGGGTTCAGGGTGTGTTTGGGTTTTGGGGTGCCAGGGGTAATTTTAGGGTTTAGGGTGTGTTTGGGTTTTGGGGTTCAAGGGTTGATTTTAGGGTTCAGTGTGGGTTTGGGTTTTGGGGTGCAAGGGTAATTTAAGGGTTTTTGGGGGTAACAAAAAATATATATATGTATATATATATGTATATATATACATTAACTTACCTTAGCAACTTTTACCAAGTATATGCCTTTACCACGCATGCATTTGCGTTGTAATGGCATGCGTGGTAAAGGCATATGCATGGTAAAAGTTTGGTTTGTAATGGCAACGCGTTGTAACAACACTTGCATTGTAACAACCGTGTTGTAATGCCATGCGATGTAATGGCATGCGATGTATCATCATATATTCTCTCCTTCCACCTTCTCTATGGTGTGATCAATATATCAGCGAAGCAAGGATGGGGTCACATGAGTTGCTTTAAGGGTCGACTAAAGAAAGACAGGCATGCCCTCACTCCCTGCAAGAGAATGGTGACTGACTGTGGGCGTAGTCAGAAGCTGACTGGTTCATTGAGGGTCCTGCTCCATTTCATGGAGGTACAGCTTGAAAGTAATGTCCCTTCCCCTGTGGGATTGCAGGTCCCCTTTAAAGGTATTATCCCTTCCCCTGTGGGATTGCATCTCCCCTTTAAAGGGTTTATCCCTTCCCCTGTGGGATTGCAGGTCCCCTTTAAAGGCATTATCCCTTCCCCTGTGGGATTGCATCTCCCCATTAAAGGGTTTATCCCTTCCCCTGTGGGATTGCAGGTCCCCTTTAAAGGTATTATCCCTTCCCCTGTGGGATTGCAGGTCCCCTTTAAAGGTATTATCCCTTCCCCTGTGGGATTGCAGGTCCCCTTTAAAGGTATTATCCCTTCCCCTGTGGGATTGCACCTCCCCATTAAAGGGTTTATCCCTTCCCCCGTGGGATTGCAGGTCCCCAGTAAAGGGTTTATCCCTTTCCCTGTGGGATTGCAGGTCCCCTTTAAAGGTATTATCCCTTCCCCTATCGGATTGCAGGTCCCCTTTAAAGGTATTATCCCTTCCCCTGTGGGATTGCAGGTCCCCTTTAAAGGTATGATCCCTTCCCCTGTGGGATTGCATCTCCCCATTAAAGGGTTTATCCCTTCCCCCGTGGGATTGCAGGTCCCCTTTAAAGGTATTATCCCTTCCCCTGTGGGATTGCAGGTCCCCTTTAAAGGTATTATCCCTTCCCCTGTGGGATTGCAGGTCCCCTTTAAAGATATGATCCCTTCCCCTGTGGGATTGCAGGCTTCTTTGAAGGAATTATCCATTCCACTTCGGGGTTACAGGTGCTAAGCCTGCAATGTGGGCCTGCCCTTATTCTCCTCAATATTTCACCAAACTGACTGCCATACTGGAGCTCTCTCATCCAACAAACCGAGCCACTTTCCTGCTGGCAAAAAGAAATCAGTCGTTTCCAGACACTGTCACTCACATATGACTCAGCCACACCAAACTGTGGGCACTGTAGGAGGTAGTGACGTCCCTTTGCTCTTTGTTGCCAATTTTATTGTAAAGAGATTCTGGTCACCACTTATTAGACATCCAGATCTCTGCCCGTTGTTCCTTGTATATATAGGAGCCTATTTATGAAAAGTAATGCAATGCAGCGCAGCAAGTCACCTTGCTGCGCTGCACTGCATGACAGGTGAAGGGCAGGAATGCATTGTATTTAAGGCAATAAGGCGTATTCCTGCCTTTTCCCCTGCACTGGAGCCCATTTGGTAGCCTAGCACCAACGCAGGCACCCTTGCATGGTGCAAGGGGGCCTGCGTTGCATGCAGGATTGTTTTTGTGCAGGAAGGGACACCTTCCTGCACAAAAAGTCCTGAGAAGCATTTTCCTCTCGCAATGTGTGCTGCAGAATGCAGCACACATAGAAAGAGGAAGTAACAAGGAGAAATAAACATATTTCTCCTTGTTACACCTCTGCTGGGAAAGCGTTTCTTTTTGGTGCGTTCCCAGGTTTATTGCGCTGTGTTGCCTTACTCTAGATTTATGTAGTCACTCAGGGCCATGTAAAGTGACCTTGTGTGGCTTCATAAATCTGATTCAAGGTTCGCGTCGCACTTGCACCACGTTGCGTGGCGCACGAGCAACGCAAACCAGGTCGTAAATAGGCCCCATAGTTCACTGATGGCTATCCTAGCCAAAGGTGTGCTATATTAAAAATGTGAATTAAATGAATAAAATATCACAGTCCCATAGCTAAACAAACATTCGACGGAGGGGTAGATTTACTATTCTTTCATGCAAAGCAGGGCAGTAAGCAAAGTTGCTGCGCCGCGTTGAGTGAAAGGGAGAAAGCATAAATGCTCCAGATTTTCAAAGATATGGAGCATTTCTGCTCTCTCCTTTCACTGGTGCACTCTGTGCTGCCTAGCACCAACGTAGGCACCTTTGCACCATAGTGCAAGGGTGTCTGTGTTAGAGGCAGGATTGTTTTTGTGGAGGAAGGGACACCTTCCTGCACAAAAACAACCTCTGGAAGCATTTTCCTCTTTCTGTGTGTGCTGAATGATGCAGCACAAGTGTAAGGAGGAAATAGCAAGAAGAAATAAAGATATTTCTCCTTGTTACGCCTCACTGGGAAAGGCATAGCATTCTGATGCGCTCTCAGGTTTACTACCTTTAGTTAATCTGGGAATGAGCCAGAATCCATGGGTGGATGCATGGGAACACCCATGCTCCACCCGTGGAACGCCTTCCAAGTTGAAATGTAACGTAACGCACAAGCAGTTGGGTTGCGTTACATTTCTTTACGAAGCCACGCAAGACCATGGAAATCAGGCCTTGCATGGCTTTGTAAATTCCAAATAAGCCTTTGCGTTGCCCTGTGCGACTAGAGTTGCCACACGGCTGGTTTTCTACCGGCATCACCTGTGTGTTAATGTCCTGGCTGGTACAAAAATAAACAAAATCACCTACGGTCGGTATTTTTAACCCATATTGTTACATACTTCAAACAGCAAATATTAATAGAAAGCACTTTTAAATGTGTTCTACAGCTGTGTTCGTGATCCCTGACTAATATTTAAAGTAAACAAAGGTAGAAAAATCATGTTACAAATGAAAACTCAAAAAGGAGGGACTGGGAGCTTTTTAGAGGTCCAGCAAACGTGCCCCAACAATAGTCAATACAAAAGGGTATGCAGTTCCTAACTGTTGCAAGGGAACAAGAGGGCTTGGTGGTCATAAGTTACAGTGGAAACGGGGAGTTCCTCCTGTTGGAATTAGGGCCCTCACACACCCGGCTGGTGTCATGCTTCATCATAGGGCATGCTCCTCGTCAGGTCGGCGCTGCAATACCTGACGGGCACCCTATGAGGGGCTCTTTGGCGGAGATCTTTTATTCCAAGTAGCCGTTTGGTGCCGTGGGGGTGAGGGGCCTATAGGTGTAGATGGAGGGAGTGGAGGTGAATGAACCAAAGGAAGTTAAGACAGGAAATGGAAGTACCAGAGAAAACAATTTTAATCAATAGGGCTTCCAACCTGATTGACCATCTGATAGAGCGCCAATCCTGAGACATTACCTCAGAAGTGCGCCACCCAGTTTTTAATCAGGTTGGAAGCCCTATTTATTAAAATTGTTCTCCGCCAAAGAGCCCCTCATAGGGTGCCCGTCAGGTATTGCAGTGCCGACCTGATGAGGAGCATGCCCTATGATGAAGCATGACACCCAGCCGGTTGTGTGAGGGCCCTAATTCCAACAGGAGGAACTCCCCGTCCCCCTGTAACTTATGACCACCAAGCCCTCTTGTCCCCTTGCAACAGTTAGGAACTGCATACCCTTTTGTATTGATGTTACAAATGAATGCATATGATTTTGTTTAAAGTCATATACAATATCATGTCCGGGCTTTTGCAGACTCTTAAACAGTGGCGTAGCAAGGGGGCACGGGGGTGGACCTCCCCGGGTGGCACGAGTTTTGGGGGTGGCGATTCCCCTCCCCCCGATCTTACCTGCGGCCGTCGCGGGCGCCATAACAGGGATTGAAATAGCAACCCCGCTTTTACATGAAAAAGCATGGACCGCCAAGGGCGGCCACAGGTCTTGCTACTCCACTGCTCTTAAAACAACAACAAATCTCAGGTATTTTTCTCTTGCAAAGGTGGCAACCCTATGTGTGATGCAAGGACAATTCAAAGGCTGAGCAAATCTAGGTTCTGGTTTCTAGTCCCACACACAGTAATTTAACAAAAGGTAGTCACTGTTTACATGAATTTCATTCTCTTGCATTCCATACTGTTGTATACTTCATAGGGTGTCCATAAACGGGCTTTCTAGAATCATGACCTTATATAGGCACAATCCAACTTGCCCTTATATAGGCATGAAATCCCAGACCTTATTTAGGCATAAACCATGCATACCAAATACAGGCATGGATTCCGACATCCGTCCACCCTAGCGTCTCAACGAGTCCATGAAAAACAGACCCTCAGGCTGCGGGAGTTTCCCTTGCCCAGGACTATTGATTTCTTCAAGGACTCATACATTATGCATGAACCTCTATTCCTTAAGGGATTCATTCATGACGTCTTTCGCTACCCAACTCACGTCAATGCTAACATTTTCAGGTATAAATATACCTTCCCAAACCCCTGTAAATCAGAGGAGACCTCGACTTCAGAGGAGCCCGATTCCCGGCCGGACGCACTGAGAAGACGCTGTCATTCCTGCACGCAGAGAGTCCAGCTTCCAGTGATCTAACTTCCCTTGCGGGGTGTTGGAGTTCGAGTCCGGATAGAGATTCCTACCTCTCTCATTCTTCAGGTATGGAGCAGACTAGAACCTAGAGGGACTCTTGGCATACTAGACTCTTGGCATACTAGGCGTAACTTACTCTTAGTATACTCTAGTCAAGAATACAGCACCTACTTCTACTTCTCCCTACACCTAGGATAGGTTAGGTACACTGGGTAGAACTAGGCTAGAAACGCATCGTATGAGTACTCGCATTTTTAGGCTGTGTCATTTTATGTAAATGCATATATGCTGAAAAGATAATGCTAACGCAGTATTATTTATTTTTACTGCTCACCCTGTACATTATTTATCTCGCATACTGTCTTATGATCGTAACAGCACATCTAACTTACAACAGAAACAAGACTGTTCAATAAACCTTTTATTGAAACGCCCGTCTGGTTATTTCTGTGTAACTTTGAGGAGTATCTAAATTATGCACAACTGAGCTGAGTGAAATAGTTATCTATTGTTTCTACGACTCTGGGACACATCCTGATTCTGTAAGGGAAACACAGTGGTCATGTTTTGCGGCTGCCAGAAACTAATCCCTTCTTGTCGTCAAGAAGTTTCTAGTGGCCTCTGAGCTAGCTGGCACAAGTAATTAAGTTTAATATACTCGATAGGGACATACCGACCTTAGTCCTATGTCAAACCTATAGGATATATTATTCCAATGCGCAGAGCCTATAAGGGAAATAGGAGCTACACTACATGGCGCCCAACGTTTGGTAAGGCAGTAATTCAACGTTAGATACTGAGTAACTCAGCTGTGCATAATATTCTTTTCTCTCTCAGAGACCCCTACCCATATACTCCAAAAGACGTCTGGAGTGGGCAGGGATAGTATCCGCCACGGCTACATAGGGCAGTACCCTATATATTAGCTGTTTGGTTTGCTCAACGTTGAAGGATACAGTGTTCCACAATATTGTGCACCTTATCTTTGTTTCCTTGAAATTTGTTTTACATATTTTCAAGCAGAAAAATGTCAGGCACTGACAATGACGCCGGAAACGGTGTAGCTGCGGCTGAACCAGCCCAAGCAGCATTTTTTAACAACACCAGTTTAAACGAAACCGAGGAGGGTGTCATAGACATCGCTCCAAACTTAAGAAGAGCCATTACTCTAAAACTTATAAAACATGGCCTACCACCGAGAGGAGGTAGAGCAGTTTTCGTGATTGAGGCACATGAATCCTTTCAGACAGAGGTATTCTATTCATGGGTAATTCTTCCTGAATCCAATCCAGTAACACACTTGTTTCACTTCTACAAAGAAGATGAACCACCAGAGGAATACATTCCTTTCGAGGATATCGAGATTCCATTAACATACCAGGAGCATCAGCTCTGGTTTAAAGGCGCCCTAAAACATAACAAAAATATAACCAGGCTCGGTCCACTAGGTAGACCAGGAGCGACGTGGCCGATTCTAGCCGGCTACACACCTCATCCAGACATCGAAATAATGTCAGACGAGGAAATACTTAATCAACTCACAGAGTTAATAAAAATCTACAGACAATTGGTTCAATATGTCATGCGGACTTTCACAGTCCAACCACCATTAACAATTACAAATCATACTCCTCCACAGGGGAGTACACTAAAAATTACACCACAGACTCTATACGCAGTCATGGGTAAAATGCCCACTAAGCGGGAGCAAATTCCATTTTGGATAGCTCAAAAAATTACTCAAATCGAAGCAGTATTTCCAAATACTAGCCCGCATGAGAACACAGAATCCTAACAATTAGTTTACCAATGGGGATCACACCACAACTGGAAGACTGCACCACTTGGGGCTCAGTCTTTGCTGCCATCTACACTAAAACACACGGCATTCCGTCAATTGCGGTAATACCAGATGTCCTAAAACAAATTCAAAACGAATACGGGGCAGAGCCTGCTTTAAATTTAGGTATGAAATTACTGAAAAATTTCGACCAGGTCTCAACAATAATATTATCAAATATTAAAGGGGAGGCAGCAGCAGTGGCGATCCAACAAAAATTAAGGGAATTTGATGTTACAGAACATCAAACAGAGCTACCCAGAATTATAGAACAATCCTATGCAGAATTAGGCAGAGATAGTTTGGGTGGGAGACCAGCTAAACCAAAACTATCTGAAAGTCCTGAGAAGGACTCAATTAAACAAACTCCTACATCTTCTAAAAAGAAGTGGGAGTCTACTAAACAAAATTCAAATGAGAAAAGATCTCAATCCCGAGGTAGGTCTCCTCAAAAGGAGCCCTCTGAAAGGAGGTACAACCTCAGGAATAGGGATAATTTGAGAAAACCTGATAGGTATCAAGATAATGATACACGTTCCTCTCGTCCCTTTCAGGTCTCATCACAGACTTCGGAAAGAAGAGGACGAACAGAACCGAGAGAAGAAAGCGTGAAATCGAAAGACGACAAGCACGCAACAAAAATTAAAACTAAACCTCAATTCTCCAAAAAGAAAGTAGCAGGTCTAATAGTAAGACATGCCGAGAATTCTGAGAAGTCAACTCAAGAACGGAGAATGGGCTCAGACAATGCTGGACAGTGCAGCAGAAGTCACAATAGCTCGCCAGAACCTGATGGAACTTCTGGAGATAGTGGACTTGAATGAGTACATTACAATAGAGACTGTAGACACCAGGGTTAGTACTCCACAAAGGTTATATGAAATAACACTCCGGATGGAGGGAGACAAACCTAGACAGGTTAAAGCACTTTTTGGGAAAAACTATCAAAGGGTTATGACATACTTCTAGCAGAAAAAGACTGGCCACCACAATTTGTCAGGGAGTGCCCACACGGCGAGGACATGATTATGCCTGCCTTCTCCAATCACATACCAATTCACTTAAAATATACATATGCCAGAAAATGGGCAGTGGCCCAGGCTCCAGCATTATATAAAAATCATGTAGGATGGGATGAGGACTCACCTCACCATAAAATAAATCTGAAACATGAACCTACTGCTCAGAGGCAGTATCCTATTAAGCAAGAAGCTAAAAAACAGGTCAGGGAGATTTTAAATCAACTTGAATACCAAGGGGTGATTGAAACATGCACCTCCTCCATGAACAATCCTTTGTTTCCTGTCTCCAAACCAGACAATACATATCGTCTAGTTTTGGACTACAGACATTTAAACACTTGTTCTAAAACTTTTGCAGTGCAAAATGCACACAGCACAGCATTAATGAATAACATTGTGCGTAAAAAATACAAAACAACATTAGACATCTCAAACGGTTTCTTTTGTCAAAATATAGCACCTGAAAGCAGGTACTTAACGGCATTCTCCATAATGGGGACCCAGCGTCACTTTTGTCGACTCCCACAAGGGTTCAAGAACAGCCCAGGTTTATTCTCAGCGAGAGTAACGGAGTTACTACAAATTTATGACAACGAGGCATTGTCCTATGTCGATGACATCTATCTGACAGACGATGACTTGGAAAAACACTTGAACAGGGTGAGCACCATTATATTGGGATTCGCCTCTGAGGGCTACAAGTTCAACTTTAAAAAGTCCCGAATTGCCCATCTCAATGTCCTATTTTTGGGATATGAGCTTTCAAGTGAAGGCAAGAGCTTGGCAGCTAACTTTCTAGAGAAATGTGCGCTGCTCCAACCTCCAAAAACACTAAAAAACTTACAATCCATACTGGGATTCCTAAATTTTGGAAGAACATACATTCTAAACTACGCAGAAATGGTTAAACCTCTCTACGCACTAATCAAACCTGATTACACAATCAAAAACTGGACACAGGAACACACAGAAATTTTGCGTTCACTCCAGGCTAACATGTTAGCAACAAATCACTTACAAACACGCGTAAGTCAAAGAAATTTGGTGATTCGAATAATTTCGGGTCAATGTGGATTCACTTACTTAACCTTTAATGAGGGTGAGAAAGTACCAATTGCATACAAATCACATTTGTACACACAAGCGGAAATGCGCTTCAGTTCAACTGAAAAAATTCTGACAGCAGTTCAAACAGCTGTAGCAAAAGAAAGAGCCTTAGCCCAAGGGAAACGCATAATTGTCGTTACCCCAGTACCGGCTTTAGAAGCGGTCACAAAAGCGAGCATTCCAAATGCTAAAGCTTTACATCCGAGATGGATACAGTGGGTTAATTCTCTTGCTGCAACTGATGTTGAATATGTTTTTGATCCAGATTTAAAAACACAGGCATTTCTCCAATATGAACAAGAATGTCCTCTGCCCACTGAGATTCTGCCTCTCGATCAGTATGAATTCGTAATTTACACTGACGGATCCGCACAGCCCGCAACAGGGAGTAAGCAAGCTTACAGTGCAGCGTGTGCAATCATTAAAGGTTGCATGCGAAATGGCATCTTCAGACCTATGGTCACAAAAACTCAATCACTAGGTGATTGTACAGCTCAGCGAGCTGAACTACAGGCATTCAAACTGGCACTTGAGAGTACGGATCGAGAATTCCTCACACTAATCGTGTGCGATTCCTATTATTGTGTTCAGTCGTATAATGACTATATATGAACCTGGCTTGAAAATGGTTTCAAAGATGCGAAAGGTGGCACAATAAAGCACAAATTGCTTTGGGAACAAGTAGTTCAGTTGAAAAACGAACTACCAAAGGCTCACGTGATTCACACACTGAGTCATCAGCGTGATGGCGTTCACGTTGCAGGGAATTCATTGGCTGACGAAGCCGCGAAGGGGGCTGTTCAGACGGCTTCCGTAGCTGCGATCACTCGTTCAAAAACAAAAATAGACGGTGAGATAATGTTAGCTGTCAATGCTTCAAGCAAAGGCAGCAGTGCAGCGTTACCAAAAAAGTTTCCACTCAAGTACTCTTATGTAATTGATGCGAATAACACTCCTTTTGCTCGAATCCCTGGAGTGGGGGATAGGGTAATTCCAAACATGGAACGAAGAGCAGCCTTGATTTATGAAACACATTTGGGGGAGGGTCTGTCACATCAAGGGATCTCAAAAACAATTTTGAAATTAAAAGAGATGTACTGGTGGCCTGGAATGAATACACACATTCACATATTCATCAACAACTGCTTAGACTGTAAATTACAGCGAGAGAGCCACCAGACACCATGCAGCGAATGCGGCAGCCCAGTGCAGACACCACTGTTAGACAGCATTAGGCTATCTAATCGCCAGCGTCCTACTGGACAAAGGCATTCCCGCAAATACTGAATCTAGGTTCCTATGGTTATGGCCTCAGCGCTCGGCTGACGCTCGAACTGTTATAAAAGATTTGCGAGTCTTTATCGGCACATACGCAATAGGCACGTTTCATTCTGACCAGGGTCCTGCGTTTAGCTCTAGGGCTTACAAGGAGGCCATGGCCAGTCTGGGCGTTGCATTGCGGTACTCCTCTCCATTCCATCCTGAGGGAAATTCTGTTGTGGAAAGGAAAAACCGGGTCATAAAGCAGTCTATAACAGCTAGGGTATTAGGCTCGGGTGATGGGTGGGTCAAACACCTCATTAGCGTTCAGCGCGCTATCAATAATTTGCCAAGAAGTACTCTAGGGGGGGTCACTCCATATGAGGTCCTATTTGGGACAAGAATGTGGGTTCCAGACTTAGAACACGTAGGCACAGTGGTGGACATGAAAACATTTGATATCAAAGATCGTTTGGCTGTTTTACAGGATCTTAACAAATTAAGAACGAAACAAAGCAACGTATCCTTACAGCCAACCACCACTGGGGAAAAATCGGCGGTCCCAGCAAGGCCTGTCTGGATTCCAAAAGTTGGGGATCTAGTCAGAGAAACAATCGCGGACAAGAAGGAATTTGGACCTTCTTACAGATAACCGGTACCTGTTCTAGCTGTTCAAGGAACAAGGACAGTACTTCTGCCGCCCCTTGCTGGAAGAAAGGAGAAAAGATTTGTGTCAATCGACCTGATCAAACCACAGTATGTGGCCAATACTAAGCAGTAGGCCTCGTGGACTCCGACCTAGTAGCAGACGCACTCCTCTCGCTACTATTCAAGAGGTTCAGACTGAAAGACTGATCACGATCGAGAATTCAGCTGTAACAAATGAAGGACTAAGCAACCAGGCTATGGAACTCATCCCTCTTGACAACCAAATAACAGTTCATCCAAATACACCTGTCTACACCAATGTGACTCGTGAAGAACTGGTTCCTGTGATTTCAACGAATCCTGATGCAATTCCAACAATTGACAGAACTGCTTCTGGCTATTTCATTGACTTTGATACGTTCTCAGAGGATCCAAGTGAACCTGAAACGACGCCAGCATCATCAAAATTCAAGCAGCAAGTACAAGACTTTATTCACTTTCTGAAAAAGACTTATCTGGTTTCTCCATGGATTGAACTCTGGATTACATCTGGACTTTTTGTTTTCCTGCTCTGGCTAGCTTTGGTAACAACAGTGAGCATGCTTATAAGTGGAAAATACATCCATGTGAACATTGAAGGAAAAGACGTGAATGTACTTTTGAAACCACATAAATCTTCCCATCGTGAAGCAAGAGACTTGTCATCAGTGAACATCACAGCTGTTCCTATACAGGATGGTATAGTGTGAGACAAAACAGATTATGAAATCTTCGGTCCAAGTGAACAATTGAACATTCCACATTTATTTAAAATTTCACTAAGTGATTTAATTACGTCCAGTACCTATTCAGATGATTGGGACTTAGAGACTGTTCAAGATATAATGTTTGATCTAGAAAAATCTGCTGCATTTTCTAAAAATGAATTTTTAGAGGGTTCATCTGGTTACGAAGAATTATATTGTTATAACCACTATGGTCATCATTATTTGCACAAAACTGCATATCCAAGAAATGTGTTTATGTTTAATCAATGGGAACATTGTCCTACACCACCACAAGGTAGTTCGAAAACTTTTGCTAGTAAATTTCCATATTTTTCAGGTTATAATACATCTGACCCAGAAACATTTTACTACAGAAATGTAAACAAGACAGGACTGAAAATTATGTTAACAAATACGAAACAGATTTACTCTGAAGCATTTATTGCCCAACTGTCTACACAGGGTTTCGACTTATGGAAAGACACAATTGAGACAAAAACTGTCTGGGGTAGTAAAGATTGGCAAGTACAGGGTATAGAAGCTTTATTTAGAGCCTGTATCATCCCTGAACAAATAATGTTTTTGAATGACACCGTCCAACAGACATCTTGTCTTGGATTAGCCAAGATCAAAGAGATGAAAACACCTTCTGTGCCAACACCTGCCAGTGATAATAATACAAAGGCAGTGGTGACAGTTGACAATATACTACAACTCAACAGAACTCATCCAAATTGGAAAAAATGGTTGATCTGGCCCACAGACACAAACAACTGTCAGGAAAGGTTCTTGAACAAAACTCAGGGCTTTACTATTCATAGGCCAGACCCAAGATATGTCCAAAGACAGCATCCGGGGGTAGTAACAACATACAGTGTAGGAAAATTATGCCTCGATTGGCTGCATAAATCTACACTACAGTATGTGAAGCAACACTTAACCTTACTTGCACATGACGCAGATCTTAGGGAATTCTTGCTTGGACCAAGAAAACCGCGTCAAAAACGTTTCATATATGCCGGCATCTATGCTGCTTATAACGAAGCATGGAAAGTGTCACAGATAGAGGCTGCAGAACAAATACGTGAACTTGATCGTATTAATTTAGAGAAAACACTCTCTGTAGTCGACAATGGGTTAACAACTTTGTCCTCCAGAATTTATTCATTGGATGGCATTGTATCCTCTGCTATCGACATTCTAGAACAAGATTTGGCTATGTTACAACAAGGTCAATCCCAATTACGTTCTATAGTGTTATTGACATGGACGCTGCAATCATTGCGAGCGGGCTATGTGCCTTGGCGTTTCATCAACACGTCGTCTCTGTTTGCAGAATACAATCTAACTGATAAACAGATCGAATTGGCACAAAGAGGAGCGAGGTATACAGTGCTGAGCATTGAAAAAATGGAGAAATTACCATTTACAGTGGCAGAAAAACCAGCTACGGAATGGGTTATTCATGGCAAAATAACATTACCTGTGACAACTTTTCAGTTTCAGTATTGCCTCAGACGGATGCAAGCAGGCAAATATGAAAGGTTGGGTAAGGAATACATTAAGATATTTTGGGATTTACCGTATACACATAGATGTTGGAGTGGGGATCGTGAAGTGTTTCTTAGCGGTACTAACTGTAAACATGCACTGACCGGTTCACTCATATGTCAGGACATTATTTTGCACGGAGCTTGTAATGGTTCTGTGGCAAACCTGTCTTGCCATCAGCACGGTTCTCCAGCTGCTGTGATTAATCCAACGTTTGGACAACTTTTGAATGGGAGTTACCTCATGTTGAATGATCAGAGCTGCTGTGGAATGTTGCCAGGCATCCCATATCTAGTAACGGTCAACTCCAGGGTCACTTGCTGTATGCAAGTATTGTTTCCCCCAATAGACACCGTCAGGGAGTCGCCTTTATGGCCTTCATTAAGCGTCTCTTTTATAAGATTTGATACTTTAAGCAGAATGAAAGCCATGCTTTTACAACAAACAGTGCCTTTGACCTCGGCCAAAGAAACCTATGATCTACAAGTTGCAAGGACTTCGGCTGAGATACAGACTTTAATACGTACAAACTGCCCTATACATTTCGTAGAAATGATATCACGTATCTTTAACATGTCAGATACAACAGGAATTGTACATGTATTTAAGAGCATTTGCACCGGTCTCTTAGCACCGTTCCAGGCAATACTTGGAATCATTCCGAACTTTGCACATTCGGTGTTTGGTGGCATACCATTAATTCTAGCACTTGTTGCGGGAATTTTATTCATCTGTCTGCTATTGCGCTATGGCCAGCCGATTCGCCGAAATCACTCCGAGCGAAATGGAGAAAGCTCTCCTTGAAAGAAAGTGCCGTGAGCGAATAGTACAGCTATTGGGCATGACTCGTCTACGGGACCTTAATACCACGTGGTTCCTGTCATTCCGACCAATCTGGCATGATTGCATCTTACCTGTTCTACGATGCCTGCTATGCGGTGAATAATGCGTGTTGGACGCTTGTCTGACATATCCATCAGCTGCGCCAAAGGATGTCGATACTTTGCTGGACCCGATAACGGCCCATGCTTTGTGTTGTCCCCAGAGGCTTCCAATCCTGATGTCAGCATTCATTGAGATCTCACAGTCGCCTCCTGCTCCTGCTGAGGTACGAGAAACAACTCCAGGCACACAGGTAACAACAAACGCGAACATTGCTGAGAGCGATGTTTCCCATCTTTGTGCGGTCAATCTTTTACACGAGGTGTTCCAACTTACACCAACGACAGTGGAAGATGTTTTGTCTATTGAAATAGATGATCTCATGTTTACACCAGACCAGTAAAACTGACTCTGTTTGGCATATTCTGTTCCAGTACAACAGCAACAATTTGGCCTTCATTTTTCAAAAACCTTGGAACTTTACCAAATTTGAACTTTTGTCCCATTTTTTCGAACTAAAATGGCACTCCACTCTGCTTAAAGTAGAACTAGCCTTATATTACAGACTTGGCAGTACTTCCAGGGACACTTAGTCATCTTGTGTGTCTAACTCAGTTCATTTAAATTTCATGACAGGAAATGACTTTGATTTTGAAACAAACTTATCTTTCATTCTCGTCATATGTAAATATTGCTTTTATATTTCATTCCAAATGCATTTATTTCACACTTTATGCAGGAAATGAAAAGCATTGCTTAATGATGTACAGCAACCTTTGCATTTTAATGTATCTTTTAAAGCTTTCTTAGGATATGTTTTATTATGCAGTACTCCATTTTAATGTTTAGCATTTTAAATGTTTAGCATTTTAGTATTGTTGTATACACAAAAGAGGAGTGGGTGTTGTATACTTCATAGGGTGTCCATAAACGGGCTTTCTAGAATCATGACCTTATATAGGCACAATCCAACTTGCCCTTATATAGGCATAAAATCCCAGACCTTATTTAGGCATAAACCATGCATACCAAATACAGGCATGGATTCCGACATCCGTCCACCCTAGCGTCTCAACGAGTCCATGAAAAAACAGACCCTCAGGCTGCGGGAGTTTCCCTTGCCCAGGACTATTGATTTCTTCAAGGACTCATACATTATGCATGAACCTCTATTCCTTAAGGGATTCATTCATGACGTCTTTCGCTACCCAACTCACGTCAATGCTAACATTTTCAGGTATAAATATACCTTCCCAAACCCCTGTAAATCAGAGGAGACCTCGACTTCAGAGGAGCCCGATTCCCGGCCGGACGCACTGAGAAGACGCTGTCATTCCTGCACGCAGAGAGTCCAGCTTCCAGTGATCTAACTTCCCTTGCGGGGTGTTGGAGTTCGAGTCCGGATAGAGATTCCTACCTCTCTCATTCTTCAGGTATGGAGCAGACTAGAACCTAGAGGGACTCTTGGCATACTAGACTCTTGGCATACTAGGCGTAACTTACTCTTAGTATACTCTAGTCAGGAATACAGCACCTACTTCTACTTCTCCCTACACCTAGGATAGGTTAGGTACACTGGGTAGAACTAGGCTAGAAACGCATTGTATGAGTACTCGCATTTTTAGGCTGTGTCATTTTATGTAAATGCATATATGCTGAAAAGATAATGCTAACGCAGTATTATTTATTTTTACTGCTCACCCTGTACATTATTTATCTCGCATACTGTCTTATGATCGTAACAGCACATCTAACTTACAACAGAAACAAGACTGTTCAATAAACCTTTTTATTGAAACGCCCGTCTGGTTATTTCTGTGTAACTTTGAGGAGTATCTAAATCATGCACAACTGAGCTGAGTGAAATAGTTATCTATTGTTTCTACGACTCTGGGACACATCCTGATTCTGTAAGGGAAACACAGTGGTCATGTTTTGCGGCTGCCAGAAACTAATCCCTTCTTGTCGTCAAGAAGTTTCTAGTGGCCTCTGAGCTAGCTGGCACAAGTAATTAAGTTTAATATACTCGATAGGGACATACCGACCTTAGTCCTATGTCAAACCTATAGGATATATTATTCCAATGCGCAGAGCCTATAAGGGAAATAGGAGCTACACTACAATACGGTTTGTGACCTTCTTGTGACAGTCAACACTGCCTGGTATCGTGCATCTCAGTAATACGTGTAGTTTTTTGGTCACATATCTTTATGGTATTGGAAGTCTCAAGTCACTGCTGTACATGGTTGTTCTTGGCTAATATTTGACAGCGATTGTGCATTTGTTCCATCCAGGAAGAAGATGAGGAAGGCAGGGCCAGCATCTACAATTCGGTTATCATAAACACATCCAAAGAGATGATGTGCTTCAGCGACTACCCCATCCCGGACAACTATCCCAACTACATGCACAACTCTAAGATTATGAACTACTTCCGGTTGTATGCCGAACACTTCGGGCTCCTGAAGTACATCCAGTTCAAGGTAAAGCAACAGGCATCTATGCTGTATGCTGCAGTGGGTGTGTGACCCTAAACTGTAAATAACCAGATCTCTAAGCAAGTTTTATTTTCCCTTCTGAAACATGCAACTGCAGCTCTTTTTTAAACATATTATTAAAATTCAAAGTCAAAGCCCAACGTATAGAAACAGATCATTCTTCTGTGAATAGTTCTGGACACAAACATTTTCTGGAAAAATAAATGTGTTAGCTAAGTAGATTTCCTTTAAGTGGTAAGTTATCATTTACCAGGTTAAAATAGATGAATTTCAATAAACAGTCTATTTTCATACCTGCCAACTTCAAGAACAATCTCACAGTGTGAGGAGGGGGCGGGGCCTTGAAGGGGGCAGGACCTCTGCTAAGAAGTACCTACGAGGCACTTTTGAACCCCACCCCGCCCGAAGGCCCCGCTTCCTAAAAAAAAGAAAAACCTTGCTGAGGCTGGTGCCGATGTCCTGGGGTGTTTTCACACCCCTTAATGGACGTCGGCAGTTCAAAGCCTTGCAAACGAGCTGGAAATCCACTATTTACAGTGGTTTTCAGCTCGTTTTCTCTGCCACCGTATGATATCGGCGCCTTACCGGGTGACCGTGTGATGGGAGCCAGTATGTGTGTCACACGGGTGCACCGTGTGAGTTGCCAGGTATGTATTTCAAGGAAAACATGTGGCGTAAGCATTGTATCATTAACGTTTGAATGTTATTTGGTCATATTTTTAATTCTTGGGTTATCAATCAATCAATTCACCAATCAATTAATTAATCCCTTATTCGAGTATTAATGGATAAATATAAAAGTACAACATCAACAAGTACAAAACTAAGAATCATTTAGTAGGTAAGAACTGCAAATTAATAGAAAGGATTATCGGAATTAAAATTCAACTACTCACGGTAGCGCACAGCAGACTTTAGAAAACATTTGATGTAGTAAAATATTGCAGGGGTACTCAACATTCTTAAAAGTAAAATGCAGGTTTACACTTATAAATAACATGAGTTTTAAGAACAGGGATTAAAAAGTGATGCATAAAAGTTTTATAGAATTTACAAAAGAATACAAATGCAACAAGGTCAGCATGGAGTATATATCACATAGCGTATAAAAGTGGAAGCAGTCTGCTATTGGCCCAGGCGAAAACTCAGATAACTGCGTATGCTACCAAGACGAAATCTGGTTAAGAAAGCCCTTTACCAGAATTTTGTCACCAAGATTAAATAAGGTTCTATATCTGAGGCAGTATCGGGAATAACATAATCCCACATTATCTGCTTTTTCAGCTTCTCCGTCTCCCAAAAAGATGTCATGCTTACTCCAAATTTATCTTTTGGGGAAGAGGGGGAGCAGCACAGACCACTGACACCAGATTTGTATGAAAAAGGCCGCTTTTATTGAAATAGGTGCACATCACAATATATAAACCCTGGGCCAAAACTAAAACCTCACAATACAAATATGTTACCTATGTCTACCTACCCCAAACCCTAAATGTTCCTTCCCCCACAAAACTTAAACCTGCAAGTCTCTCCCCCACCTGGGCTGATCTTCACCAATTGAGACTTTTAACCTCCCATACAGTCTTACTGCAACAATTAACCTCTAACTAACTTAACTTCCTAATGAACCTTAAACTTCCTGCCTTGTCCAGGCATGAACTTATCTACCCATTCCCTTTCAGCCTAGATTGCCGCTGTCAACAACAATAAACTTCGCTGACTCATGCCAACTTCCTGGCCAACCGCCACCCATAAAAAGGCCCCTGACATGACTTTTTCTGCCCCCGCCATATACCAATGCACGTTCAACACCGTGACCACTATGTCCCTACCTGCAGCAAGCATAATTTCATACCACGTCCTTGGGTATTAGCGCCCTCCATAAGACCTTTATAACATAACATAGTACGATAGATGAACTCCATCTCCGTTGAAAAATTCCACGGCATCATACCTCAAGTCTACATGCTCAATTCTACTGATACCTTGCTACCCGCTAAATGCCCTCATTTCTCTGTTAATCTTTCTCTTTGCCTTCTCTATAGCTGCCGGCTTAGTGGCCCCACGCCATACTCTCCTAGGTATGAACTCTGTCCACCTAACGTGGCATCCTGACCACTGACTCTGTATCTCCACTAAATTATCCTCCATTGCTCTCATCAGTTCCACCTCCTTCTCTACCACTAGGTCAGTCTCGCCTATATGCACCAACAACAGATCAGGGTATTTCCCTCCTACCAGCAACTTGTTCAAACAGGGGAACGGTTCCTTCCATCGTATGCCCCCTCTGCCATGCCAGTGTACATCAAACATGTTGGGCTCGCGACCCAAGTTTGTGCCCAGGCTGCTCTGCCTTGCCTGTCTTTCGGCATACTTAACAAACAAGTGCCCTACTATCCATAATGGAACAGAACCTGGAAAACGACAATAACAATTGAAAAAGTGGTTAGGATTAAAAAATCCCCCTCCCCCACGCACATAATGCTGGAAACATTCAGAGGACTATCTACCCTCACCCATGATGTTCTCCCTACTCTATCCTCTTCTACCCGCCTCTAGCACCACCCCTATGTGGAATTAATGTATCCCATACCCCTTCGCATACATTCCAACATGGGTCAGCCCTTTTCGCAAAACAGCCTATGGCTGAAATGCTGTCACCGGCCTGCCATCTGCACGTTGAAAAACCCTATCTACCCCAACTGGAAACCGCTCCCTCAGTGAGGTACCAAAATTTAACGGGCAGAAACTGGCCACTGGGTACGGGCGCAGCAGGACGTGCTTGTCTTGACCCCTCTGGTCTGTCTGTGACTTGTGCAGCCAAACCTACAGACTCACCCCGCATTGATGTACCTGCTCCCAAATGACCCTCAGACTCCCCTTGACCCCCAAGATCTCAGACAACCGAAACGAACCAAAAAACATCCAGGTCAACAACGCCATGGACAAAGCCAGTTCATCCTCGCTTAGGCAGATCCCCGGCAGACTCTTGATCACGTCACAAAACAAAGGCCAAACCAGAGGCCTTCTCTTTGGACCTTCATGACCAGCCTCCATGGCTCACTCTTCCAACATCCTTTTCCCCAGTTCCCCTGCCGACGGGGTGTAGCCCCAGAGTAATTTTCCCATATAAGCGATGCCCACTAGTTTGTCTGCGATCGTTACTCTGGACTGTCCTCTCTCAATCAATGTCAACGTCAATTGCACTACATTCTCTGTCCGGGCCCAAGCGTCCCGTCTCCTCTGCGCCAGACTATCCAGGAACTCCACCCACACTTGACTATACGCTCATCTTGTTGACACGGCCAGCGACTCTACTACCAGCTGGACCATCCTCTGTCGCCTTTTGTCCAAAGCTCCTGTGGCATCCTGGTCCTGACTCTGTTCACCTCCGTAGCCAGCCCATGGAATCTCTCCCACTGTGAATGAGACAAAGAATCCGCAATGTCACTGTCCATGCCTGGAACATGCAGCGCCCTAAACAAAATGTCAAACTTCAGACAGATTAGCACAAAAACCTGCAGCAATTTCAACACTTGTACATCACTTGACGACTGCCGGTTCATCACCTGCACCACTGCTATGTTGTCAATAAGGAATAGAACCTTCCTGTGTGCTAACTGCCCTTCCCACAATGTCACTGCCACTACTAGGCGGAAAAATTCTGAAAAGGTTATACTCCGACCACTATGTTTCCATGCTAGTTGTCATTCCTCAGCACACCATTTACCTTGCCAGTATTACCCGAAGTTGATTCCTCCTGTGACTTCAGAGTAGACCTGTGTGTCCCACTCAACCTCTGTGAGCACTACCACTGGTACCCCGTTGAAAGAGTCTAAGAAGAAGCACAACATTCTCAAATCCTCCTTAGTCCCTGCTGACAATCTTATATGGTGATGTGGCAACGGCAAGCGAGACAATGACATCCCCAACCTCCTACAGAATGTCTTCCCTGCTCTCATCACTCTACAGGCAAAATTCAAATGGCTCAACAGCACCTGCACTTCTTTAACTGTGACTTTGTTTTTTGGCAACATGGCATCTAACAGCAATTGCATTGTCACTTTTTTCTCCTCTGGAAGGTGGGCTTCCATTGCCCCTGAGTGCGTTACAATGCCCAAGAATTTTACTGGGTCCAACTGTCTTCTCCGGTGCCAATGGCACCCCTAAGTCCCTCATGAGCTCCTGAAAACTTGCCAGCAGCCGCTGGCAGTCTGTGGAACCGGGGCTTCCAACAAAAAAGAAGTCATCAAGATAATGAGTGATGTGCTTGTGACCCGTGTGGCATGAAAACACCCATTGCAGGAAGGTACTTAAACGTTCAAATAGAGCACATGATATTGAACACCCCATCGGGAGTGCCTTGTCAAAATGCCTTTGGCCTTCGAACTGAATGCCCAACAGCTGAAAATCATCTGGGTAGACTGGCAGCAAGCGGAAAGCCGACTTGATATCGCACTTAACCATTTGTGCCCCTCGTCCTACTTGCTCTACTAATGACAGAGCCTCGTCTATCGAGGAATATTTGACCGAGACCTGGTCCTCGGGTATTAAATCATTAACAGAGATGCCTTCCGGCAAAGACAGGTGCTGAATTAACCCGAATCACCCTTTTTCTTTTTTTTGGAACCACTCCGATAGGTGACACAATAAAATCCACCATGGGCCAATCATCAAATGGGCCGACCATCCTGCCTTCCTGTATTTCTTTCCACAATTTATCCCTCACCACTTGTTTGCCAGTGCTGACTGATTTCAGATTGTTCGCCAACCTGCGCACCCTCGGACCTTCATACCCCAATCAGAATCCCCACGTAAATCCCTCCCTCAACAACCTGGCATCCTCCTTCTGATCGTACCGTGCTAGCAAGAACCCCAGTCGATCTAGCTTAATTGGTGTATGAGCCCTTCCCCTCAGGTCCTTGTGCCCCCCCATCTGCACCTAAACCATGAGGCCTGACCGTGCTGCTGATTACCTGTGGTCCCCTGTTGCTGTTGCCCCTGCCCCGATGAAGTACTGGAGTGTCTCCCCACCTCATAGTACTGTATAAGGGCATGTCTGCTGGCACACTTTGAGCATTCGTGCCGGAACTTGCAATACTCCCTGGTGCATAAGTCTTTATTAAAATCCGAGCAGGCGCCTGTCTGCCCACCTTGTCCTTTGCTGGTTGCCCCCACCCCTCCCAGGTGGGGAGCCATTGAAAGGGCTGATATACATTAGGTAATCTGATGGCCGTAAAGATTGTCTTTCCAACTTTGAGGGGCCCATCGTATGGTGCCAAAGTTCTGAGTCTACCTCCCCCATTGCGCGTCAGGATCCAGTGCAATGCGCTCATATTCGCTCATCATATTGGGCCCAGGCATAGCCCCAATAATTAATCTGCGCCTTTCGTATCATGTCCATATATTTAAAAAGCACTACACACCTCTCAGGATGTTTTTCACAGGGGACGTTTGCCTACATTTTGAAAGGCCGCCGTCCAATTCTCTATTGTCAAGAGGACCTTAGGGTGCTTGGCTAGCTTGTATTCTTCTTCCTTGGAGCCCTCCTTAGCCCTCAATTCCCTATGTAGCAATTTCAACATTTCTACATATTCCCCTTTCCATATTGTTTCATAGGTCGCTAGCATGAGATGTGCTCCCCCTGGCTTGGAAACCCCCATGTAAGGCAATTTCTTAATCTTCAACTCCTTGCTCTCTGAGCCCTCCAGTTTCTCCTCCATTTTTTACTCCCTGTGGCCCTTTCTACGCTCTTCTCTGAAACCTTGGCCTGTGACTCTGGCACCCCCCATTCCTTTCCTGTGGTAACCCCAACTGCCTCAGGTGCCCCTGTCTTCTTGTCCCCTTGCCCAGGTGTTGCATCTACCTTCCCATCAGAGCCCTGTTCCTCTGTGCCTTCCCCCATATCTCTCACGTAAAAACCTTTTTGCAAACGTATTGTACCACCTGCCTGCAACTCCATCGTATCCACAGCAATTGAAACTATCTCAGTGGCAATATGCACACCTCGTGACTCCTTACCTGGTGCCAAGGTCGGTGCTCATGCCGGAGCCTGCTGCCTCGCCACCTGTCCTCTCCTTTCAGGCACTCCACAGCCTTCGTGCCGCGGCTGCTGCCCATTGCTTGAACTCTGGAAGAAATTATCCACAGATTGATGAGTGCCTCACCCCCCCCCCCTGCGTCCACCAATGGCATGTTGCCACCATCTTGTTTCTTCCTCCTGACACACCTCATTCTCCACCAGATCCCCTTCCTCTACGCTCTCTTTGTCATAATCCAAAACTCTCTTGCTTAATGTGTCAATCATCACAACACCTGTGCCAGAGTTGGCTGCCTGCCCCTGCAGCATGACCACCTGTCGTACACCCGTACTCTGATCCATGCTACGTTGAGAGGCCGTACCCTGCCTCCCAACCTTTCTGCCGATGCAGGATGCCATGTCCCATGCGGACCATCACCAGGGCTAACCCTGTACCCTTCTGCTATTTGCACTGCCAAAGCTGTTCTGGACCTTATTGGGGCAGTGATCTTGCTGTCAACTGCCGCCGTCCATCTAGCAGTATTGGGTAAGCCTTCTCCTCACCTCGGGGTACTGGAGCCACACTGAGCTCCCCTGAGTCCGCCACAGCACTGTACCGCTCGCCCTGCAAGAAAGATGAGAGGCCTGGTATGCTACTACTTTGCGCCGAACTGGGGTCACTCCCGCGTTCTGCCACCAACCACTACTATCTGCACCTGCATTCAACCCTGCCTGTGCCCTCCTCAGCATGTCCTGTGCCCCGACATTCTATGCCGCTGCGCCACCTGGGCCTTTCCACCTGCATTCTGATCCATCCTGGCATTAACCTTGATAGGCTTTCTCCCCTCATCCCCCAGTGATCTCCCCTGTTCCACTTCAACTGCTTGATGCCAGACTCCTCCTCCTGTCCTTCACCCTCCCCGTCACTCCATTCAAGGACTTCCGCCACAATTGCTGCAGCCGAGCACTTGTGTGCCCTCTGCGTGGTGGCCTGTGAGACCCCCCCTCCTCCTGTCCCCCTGTCTACCTGCTGCCAGGTACAATCCATCCGCCAGCACCACCTGCGCCAACCATGCTCTCACTCCCTCTGGGGCTCGCTCCAGAAAACCCTTCCTCTCCAATGAGACTGAGGCCCAGAGGCCCCCCACCTCATGCTCGCCTCCCTTCCGCTCTGCCAGCTCTCAGGCCTGCACCCTGGGGCCCAGCAGGGCACACTGCCTCCTCAATTGCTGCTCTAAAATAAGCTCTTTTCTCCCCACTCTTATCCTCCCAGTTCGTGCCTCCCACTGCAGGCAATCCCTCCCCGGCCACATCCCCACTGGCCTCCCTGTTGTGGGTGCCCGAATCCCCCTCCCCTGCATACACGTGCGTGTTTGCTGCGATCCCGCCCACTGCTTGCTCCCATCCGGCCTCATACGGGCCACCAGCCAGCTCACAGAAGCTGCCCCGGCCCCCAGGCCTCCAATGCGTGCCTCAAATCCCAGCATGCCGACGGTGCTCTCAAGCCGGGCAGGCCGCCTAGGCACAAGCTCTCGGGCCGCTCTCCTCAGTCTGGAGTGGCCTCTTTCCCTTACCTCATGCTCCAATGACGCGGGGGTCTGGCGCGGTTGAGAGCAAGTGATTTCCACCACCGCAACCGCCTGTTGATGCCCGACGCCTCGAGTGGCCTCCACTTACAATGCTCAAGGCCAAGAGGCCAAGATGCCACGCCTCCGCCAAAAGTCGCATCTCTTGAGCAACTTTATTGCCGGTAGGGTGACCAACTGTCCGTAAATTTCACGGACTGTCCGTAATTTGGACTTCATGTCCATTGTCCATGGCGATCCCTTTTACGGACGCCTTTTGTCTGTAATTTTGGGCATTGAGAAGCCTTAACTCCCTGATGGGGCTGCCTCGCCCTCCGCTGAGCACAAGAGCAGCCCCACCCGCCCATTTTCATTCTGTATGCCTGCTGATTGTCATATACAGAATGACAATGGACCAGCCTGGGCTGTTAAAGCATGTGGTGGCCTCCTCCAGCCTCGGTCTAGGACAGGGCATTCTGTCAGATGGAAGAAATGTACAAAACAAATGTACAAAAACGCCCATGCTGCTATGTGCCAGTTCATGAAAAGAAGCCGGCGAAAGAAGTTAAAAAGAAGAGGTTATAATTCTTTCACATTCTCATCATTTCAGAGCTGAAGCATCTTCAATATTCTATACAACTAAGCCATAGTTGCTGCTTTTTTATTTTAAAACAACAGTTGATGGACAGAATGCAGAACAATGTCATACATTCAGCCCAGTACAGAGATCTGGGCCTAAATCCATCGTTTTTTTGCTCACCATGCCATTCCAGTTTGAACCCAGCCATATGCAAATCAGTCTTGACCCTGTGCCTTATGGGAACAGTCCAGCCCGAACTGCCAAGCCAGGTCCTCCCTGGACTGGAAACAAGCATCCTAGGACAGGTTTAGGGGTTTCACCCCTCTTCAGCCAGGATAGCTTGATTCCAGTGGCATGGAGAGCACGGGACCCACGTCTGGGCATACCCGTCCCACTCGGGGTGACAAATGCAAAACAACAGTTGATGGACAGAATGCAGAACAATGTCATACATTCACCCCAGTACAGAGATCTGGGCCTAAATCCATCGTTTTTGCTCACCATGCCATTCCAGTTTGAACCCAGCCATATGCAAATCAGTCTTGACCCTGTGCCTCATGGGAACAGTCCAGCCCGAACTGCCAAGCCAGGTCCTCCTGGACTGGAAACAAGCATCCTAGGACCGGTTTCGGGGTTTCACCCTCTTCAGCCAGGATAGCTTGATTCCAGTGGCATGGAGAGCACGGGACCCACGTCTGGGCATACCCGTCCCACTCGGGGTGACAAATGCAAAACAACAGTTGATGGACAGAATGCAGAACAATGTCATACATTCACCCCAGTACAGAGATCTGGGCCTAAATCCATCGTTTTTTTGCTCACCATGCCATTCCAGTTTGAACCCAGCCATATGCAAATCAGTCTTGACCCTGTGCCTCATGGGAACAGTCCAGCCCGAATTCCCAAGCCAGGTCCTCCCTGGACTGGAAACAAGCATCCTAGGACCGGTTTCGGGGTTTCACCCTCTTCAGCCAGGATAGCTTGATTCCAGTGGCATGGAGAGCACGGGACCCACGTCTGGGCATACCCGTCCCACTCGGGGTGACAAATGCAAAACAACAGTTGATGGACAGAATGCAGAACAATGTCATACATTCACCCCCAGTACAGAGATCTGGGCCTAAATCCATCGTTTTTTGCTCACCATGCCATTCCAGTTTGAACCCAGCCATATGCAAATCAGTCTTGACCCTGTGCCTCATGGGAACAGTCCAGCCCGAACTGCCAAGCCAGGTCCTCCCTGGACTGGAAACAAGCATCCTAGGACCGGTTTCGGGGTTTCACCCTCTTCAGCCAGGATAGCTTGATTCCAGTGGCATGGAGAGCACGGGACCCACGTCTGGGCATACCCGTCCCACTCGGGGTGACAAATGCAAAACAACAGTTGATGGACAGAATGCAGAACAATGTCATACATTCACCCCAGTACAGAGATCTGGGCCTAAATCCATCGTTTTTGCTCACCATGCCATTCCAGTTTGAACCCAGCCATATGCAAATCAGTCTTGACCCTGTGCCTCATGGGAACAGTCCAGCCCGAACTGCCAAGCCAGGTCCTTCCTGGACTGGAAACAAGCATCCTAGGACCGGTTTTGGGGTTTCACCCTCTTCA
The DNA here is from genome assembly GCA_963921515.1 of Calotriton arnoldi. Lineage (NCBI taxonomy): Eukaryota > Metazoa > Chordata > Amphibia > Caudata > Salamandridae > Calotriton > Calotriton arnoldi. Next base: position 523,133 of record CAWUFW010007563.1, read on the forward strand.
GCCAGGATAGCTTGATTCCAGTGGCATGGAGAGCACGGACCCACGTCTGGGCATACCCGTCCCACTCGGGGTGACAAATGCAAAACAACAGTTGATGGACAGAATGCAGAACAATGTCATACATTCACCCCAGTACAGAGATCTGGGCCTAAATCCATCAGTTTTTGCTCACCATGCCATTCCAGTTTGAACCCAGCCATATGCAAATCAGTCTTTACCCTGTGCCTCATGGGAACAGTCCAGCCCGAACTGCCAAGCCAGGTCCTCCCTGGGTCCTAGGATGCTTGTTTCCGGTCCAGGGAGGACCTGGCTTGGCAGTTCGGGCTGGACTGTTCCCATGAGGCACAGGGTCAAGACTGATTTGCATATGGCCAGGTCTAAACTGGGGTGGCATGGTGAGCAAAAGAATGATGGATTTAACCCAGATCTCTTGACTAGGGGTGAATGTTTTGATTTGTTCTGCATTCCGTCCATCAATTGTGTGTCTTTTGCTTTCTCGCCCTAAGTGCGCCAGGTATGCCCAGACGTGGGTCCTGGGCTCACTGTGCCACTGGAATCAAGCTATCCTGGCTGAAGAGGGGTGAAACCCCGAAACCGGTCCTAGGATGCTTGTTTCCGGTCCAGGGAGGACCTGGCTTGGCAGTTCGGGCTGGACTGTTCCCATGAGGCACAGGGTCAAGACTGATTTGCATATGGCCAGGTCTAAACTGTGGTGGCATGGTGAGCAAAAGAATGATGGATTTAACCCAGATCTCTTGACTGGGGGTGAATGTTTTGATTTGTTCTGCATTCCGTCCATCAATTGTGTGTCTATTGCTTTTTTATTTTATGCAACAAACACCCATTGACAAAGCCAATAGTCATGGCTTGTTGTAGGTGTAATGTTACTGGGTGCAATGACAGAAACAGCAAAATACCAGTCGGGGGCACAGTATGCTAAGCACACATTTTTAGCGTAGGTGTTTTAAGCCATGCCCTTAAAGCCCTGGAAACAACACCATGTCACAGTCACCTCATGTCCTGGCACTGTGCATCATGCCTGACTCATGACTTCCAAGTTTTCAGATTGCCTATGTGCAGGGGCATAGTGAACCCCCCCCCCCACCCCACCCCTTGCTTTAGGAACTACAGCAAGGGTGGAGTTCTTGATGGGCCTCTTCTGTCTGCAGCTCAGTAGGCAAAGGCTCAGCTCATAATTAATGTGAAAAGGTGGGTGAGTGAGTAATTGACGGAATGGGTGAATGGCTGGATGGATTAGTGGAAGGATGAATGGATGAGTGAAAGGGTGGATGGATAATGAGAGAAAGGATGGATGGATGAGTGAGTGAGTGGAAGGATGGATGAGGGTAAATAGATGGATGTATGGGTGGATGGGTAGATGGATGGGTAAAAAGGTGGATGGATGAGTGAAAGGATGGATAGATGAGTGAAAGGGTGGATGATGGGCGGGTGGATGGGTGGATGGATGTGTGAAATGATGGATAGATTGATGAATTGATAAGTGAAAGGGTGGATGGTTGGATGAGTGAAAGGGTGGATGTAAGGATGGACGAGTGAGTGAAAGGGAGGGTAGATGGACAAAAGGATGGATAGATGAGTGAAAGGGTGGATGGATGAGATAAAGGATGGATGAGTGATAGGGTCAATGGATGGATGAAATGTGGATGGGTGAAAGGTGGATGGAAGGATGGATGGCTAAGTGAAAGGGGAATGGAGAGAGAAAGGGAGGATGAATGGGTAAGTGAAAGGGGAATGGAGAGAGAAAGGGAGGGTAGATGGACAAAAGGATGGATAGATGAGTGAATGGGTGGATGGATGAGAGAAAGGATGGATGAGTGATAGGGTCAATGGATGGATGAAATGTGGATGGGTGAAAGGTGGATGGAAGGATGGATGGCTAAGTGAAAGGGGAATGGAGAGAGAAAGGGAGGATGAATGGATGAGTGAAAGTATGGATGGATGATTGGCAGAATAGATGGGCAAATGCGTGCATGGATGAGTGAAAAGAAGAATGTAAAGATGGATGAGTGAAAGAATGCATAGATGAGTGAAAGGGAGGGTGGAGAGCTGGAATAAAGGATGGATGCGTGAAAGGGTGAATGGGTGGACGGATGAGTGACTAGGTGGATGGATGAGTAAGTGAAAGGATGGCTGGATGGGTGAAAGGGTAAATGGTTTGATGGATGAGTGAATGGATTGATGGGTGGAAGAGTGGATGGATGAGTGAAAGGTTGTATTGGGTGAAAGGGTAAATGGTTGGATGGATGAGTGAATGAATGGATGGGTGGAAGAGTGGATGGATGAGTGAAAGGATAGATTAGGTGAAAGGGTGGATGATGGATGGATGGATGAGTGAAAGGGTGGATGGAGGGATGGATAGGTTTGCAAATGGTTGAATAGGTTTGGATATGGATGGGCACACAGATGGAAGGACAGAATGAATGGTGAAAGACTGAATGATGGATGAAAGAATTAATGGATGACAGGATGTAAATGTGAAATGGTGGATATCAGAGGTTTGATGGAAGGATGGATGAATGGCTAGATCCTTGGATAAGAGAGCTCTTCTGGGGAGGGTTTGATTACTTACTTTGCTTTTTTGGTGCATAAGAGCTTTAGTTCAAAGTGGAAGGTATTTTAATTTTCTGGCTACTCCCTTACCTATGGGTGACTATTCTGTATTTGCTGTGTGCTGATGTGTGGGATCTATACATCATGCATATGACATTTTGAGTGACACCCAACTGCTACTTGAATGTTACACTAGTAATTGTAAATGTTTGCATATTTTGTTTTAGGTGTACGGTTTTAGGGAAAGCCTCATAGTGCCATGAGCTGCGCTTGAGATGTATATAGTGTTTGTAGCAATAGGCAAGGCGTCAAAAATAAACTATGTAATAGTGTATCGACAGTGCCTTCTTTAAGAAAGCTGCGGGGAAAAGCACCTCTGTGACTTCCGTCAGCTAGTGCAACTCTCTGCTAAGCCCCATAAGCAAAGTCAGATTCCATATTTTAAGTTCCACTTGCTGAAACACCCATAATGCGTTCCCTATAGTGGGTTCGTCACCGCAATCCTCCCTTTAGTTCACCTACGCGTGCCACTTTACATCTCATAATGGCACTCAGATATGAGATGCCAGTAGCAAAGTCTATCCGAGCAGATCTTCCCGACCACTTCTCTCACCAAACATGCCTGCTTAGGACCATGAATTGTAAACAAAATATTAGACTGGACAACCCAGTGCGTTAACCATATAAATAGATTATTATCATATGAAATACCACAAAAAGACCTGCACAGTTGCGCAAAGCTGTGCGCATATCTAAAAACCGGGAAGTGCACGATTGTCTCAACCTAATATAAACTTATTTTGACTTGTACTTGAGTGGTTTTCTATTTACTTACTTATATACTATCGCGCAACCTCCTCTGATGTGTCTGTAAAACGTACCTTTTGTCCCGAAGTTGGGTCCTGAATTTTGACCTTCAGTCCTAAATTTTTGTCCTGAATTTTAAACCTTTGTCCTGAATTTTTACACTTACTGTCCTGAATTTGCACCCATAGTTTGAAAAAATGTGGGGACCCCTACATTAACAATGTATACTTGCTAGCTAGTAGGGAAAATGTATCAAGGGAAAAGACAGGCTAGACCAAGCATGAATGTATAGAGTTATTACAGGACATCTAACACTAAATCAGGCGACATAGTGCTTGATTATTATCAAAAATATATTTTTATTTTATATATTGTTTCATCATTCTTTTCTTTAAATATCACAAAAATATAATTCTATATGTTTAATAGTCACAATATATCAACAACATATATTCACAATGCATTAACAACATATAACACAAATCACATAGATTATAGATTAAAACAAACACTGTGCTGATATAAATTGATACAGTATCCTTTCTTTTATGTTTCAATAGAGTCCAGATCAACATGGACAGAAAGGGGGGTCGGCGGTAGATGAGACTACGCGCGTTTCGGCAAGTTGCCTTCCTCAGGACACCGTCTCAACTTTCACTATTTGATTTAATTGGACTAAGAAGTCAAATCAATTTCCTTGTTTATGCTTGATAAAAAGCACAGAGTCCCTGAGTCTTATTTTGTAATGGATATCCGTTTGAAACCATTCAATATTATGAATAAGGTTGGTACATCTCTAGGATGTGTTGATATTGCTTGAAGATTAGGTGCAGTCACCGATATATTGCTCTCTCAGAGGTTTGTAAGTGAAAAAAACCTAATACCTCCGGGCCAAAGAACGCAACTGGACCGCCCAGTGGAGTGTGCGGAGTGACGGAGCATAGAGCACGGAGGCGGTCGATCGACCATCTGTTGTTTGGTGTCGGGCCGTGGCTGCCCGGACTCAGCCTGCCTGGACCCAGACTTGGACGCTCCCCCGGACGCTCCCCGGACGCCCCCCCCCCGCCGGAGCACAGACCTGGCCCAGCGGGTTTTGTATTTTCCACGGACACCGGGCACCGGATAAAATGGGCAGCGGTGGCGCGATGATCTAGGAGATGCCCTGAGCACATTGAACATAATCCGGTTGGTCATATAGGGACCACATATAGAGCAATATATCGGTGACTGCACCTAATCTTCAAGCAATATCAACACATCCTAGAGATGTACCAACCTTATTCATAATATTGAATGGTTTCAAACGGATATCCATTACAAAATAAGACTCAGGGACTCTGTGCTTTTTATCAAGCATAAACAAGGAAATTGATTTGACTTCTTAGTCCAATTAAATCAAATAGTGAAAGTTGAGACGGTGTCCTGAGGAAGGCAACTTGCCGAAACGCGCGTAGTCTCATCTACCGCCGACTCCCCTTTCTGTCCATGTTGATCTGGACTCTATTGGAAACATAAAAGAAAGGATACTGTATCAATTTATATCAGCACAGTGTTTGTTTTAATCTATAATCTATGTGATTTGTGTTATATGTTGTTAATGCATTGTGAATATATGTTGTTGATATATTGTGACTATTAAACATATAGAATTATATTTTTGTGATATTTAAAGAAAAGAATGATGAAACAATATATAAAATAAAAATATATTTTTGATAATAATCAAGCACTATGTCGCCTGATTTAGTGTTAGATGTCCTGTAATAACTCTATACATTCATGCTTGGTCTAGCCTGTCTTTTCCCTTGCTGAATTTGCACCCATGCCAGTTGGTCACCCTAGTAATTGTTGGCCGACATTCCGCATCAGGTAATGCACCTCCCAACTAGTAAGCAATTGATAAACAAACGTTAACTCTGATGCACCACAGAAAACGCTACGGGACCTAATACAAGCCACCATGTGACCAATCTAAAATGGTGGCTGGTAACCCAAAATGTCCGTTTTTGTACCCCTGGGCTACATTATAGCCCAAAACTTGCCCAAACCGGAGCAGTCGATGGACAGCTCCATTCCCCAAATTCTCCCAGGGGGCAGACCTCCCAGTGGTCGGCTGCCCCCCAAGCTCCCTTTCACCCAGACTTTCTCACCCCTGGTGATCTGTTGAGGACTCAAAAATAAGTTGGGTGGGGCGTGGCCAAGTGCGGATCGAAGATGGCCGCGTAGTGTGAAGCTCCGTTAATCGTCCCTGCCCCACGTCTATCCTGAGGAACGATCCGCTCCATCTGAAGACGGCCCCGTGTATCGGAGGAGAAGCGGTCCCTAACCCGCCCGCCCCGGTTCACCTCGCAAGTCGGACGGGAGAGATATCCTCCCCAGAGAGTTGCTGCCTACTGCCTGATTGAAAGCCGGGACCCACAGTGGCTGGGGACGCCGGATAAGGGGTCCGGCCGGACTGCCGTCATCGCGCGGTGGCGCCGCTTCCTGAAGGTGCCGCAGCGATTTCCTTGGAGTGGTGCAGCGGGGCAGTAACTGAGGCCCCTCTACGGCAGCGGTTCCCGGAGGCCCGAGAATCAGATCCGGTTAGGCGGGAGGGCGCAGTTGTTGAAGCGGGCATAAAGCGCGACCGCCGCGAGTCTGCAAATGGCGGCGGCGCGCTTCTGACATTGGTGGTTACCGCTCTACTCGCCTCACCGGTGCCGGCAGTGGCTTGGAGTGACCCCCCAAAGGTCCAGGGGGGGCCGTGAGAGGGTTGGTGGCCTTCTGTCCTTCATCTTGGGACCAAGACAGCTCAATGCCAGTGAAGTTGTGGGAGATTCCCCAGAGTGTCAGTGGAGGACGCGCTGCTGGGCGCATTAGCAGATAACGCCCTTGGTGCCCATGTCTACCTAGACGGCTGGTCCCCGGCATTACCGCAGCTATAGAAGACCGAGTTGAGGGGCCCATCTCCCTGGTGGGAGCCGGAATTGGTGCTGGTTCTCCCGGTGCCCGAGCATTGAAATTGGTGTCCAGGTCGGTTGGCTCCACTGTTGTGTGCTGTGAGAGGCGGTGCTTCAGCCTGCCCCGAGTACCCCGGGCCAGCTGGGAGCATACTCTGGACATTGCAATGGAGCGTACCAAAGGCTCCGGGGCCCGTGGGACGAAACCGGTGCAGACCAACAAACTGGACCGATACACGGTCTCCAAGGACTCGCAGCAGAACCGGCTGTCTAGAGATGCCACCCAAGGGAGCCTGGGGGAAGAGGAACAGGAACTCTCGCTTAAGGATGTTATGGAGGCTATTACTGGAGTCAAGACCTCGCTGGAGCACAAAATGGACACTATGGCGATTGACATTAACCTTATCAGGGCCGACTTGGGGAAACTCAATGAAAAAGTCAAGCAGGTAGAAATAACGACCTCCAGTCTCGTTGGCGATGTCACACAGCTGCAAGGGGAGGTCCGCGAGCTCCAGGACTCTCACAAGCTCGCGGACCTCAAGTTGGATGACTACGAAGGCCGTCTTCGGCGCAATAATCTCCGCATTCTAGGTGTTCCGGAGAAATCGGAGGTGCAAGCCCCTGATCTATTTGTTGAAGACCTTATTCTCAAGCATCTGCAACCCAAAGGCCTTAGCAAATTCTTTGTTATCGAACGAGCTCACAGGGTCCCGGGCGGCCGTCCCAAACCGGGCGCTCCCCCCGCGGCCCATGCTGGCTCGGGTCTTGAACTTTCGTGACAGAGATGTTATTCTCCAGAACTCCAGAGCGGGGCTCCCCTTCGTTATGAAAATGCTGACATCTCCTTTTTTCCGGACTTCACACAGAGAGTGCAGAGGCAAAGGAGGTCATTCCTTTCCGTGAAGCGCGACCTTAGAGAGAGGGGTCTGAAATACTCAATGCTGTTCCCGGCACGCCTCCGGGTCGAGGCGGAGGGCAGAGCGTGGTTCTTCGACCAACCTGAAGCAGTGGCAGAATGGATTGAATATCGCGGAACGAAGAGTCCGACGGATTGCGGTGCCGGGGAGAATGCGAACACCCGACCTGCTTGAGTTAGAGACTTGGCGGACGGCAGCCTTTGAACTGAGTATTGGGAATTTGAAGTGGGGTGGGCCTGGGAGGGTGGGGTATTTGCTTCTGATTGCTGGGGCCGGTAGAGCCATATGGTTTTGAGTTACTTGTCTTCAAGAGGCCCTACATGTGACATGGATGGGGTAGGGACACGGAGCACTCTACTTCCCCCATTTTTCTTCCTTTTTGAATTCTTTTCTAGGGCGACAGGCACTCTGCAAGTTTTAGATGGGCAGTTTTAGGCCCAGAGTGCAGGGCAGCGGGGTGGGGGTTGTTGGGCTGGGGTGTTTTGTTATGTTTTTATTGTATTCATTATCTCAGCAACGTCTATTGTGATTTTAGGAGGGGAAGTAGGCACACATATTGCACTCTCCGTAAAGGAGATGAAGAACATTTTCAATTGGTCATGGCTGCACGTGGGGGCGGTGGGATTAAATTGTTAAGCTGGAATGTCAATGGGTTGGGGGACAAGATAAAGCGCAGTGTTGTCCTCCAATACCTCAAGCGTCATGCCCCTGACGTTATTATGCTTCAAGAAACACATCTTATTGGGAATGCATGTAAGGCCCTACATCGGGGGGGTTACATATTGTTGGCACATGCAGGATTTACCTCTAGTTCGCGAGGGGTGGGTATCATGGTGAAGAAATCTTTTCCCCTTATGGTGAATAAGACCTGGACAGACGATCGAGGACGATACGTTGGGGTCTCGGGTGTATGGGAGGGTCAGTCTATCACGTTGTTGTCGGTTTATGTGCCACCTGGCCTACAAGCCACAACCTTTGGGGATCTAGGGGCGCTATTGTTGACCTTCCCAGAGGGTTTGTTAATGCTGGGAGGAGATCTGAACTCTGTTGTTTCGGGTGCACTGGACCGCCACCCTCCCCGTGCAGTTAGCTCCGCTTCTTGTGGGCTCCCCGACTTCCTTGATACTATGGGTTTGGTAGATGGTTGGCGGTCCTATCACCCGAACACAGTGCAACACACCTTTCACTCCGGGGCCCATGGGAGCCTATCATGTATTGACTACTTCCTTGTCCCCGCGTCCCAAATTGCCCATATTCAGGAGGTAAAACATCTTGCTAGAGGCATCTCTGACCACTCGCCGGTTTGGCTACATATGGTCCCTAGCTATAGCCAGGTGGGGCGGGTGGCCCTCATCAACCCGTGGTATTTCCGCAATCCTAAAATCCGTAAGGAACTCCTCGCGGCCATAGATAACTACTTTATCGATAATGAGGGTTCTGTGGAATCCCCGCAGATCCTGGGGAAGCCTTCAAAACCATGATACGGGGTCAGGCCCTTTCTTTAATTTCGGGGATGAGGAAGGAACGTCGTAGGGAAATGGAAGCCATTGAGATGGAGATTAGTCAACTGGAGGCAGACCTGACCTCAGGCGCCACATCCGAGAAACTTTACCACCTCGCTCTCAAACAGCGGGAATTTAGAGCGCTAGCTACAGACCAGGCAAAAGCCCTGGGGAGGGCAGTACAGGGGCGGTTATACGAGGTGGGAGACAAAGCCGGGAAACTGCTTGCATGGTTGGACAAGAAGGAGTGGGCCAGCCGACTGGTGCCCGAGCTCAATGGGCAGGGGGGTGGGGCCCTTACGGATCCCCAAGACATTGTTGACAGGTTTGCTGCTCATTTCGGCGCTGTCTACACCTCAGTGACTTCTTACTCTGTGGAGGACTCTCGTCAGATGTTAGCTGACATAACATTGCCCAGGCTGTCGGTTACTGAAAGCGACTTCCTGGATAGTGCCATCTCCACTGAGGAGGTAGCGACAGCAATCAGATCCCTCAACTCAGGTAAAGCTACCGGTCCTAATGGGTTGCCGATCGAGTTCTACAAACTCAAACCAGACAGGCTGGCCCCTTATCTTAAGAGAATGTACGAAGATGCCAGAACCAATGGGTGCCTACCCAAAGACCAGAGGACAGCAACCATAATCACCATTCACAAGGAGGGGAAGCCCAAAGAGGAGTGTGGATCATACCGGCCGATCTCCCTTTTAAATGCAGAGCCTAAGATCCTGGCTAAACTGCTGGCCAACCGGCTGATCACGGTGATTGAGGCACTGGTCCATCCAGACCAATCGGGTTTTATTCCGCATCGGAATACGGCACTTAATCTTCGTAGAGTACACGGCGTTCTGGGTAGGGCGGCCTCCATCCTAGAGCCAGCTATTATAGTCTCTCTCGATGCCACCATGGCCTTCGACACCATTGAGTGGCCGTATCTTTGGGCAGTGCTGGAGAAGATGGGGTTTGGCCCGGAATATATTCATTGGGTACAATTACAATAAGCTCGGCTTATTGTCCAAGTGGTAGTCAATAATAAGAAATCTGCAACCTTTGAGTTGAGTCGAGGGACCCGGCAGGGATGTCCACTGTCCCCCCTCCTGTTTGCTCTGGCGCTGGAACCATTGGCGGCCTGGATCCGCAGAGACCCAAGGATCCGGGGTATGCGTTGGTCGCCGGAATGGGAGGACCGCATCTCCCTCTACGCAGACGATATTCTGCTTTATCTGACATATCCGAGGCGGTCCTTGATTGTGGTATTGGATATCCTCACTGCTTTCGGTCGATTTTCCGGTTATTCGATTAACTGGAGTAAGTCCCTGCTTTTTGTGGTGGCGGGGGAGCCGCCGGTCCCACTGCAGGGGTGTCCAATACAAATACGCACTGACAGCTTCAAGTATCTGGGGATCTTTCTTTCCCTGGATCCTCCACTTCGTTATACCCAGAATTTACGTCCCCCTTTGCTCAGGCTGCGAAAAGACATACTTCACTGGAAGTCGCTTCCCCTTTCCCTACTGGGAAAGGCGGCCCTTTTTAAAATGATGTCTTTGCCCCGGTTTCTATATGCTTTACAGAACTCCTTAGACCCGGTCCCAGCTTCATATTTCAGGGAGGTAGAGGGCCTCCAGCGAGATCTATTGTGGGAGGGAAAGCCACGTATCACTCTTGGTAAACTCTCCCTGAATTGGTATGATGGTGGTATTAGCCTCCCCGATATTAAAAAGTATTATTGGGCGGCTCACCTAGCCTCCATCAACCACGGTACATACGCCCGACCCGAAGATCCAGGCTATAACATGGACAGATGGTTGCTTTCTGGTGGGAACTACAACAGAGCCCTTTATTCCAGACCGCGACGTTTTCCACTTACGGGCCCCACCAAGCACTCAGTACATGTGTGGCACGCAGCCTCTAAGGGCCTGGGTTGGGATCAAAGACTTACACTTGCGACACCACTATGGGACTCGGAACAGCTGGGTAGCTTTTGGAAAAGTAAGGAGTTTGACAAATGGGACCTAATAGTAACCCTGGGCATAATACTTCGCTACGCTCACGGAGCATGCAAAGTTTGTGCTGCTACGCACTGCGCAAATTGCACGTAGCAGAGTGAATAACTGTGCTAATTGACGTAGCGTAGCAGCAGTAAAATAAACACCTTCAAATGCTTTGATAAAGCAATTTTCTATGCTAAAAAAGCATATAACCAATTCACAAAAATGAATTTTGACAATAAAATATCAAGCAATGAGAGAGGTGATGATTTTGGAGTCCCCCTAACCTAGGGGAGGACCAAGCAGATGCCTTGAACACAAAAAGCATATCATGTGAACGAGTTCAATGGTGGTCCCTTCCTCCTAGGACCACCCCAAGCACTGTTATGGGCAAAAATACAATCCCAACTAAAGGCCCTGCAAAGCATTATGGGACGAGATTAGCAGTGGGCAGTGAATATTATAGTTTCCAATATCAAAATAATTCTACAAAGAGCTGCAGTTCAACTAGTCCTTACTAGGTGTCCCTCACGAGTCAAATGCAAAAGCATTGAAATTATTAATACATCAAGCTGCAGTTCCACTAGTCGTTACAAGATGTCTTCACGAGTCAAATGCAAAAGTATTGAAAATCTTTCATGAGGCTTTTGTATTTGACTCGTGAGGGACATCTAGTAACGACTAGTGGAACTGCAGCTCTTTGTAGAATTATTTTGATATTGGATACTATAATATTCACTGCCCACTGCTAATCTCGTCCCATAATGCTTTGCAGGGCCTTTGGTTGGGATTGTATTTTGCCAATAACTGTGCTTGGGGTGGTCCTAAGAGGATGGGACCACCACTGAATGGTTCAAAAGATGTGTTTTTTTGTTTTCAAGGCATCTGCTTGGTTTTCCCCTAGGTTAGGGAGGATCCTAAAATCATCACCTCTCTCACTGCTTGTTAATTTATCGTTTTCACTTTTCTGTAGTAACTATATGCATTTTTAGCATATAAAGACAGAGATATTTATTTTATCTTAACTTGCACTGTACAAGGTGCTTTTGGCAATTATTGTACAGTGCAGTCAAGCACACAGCTACGCAATGTGCATAGCTACGTGTAGTTAAAAATGTACTTCACGTAGCTACGTGAAGTGCTACTACACAAACTACGCCCAGGCTTACCTAATAGGCCTCTCACGCATTGGTGACCTATGGGACAAGACAGACGTTAAACCATTCTCGACACTGCAAAAGCAGTTTGACTTGGCTGACTCGGAGTTCTTCCGCTACACACGTTAGGCACGCCCTGTGCTCCCGCTTGCAGCGTGGAACTGCTCCTCCCGAATCCTCCCCACTTGAAGATAGAGTTTTAGACGGTCACATCCCAGACAGTACTATATCGCTGATATACAAAAAACTCATCAATAACATGCCAGACCCTCTTCAAGCACTTCGAGAGAAATGGTCCAAAGATGGTATTGAGATGGACGACGAGGAATGGCAGGATGCTGTTTCCTCGCCCAGAGTAGTTGCCATACCTGCTCGCCTCCGACTGGTCCAGCTTAAAATCCTCCATAGGGTGTATGTGACTGGACCTCAGCTGGTACGGATGGGGAGATTGGACGGGGGTGAGTGCAGACGGGGATGTGGTCAGGAGGCCACTTTTATGCATATAATTTGGGAATGCGAATCCATACAATTTTACTGGCGCCTCATACACGACACCATTAATGCAGTCTTGTCCACACATCTTCGACTAGAAGCCCGTAGATGCTTATTAAATATATGGGAGCCGAATGATCTTAATACCTACACGATACAGTGGGCTACTTTGGGGCTTATGATTGCCAAGAGAAATATTGCTCAGAGGTGGGGGGCGCTACTCCCGCCTACAGTGCGAGACTGGGAGACAGACTTGGACTGGTCAATGTTCCGGGAGAAAACAGTGTATGTGTCTCGAGGGTGCCCTAAGAGGTGGACTCGAATATAGGGTTTGTGGAATGCATATCGGGGGGATATATGTCAACCTCCCCTAGCTACATGCAATGAAGATCCCCCTTCGCCCTAGACTTTCCGGACTATGTTCTGTAATGATTCCTATTGCCTATTGTAGTCATGACGCCAGATTCATCCCCCCTCTGTAATGTGATTGTAATGCTGATGTTTGTTAATAAAAAGTATTTACAAAAAAAAATAAAAAAATTACATGAAAAAATATGGTTTATAATATTTGCGATATACCTACAAAGGTGGACAACAAATAAAGATATGAACTCATGCAAAAAAAAAAATAATAATAAGTTGGGTCTGCCATGGGTTTCAGCTGTATGCTTAATGTACTGAAGCTAGGTGATTTTGTATCCCAGGTCACAATGATTGATCAATTTAGAGTGGCGTGGGTATATGACCAAACTGGTGGCCACAATTGCATTGGAGGCAGTTTAATATGGTCTTCCACGTAGCTTAAGCCTAATTCTTAATGTAAAAAATAATGGGGACTGCTAGGTGGCAACCTAAAAAGGCAGCTGTAGAATAATTTCCCCCCGGTCTGCAGTCAGTGTATTTTGCTGTAGCCCCAAATGACTACCAATAAGTTAAAACTGGCAGACATTTAGGGGTATATTCACAAGAACGTGTGATAACTACCGCAAGAGTAGCGTAACGCAACTTTCAATATCGCAGCCTATCACGGGAAAATAACCCCGTGTCAACGTGGAATTCACAACGTGGAATTCACAACAAGCATGCGATAGTCACCAGATAACGCGTCAAATGTCAGCGTGAAAATCAACGCCACGCCGAAAAAATGCAAAACGCGAACGCGAGAAATCATGCGATGAGGCCAATCGCGGTACAAAAAGTAGCGAAAAGCGGCCTCAGGCCTGCAAATCCCACGCGTCTGGCGGGAAATTGCACCATAAAAACCACAGAAACAACACACCAGAAACAAGCCAAAGCACGTAGCAACATGGATGCACCCTGACCCAGCGCAGAGGTCAACGCGAACCCCACAACCCCCACAGACCACCAGCAAGGAACAACTGGGTCGGGGAAGGCCAAGGAGAAAAGGGAGAGGAAGACGGGGTGCAGACCGCAGGAAAACAAGACCAGCGCCACGGAGGCGACAGAACACTACCAGCAACTGACCCACAAGCAGACCACCTGGAATGCAGTCGGAGTGCCCAGGAGCCCAATCCAGGAGGCCAAGAGGCGCCGGCAGGACGTGACAACCTAAACCAGGTACAAACACGCTGCCAACAGGAAGGCAGCAACGGCAACAGGAGGTGGCAGTCCAGCGCCACAGGAGGAGCTGGAGGAAACCCAGGCCACAGTCATCAGTGTGGAGACGGTGCAAGGAGTAGGGAGTACGGACACAGCTCGACAGGACCTGACACAACAACAACAGGGTGAGGATCCAACAGGGACTGGGGGGACGGGGGGTGATGGGCACAATGCCACACATGCACAATGAGGTGTAGCACACTGCACACCCACAATTACCCAGGGACATGTCCCCCATCCCCGTGGCACACTGCAGCACACACACATAGCAATCACAGCACATACCATGACAATGTGGCACAAAGTGCAACACCCAAACTGCAGAACAGGGGACACAACTGGGTCCGCCCAGGCACAGAAACAGAACAATCATGGACAGAGCAGGGAACTGTGTGATGCATATCTACCCCTACAACCCCACATCAGCCATGTAGGCCAAATGTACACTGTCCCAACTCAAATAGCCACCCCTGCCCAAACAGTCACAATGTACATTGTCACACAGTCTGCATGTCGACAAGAACAAGGCGCCAACACAATGCCAACATGCACCTCCCCTTCACAATGCAGAGGGACAAACAACACCTCCAGCAGGTCAGAACAGACAACCCATCAGTGATGCCCGAGACGAACACCACACCCCCGACACTGACGCCCAACAACAGCCCATGGACATCCCACACAACCCACCACCAGGACCAGGGCAGACAAGCTACTCAGAGGAGAACCCAGCCCCTGCAACAGACCACACAGCATGAAGCACCCGCAATCACGGCTGCCTCACAACACTTCACCGACCCACACATGGCACCCCAATGCCAGGTGGCAGAACGCCAAAAGGAGGTGGCCCAACAGGTGAGGGTGTTGCCGAACCCATGGAATGCGAACTAGAACACATACGTGGGTGTCCAATACCCTTCAGGGACCACCTACACCCCACAAAGGAGACCCACACCTCCACAGAGACACATGCACATATCATGTTGAACTGGCTACGGGCACGTGGGCCCGACCCCTTTATTGGCAGGGCCACATGTACAGTGACGCCTGTGCTGGATGTGTGTGGGGTGAGTAATATAAGCCAGCCCACACGGAGTGCTTGGTGCTGCCAACAACCTAAACAGTGGACACCAGTGTAATGGAAACAGAAAACACCAGCATAACAGAGTCAAATGCAGAGCAACATGGAGGGATCCGGAGTAAGGACAGAGGTCACCCAATATTCAGTCAGGAGGTTCCGTGAGTTGCAGTGCACTGAGGTAGGGGCACTAGAGAAGAGCACGCTCATGTGAAGAAATTGCTAGGATTGTGTCCCTTCGGGTTAGTCCTGATGCAGATGCAGTGGGGTGTGTTACACCTGCATCAACTTCCTCATCAACGTCCCAGGTCTCCCACACTACCTGAGGTGACAGTTGCGTCTGCAGTCCACAGCGCAATACCCAGTATTAGATCCGGGTGTGTAGCTTGACTACCACCACCAGTCTGCATTCCTGCCTTGGGGCTGTTGCCACCTGCCCTCCCATTGTCTGTGCCTTCTCCCGTCCGCATACTTGACACATCCTCCTCATCATGGTCCCAGGTCTTCCCCACTGCATGAGGTGACATTGCTGCGCAACCTCACAACAGCACAAAACTCAAATCAGTAACGGACAATGGCTTGCGGTGCACTGAGTCACTGGCACCTGGAGTGCTGAGCAGGGTATCAGGCCGATGATGGCATCCACGACAGGTCTGAGCAACTCCGTAGGTCTGTCAGGACCACCGTTTCGACTCTGGCAGATGGCGGTTGGAGGTGGTCCTTGCGGTGGTGGCATGTGCCTCCTGCGGTGATGCGACATCCGGGCTGGTCAAAACTCGATGCTTTGTGTGGGCCCTGGTGGCCCGCAGTTGAGGCCGGAGGATGCGGACAGCGCAGGGCCACAGACACATGGCGTTGATGACCCCAAGACCATCGCTACAGAGGCCATTCAATGTCCCAGAAGGAGGGGTCCCAGACCTGAGCAGCACAGAGTTAGTGGCCCTGGATGCACTGCGGCCGGCACAGCCACCCAGCCACGGGATGGTGACTTGCAGTGCAGTCAGATGGGCCATGCGACCTGAGCGGGTCCCATCAATGCCCGAGGTGTATGTTGCGGAGGGTTTCGGGGGACAGTGGAAGGTGTCCTCCAGGGCATGATGCGGAAGGTCTGATGTTATCTGGAAGCAGCAAATGGAGGAGTGGAAAGCGCAACCCTCGTTTCCACCAACAACTCGGTATCAGCTACATGAGGATGAAAACTAGCCCCTAGTCCATAGACTCAAACGCCACCAATGTGCGACCAGTGAGTGTCCATGAATGTCGGGGAACACACTTAGTGGCATAGGTGCTGAGAGGGGATGCAGTCTGCGATGATGCCGGTACACAGATGTGAACTCCAACATTGCCAAATCAAGACTCTGTGACCTACTGGACCGCAGTGTAGGCCGGAGGCAGCGGTCAGCATGGGCCCACAGACACGTGTCGTGTGCCTGTGATGCATTCGTTTGCTTCACTGAAAGCAGGAGTTCAGTGATATCACCCCTGCAGTAGACATCCGGTCACTGCCATGGTGTAATCAAGACTCAGTTCCAAATGTGTGACCTACCTGACCGTGGTGTAGGCCTGAGGCAGCGGTCAGCACGGCCCATTCACCGAGTGTCACCGGCATAGGTTGGATGGCCCCACCGGCCTGCGTAGTTCAGGTTCAGTGGCACCACGTGTAGCCGGCTGGCGTTGAACAGGGTTAGTGGCACCACGTGTAGCCGGCTGGCATTGAACAGGGTTAGTGGCACCACGTGTCGCAAGAAGCCCATATGGAACTATGCCTCACTGATCGGGGGGGTCTGGTGCTGTGGCCGCTGGCCTGGATTTGGGGTCACTGCCATTCATGACTCAGGTCACAGTTTCACATATGGGACCTACTGGTCCGAAGAGTAGGTCGAAGGCGGCAGTGGAGTACGTCAACGAGAAAGGAATAAAGCGGGCCTGTGTTGTGGAGGCCGTGATGGTCTGAGGTGGCTGCCAAGGTCGCGGGCCTCGGGCTTGGAGCTTGCGCCGACCCGTGGTGGGCCCTCCTTGACACACGCCGGTGTCGGCAGGTGATCAGTGTGGCCTGGCTGCTCAGGGGCGGGACTGACGGGTTCATGGTCCAGCGTGCCGGGGTCCGGCAGGCGCACAGCATCGCTGGCAACTCCGCTCACGAGGACGGCGTCGGCCTCGTGGCGGGGTGAGAGGCGCCGCCCTGGCAGAGACGTGGGTCTTTCCGGAAGAGGACCACGCCCAGGCCTATCTGCTTTTTATTCACACCCCTATGCTGGCGTGGCGTACACCTGGCCATCCCACTCTGGTGACGCTTAGGGGGGGCGTAACAGGCAACATTTCCGTGAGGTCCCCCACTGGCTGGGGTGACATGGTTGCGTCCACTGTCCACTGCACTCCATACACCAGCGGTGTATGTCGCCATGGATAGGGGTGTGTTCTGCAAACTGCGGTGTGTCCAGCACATCTCCGCCACCCATGGCATTGTGTACTTTCCCAATCATGGTTCTACTGCATCCTTCACACATGCCTGGTTGCCACCTCTCCACACATTCGGCTATTATGTGGCTGTGGTGCCATGCCGTTGCTGGCTCATGTTCAGGGCTCGCACATGTGGACATTGTAAGTTGTTCTGTCATGTTTGGTGGGTGGGCATGTTGTTGTGCCTGTTGTATGTGATTTTGTGACGTGTGCATTGCCAGAGTTGTGAGTTGCATGGTTGTGGAGTTGAGGTGTGTGGGGTGTTCATTTGGATATTGCCAAGGGGCTGTGCATTTCCCTTGTTGCCATCCTGGGAACACTGGTTGATGATGGACTGTCGGAGGATGAAGGTATCATGCACACTGGCTGTGTATTTGAAGGCGACATTGTTGGGGGGTCCACGGTGTTCTGTTATTGCCTGCACATTGATGTGAGACGTGTGCTTCCTGTTGCGGTGATTGTGTGCTGTGTCACCAGGGTGCACAGGTAGTACATGTGTGCTGTGTATTGCCCCCAACACGTGCGTGCATCCTGCTTGGGCGTATGGTCCTTGCTTGGTCTCCAGCGGATCCTGCGCATTGTGTTGTACGTATGGGGACTGGGGTGCCAGGGTGATGGTGATGTCCAGGACAGGTGTGGGGGACTTGGATGTGGGTGGCTGTGAGACTCCTCCGACTCTGGTGGGTGTTGGTTGGGGGTACCAGGGGCCCACAGGTGCAGCCAAGCCAGCAGCTTTGTGTGGGGTGGGATGTTGGTTGTCCGCTGTGTTGTTGCCGTAGGCCTGTTAGGCGATGATGGTCAGGATGCGTAGGATGTTTGTCACTTTCAGCCTGTGGTGGACGGTGACATTGTCAGATGTTGGGTCTGTGAGGCTGGTAAGCTTCCTGGGGGTCCGCTGTCTTTGTCTGCGCTGCGTCTGTGGTGGTCCATTGGGGGGGGGTGTTCCTGGTGTGGGTTGGGGTCCTGGGGCGGTGGCGGTGGGTGTTGTGGCCCTCTTGGGTGTCCGGGCCGCATGATGAGTGGCTCCATGGCATCTGTTGCCCTTTGGTTGTGGCCCTGGGCTGTGCTCCCTTTTGTGGTGCTGGCTGCCGTCCGACTTTACGCCAGGTCAGAGCAGGTGTAAATTTCCAGGTGCTAACGCGCCTTATCGCCTGTTTTGTGTTCTTATCGCCGATGTGGCTGGTCATTGTGAATGTTGAGGTGTGATGTTGTCTCGGCTTTTGTCACGGGAACGCCTACTCTGCATCTCATTAGCGATATTTGCGGGGGTACTCTGTGGCGATGTTTTTTGCGGCTGCTATCGCGGGTAAACTGGTGCTGTGGGCTGTTAACACCGGCTTGTGAATGGGGGGGTAAATTTATCATGACTTTGGATGCGATAAAGTGCCGTTAATTCGGCGATAGCTCCTTGTGAATATGCCCCTTACTTTTGTAACTTTTAAGGAATGGCTTAACAGGTTTGTTT
This sequence comes from Calotriton arnoldi, assembly GCA_963921515.1. Classification (NCBI taxonomy): domain Eukaryota; kingdom Metazoa; phylum Chordata; class Amphibia; order Caudata; family Salamandridae; genus Calotriton; species Calotriton arnoldi. The sequence goes on from CAWUFW010007563.1 coordinate 542,126, forward strand.
CCATCACTCTATGCAAAATTAAAAAGAGCACAGATAGATTGATTAAATCTTAAGGATCAATGGGACCATGAGCTGAGTGAATCAAACGTAATTCCCAAATAAGAGAAGTGATTGACCTTCCCAAAGTTTTTTCCATAATAAAGATGGCTCTAGACATATAGGGCCATATTTATGACCCGGTTTGCGTCGCTCTTGCACCATGCAACGTGGTGCAAGAGCGATGCAAACCTTCAGTCAGATTTTTGAAGCCACGCAAAGCCACTTTGTGTGACTTTGAGTGGCTCCAAAAATCTAGAGTAACACAACGCAGCGCAAATCTTTGCGTTGTGTTTTTCTGCTCTGGGAGGCATTTCAAGGGCATTGCGTGGGTGTTCCCACACAACTCTCATGGTATTTGACGCATTCCCAGATTTACAAGATCTTGTAAACCCGGGAATGTGCCAAAAAGATACGCCTCCCCAGGAGAGGCGTAATTAGGCAAAATATCTTTATTTTTTTTTACTTCCTCTTTAAATGTGTGCTGCATTTTGCAGCTCACATAAAAAGAGGAAAATGCGTCTCAGGATTGTTTTTGTGCAGGAAGGTGTCTCTTCCTGTACAAAAACAATCCTGCATGCAACGCAGGCACCCTTGCTCTATGGTGCAAGGATGCCTGCGTTGGCACTAGGCAGCCCATTGTGCGCCAGCACAGGGAGAAAAGTCAGGAATGCGCTGTATGCCTTAAATGCGGCTCATTCCTGCTCTTTCCCAGACTGCACAGAAAGGTGACTTGCTGATCTGCACTGTGTCACTATTTCATAAATAGGCTCCATACAATTCTTAGGGCCACATGGCATATAGTAAGTAAGAAATTAGTCTCAGGTCCTAATTGTTCTTGAATATGACAAAGTGATCTATCAGACCTTTAAGACCATTGGGAGTCCAAGACATTAGGACACCGTTGTCGGCTAGAGTAGGGAGGGTACTGAGTATGAATGTGCTGTAAGCATTTCCAGACTGTGTGAAATGAAAAATGCATTGAGATTTCTATCTATTATAGGAACACAATTGGGGCAAGCACACAGCACTGTGCCAAAGTAAAGGAATTAGAACATCCCCCGTGCCGTATCTTACAGATTATGAACCATATGAGCATACAGTATGGAGAAAATCAACCAGGGACTGTTCCATTCTCAAACTAATTCGAATGCCTCATAGCTTTGACCGATTTTCTCAGTCAAAACCACTGCTGAGGTCCATAAAGGCGAGGTATCGATGGCCCTGTTTTACCACTGTGTATTTACTGCTAAGCAGGTAGAGGTTGAGGCATTATTCCATCATACCTAATCCTTCCCTAAACCCATATTGTACTTCAGATAGAATGTGGGATTCCCCTCCCCATGTCATTATTCTATAGAGAACATTTCGACCCACCACCTTGACTATAGACTCTAGCAAGGGATTGGGTTGGTACCAACATGGATCTTGTCTGTTACCTTTTTTGAACATGGGTACTATGATGGTACAACAAGCTAAGTCAACATATGTTTTATAAAGGTCCATTGGTACCCCGTCTGGGCCTAGTGCTTTACCAGAGATACTTGAGGAGATAGCAGCTATTACCTCCTATGGCTCAAACCTGATTGAAAGGGGATAAGATTGCTAAAGGTCCATTGCTGGCTGCTCCGAACCAAATTACAGATGGTAAATTGACTTGAAATGTTGCACCCATTGTTCTGCTTTGATGGTCATCCTAACTCTCCTATGTAACCCTTTCCAATCTTTGCTGAGTTAACTATATTCCAAAAGGTGGTCGTAGCTTTAGTAGAGCAAGAGGCTATCAAATTCTCCCAGGTGTCTTGTTTAATGACTAATTTCCTCTTCTCACGGGCAAGTTTATAATTAGCCCTACATCTAGCAATTTCCACTTGCTTTCTAGGGTTTCTTTTTAATGCAACACACAAATGTCTATTTGCATCCCTACATGGCCCATCGAACTAACTTGGTTGCTTCCATGTAGTGCATCTTACATGTGCCAAAATAGCTTCCTTTATGTTATGGCTCACACTTACAAATGCATCAATGATCCACTCGCTGTATGCTCCATCTGTTAGGCCATTCCCTAGAAGCTTGGTCATTATGGCAGAGTCAAGGCTGTGGCATGGACCATGGTCCCTCATCCCATGTTCCTGGGTTAATACACTGTTGTACAACTTTGTGTGCCCCCTTCTCACTGGTTCTGTGCCAAAATATCCAGAATATTGACCCACACTTATTTCAACTGCTCTTCGAACATATAATCAAGGTAGACATATATTAGGAAGTGTAAATTTAGGGGCCGACTATGACTTTGGAGCTGTTCGGCCAGCTCTCTGCCGGCATGGCTGCGCCAAAGCCACGTGAAGACCGCCTGCCCACATATGACTTTTTAAGTCATTGGCGGTCTTTCCTTTGCCGTTCCCATGGCGGTGCCTATAAAATAGGCACCGCTAAAATGGCCTGTAGCATGTATCAACCCACTTTGCGAGTCAGTAACCTGTTACCGATTCGCAAAATAGTAGGGTTTGCGAGTCGCTATTAGGAAGGGGCGTGCCAAGGGTGTCCTTCTTAATAGCGAGTCGTAGGGGGATGTTCGATTGTTTTGCAACCGGAATGTGGTCACAAAACAATCGCAGTTTACCGCCTCCTTCAAGTAGGTGGTAAGCCATTACCCCCAGGTCCCTCCTGTCCTCGTCCCATTCCGTAACAAAGTGGAGAGGACCATCTCCGCGACAGAAAAAAAGAACAGGAGCATGCTGGGATACCCAAACCACTCCCTCCCACTGGGAGTACATAAGCGGTACCAACCCAGCATGCAGCCTGTTCTTTTTTTCTGTCTTCCGACAGAATGGGACGTGTTGGACTTACCTGCTGGTTGCTTCACTGGTCGTCTCGTCGGGGCTGCTGGGCTGTCCTCGCCGTCCTCTTTCCGCGTTCTCCTGGCCTGCCGGGCTTGCCAGGAGTCGCGTTGGATTCCGCCCGGCCCTTTGCGGCTGGGGCGCCGTTCCTCCCGGTCCCTTCTGGGTTGCAGTGCGCGTCTCCCTGTGGCTTGGCCGGTCTGGGGGACGCGCGACTGCGGCTGTTTGGCGGGTCCTGGGACTCAGCTGGGCGATGTTCCTGGGCCCCCTGCCTGGCGTTTGGTTTCCTGCCGACCTCCTGGTGCCCCTGCTGCTCGGATGGGTCACTCCGGAGCTGGCCTTGCTGTGGCCTCGGCAGCCGTTTTGGGGGCATTCTCCTCCCGGCGCTGGTTCCCTGGTGCGCGCCTGGGATGGCTGATGGGGGGGCAGTGAGCTGGTGGTGCGCTCTTCCTGCCCCCTTCGTAAGTACCGCACAGCGGTTTCACTTTTTTTTTACCGGTGGTATGCAGGCTACAGCAGCTTCCTCTGGCACTTTGTGTGTTCCGTCTTCTCACCTCAAGGGAGGATTTCGGACTTTGTGGCACATTCCTTGAGACGCCTTGGTGGCAGTTGGGTGGCGGCGTGGACCCGTGACTGTGCTGGCAGGAAGTTATGGGAGTCATTGCTGCGCACCCAGCGTCCTGCTCATACAATTTCGAGTCCTGCTTCTCATTACGTTCATGATGCAGGTCCATATGCCTCTTTTCTGCAGGTTCTTTGTTCGCCCTACAACCATTCGGGCCTGTCCGCTCATGTTCTCGTATGGTCTCCGGAGTTGTGGTGCATCTGCCCTGGTTGGTGCCTTGATGGGGGACCTCTTTGGGGTTCCTGGTGCTGTTGGTGTCCGGGTGCTTCCTTGGTTGTCAGGCTTTGTGTCTTGGCTTCCGGTGCCTCCCTGTGGGCCCCTGGTCTTGTCTGCTTTCGATGGTGGACGGGGTCCGGTCTGGCTCTTTCCTGGATGGGGGTTCGCCTGGGTGTTTTTGGGTTGATGGGCTTTTGCTCTTTCCCTGGGGTTCGCTTGCGGCCCTGGCTGGTGTGTCTTCCCCCTTGCTTCTGGTTGCTACCGCCCTGTGCGCCTGGCCCTATGGGGGTTGCCGGGGTTTGGTCCCGGGGCCTCCTTCTTGCGCTCCTTGCACTCTGCCATTGCGTTGGGTTCGGCTGGTCTCCCTGTGGCCTTGCCCTTGTGGGTTCCTTGCTTTCTTCCGGTGCTGTTGGTTCCCGTCCTCCTCTGGTCTCTCCATGTGCTGGTGGGTTCCTGTGGGGGCTTCTCTTTGGTGGCTCCTATTCCTGCGTGCTGGCCCTCTGTGCTTTGCTGGTTGCGTGGGGTGTGGGTCGGTTTTTTGTCTCGGTCCGGGGCCCTTGCTGTCTCCGGCCTGTTTCTCTACCTCTGCTGACCCCTGCTCCTGGGTTCTTGGCAGTCCTTGGGTCCCCTTCCTGTCTTGGGCCGTAGTTTCCCCTGTGTCGCTACCCTCTTTTGTTTTTTTTTTGCCTGGGGGGGGGGTCCTTCGGGGCTTCCTCCATGGGTTGTGTGTTCCCGGGCCTTTTTGGCTTTTCGCTGGCTCGGCGCTTGTTGCTGGTTGGCGTCTGTGCTGGGGGTCGGTCCCTTTTGGGACTGCTGTTGGCCTGTCCCCTTGGTGCTTGCCGCCCGTCGGTTTCTGGCTTGCTGTACTTTCTTGCTGTGCTGGCCTGCGGCCTTGGCTTCTGTTCTTCCTGCTGCCCGCCCTGTGGTTTGGCCGGGTCGGTCCTGGTTCCTCCCGGGGTGGTGTCTGCTTGCTGGGCCTTGGCTCGCTTTGGGCTGTGTCTCCCAGGGTTTGTTGGCTTCTTCTTGTGGCCTCTTTGCTCTGTCCTCTGGGCCTCCGGCCGTCCTGCCCTTCGGGCTTGTGTTGTCCTTGGTCGGCCCTTGTTGGTGCCTGTTTTGGGTGCGCCTGGGTTTGCCTGTTGCTCTGGCCTGTTCTGGTCGTCCCTGGCTATTTTTTTTCCGGGTCCTGCTGCCTTGCAGTTCTTGGGCTTCCTTCGGCTGCCTGCTGCCCATGCGCCCGTTGGTTCCTGCCCTTTGAGGGTTCGGGCCTGGTGCGTGAGTGTCTGCTGAGTCTCTGTGGCCTAGTGGTTCTGGTCTCTGGCTCTTCCTCTGATGGTTGTGTGTTCGCATCCTGGTGTTTCCTTGCTTGTGAGTCATCAGTCTTGCATTGCGGCATTGTTATTTGGCCGCCTGCGCTGTTGGGCGCTTGTTGCATCCTTCCGGGTGCTTTTGCTTGCCCCCTGCTGGGGGTTTTCTGCCTTCTGCGGGTTCACTTGGTCCTCCCCCCTGGTTTTTTTCTGGGAGTGGGGGGGGGGGGGTGTTGTGTCCTGCCTCTGTTCTGGTGGGCCTTTAGCATGTTGGCTTGTTGGGCTTGCCTTCGCGCCTGCCGCTCCTTTTGCTCCTGTGGTGGCTGGGTGTCGTTGGTCTTCCTTGGCTTTTGCCTTGGGTGGCCCCTTGTTCTTCTGGTGCCCGGCTCCTCTGCCCTGCCCTGTCTGCTGTGCCCTTTCCCTACTTGTGGGTGTTGGGTGTCGGCCTCCCCTGGTGTGTGGGCCGCTTTGTTGCTTCCTGCTTGCAGTTGGCTTTGCCTCAGGTCTGGGGCTCTGGCCTTTTCCCTTTGGGGACCTGTTGTTGGGCCTGGGCTCCCACGCAGGCTCTTTTCGGCCTGTGGTGTCTGTCACCCTTGCTCTCTTGTTGGCTCTGGGTGTTCCTTCTCCCCTGGTTTGGGTCTGTTCCCACTCCCCTGTTGGGTGGTGCGTCTTTGGCTTCTCCGGGCTCCTCTCCTTTGGTTTCTGGTGCCTGGGTTGTTCGGGTGCGCTCTTGGGGACTGGGCTCTGCCTCTGTTGGGTTTGCCCTTGCGGTCCCTGTGGTTGGCCTCCCGTTCGCTTGTGCGTGTGGGTCACTGGTGCGCCTCTTGGCTGGTTGGGTCGGGCTTTGTGCTGTAGGGCCCTTGTTGGCTTGGGGTCCTCTTTTGGTCCCTGCTTGGGTCCTTGCCTGGCCTCTCGTTCTCTTGGATTTTGTCTCGGTCCTGGGCTGGTCTTCTGGCCTTACCTGTGCTGCTCCTTTGTGGCTGACTGGGGCTCTGGGTCCGATGTGTGGGCTGCTGGGCTCCCTCCCTCTGCTGCTCCGCTCTCTGGGTGGCCTGGCTGGGGTTGGCTGCTGTGCCTTTCCCTGTGCCCCTTCTTGGTTGGGGGTTCTTTTTGCCTCTCCTTCCGGGTCCTGGTGGCGCCGTGTTGTGTGCCTCCTGGCTGACTGGCCTGCCGGTTTCTCCGGCTGGCTTCTTGGGCGTTTGTGGGTCTCCTGCGGGGTTGGGCTGTTGGCCTCCTTGTTGGTCTTTCCTGTTTTGCCCTTCTACGGCTCCTCCTGGGGTTCGCCTTCGGTGGTTCCTTGGTGTCTTTCTTTCTCCTCCTGGCGGTTGGTTAGCTCTTGGTTGGTGGTGTTTCCTCCTTTCCGGTTCAGGGGTTTGGTTTCCCCGGTTCCATGTTGGGCCTCTGTTGTTGTGTTTCTTGGTTCCTGCGGCTCTTTAGTGTCTCGGCTGGGGTTGGCCTTTGGTCGGTCCTGCCCTGTGGCCCGGTCCTTCTGTGGGTTTCTGGCCTCCCGGTTCCCTGTTGCTGCTGCTTTCGGTTAGGGGGGGTGGGGCCTTGCTTTGGTTCCCTGCCCTCTTCTCTTCCTAGCTGTTCCTCTGGGTGGGTGCCTGTTTGCTTGTCCGGTTCTCCCCCTTTGCGGCTCTGCTGTTGGCTTCCCCTGGTGTCTTGGGGTGGTCCTGTGGTGGTCGTGTCTTTCCTGGCTCTCTTGCTTTGGCGTGCCTCTTCGGTTTCGTCTTCCTTCCCCTCGCTTTTGGGTGTGGTCCTTTGTGGGTTCCTGCGCCTGTGGTTCGCCCTCTTCCCTGTCTTGGGGGGTGGGGGTTCGCTCTCTGTCTTGCCTCTGCTGTGTTCCTTCCTGGGCCTTCGGCCCTGCCTCCTTGTGCGGCCTGTTCTTCTCTGCTCTTGGCCGTTGGGCTGGGTTGGCCTGTTTGGTTCCTGGTTGGGTGGCTGCCTGGTGGTGCCTGGGGCCGTGGGCTTCACACTTGGGGGTTTTCTCCCTGGTCGGTTGCCCTTTCTGGCTCCGTTTCTCCATTTGGGGCATGCCCGCTTCTCCTGGACTTCCTTTGGTCGTTCGGGGGGGGGCTTGGTTTGGACCCTCTGGTTGTTCCCTTGGGGCTTGGCTTTTTCGTGTGTGGCCCCCTTCTGGCTTGCCTGGGGGGTTTCTTGTGTTTTTTCTGGTCGTCCCCTGCTGGTTTTGGGGTCTCGGCTCTGTCCACTTGGTTGGGGGCTTGGTTGGTTGTGTGCTCCTCCCTGCATTTTTTTCTCTTTCTTGTGGGCTCTTTTGCACTTGTGGGATGCCGTTTTTCGGTCTGGTGCCCCTGGCATTGGTGGGGTTCCGGACGGCCTGGTTTTCTGCTTTGGTATTCTCCACTTTGTTACGGAATGGGACGAGGACAGGAGGGACCTGGGGGTAATGTCCTATTACTTACCGGTAATCTTCATTACTCCTGGTCCCGTTGTCCTCGTCCCATTCCTTACATCCCTCCCTCCCTCCCTGGCGGCCGGCCTTCCGGTTGTTGGCTTGGTATTTTCAGGCTGCATGCTGGGTTGGTACCGCTTATGTACTCCCAGTGGGAGGGAGTGGTTTGGGTATCCCAGCATGCTCCTGTTCTTTTTTTCTGTCGCGGAGATGGTCATCTCCACTTTGTTACGGAATGGGACGAGGACAACGGGACCAGGAGTAATGAAGATTACCGGTAAGTAATAGGACAGTTGCAAACGCAAACCTTGTGATTGACAGAAAAAAGTTTTTTAAGAGCAGGCAGTGGTCTACTCTTAAAAAATTAAACAGAAACGTTTCATTTGTCTTTTTTACATGCATCCCGTTTTCCATTAAGGAAAGCGGGCTCCATTTAAAAAAAACTGCTTTATTGAAAAATCAGTCGTAGACATGTTGGTCTGCTGACCCCAGCAGGCCACCATCCCTGTGATTGCAGCCATTCCCAATGGGTCGCAAATTGCGACCTGCCTCATGAATATTAATGAGGCAGGTCCCTTGCAACCCATTTGGGAATCGCAAACATTGTCTGAGACACTATCGTACATTTCATTTTGCGACTCGCAAAAATCGCAATTTGCGAGTTGCAAAATGAAATGGTCGTACATGTGGCCCTAACACTTCTAATAAATAGAATTCCTGGAGTGACGTAAACTAATGTACTAAAGTGAGCCTTTATCCTATGTATACATGTTTGTTGTAGTATTTGCATGTCACACATTTTGATCTAAGGGTCAAACCAAACCACTGGCTCGGTCCTGGCTCTGTTCTCCCTATTAATTTGCTTACTTACGCACCTCTAACCATGACTAGCTAGAAGAGGTTTTAGTTGGTGCTTTTTGTAAAAAAAAGAAGCTGTTGAAGCACTTCAGTCCACAGTGCAATTCAGGCCCTTCTAACTAATCAGTGAGGATACATGATTATTTGGGGGATAATTGAGTATATGTACAAAACCCCTTTCTGTTTTGTCTGTACTTGATTAAGGGCAAGAAGTACACCGCCATTTTGTGGCCAAGGGCCTTGCAGCGCTGTCGCCTTCGAGGACCTTCACTTGAAACTCCATTACTAATTAATTTAAAACTAGCTTCATCTTAAAAGAACATTTTCTGACCTGGGCCATCAAAAGAAGACGGGCTGATACATATATGTTGCTTACACTGCCCACAATGCCAAGATACAATTATGTGGTGCCTGCTCTTTTAAAGCACAGCAGTCACTATTCATTAAAGCGACACCACACGATGATTAACCTGATGTCATAGGTCCAACCACAAATTGATGGCTTGTGTATTAGTCACGTGACACCCCGAGGAGCAGGCAAGGACGAAGAACAACCTCGAATAAAAACACGACCATAACCATGGCTATTCCCTCGCAGTTAATAATATATTTTAAAGTATACAGTAAGAAATGCCCATGTAGAACACAGCTCGCACCATGACATGACTGTGTACTTGCAGCGCCTCTATTTCTATAGTTAAATTTCTATAGATCAATTATTCGACAGACGACCACAAGGGAAAACTAAATAAATATTTAATTCAAATTTCAAATTTTAAATTCAAATTTCAATATTTAATTTTCCCTCGTGGTCGTCTGTCGAAGTCACCATCCCCACCCCCACCCCCGCAACTCTTACCTGCACAGACCGCTGCGGGTTCAGACTTGATTAAACAAACAAAGCGTGTTCTACCTTATATTCCTCTGTATTACCATCCTTTGAGTCACTAGAGTTGCCTCAAGTACTAAGTTGCCATTTACAGAATTGTCATGTAGATTTTGTTAGCACTAGTGAACACAGATCACGCAAGCATTGGTGTGACAGACAGAGAAACCCCACAATGACATAATCCTTGCTATTTGGGAAACATCTGGAACAACGCTGCCAGAGCCACGAGTTAAGCGTAACCACACTTGCCCGAACAACGCATTTGCCTAAACAACGCATATGCATGGTTAAGGCAAATGCGCTCTAGTGTTCGGGATGGGCGGGGACTTGAAACAGGAACAGGAGCGTCGGAATGGGAAGTGTACTCGGACAGGTAAGTGGGGTTTGGGCCGGGTCTTGTGATCGCTTTTGGGGGAGGAGGGGGTTGGGGTAGCTTTGAGGGCTGGGTATGGGGGAGTAGTTAAGGAAGGGGCCATTTTTAGGTCTCAGAGGGAGGTGGCAGGTAGGGGGGTTGTAATTTAGGGCTGGGGGGATCGGTGGCAAGTTTTTAGGGCTCGGGTCTCCGGGTCGCTTTCGGGGAGGGGGGGTCGGTGGCAAGTTTTTAGGGCTCGGGGAGCGGTCAGGGTACGTTTAAGAAGGGGGCACGTTTTTAGAGCTCAGGGCAGGATGAGGTGGTTGGGGTAGCTTTAAGGGCTGGGTTTGGGGGAGTAGTTAAGGAATGGGCCGTTTTTAGGGCTCAGGGTTGGGGGCAGGTAGGAGTTGGTAATTTAGGGCTTAGGGCGGGGGGGCAGGTAGGAGGTTTGTAATTTAGGGCTTAGGGCAAGGGCATAGGTAGGGTGCTTCTAATTTAGGGCTAAGGGCGGGGGGCAGGTAGGGGGTTTGTAATTTAGGGCTTAGGGCGGGGGGCAGGTGGGGTTTTTGTAATTTAGGGCTTAGGACGGGGGAGGGGGGTCGGAGTAGTGGCGAACTTAGCCACAGATACACCCTTGCCATTCATGCCTTTATCACGAAATTGTATGATAAAAGCATGTGTGGTAAAGGAATGCGTGGTTAAGTCACATTTATGGTTCGTGCTGCGTGGTAGAGGCACGCGTGGTTGAGCCTTGTGTGCCTCTATCATACAACCCTGGTATTCTGTTCCATGCTACACAGTCATAGGCTTTAGCGTTTACAGACAAGGAATGGAGCTCCTGAAAGATATTTAGACATATGCCAGTGACCTATTCACGCCCCTAGTGGTTCGAGCTGGAAGAACCACTGACCCGTGTTAAGATGAAACCCTTGACTTTCTATCTGAAAAAAGAAAAACAATCATCCTATGCATGGTTCATAATTATTGAAGGCGGTTTATCTGCGTGCGCGTGCTGTGTTTATCACAAAGGACAACTGCAGTGCTGCATTCTTAAAACCATTTGTTAGAGTGAGTCTGATGGGCTATAAGAAAGGCGTTAACCGTATGGATGCTGACGCTAAACCTGCATTTATAACAGTAAACCCGCACCGATATTACCACAATCTTCTCTTCTTCTGTTTCATGATGTGAGCATACACTACTGCTTGTACCCTAAAAAAGACATGCCCCTGCACAACCCTGTCCTTAGTCTGTGTTGATTTATTGTGGCTTACATTAAGACCTTAATGCAACCACCTGACTACAAATATTACATCGCTGTATTAGATCTAATTGCATTAACTTCATTCATATTTCAGTAATAATGTCGGTAATCCTACATTAATGTAAATTAGGCAGTGTGCCGCCTCCCGGCAATCCTCCTGCTGCCCCTGCGCTGCCATCCTTTCGTAATGCATGTAGAACTGCGGGTCTATTCACGCCCGTACAACCAATCAAGTCACTGCTCTCATGCTGTTCATGTTCATAAACAGCATGAAAGCAGCTCCAGGATTTGCAGGAGCAGGTAAACACAGCACTCCAGCGGAGACATGGGGGCTGCGTTTGTGCTTTCCTCGGCTCCCTGACATGAATTGCTGAGGCCTTAAGTGCGCATGTCAGCCTGGATTAGGGCAACAGACTGCTCAGCCTGATATGCGCAGTCCACTAAAGTTGCACGTCCACTTCATCCTGCCAATCAATATGATTGGAAACACCCTGCACGACACCAGGAGAGGGTGTTGCGGCCCGGCAGGCTGTAACTTTACAAAGTTTCATACGGGCTAACTATTTTAATCTATGAAATGTGAGGTAACATGTATCTGTTTTGTGGTGACTTTTGCGGCCAGGGGGGTAACGCTCCCGCACTCCTATCGGTGAGCCACCCCTGGTCACAAAGCCTGTGAATCAATAAAACACAGTATTTGCAAATGTAAAATGGCTTTTTGTTATGTACTAAACCCATTTTGTGATTTGGTAAATGGTTACTAATCGTAAAATGGGTTTAGAAATGCATAACTAATTGCTATTGGAAAACGCATGTTTATGGCGTTCCTTCTGGAATGCAAAGTATCAATGTTTGTTAATTGGGGACTAGGCAACGGTCTACTACTCTCAAACTTTTCTAAAAATAAATCTTTTTTTTTTAAATGTACCCTGTTTCCTTTAAGGAAAACGGGCTGCATCATAAAATTTATATATATAAGAAATTATCACAACCATGGCGGTCTGATGAACCCAGCAGGCCACCATCCCTGTGATGTCCACCATTCAGAGTGAGTCTCAATTTGTGACCTACCTCATAAATAGTAATAAGGTGTGTCGGTTGTACATAGTACATAGATCAGTTTGCAAATTTCTATTCCATGTGCAATTTGAGACTACTTTTTATGAATGGAATTTTCATACATCTGGCCCTAAATTTCTTCATCTCTATAGCGAATATCTCTGTTCACTGTAAAAATTGTTATACTTTTCTAATGCCCATTTTCATTTATCATGCTAACAACTGAGAACATCTGAAATGGATGCATTTAGTTTATACTTTGAATTTCCCCCCAGACATATGTGGTCAGCATTAAAAAACGCCCAGATTTTAACACCACTGGCCAATGGGACGTCATCACTGAGAAGGAGGGGAAACAAGAGTCAGCCATCTTTGATGCAATCCTGGTCTGCAGTGGACATCACACATTCCCTAACCTACCACTGGATACCTTTCCAGGTGAGTCAAGATGTTAGCACCTAGCACACCGGCCTCATATGCATTCTTCTCTAAAGAGTTCAAACACGTTCGGCTGCTGCAATCTGTGAGAGGGAGAAATTACTCCACTGTGGCTTTTGTCTGTTTGTTTGCATGTCCACCAATCTTTATACATCATTATTGGTAAAGTTCCTAAGAATTGCCAGAGAGGGCAGTGACATGTTGACCACAATGCCACAACTGTTCTCCAGACAACATACTTGCATATATAGCTTTATAAAGAGAATGTCACATTTAAGGGCTATTACATTGTTGCCCAACTAGTGGCCACAGTGTTTCAAATGCACATACATTTTTCTGCCCCACACCCTAAAGTACGTGATTTCCAAGTAGCCAATGAGATTCTCTATAGCTGGATTTTTGCATATTCTAAGATTCAGATACGTAAAAAGAAAATCACAATTTTCTCAAGCAGCTGCTGTGACCAGTTGCAGCAAGTCCTACTTGTATTATGTACCTGACAAATGTAAATACGTGCAGCCTCTTTAAGCAGGGCCAAGATGCACAACATTCAACTGCTATGTTGTGACAAGGGAACAGTCCAATAAAAGTATTGTGGAGGTTTACTTCATGTATATGACAAGAGGAACACCCAACAACCAATCCCTTCCTTGTAAAAGGGATCCAACTTCGAGCCCTCATTGTTCAACATCTTCACAAATGACATCCACTCCGGTCTTTGTAAGACAGATCTGACATTACATGCTCCTGGTCACAGAATTATCTCTCAGTTGTGTTGTCAGAATTCCTTTCAGAGGGCCACGGCCCGCAGGGGTTACTGGGCCCAACCATGGTGGTTGAGGCCATGTACTCCTGATGTACAGGGGCCCGACCTACTATGGGTCCTGAGCAACTGGGCAAAGTACCCCTTCTGCACTAGGCTCTCAGTGGTAACTGTGGATGAGCAGTCAAAGACTCCCTCGGGGGGGAGGGGGAGTGTAGAGTGTAGAACTCTGCGCATTACAAGAAGTATTATGAGATTCGTAAGTAATAACACAATCCCCTTGAGGTCGGGGGTCTAGTATTTAACTGGCAAATCCCTGTCCCACCCTCTTCCTCATAATGTGGTCAGGGTTATTCCCCATTCTCACTGGTGGCCGCTTCCAGGGAATGCTCACTAGTAGACTTTACTCAAGAGTCCACTTATGGCACTGTAGCACCTTTAGCAGCAAGTCCCCTGTCCCGGCAGGCCCATATTAAGTCTTACCTGCATGCGGGACCCCAGCAGCACCCGACAGGTGCAGGCTCTCCCTGATCTAGGCGGCCGGCTCCAACAGTGATCAGAGATGCTCCTGGCTTCCGTTGGTGCAGTAAATTCAGCGCTTCCCCACACGGGGAGAGTGTTGATCATTTAGCTCCCAACTTGGTCCCAGTGATGGAGTGATGTCCTCTCAAAGTCCTCTGGACTCAGCGGGGCAAGTCAGGGGCAGGTCGCAGTGCTTATTTCGGACCCGCAGGACCCAGCTTCAGTTTTCCAGGTGACTGCCCGAACTTCAAAGTTCCTGGTACCGGCAGCCCCTCATGGCATACAGGAGTTTGCACGGTACCCGATTGCAAGGGATCCGTCTTCACTGCTTTTCTTCCTCTTGAAAGGCTGTCTGTCACAGCAAGAGAACTCCACAACTGATAGTCCCACAACACAGGCCGTGGCAGTGGCTAGAGTTCACACCTGGATGTCAGCCACAGTGATGTGCATCAAAAGGTTAATCCTGGGCTGCCAGCCCCTCTCCTTCCTAAGATGTATCCAGGCCCCTTCCTTGTGATCTGTCACTGAATCAAAGAATCTCCTTTGAAGTGTAAAAGGGGGAATCTCCCTTCTCCAGGGTGTCCCACCCAGCTCACAGAATACACAAATCTGTCTGGGGTTTTTTCCTCTACTCCTCATGTCTTCACCAGGTAGGCCTGGGCTTACTAAAATGGAACCCAGGGTCCTCTATGTAATGTACCATTGCAGGCACACTTGCACTCAGTGTATATACACTCAGTGTATGAACGCAGCACATGCACTATTCAGTACTGTTACCTCCATGCATTGTGCCCTCATAGACACACATACATTAAGCCCACACATTCTCTCTACACACTGTTCAGTACTGTAGCCTTTCCGTGTTGTGCCATGGTGTGCTACTTGCAAACAAACACACTGCCAGTACACACATTCCTCATGCGCTCACTGCACAACACTTAACCTTTCACGGATTGTACTTTCACAAGCACACATACACCCAGAACATGCTTTTGCTGCACAGGCACTGCACAGTACTACATCTGTCATGTAACATATCCCTCATAGGTATACATACACTCAGTGCATGCACTCACCATGCATATACTGCACAGCACTGCTCTATCCCTGTACTGTACCCTTCCCAGGAATACATACAACCAGTGCAGAGTCACCACTCCTGCTTTGCGCAGTACTTTACATCTAACTGATGTAGGCCAACGGTGAGTAAAGTACACAGCAGCTGAATTTTTAAAAAGGCGAGTGAGCCTGTAGGCCTCACTCCAGTGTCACAGGTAAAAAAGGGTCTGTTCACTCCTACTGATCATCACACAGTATGCCACCACTGTGCTGGTACTGCGTAACTCCTGGTGAAGATCATAGCCTTCCACGAGTATGAGGGCAGCGCTTTGGGAGCCTCTCTCGGTCCAACAAAACCGCAATCCGTGAGACATGCCAATTTCATGGCGCACATGCATGATCCATGTTTGCTTATGACAACAAAAATCAGCATTAGGTATCCAGACAATAGTACAGTCGGGCACTCAGGGCAGGAGTGCTCGTCCTTTACCATGAAGCGGACTTTTCTGTCCCAACAGGTGTATTGAAAAATAGGAAGCTAAGACCATCAAACATCCCTTGCAAACTCTCTGACTTGTACAGTGACTGGCATACAGCTCTTAAAACAAGCAAAAACGGTTCACCAGGCAAAATAGCATAGAAGTGCCACAAAACTAAAACAATGGGGAAGTCATCAAATGGGAAAACAGTAACCACTACCTATGTCCAGCACTGGACTTTAAACTCATCTCGAGAAACCACACAACAACAGGCATCTGCCAAGCTGATGTCATTGTACCCATTCCTGAAAACATAATACATGTTAAAAAAGAGCAACATCTACATTGTCAAGGCCATTGACAGATGTACACTGAGGAACGCTTCCCCAATGTGGTATGCTCGCCAGGCATGGCACTAACAATGTCTTCATAAAGTACAAAGCAGGTGCTCCTCGTTCATAACAACAGCAACTCTACGCAGACACCTGGACAAACACCTACTGAAGCTCAGTAACAATTATACAAAGAACAGGAATATCAGTGTAAACCCACTAGACAGGAAACTTTCTAACATGGCCGCAAACCCAAACTCAACCTGTGAACTTGAACCCTTATTATCAAAGTGCCCTGGGGGTGCAACATGCATTTGTGCCCACTGTTTGCGCCCCCGGGGCACTTTGGTATTATAGAAAGGCTGCAAACACTTACGTGGCCCCTTCTGTTATACAGATAGCACGGGCGCACATTGACTGCCTGTGTGATCTCAAGAGGAGGTTCGCTCATTTGCAATGGGTATGCCCAATGCAAATGTGGAACTACTTTGCCTCTCCACACTGTAATATAGATGTGGATGTAGAGGCAAAGAGGCAGTCAGGAGGAGCACTGATTGCCCATCACAGTGAGGTGGCATACAGTCAGTTCACCCCATGAGGGCAGTCTCCAAAGGGGGAAAAGATGATCCTATGAAGCTATCTACCCCTCTAGACATGCCCTGTAGGCAGGAAGAGTCATTCACTGCACTGCCTGTAGGGGAATTTCTCCCCCCTTTCACATGCATGCCAGGTTTCTGCCTGTACACTGAAAGGTGGACTGGTGGTCTCAAACCTTCAGCCCTTCTTTTCCTTAAATGCATTGTTACAATGGCAGGCACAAGTTCGGACTTGCATAGGGGACTACACATTCATTGAGCTAGGTGCATTCACACTGCGCACCCAATTAAACGTGCTTTGTGGCGCAAAACCAAGGCAGTGTGCCCTATCTGTAATACGGGCACTGAAGTAATGAGTTTCAAACCAATGTATCCAGAATGGCCACTGCCAAAAGAAATCTGGGGACATATTTACAAGTCCCTATCACCACAGGAATGTCACTTTTTGCGATGTTCCTGTGGCGATAGGGGATTTGCCTTATTTACAAGTCGGCGTTAAGCCACTTAAGGTGACTTAACGCCGCCTTGTAAATAAGGCCCCCTTTCACGCTATACTTAGCGTGAAAGGGGTGGGCAATGGGTGTTGCGTGGGCTTTCTGCCTCAACACCCATTGATTTTGATGCTGCCCCCTATTTAGAAGGGTGGCGTAATTAGGAGGTAGCACCAAAATTAAGACCTGGTCTTAACATGGCGAATCTAGGAGAAATGCTTTATTTCTCCTCGTTTTTGTGGTTTCTATGTGTTCTGCATTGTGCAGCACACATAGGGCCTGATTCACAGAACTAACTCACGTCAAAAACGTAAAGTTAGTACTTTTCGGTATTCACAGAATACACTTACACTACTAACTTTATGTCCGCTCTGGCCGGAGATTCCGGCCCGTGGCGAATTTCCGCCTCCGGCCGGAATCTCGCCTCCGGGCCGGAATACTCTCATTTAGGCCGTTTCAATGCTCAAACGGCCTAAATGAGGGTATTCCGGCCCGGAGGCAGAGATTCCGGCCCAGAGGCGGAAATTCCGCCACAGGGCCGGAATCTCCGGCCCGAGAGCGGACATAAAGTTAGTAGTGGTAAGTGTATTCTGTGAATACCGAAAAGTACTAACTTTACGTTTTTGACGTAAGTTAGTTCTGTGAATCAGGCCCACTGAAACAGCTAATTGCCATGAATGATTGTTTATGTGCAGGAAGGTGTCCCTTCCTGCACATAAACAATCATTCCCTCAACGCAGGCACCCTTGCACTATGGTGCAAGGGTGTCTGCATTGGCTTAGGGCAGCTGAATTTAGCGCCAGTGCAAGGAGAAACACAGGGAAGTGCCATATTATTGTAAATACGGCGCATCCCTGCATTTCTAAAGTGATGCGCAAAGCGTTAGCTATTTTGGAGCTAACCCACGCTCCGCCACTTTCTTGTAAATATGCCCCCTGAAGTCCTAGTAGAATTCCAACTTGATGTACACATTAAAGGCACCCTTTCACGCTGTACTTAGCGTGAAAGGGGAGGGCAATGGGTGTTGCGGTGGGCGTTCCACCGCAACACCCATTGATTTTGACGCTGCCCCCTATTTACAAGGGTGGCGTAAAAAGGAGGCAGCGCCAAAAATAAGAACATGGAAAACCTGGTCTTAAACAGGCGAAACTAGGAGAAATGCTTTATTTCTCCTCGTTTTTTGCTGTTTTCATGTGTGCTGTGTTGTGCAGCACAAATAGAAACAGCAAATTGCCATTGATTGCTTATGTGCAGAAAGGAGACCTTCGTGCACATAAACAATAAAAACAATAAAATGACGTTTTGCAACTTCTATGTATGCTGCATTAAGCAGCACACATAAAAGTTACAAAACGTCATTTAAAGATTGTTTATGTGCATGAAGGGAGACCTTCCTGCACATAAACAATCTTCCCCTCAACGCAGACACCCAAGGGTGCCAGCATTGGTGCTAGGCGGCTAAGTTTAGCGCCAGTGCAGGGGAAAACGCAGTACTGCATCATATTGTTGCAAATATGGTGCAGCCCTGCGTTTCTGAAGTGGCGAGTTAGAGGTTAAGCCAGTAAGGCTAACGCCGCACTCCATCACTTCGTTGTTAATATGCCCCTAAGAGTTTCTAAGGGAATGTTCTATGTACTCTAGGTGAAATATGGGCCCTTATCTGCCTGTGGTTCTTGTGTTTGTAACGGTCAGAATAGGAAGCCAGAGGGATTTTCTCTGAATAAAGTAACTTGCTGGCTTTGGTGCTTATGTCGTCTTCAAGGCTACCATTCTCAGACAGGAACTCTCTAACCAAATCTCTATCTGTTGCCTGCTGTGTGCACTCTGTGCTTGCTGTGACTGCCCCCAAACCTACAACATAAAAGCTGAGGATTAAATTACAAATGTTCTCTGGCTGGCCAATTGGTTGTATAGAATACATAATTTTGCATACATACTTCTTAAAGAATTATTTTATAATTCTTTTGCTTAATTATTTTACTTAATGATTTTTTATAGCTCACTCACCACTTCTCAGGCACTTCTGGGAACAGAATATATGTTTTATTAAGTATAGGACACTTGATAATGAAGTTCCTATAGTTTTTTGCTGACTCTACCTCTATTTGTATTTTAAGCTTGAATTATCTCCTAACCAGCGCTGGTCACCGTTTCTGAAAAAAATAAGATGCATAAATAATGGCATTTGAGGGGTTGAATGTGTCCATTCAGGTCAGCAAAGGCTTCTAAAAGTAGATTCAGAGAGCAGGCACCAGCGTAAATGCGCTAGGGGAGAAGCACCAGTGAGCAGGCACAAGAGCCACTGCAAAACCAGCAGTGAACGGGCAAAGGAACGAATGGAAAAGTATCTGTGGGCAGGAATAGTGGGAAGCAATCGTTGCAAAAACATTCCTGACCTCAGGCCCATGGAAAAGCATCAGCGAACTGGAAACGCAGAAAAACACCGGTGAGCAGGAACAGTTAAAGGCACTAGTGGATCAATGGTAAGGAATAGCGGGGAGGCATCAGTAAGCAAGCAAAAGCAGGCATGCAACAATGGAAAGGCCGCAGTGGTAGAAACAATAGGCAAACAGTGGGAAGGCATAGCAGGTATACACCAGTGGGAAAACACCAATTCACATTATAAGGCTTCGAGCAACTAGGCAATTGTCCTTCCCCCTCTTTCAAAGGGACCCGATAAAGTGAACTTTCTTGCTGTCTCGCATATGTCTATGTCTCTGTCTCAACTTTCAAAATACTATTTAATATTGTTTGATATCATAGGGATTTAATAACAGAAAAAGGGTAATTGTCGCCAGACAATTATGAGAGAATCACCAGGAGAGGGGCTTTGGCTCTGCCCACGTGTTGGGATTCAGGAGTACATGCTTTGATAAGGCAGAAGTTGTGTGCTTCCACAAAAAAGGTGCTTGCTATTCATACAGCTGTGATCATTTTGTTTATTTATCCAGATACCAGAGCTTGAACTTTCAAGGGCACGCACATGATATTGTAAAGCTATTAAAGTGTCTTAGTTAATTAGATAATGTAAAGTGTTTTTCTCCTCAGGCTGCACAGATGGAAAAAGGGCAGTCATTAACTGTTATATCCTCTTAAGTGTCACTGTATGTAAACCAGCCTAGCTGTCTCCTAGCTGCTCAGCCAGAGTGAGAGATGGTATCGGAATGTTGGTGTGACTGTGATGAATGGAATGCCTGGGTGCCTGTGTGGATGAGTGGTGACAGTTGGAGATGGGCTGAGCAGCAGGAAGGCTGCTCCTGGTGGGGCTGGAGAGATGGCTGGCAACTGGAGTAAAGATTATATTACTTGGAACATGGAACTAATAAAGAAGTCTACTAAATTCTACCTGGCTACCTGTGTCAACCTGTGTAAGAGCACAACATATTTTGGCGGTGACCGGACCTGGACTCAAGCGTCTTTAAGGAATTAACAGCTGTCTACATATGGTACAGAAAACAAGAGAAACTACAAGAAACTACAGTAACCAAGAGAACCAAGTAAGCAGAAAACTAAGCTAAAAGCGTCGTGTTTGGAGCAACAGGCAAGCCAGGCCCACCAGTGTCCTTGTCTACGGACGGCCCCAACCACCATTGCCCAGCCTGAACATGCTCCATTGGAATTACAATAAGGAATTGTGAGTTGGAGGTGTAACGTACACATGGCCTCATGTGAGTGATCCAGCCACATCATTTTTCTGTGGACTACAAAGAGTGTAAGTATTAAAAGTGAGCTCTCTTGGATAATCATAAAGATCCACCTATAATCAAGTATGCAGTCAATCATACTCACATTCAGGTCTACACTGTTATATCACACATATAGATACATCCACAAAACTCTGAAACCCAAAAAAACAACTATATAACACACAATGGCAACAAAACTCAAATATATAACACAATCAGGGTTTATTAAGATTAATTAAAATGACAATAGAAAAAAATTTCATTTGATACTAATAAAATACATAGATTACACAATTAAAAACATTTAAACACATCATGAGAGACAGAATTTTTTTTTTGTGAAGCACTTAAATTCATCAAACAACACAGTTATTCCCAACAGGAATCTCATGAATAAACACCATCAGTCTATGTATTTGTAGTTTCATTAGACATGAGGCTGTTCCTGGATATAACCAAATGTCGGAGTTCAGGCGTCGACGCGTTTCGGTGGTAGAAAATTTATAAAAACACCACCTTCATCAGGACATATACAATACTTGTCTCTCTTTCTAAAGTTAAAATTTTTGATATATCTAATGAAACAAAAAAATATATATATATACAATGAACATAATCCTGTAGTAAACATCATTCTGTAAGGCACTTTATATAAACATAAGGTATATTCATATTTTCATTAAAAACAAACCCTTCCCTATCTATAACCAATTATAAATCCATAATACATGCCCAATATATACACAACACAAATATAGAAAAAATAGAAGAAAAAAAACATTCCCTTTATTACCATTATCTAAAAGTCCGTTATCAACGTGTCCACACAGTTGTTGGATGTGTTCCAGCATTACCACACAGTCCCATATAGCCCATTTCATCATATAAAAATCAAACATCATTTAATGAACTAACATATCATATTCAATTCGTACATCGCTAAAATCATAACCCATACAACAAACATCAATCTTCCCACTTCAAAGCAATCATAAAATAGATCACTTATTTACAAAAAGATACATACCGCTAATTGTGTATATGGAAGGGATAATGGTTACCCAATCAATTCTTCCAAAATTATTTTAAAATTCACACGTGGTCTATTTAGATCCACTGTTGATTCACCTCATTGGAAAATTGAAGTCCTAATAGGAAGAGTAATGAAGTTACATTACAAAAATATGTATACCAGTGTCTGGTTTAATATAATAGCATTCAGACACTGTGATTGATAACTCACCTAAATTCGTTCATATATATTTATAATTATATCGATGAGAATCAGGCTCTCAAAAGCAATCTTTTCATAGCAGAAATTAATGCTTACAGTCCGTTATTCACTTCCAAATGTGGCACACAGATTTCACACCTGAAATAAGGACATATCATCATTATTATTACTATCTCTATCGGTGCCGCTATCACTCTATAAAATTTAGTTTATTCAATTATAGCGGATCCATTTATATCAACTGTATCCAGTGATTAGATCTATCCTGTATATATTACTTATTACAGACTTACAGTCTCTGTAAAATCGCAAGTCACGGAATACCAAAAGTCCTTCTATCAGATTATTCCCTTCGTAGTGTGTCACTAATATATTTTATAATGCCAATGAGGAATCTATCCTACCCCCATTCAGTTACAGTCCCTTCGTTACACGGATAAGGATGAGGATAAGGACCATATCAGAGTATTCCCTTCATAATGTGTCACTAATATATTTTGTAATGCCAATGAGGAATCTCTCCTACCCTCATTCAGTTACAGTCCCTTCGTTACACGGAGAAGGACATGATGGCAAATATCCGGATCGTTTATTCTCTACATTCTCTTTATCTAAGAGTCCTGCCACTTCGTCAAGGGGGATAATGCACTAACGATAACAAATGCCCCATGTAACTCCTTCCTTGAAATCATCGTATTTTAAATTTCGCATTGCGTGTTTGTAAACACTCGGTATCCAGAGCATAATCTGTCCCGACTATCGTACTCTATGTTTTTTAATTTATATATAGAGTAAAAATCCCATCTGAATACGTAGCTACAGCCTCCCTATAGATGCTTACCTTGAAAATGTGGTGAAAGTAGATAACCGTATGGCACAACGAGTCCTTCTAGTATTTCATCTGCGGGATTCAGATCGACTAACGGACCATTGAACCGTCTGTGTTTTATATATCAGGGAGTTGGCCGCAATCGGAATCACCTGTGATTGTTACGTCACTAACGTGCGTCCGTCTTCTCCTTAAAGCGGCCCTTTCTTACAACAAGTACTAGTGGGTCCCACTTTCGTATCTCATGCTCATTGTGCTATCAGAAAGCTAAATAGAGCTGTGATAGATAAGGCAAATTAGTATTTATTTAATATTTGTATCCTGGGTATTATATTAAAAAACGCCTATTTCTTTAATCTACAGTAAACTCATTTTTACTATTAGGACAAATCTTATTGATTTAAAAGAAACTTATATTTGAACCAGAGAGTCTAGTTTGTTTCGAACAATTCAATATACCACAATATTAGTATATAAAAAGAGAAATCATTAAAAGGCACTCGATATTTGCACAAATAAATTCATATTGCTTGAACATATATATTTCTCATCTCAATGAGAATTATTTAACACCCTCACTGTAAAATCCGCAAAGTGTGACACTCGAAATATAGTCGCATCTAATCACTACCCTAAACATATATCTAGGCCCAAAACATAACATTTGCTAAGCCAGAATGTAACAGCCGCCCGCGGCAAAGGTGGCTGCCGGTACACCCCCAATGCCAACAGGCGGGAGCCACACAGAGACCCAGCAAGTATTTTCACAGTTCGCCCAATGTAGAACAGAACAATATTAATAGTAATCGTTACTCTCTACTCAATTAGTCTCATCCAGTCTTCTCTTGTATTTAAGCCCGTGCGAATAGTGTCTAAAATTGAGATGTACCATTGTTCACGATTCTTGCTTTTTAGTGTTAGGTCCCCTAATCTTTTATTGCCTTCTATTTTTTCAATAATAAACCACCTGAAATCCGTAGGTTGGTGTCCTTCCTTCAAAAAATGGCTAACAAGAGGAGCATTCTCTTTACGGTTCTTAATTGCGGATTTATGCTCCACCAACCGAGTGCGGAGTTCTCTAGACGTCTCACCAACGTGCCCCAGGTTGCATGGGCATAAAAGCAAATATACTATATTTCGGCTTCTACAATTGTTTAATGTTTTCGATGACAGAGTGCGTTTATTATAAACCACCTCTTTCCCCTCTAGACATTGTCCACACATACTACAATGGCTACACTTATAGTTGCCAATGGCCTGGGTGCCCATCAGGGTTTGTTGGTGAATTGTAGGACTTTCTCTATATGTGTGTACCAGTTCCCTTTTCAGATTATTATTGCGCTTAAACGCAAATAGGGGTCTCTCTAATCGTAAAGATTCAATATCGTTCAAAATACTCCAATTTGAGTTTATTATATTTTTAATTTTATTACTCAAACAAGAGAATTGACTTACAAATACCAATTTCTGTTTCTCATCCTGTCTTGATTTATTAATGCCTTTATTTGTTAGCATACTTTCCCGATTATAGAAACGGGCGCGTTTGAAGGAATGTAAAATGAGTTTCCTAGGGTACCCCCTGTCCTTAAGTTTCGCCTTTAGGGACTCAGAGTGTTTATAAAAATCATTGAGAGAGGAACAGTTTTTCCTCAACCGGAGGAACTGACCAAAAGGAATATTATCTTTTTGTGCCTTTGGGTGGAAACTTGAATAATGCAACAAAGTGTTTTTATCTGTGGGTTCAGAGAACAGTTCAACCTCCAGTTTGCCACTAATCTCTTTGATTTTTAAATCTAAAAATGTACACTCTGGTTGCTATACTCTGATGTAAACCTAAGGTTAACATCCCCCATGTTTAACCACTCTAAGAATTCCTCCAAACGGTCAGCAGTACCATCCCAAATAAACAAAATATCATCAATGAATCTGCTCCACTTCACCACGTTCTCATAAAATGGAGCAGACTCATTGAAAATGTGGGTCTCCTCAAATTGTCCCACATAAAGGCATGCCAAACTGGGGGCACAAGTGGCCCCCATGCTGGTCCCCTTATGTTGGAGATAAAGGTCCTCCTTGAAAAGAAACAGATTTTGTTTCAATACCAAATTCGCACATGCCAGAATGAAATCGGCATTGGCACCTCTGCATTCCGCAGGGCCCAGGATGCCACTGATGACTCTAAGTGTGGCATCCTGGGGTATATTAGTATACAGTGCCTCTATGTCTAATGTGACCAAGAGTTGGGTATTGCTGTTAAACTCTTATCCTTCAATAGTGGTAATCATATGAGCCGAGTCCTTGATGTAGGATTTTTGTTTTTGGACCAGTGGTTTTAAAAAACTATCCACATATTTGCTCAGTGGCTCCAATGGGGAATTGATACAACTCACAATGGGTCGAAGGGGAGGGTTCCTAATATCCTTATGAATTTTTGGCAGGCCATAAATCGCCGGGATAACGTCTCTGTCATTACATAGGAACTTGAACTCGTTATCCGATATCCAATCATTCTCTTTTGCTAAGGACAAAAGTGTCTTAATTTCTTTATTTAGGAGGTACCATTTATTCATTGGAACTTTTTGGTAGTGAGCCTCCACAGTAAGGAGTTCAATAACCCTGCTTTCATAGTCCGTAGTATCAAATACAACAACCCCGCCCCCCTTGTCAGCGGGCTTGATTGTTATACTCAAATCCTTTTTAAGGTTGGAGATGATATCTCTATGTTGTTTACTGATATTATGGGTAATAGGGGGCTGATGTTCCAAAATATTGCGTATTTTTGTCTCTACAACTTGTTCAAAGACCTCAATTTTCCTATCTACCTGACTAATGTGTGGGGTAAAGGTGGATTTAGGTTTGAGTCCCGAGACATTCGTACTCTCATTGTATTCCCTATTCTCAAAAAATCTAGTGAGTCTAATCTTGCGAAAAAATGACTTGAGGTCTTTTTCCAACAGAAATTTATTAGTTTGTGTGGATGGAGCGAAGGTAAAACCTTTTTCCAATACTTCTAATTCTGTCTGAGTTAAGGGACGTTTGGATAAATTGATAATAGGGAATCTATCTGTGATTACCTCCAATATCTTCGATTCCTTGTCTCGAGGTATTCCTCTAGAGGTGGATGCCTCACATATTGACCTCTCCCAAAGCCCCGATTGGATCTCTGTCCCCTCCTTGAGTGCTGATCTAAAAAAGAAGAGGAAGAGGGAGGGCCGGTGGAAGAAGATGATGAACCACCTCCATATTCTCCATTGGAATAGTGGCCACCCTGGCCACCCGTATTATTAGTTTCTCCATCCGATCCTGATCCTGAGGATTCAGAGAATGTAATACGATTTCTACCCCCTCTGGTATATGGGTTTCTGTTGGTAAGGTCTATCCCAACCCTGCTCTCTTCTTTGTTGGTAATAGTCTTTTTCTAAATATGGATAATTAGCCTCAATATTATATTTTTCAATGTCCTTCCTTAGTTTTTTAGTTTTTTTGTTTACCAGATAGTCTCTCTATCCATTGATTTCGGTGTCTAATTCTTCCAATTTTTTCTTAACTTCATCAATGACAGAATTGTTTTGAAATTCTGCTAGTAATTGTTCTATCTCTTGCTTCTCTAGAATAATTACTTCTTGGGCTGTTTCAATGATAAGAAGTAGCCAGTCCCTACTGCATCTATTGGCAATATAAGACCAAGTTTCTAGGAATTTTCTATGCTCAATAAACAACCCAGGTTCATTCCTAATCTGTAACCCAACTGGTATTACACCTGCTTCCACATATTCAACAAGGAAATCAGCATGCATTTCTGTTCTGGTGAGTTTTTTTCTCAGGTTGTACAATTTCCCCCACTTATCATTGTTGCTCGAAAGAACGGTGACCTTATTGCAACTCTTTATGTTTATTATCTTATTATATTGTTCCTCACTGAATCCAAATGTTTTTAAGGAATCCATTATATTAATAAGGAGGAACCTATCTGTCTTGATAAAAATTTGTGGACAAAACACCTCCCAATGGAGGAGGGATGACTCTCCCCAACCAATAGGTTGTACAGAAATGTAGACAAAACAGGGAGCTACCCCACTAGCCAAGAGACAGGGTACTACTAGAAAGTATTAAAAGTGAGCTCTCTTGGATAATCATAAAGATCCACCTATAATCAAGTATGCAGTCAATGACACTCACATTCAGGTCTACACTGTTATATCACACATATAGATACATCCACAAAACTCTGAAACCCAGAAAAACAACTATATAACACACAATGGCAACAAAACTCAAATATATAACACAATCAGGGTTTATTAAGATTAATTAAAATGACAATAGAAAAAAATTTCATTTGATACTAATAAAATACATAGATTACACAATTAAAAACATTTAAACACATCATGAGAGACAGAATTTTTTTTTGTGAAGCACTTAAATTCATCAAACAACACAGTTATTCCCAACAGGAATCTCATGAATAAACACCATCAGTCTATGTATTTGTAGTTTCATTAGACATGAGGCTGTTCCTGGATATAACCAAATGTCGGAGTTCAGGCGTCGACGCGTTTCGGTGGTAGAAAATTTATCAAAACACCACCTTCATCAGGACATATACAATACTTGTCTCTCTTTCTAAAGTTAAAATTTTTGATATATCTAATGAAACAAAAAAATATATATATATACAATGAACATATTCCTGTAGTAAACATCATTCTGTAAGGCACTTTATATAAACATAAGGTATATTCATATTTTCATTAAAAACAAACCCCTTCCCTATCTATAACCAATTATAAATCCATAATACATGCCCAATATATACACAACACAAATATAGAAAAAATTGAAAACCCCTATTACCTTTATTACCATTATCTAAAGTCCGTTATCAACGTGTCCACACAGTTGTTGGATGGGTTCCAGCGCTACCACACAGTCCCATATAGCCCATTTCATCATATAAAAATCAAACATCATTTAATGAACTAACATATCATACTCAATTCGTACATCACTAAAATCATAACCCATACAACAAACATCAATCTTCCCACTTCAAAGCAATCATAAAATAGATCACTTATTTACAAAAAGATACATACCGCTAATTGTGTATATGGAAGGGATAATGGTTACCCAATCAATTCTTCCAAAATTATTTTAAAATTCACACGTGGTCTATTTAGATCCACTGTTGATTCACCTCATTGGAAAATTGAAGTCCTAATAGGAAGAGTAATGAAGTTACATTACAAAAATATGTATACCAGTGTCTGGTTTAATATAATAGCATTCAGACACTGTGATTGATAACTCACCTAAATTCGTTCATATATATTTATAATTATATCGATGAGAATCAGGCTCTCAAAAGCAATCTTTTCATAGCAGAAATTAATGCTTACAGTCCGTTATTCACTTCCAAATGTGGCACACAGATTTCACACCTGAAATAAGGACATATCATCATTATTATTACTATCTCTATCGGTGCCGCTATCACTCTATAAAATTTAGTTTATTCAATTATAGCGGATCCATTTATATCAACTGTATCCAGTGATTAGATCTATCCTGTATATATTACTTATTACAGACTTACAGGGGCCGATTCCGATTCGGGCCGGAAATCTCTCCGACCGAGCCGGACCCGGAGAGATTTCCGACCGAATCGGACTCGTGCAGCCCGACCGAACGAGTACGATGCGCACGTATGCCATTGGACTCGAGTCGGTCGGACTCCCATTGAAGTCAATGGGAGCCGGTCGTACAACGTGTACGCGGGCTCCCATTGACTCAATGGGTGCGAGGCGGACAAGGCGCGCCCTACAGCGTGTACGCGGCGAGCGACTCGCGCCGTACACGCACAGGTAGGGGGACCCATGGGTCCCCCTGTGTGCGACTCGCGCGGCTACGCGTACTGGGGGTCCGACACGGACCCCCAGTGCACGGCTCCGACTGCTCTTTCAAGCCGGAGTGCGCGGCTCGGTCGGACTGCTCGCGGCGCGCATCGTACTTACCCGGCCGGGGAACGTCTCCATTGCGCGGTGCGAGTCGAGTCCGAGCGAGTCGGTCGGTGCGGTTAGACCCAGGTACGAGTCGGTCGGAGCGGTCGGGACGCCCGGACGAGTCGGTCGGCGATTTCGCATCGTACTCGCTCGCCCGGACGCGCGTACGAATCGGTCGGGAAATAGGGCTCCGAATCGGATCCGGTTAGCCGAATCCGATTCGGAGCCCTACCGCCGAGATCGGAATCGGCCCCTAAGTCTCTGTAATATCGCAAGTCACGGAATACCAAAAGTCCTTCTATCAGATTATTCCCTTCGTAGTGTGTCACTAATATATTTTATAATGCCAATGAGGAATCTATCCTACCCCCCATTCAGTTACAGTCCCTTCGTTACACGGATAAGGATGAGGATAAGGACCATATCAGAGTATTCCCTTCATAATGTGTCACTAATATATTTTGTAATGCCAATGAGGAATCTCTCCTACCCCTCATTCAGTTACAGTCCCTTCGTTACACGGAGAAGGACATGATGGCAAATATCCAGATCGTTTATTCTCTACATTCTCTTTATCTAAGAGTCCTGCCACTTCGTCAATGGGGGGTAGGATAGATTCCTCATTGTCATTATAAAATATATTAGTGACACACAACGAAGGGAATAATCTGATAGAAGGGCTTTTTGTATTCCGTGACTTGCGATATTACAGAGACTGTAAGTCTGTAATAAGTAATATATACAGGATAGATCTAATCACTGGATACAGTTGATATAAATGGATCCGCTATAATTGAATAAACTAAATTTTATAGAGTGATAGCGGCACCGATAGAGATAGTAATAATAATGATGATATGTCCTTATTTCAGGTGTGAAATCTGTGTGCCACATTTGGAAGTGAATAACGGACTGTAAGCATTAATTTCCGCTATGAAAAGATTGCTTTTGAGAGCCTGATTCTCATCGATATAATTATAAATATATATGAACGAATTTAGGTGAGTTATCAATCACAGTGTCTGAATGCTATTATATTAAACCAGACACTGGTATACATATTTTTGTAATGTAACTTCATTACTCTTCCTATTAGGACTTCAATTACCAATGAGGTGAATCAACAGTGGATCTAAATAGACCACGTGTGAATTTTAAAATAATTTTGGAAGAATTGGTTGGGTAACCATTATCCCTTCCATATACACAATTAGCGGTATGTATCCTTTTGTAAATAAGTGATCTATTTTATGATTGCTTTGAAGTGGGAAGATTGATGTTTGTTGTATGGGTTATGATTTTAGCGTTGTACGAATTGAGTATGATATGTTAGTTCATTAAATGATGTTTGATTTTTTATATGATGAAATGGGCTATATGGGACTGTGTGGTAACGCTGGAACCCATCCAACAACTGTGTGGACACGTTGATAACGGACTTTTAGATAATGGTAATAAAGGTAATGGGGGTTTTTTCTATTTTTTCTATATTTGTGTTGTGTATATATTGGGCATGTATTATGGATTTATAATTGGTTATAGATAGGGAAGGGGTTTGTTTTTAATGAAAATATGAATATACCTTAAGTTTATATAAAGTGCCTTACAGAATGATGTTTACTACAGGATTATGTTCTTTGTATATATATATTTTTTTTTTGTTTCATTAGGTATATCAAAAATTTTAACTTTAGAAAGAGAGACAAGTATTGTATATGTCCTGATGAAGGTGGTGTTTTTATAAATTTTCTACCACCGAAACGCGTCGACGCCTGAACTCCGACATTTGGTTATATCCAGGAACAGCCTCATGTCTAATGAAACTACAAATACATAGACTGATGGTGTTTATTCATGAGATTCCTGTTGGGAATAACTGTGTTGTTTGATGAATTTAAGTGCTTCACAAAAAAAAAAAATTCTGTCTCTCATGATGTGTTTAAATGTTTTTAATTGTGTAATCTATGTATTTTATTAGTATCAAATGAAATTTTTTTCTATTGTCATTTTAATTAATCTTAATAAACCCTGATTGTGTTATATATTTGAGTTTTGTTGCCATTGTGTGTTATATAGTTGTTTTTTGGGTTTCAGAGTTTTGTGGATGTATCTATATGTGTGATATAACAGTGTAGACCTGAATGTGAGTGTGATTGACTGCATACTTGATTATAGGTGGATCTTTATTATTATCCTAGAGAGCTCACTTTTAATACTTACTAGTAGTACCCTGTCTCTTGGCTAGTGGGGTAGCGCCCTGTTTTGTCTACAAAGAGTGTAACCACAGTGTCTGTCAGTCTTAGTGAATGGTCTTCACAAGCGCAACACAGGAGCGGTGTGGTTTTGCCAAGACTTGTGCTTTGGTGACTCATGGAAAGCACAATTAAGGACTTTTATCCAAGTGAGCAAGTGGTGTGAGTCTCACTACTTCTACATATTGATTTTGGGTACATTCTACATCATTAAGGCTATTGGTCTTCCAGTTTTGCCTGCGTTGGTGTCTTCAAGCTACGTTGTCATCTTTTAGTGTGCACTGTATTGGTGATTGGTGCACACTGCCTTAGAGTGCATTTTTTTTTTAAAGATAGTGCTACTTGCGGTGCCGGCTGAAAGAATGGTAATTCCACTACAAGTTGGTTGTGTGCATTCCTGAACTTCACCGACACTTGGAACCTCCGTTGTGGTCTTCATGCTGTGGCCGGCGTGTGTAGCGCTTTTAAACATTTTCATTCATGCTGTCTGTAAGGCAGTCATATGTGCACTGGAGATTACTAGTGACACGTTGTCCTTATGATCTCGTCACCCACGGAGGAAGGGGGCGTTATATGCATTTAAACGTATGGTGAGTCTGTGTGATTTTTTTTTTTTTCTTTAAATAAAATCGTAAGACTCTGAAGGCCTCCCCCCAGCTCTGCCTATTAAATATTTGGGATGCCACTGATCTTACGCAAACTGAGAAAACATGGGCCTCATTGGGATGGGCCATTGCAAAGCGGAATATTGCACAGAAGTGGGGGGTGGGGGTAATCCCTACTGTACGCGACTGGGCAGTTGACATGGATAGAGCAATGGTAGCTGAAAAAGACGTTTTTAAATACAGGGGCTGCCCCAGAAAGTGGGATCGCAAATGGGGTGGATGGAACAGATACAGAGGAGATATATGTCTATCTCCGACAGTGGAATTGCGACGTGAACGACTCAAACTAATGGACATATCTGACATTGAGAATGTGATTTTGCACGGGGATGAGTAATGTGATTACCTGTATACTGACCAGCACGTGCCATGTATATATATACCATAACTTTGGTCTAATGCTGTATTCTAACTAGTGGACATATCTGATATTGCCAACATGATTGTACATGGGGATGTGTACTGGGATTCCCGAATTCCAACTAATTCATGACATGTATATGTTTACTGTGACCTTCATATACTGCTTATTTCTGCTTTATGTTTTTCTTTGAAATAATAAAAGTTTATTATAAATAAATAAATAAAATCCCTCTACAATTTGCTGCTGTTTTTTTTTTTCTTCTCACGAACAACCGTTTACCCCAAGTTCAAATTTAAAAGCATCTGCGCGTGCTACTCACCTTTGTCTTGGTGTTGCGCATGGCTCCTGTGGGAACTTCGGTGACGTTGATTGCATTATGCAGCTCCTTTGCTGGTGATGGACGCATTCCAGCTTCGACGTGCCGTGAGCCATACGGCACAATGTAGACGACGTGCCGCCATGTTTAGGTTGGCTGCCACTGCTGGTTCTAGTTAGAACAGTCTTAATTATGCCAACCACGTTTTTAGCGCTACTTCTGATGCAGTAAGTGTGGCGCGAAGTGATGTCTTGCGTCCTGACACTTCGTTTGTTTCCATGTGTATATCTGCTGCACAAGAGGGTCATTCTATGATCTTTGAGTACTGTTGGCTCGTCGCACGGAGGCCACAGGACGCTGTCTGGAGTTCCGGTGGTGAGTGGCAGTTTGTTTTTGTTCTTCCCTTCGGGTGCCATCTGGTGCTAGAGTCGTAATTGACTGGTTGCCGCTTTCCAAGGAGTCCTACTCACACTTGTCCTCGGTGTGAAGTTTGTCTGCACGATCCCGGTGACAGGCACACCAGGGACTATGACTGCCTGACTGCATATTGGTATTCAAAGTGTACACGTTATGAAATTCATTTATACTGTTTTACCAAGGATGGTTTTTTTTTGGGGATCAACATGTTTAATATGAGGCAGGTTACATTTTTCGCTCTACTGTGATTGTATGAGTTGTCTATGGCCAGAGTTTTCACTTTTGCACAAATGTGTCATGCTTACTTTTTACACGAAAATGTTTTGATTATCAGTCTTGGCTAAGAATATGTACATTTTGTGACAGTGTGTTTATTAACATAGGTCAGTGAAAACGTACAGCTAGTCATCTTTTACCCGACATGGGTTTTTACAGTTGCTTCAAAGGTTCCCTTACGCAAGGGTGTTAATTGCCTTGTGGTTCTTGGGTGAGAAGTCGCTCACTGGCGAGAGTTTCTAGTTAAAAAATATTACTAGATGTATTCCTGTACTCTTTGCATGATTTAGAGTTTTAAGTTTCATGATGCCACAGTTTACGCTTCCCTACAGATGGGTGGCCCATGTGTTTTAGTGGGCGGCAGTCACAGTTTTATCCCTTACATGAGGGATGGGTTTGGGTAATAGTCCCATTTTTACGTTTCTCAGTCGGTGACCTCTACATGGGGGTAGGTTTATGGGTATGTTCCCATATTCACGTGTATATGATGTTAACCCTTACACAGGGTTGGGTTATGGGTTTTGGCCCCAGTTACATGTTGTGCTGTACAAAGGTACATCCCTTCATAGGGTGAGTGTTTATGGGTGTTAGCCCCATTTTCACTTTGTGTGTGTGTCGTCTTGCGCTGCACGTTTGGTCTGTTTTTTGGGTCTGATGTGTTTGTAAGTCGCGTTACGCTGCACGTCGTGTCATGTTGTGTATAAGTCGCCCTGCGCCTCACGTGTTGTTCTGGTAAGTCGCCCTGCGCTTCAGGTGTTGTTGTGTGTAAGTCGCCCTGCGCCTCACTGTGTGTATCCTCTGTGTTTTTCACCTTGTGGTACACATACATTTTTCGTGTTGGTTTCACCCTTGTTGTCTGTTTTTGGCCTCGGGTGTTTGTCTTGGGGTGTGGTCCACCCTTTGCGACATTTTTTCTAATTGTTTTTTGGGAAGGATGGGGATATTGCTTGCTATTTAATTATTATTGCTTGTCAATATTTTGCCTTCCTTCAGGTACGCAGTGTTTCTACTCTGGCAAAGTTGTTTTTAATTTTGCTTCCCTGAGTTTTAACCTTTTCTTCTTCTGTATATTTTTCATGTTAATAGTTATTCCCATGTTTTCTCACACTTTCATTTTTCTTTTAAAAGGAAGGGGATAATGTTATATCCTCTTAAGTGTCACTGTATGTAAACCAGCCTAGCTGTCTCCTAGCTGCTCAGCCAGAGTGAGAGATGGTATTGGAACGTTGGTGTGACTGTAATGAATGGAATGCCTGGGTGCCTGTGTGGATGAGTGGTGACAGTTGGAGATGGGCTGAGCAGCAGGGAGGCTGCTCCTGGTGGGGCTGGAGAGATGGCTGGCAACTGGAGTAAAGATTATATTACTTGGAACATGGAACTAATAAAGAAGTCTACTAAACTCTACCTGGCTTCCTGTGTCAACCTGTGTAAGAGCACAACATTAACCTACATGGATTTTTAGGTCTGGATTGACAGTGCTGTCACCTGAACTTTTAACCTACACCAATATTATTCTACAGTTCTTTGCTTCCACCCAAATGCATATGCGTTCCCATGCTACCCACTTGTAATGCTTCACGTTACCATACAGCATTCCTTTAAAGCCGGACCTGATTTTTTTTTGGTTTAAATTTCTTTATTTGCTTTTTCATTCAACAGTTACATATTGCTTATGAGTAAAATATAGTGTACATATAGATGAATGTTTGCTTGCGATTATGGACATACAGAGTAGCGTTCTAAAGCCGGACCTGATGGCATTGCCATTGCTTGTTGCTTTATGTCCTTGGTCATTGCCGATATGTGGCTCCACATATAGTTAAAGATTTGTATGACAACAAAGAATGTTTAATTCCCAAGAGCCACTGCTACATGTGCCCAGCACTGAAGGCCTTATTCATAGAGGTAAATTTACACATGTAGATGTACTGGTGTAAATTTACTCTTACATTTTGTAAAAACGTCACCACTTTTAGCTATTCACCATTTCTGAATGTAAAGTTACTAAAGTGTAGACTTACATGTCTTCCCCCCCTTAAATGAGGGGCTGTAGCCAAATTTACAATGGTAAAGTTACTCCTAGTACTCTTTCACATTTAGGGGCCGATTTCGATGTCAGACGGAACTGAGTCCGTCCGACATCGATCTGGAACTGGGACCGACCGACCTCCTGTTGGCGGTCCCAAACCAGCAATTAAGATGCAAAATCCTATTCTTTACAATGGGAGCATGCATTCCGACCGGAATGCATGCTCTCATTGTAAAGAGCTGAGGTGTAGTTCATTCCTGCACCCCGTGGCAGGCACCTCAAGGTGCTTGCCACGGGGTGCAGGGATCAACAGGGGGGCACCATAGGTGCCCCCTCGGCCACCATCCGGAGGCCTTGCACCCATGGGGGCCCTGCTGGGGGCCCTCAAAGTCGGATTCTGACAGCCTTTCTGTGTCGGAAAGGCCAGCACAGAAAGGCTGTAGGAATCAGCCATCGTAATCCCTCAGGCGGAAAGAGCCGCCCTTGGGATTACTGCCCCTTTCCGAATGGCAGACAGGCTCTCCGAGCCCGTCCGAACACATTCAGGAAGCCCATTCGGATTCCTTTCCCGCCGATAACATCATAATGGGTTGGTCGGAAAGGAATCCGAATGGGACATTTCGATGCAGTCGGAACGGCTCCGACCGACATCAGACCCGTTTCCGACCGCATTGAAATCGGCCCCATAGGCGGAGGTCTCAGCTACTGGGTCGGAGGTCTCTCTAGGGCAAAGCATAGGGAAAGGTGAAAAGAATTACTAAAACATAAAACAATGTGAAAAAAATGTTTAACATAAAATATTAAGGTAAAATAATTGTATATATTTGTTTTAAACCCAGAAAAATAAAATAAGTTACTGCACTATTGTCTTAGAAAAGTATTAAAAATTAATTAATCTAAATATATTTAAATAATGTATAATTACTCATTTAAAGATTTATTACAAAATCTCACAAACAGTAAATTACTAAAAGATATGTATACAATTATTTTTAATTAATTTTTTTGTTGCAAATAACAGAAAGTTATTTATATATATTTTGTAACATTAAATACAACACACACACAAATATTTTTAGATTTATTTATTTATTTTAAGAGTCAAATTAAGTTAATATGTTTTATAATGTTTTCCTATTTGATTGTTTTTATGTCCCTGCCTCCATTATTTTCAATGGGAGGGTGTTGCATTTCCAGTGGTTTGCAACGTGTGGTACTCTGTTATTTTCTAATAAAGGGTGGCTGGTCATGTGTGGTGCTGTACTTACTCCAGGTCTGAGCTAGAGTACATTTAGCACTTTGTATTACATGAAAAGAACTAATGCAGAACAACTAAATGTACTACAAAGTGCAATTTGTGAATTGGGTCCTCGGTTGCTGAGTTGCAATTCACTGTCCAGAGTCAGATGTCACTACTATCCCAAACAACATGGAGCTGCTATTCTGAAAGCGGGTTCTAAAAAGAATAATGTGGTGAAAGGATGGGCCTAAAGTAGTAGGAGAAGCGAAGCCCCTGGGATACTTACATAAACTCGCCCATCATTAGGCTCAAACCAGAGATCTTTCATCACCCTCCTCTAACCTGATTCAACAAGGAGATTTCCAGCCACTAGAACATGGAGACTGGTACTTGGGTGTACAGTGACCCAAACTATGAAACAAGTTGAATCCATTCCAAGGGTAGAAACTAACAGCCTACGTTTCAGAAAACTCCTGAAAGCAGAGCTGTTCAAACTGGCAACTAACAAGAACATTCACAGAGGGTAGTGTCAGATGAATACTATATCTCCTCACATCAGGTTGGACTCTTAAGTGGCCTACCCAGCTTCAAACAGCTATTATATGCAGATCTATTAATTATATTGTTCCAGCTGTCTGAAATAACGCATGTAGGAAAGTGCCTGACATGGTCATCTCCACTTTTTGCCCTAGTACTGATGCTTTTTGACTGAAAGTGCACTGCGTCCCTGCTAACCAGACCCCAGCCCTAGTGCTCTTTCCCTTAAAACAAGGTAAATGTCTAAATGTAACCCAATTGGCAAGGACTTTAGCACCCCTGTAAGTCCTAGTAAATGGTACCTCTGGTACCCAGGGCATGGGTACTAAAGAGGGTCCCTAAGGGCTGCAGCATATATTATGCCACCCTAAGGGACCCACACACAAATTGCATGCAGACTGCCATTGCAGGCTGTGTGAAATGGTGAAAAATATTTTGAAAACACGACATGCAACACTCTCTGTGTGCCATGCCTGTGCACACTGCATATACTATATGTAAATCACCCCTACAGCAGGCATTAGAGCCCTAAGACAGGGTGCATTATATTATATGTGAGGACATATCTGCATGAGCAGATATGCCCCTGTGCTGTCTAATTCCATTGCCAAAACATTCCAAGTGTTCAAGAAGCCATCTTCAACATATGTACTGGGCACTGCTCATTAGGAGTTACCCAGCTACATAATGGCATCACTGAAAATAATGGGGTTTGGTATCAAACGCCTTGTCTTAATAAATCTGTACTATTGCCAGTACTAGACTTATTGTGTCATGCTCCCAGGGGGCACCTTAGAAGTTCCCCCTGAAAACCTACTAGTCCTCTAGTTTGCTGGCTCACTGGTATCACCCAGCCTGCCACCACAGACTAGTTTCTGATCCCCTGTAGGTGACAGCCCACGCTCTCAGAGGTCAGGAACAATGTCTGCTCTGGCAGAAGGTGGTCACTCCTCCAGCAGGATAGCTAGTGATTTAGCATATCAAGGCTAGAGGCTTCAAAGTCTCTACCGCCTTTGGTATGCAACCCCAGCTTCCCCTAGACCTGGGTAATGCCACCCCCTGCCCTGAGGCCCATTTGGCACCAGGAGAGGTAGGAAAATTAGCTAGTCAGAAGGTGTGTTCACTCTCAGGCTAGTCACATCCCTAAGGTGGGCTACCTAAAGTGAATCATGAAAGAAGGGTTCAACCATCTTGTTTTTAGTGTAAATAGGATCTCTGTGTCAGGTTTATGCCCACTCTCCACAGGAAGTGGTCATATAGGGGGTACAGCCACCCCAGGGGTAGGTAGCCCATTGGCTACTACCTTACACTCCCCTTAACACCCCTACATTCTGTATTTAGTTGCCCCCCTGAAACCAAGAACTCAGATTCAACTACTGTCAACTGAGGAAGGACGAAGAAGGACCAACAGAGCGAGGACAGAGGACCTGCACCAAAGATTGACGCCAAACCCTGCCAGGCTGCTTGCCCCTGAACAATCGCAAAGACTGACTAGTTCAAAAGCTGCACATCCTCCCCAAACCCTAGGGGGATTATCCAGCATCTCAACAACCAGCAAAGATCTCATTTGGTGTGGAGGAGCCACTCCCCAACATCTGCAGGCACCGACGCTGTTCACCATTTTGCTGACCTCCAGGTCCCCCGAGGGAGCAACTGGCTAGGAGGAGGTCACAGAAAGTCCAGGAGGTCAGCCCCATTGGTTCACCAAGTCTCGAGATGCTGAGCCTTACCTGAGCCTCTCTGCACCAATACCAGGGATACTGGAGCCCTTATAAATACCAAGACTTGTTGCGTGTCCAGTCTGGGCACCACTGACGCCAACACTGACATGCCGACAAAGGACGTCAAGATCTTCGAGGCCATCACTGAGAGTTGCCCTGCAGTCTTGTTTTCTTCCCCTCTTAAGGTTTCCATCACAAAGTGAGAGCAGGAACCAGCCGGACAAAACACCTCTGCATCCGAGCCCCTCAGCCTGGGCCCACGTAAACCAACAGTGTCCCTGTGCTCCAGAGACCCTCAAGAACCGAACACCCCATTGGGTTCTGCCGGGCTTGTCCCCAAGTCCCCGCTTGTAGCCTTTCTTTCCACAGGTACTCCTCCATAGACTTTAAATGGGTAGCGTTCAAGGTTACCATTGCGACCAGCACCTCTGCACCCAGACACACCAGGGAAGATAAATCCAAACTGCTGATGGTTCTTTGGACCTTGTCCCCTAAGCACCTTAAGTCCAGGAAAGTAACCCTAAGAATCGTTTGTACGTGCACCTATGCAGTGAATGTTTCTCCCATAGTATAACATTACTGCGTTCGAGGCTCATGCCTCAAATCTGACAGCTGTGATTTTCTATTGTTTTCCCTGTAAAAATCTATAACGTCTAAAGTACTTACCTGATTCCGATGATCTTGGTGTCTAAAATTATATTAAAATCTGTGTTATTTGTCTAAATTGGTCTCAAGTTTCTTCTTGAGTGTGTGTCTCATTTATTGACTATGTGTGCACAGCAAATACTTAACACTACCCTCTGATAAGCCTAAGCTGCTCATCCACACTACCACAAATAGAGCACCTGGGAATATTAATTTAAGCCCTGTAATCCAATAAAGGTCGTCTGCACTTTCTGCATAGTGTACCTCATTTTGGCACACTTTATAGAGAGCCAGCTTCCTACACCGCATAGTAAGATTGTGGCACTTTACAAACATCTGTATATAAATAAATAAATATGTAATTACATCAAAACTAATACCCCAAAGTCTGATCCATTGCAGTCAGCCATCATCCCCTCCACTAGTAAATGTTTTGGCCTTGATTCGCCTATCCTTTGTAGTGGTAAATTCTCATCACAAGTCAGCAATGCAATACTAATAGCCTATGTTCAATGATTTTTACAGGCATGTACAGACTCAACATTGCATGGGCTAACGGGTAGATTGGGCCAAGTGATTAGGAGGAATTTGAGGAGGAAGGGGTGAAGGAGGGACCCATAAAAGGGGATTTCTAATGTAATTTAGTAGATATCTCTGTAAACAAGTATGAGTTTTGTTTGTAATCATGAGCTCCTGGGGTATTTTTTACCTTCTTCCTTAAAGCAGGACTTTTCTTCCTGTGCAGGTATTGAGAAGTTCAAGGGGCAGTACTTCCATAGCCGGGAATACAAATACCCAGAGCCGTTCAATGGGAAAAGAATCATCGTGGTTGGTATCGGGAATTCAGGAGTCGACCTTGCTGTGGAGCTCAGCAGCGTCGCCAAACAGGTTTGATTCCAACCAGGGTCTATGTGTTTGCCTCTAAAGATATGCATTTTTTACCAGGCCTTATATGCTTGAGCCTGAGCACATGTATTTGTAGACAACCAGAGGGGCATGCGTCACGCTCCTTTGCTATATATAAGAGCACAGGACACAGAAACCTATTGTTGGTAAAATGGGAAATGGCACTATTGGGACTTTTTTTGCTCCCTGCTTAATGGATCTGCACAGACACTATAGTTAGGTGAAAAGGTCAGTTAACTTAAAACGTAACATTTTAAACTCTAAAAAACAATGAAATTCACCAGTAGCAGTTAACTGAAGTAAGTATACCTCAAGCACCAGCCACGCACAGTGCTGTCATAATTTCAGATGTCATCAATGATGTTAGCAAGGATGTTATACAACATGTCATGAGGGATGTAATATGGGAGATCACAAGCATTGCATGACAAGGGCGAAAGTTATAGTTATTTCAGTTAAATATAACTAGTGAATTTCGGTGGTTTTTAGAGTGTAAAATGTTATGTTTTATCTGACATTTACACCTACCGCAAACGTCATTTTATCATTTGTTTTTTTCAGTGAATTTCTGAGGTATTTTTTAACGTAAACTAAGATCTTACTATCATACCTAACTATAACGGCATATTAACCTTTGCTGTATTCAGTGAATTTCTGAGTTTTTTTAACATAATGTAACAATATAAAGGGGTGTCATTTTAAGTAGTGCAGAACTACTGGCTTTGTCAAAGGGTCAGACACCAAAATAAAAAAGGCAGGCCTATTGGCTTTATCAAGGGTCAACACATTAACATATGTAAAGCAAACAATTATGTAAAGCAGACCTATTGGCTTTGTCAAAAAGTCACCACAAAAAATCAAATATATTCCATAATAATATACACATCTCAATGCTAAATAATAATAATTGTCACAAACTAT
This sequence comes from Calotriton arnoldi, assembly GCA_963921515.1. Classification (NCBI taxonomy): domain Eukaryota; kingdom Metazoa; phylum Chordata; class Amphibia; order Caudata; family Salamandridae; genus Calotriton; species Calotriton arnoldi. Next base: position 582,705 of record CAWUFW010007563.1, read on the forward strand.
TTAAAATAAAGCATTTTTATTTAAAACAGCCATAGAAAATGTGTTTGAGATTTTCTTTAACCCCTTCGCTGCTAGGCCTTTTCCCCCCCTGTGCTAAGCCTTTTTTTGGCTATTTGGGGTAGTTCGCGCTTAGGCCCCTGTAACTTTTTGACCACATAAAGTATCCACGCCTAAATTTGCGTCCTTTTTTCCAACATCATGGGGATTCTAAAGGTACCCAGGGTTTGTGGATTCCCCTGGAGGGGACCCAGAAATTAGCCAAAATACAGCTAAGTTTTATTTTTTTGAAAAATGGGAAAAAAGGGCTACAGATGAAAGCGTCTGGTTTTTTCCCTGCAAATGGTATCAAAAGGGGTTGTGGTGCTGAAATCACCATCTTTCCAGCTTTCAGGGACAAGCAGACTTTTGTCAGAAAACCACATTTTTTACACAGTTTTGGCATTTTTCTGGGACATAGCCTATTTTTGCTATTTTTTGTGCTTTCAACCTCCTTCCAGTTAATGGTAGAAATGGGTATGAAAGCAATAATGGATCTTGGAAAGCTATACATTTTAGAAAAGTAGACACAATTCTTAATTCAGCAAGGGGTCATTTGTGTAGATCCTTCAAGGTTTCTTTATAGAAACTAACAGTTAAATATAGGAAAATTGAAAATTAGTTGAACAAAACAGCCATTTGTGTCAACGTTTTCACCTGTAACTTCTTCTAATTATGACAGCTGTTTAAAATCAATATACCGTTACATCCGCTGGACGTTTCTGGTTGTGGGGATATATAGGAATTGTAGGTTCACCAAGAACCCGACGAACCCAGAGCCAATAACTGAGCAGCGTCTTGCAATGGTTTTTTATTATGTACTGGGTATATAGCAATTATTTTGGGAAAATGTATACATGGAAAAATAGGTATGAAAGACACCTATGTATTTCTGAAATGGGAACAAAATATAGATTTTAGAAACAGTAGATATTTGCACATTTCCGAAATTGGGAGTACCCATACTAGCATGAGAATTATAGATCATTTTTCAAAATGACTTCTTTTTACACATTGTCTTTCATTTGGAAGGCAGAAATGCATCGAAAGTCAATAGGTAATAACAGTTGCTCTACAGTTCTGTGTTACCCTAAGTCTCCCAATAAAAATGGTACCTCACTTGTGTGGGTAGGCCTAGTGCCCACGACAGGAAACGGCCCAAAGCGCAACGGGGACACACCACATTTTCACAATGAAAAATGACCCTTTTTTTGCAAAGTGCCTAGCTGTAGTTTTTGAACCCTAGCTCTGCCGGCACCTAGGGAAACCTAGCAAACCTATACATTTTTGAAAACTAGACACCCAGGGGAATCCAGGATGGGGTGACTTGACTGGCTCTCACCAGGTTCTGTTACCCAGAAACCCTTGCAAACCTAAAGAATTGTCAAAAAAACCACATTTTCCTCACATTTCTGTGGTGGAAAGTTCTGGAATCTGCGTGGATCCACAAAATTCCACCCACCCCGCGTTCCCCAAAGTCTTCCGAGAAAAATGGCACCTCACTTGTGTGGGTAGGCCTAGTGCCCGCAACAGGAAACGGCCCAAAACGCAATGTGGACACACCACATTTTCACAGTGAAAAATGACCCTTTTTTTGCAAACTGCCTAGCTGTAGATTTTGAACCCTAGCTCTGCCAGCACCTAGGGAAACCTAGCAAACCTATACATTTTTGAAAACTAGACACCCAGGGGAATCCATGATGGGGTAACTTGACTGGCTCTCACCAGGTTCTGTTACCCAGAATCCCTTGCAAACCTAAATATTTGTCCAAAAAAACACATTTTCCTCACATTTTTGTGGTGGAAAGTTCTGGAATCTGCGTGGATCCACAAAATTCCACCCACCCCGCGTTCCCCAAAGTCTTCCAAAAAATAGTACCTCACTTGTGTGGGTAGGCCTAGTGCCCGCGACAGGAAACGGCCCAAAACGCAACATGGACACACCACATTTTCACAGTGAAAAAGGACCCTTTTTTTGCAAAGTGCCTAGCTGTAGTTTTTGAACCCTAGCTCTGCCGGCACCTAGGGAAACCTATCAAACCTATACATTTTTGAAAACTAGACATCCAGGGGAATCCAGGATGGTGTGACTTGACTGGCTCTCACCAGGTTCTGTTACCCAGAATCCCTTGCAAACCTACAAATTTTTCCCCAAAAACAATTTTCCTCACATTTTTGTGGTGGAAAGTTCTGGAATCTGCGTGGATCCACAAAATTCCACCCACCCCGCGTTCCCCAAAGTCTTCAGAGAAAAATGGTACCTCACTTGTGTGGGGAGGCCTAGTGCCCGTGACAGGAAACGGCCCAAAACGCAACGTGGACACACCACATTTTCACAGTGAAAAATGACCCTTTTTTTGCAAAGTGCCTAGCTGTAGTTTTTGAAACCTAGCTCTGCCGGCACCTAGGGAAACCTAGCAAACCTATACATTTTTGAAAACTAGACACCCAGGGGAATCCAGGATAGGGTGACTTGACTGGCTCTCACCAAGTTCTGTTACCCAAAATCCCTTGCAAACCTCAAAATCTGTCAAAAAAACCACATTTTCCTCACATTTCTGTGGTGGAAAGTTCTGGAATCCGTGTGGATCCACAAAATTCCACGCACCCCGCGTTCCCCAAAGTCTTCCCAGAAAAATGGTACCTCACTTGTGTGGGTAGGCCTAGTGCCCGCGACAGGAAACGGCCCAAAACGCAACATGGACACACCACATTTTCACAGTGAAAAATGACCCTTTTTTTGCAAAGTGCCTAGCTGTAGATTTTGAACCCTAGCTCTGCCGGCACCTAGGTAAACCTAGCAAACCTATACATTTTTGAAAACTAGACACTCAGGGGAATCCAGGATGGGGTGACTTGACTGGCTCTCACCAGGTTCTGTTACCCAGAATCCCTTGCAAACCTCGAAATGTGTAAAAAAAAACACATTTTCCTAACATTTCTGTGGTGGAAATTTGTGGAATCTGGTGGATCCACAAAATTCCACCCACCCCGCGTTCCCCAAAGTCTTCCAAGGAAAATGGTATCTCACTTGTGTGAGTAGGCCTAGTGCCCGCGAAAGGAAACGGCCCAAAACGCAACGTGGACACACCACATTTTCACAGTGAAAACTGACCTTTTTTTGCAAAGTGCCCAGCTGTAGATGTTGAACCCTAGCTCTGCCGGCACCTACAGAAACCTAGCAAACCTATATATTTTTGAAAACTAGACACCCAGGGGATTCTAGGGAGGTATGGCTTGCGTGGATCCCACAACGTTTTCATACCCAGAATCCCCTGCAAACCTGAAATTTAGCTGAAAAAAATCACTTTTTCCACACATTTTTGTGTGGCGAAGTTGTGGCATCACCGGGCTGACACAAATTTCCTACCACCCAGCGTTCCCCCAGGTCTCCCGATAAAAATGATGCCTCACTTGTGTGGGAGGCCCAAGTACCCGCGACAGGCAAGGGCCCAAAACATATTGAGGCGACATCAAAATTGCCTATCACAAAACGACCTGGTTTTGCAAGGGGGGTCACCTGGGTTTTTGGCCCCGTGATCGGCGGCCAGCTAGGGAAACCTACCAAACCCACACATTTCTGAAAACTAGACACCCGGGGGATTCCAGGGAGGTATGGCTTGCGTGGATCCCCCAACGTTTTCTTACCCAGAATCCCCTGCAAACCTCAAGTTTAGCTGAAAATATCACTTTTTCCACACATTTTCGTGTGGGAAAGTTGTGGCATCACTAGGCTGACACAAATTTCCTACCACCCAGCGTTTCCCCAGGTCTCCCGATAAAAATGGTGCCTCACTCGTGTGGGAGGCCCAAGTACCCGCGACAGGCAAGGGCCCAAAACGTATTGAGGCGACATCAAAATTGCCTATCACAAAACAACCTAGTTTTGCAAGGGGGGTCACCTGGGTTTTTGGCACCGTGCTCGGCGGCCAGCTAGGAAAACCTACCAAATCCACACATTTCTGAAAACTAGACACCTGGGGGATTCCAGGGAGATATGGCTTGCGTGGATCCCCCAAAGTTTTCTTACCCAGAATCCCCTGCAAACTTCAAATTTAGCTGAAAAAATAACTTTCCACACATTTTTGTGTGGGAAAGTTGTGGAATCACTGGGCTGACACAAATTTCCTACCACCCAGCGTTCCCCCAGGCCTCCCGATAAAAATGGTGCCTCACTCGTGTGGGAGGGCCAAGTACCCGTGACAGGCAAGGGCCCAAAACGTATTGAGGTGACATCAAAATTGCCTATCACAAAACGACCTGGTTTTGCAAGAGGGATCACCTGGGTTTTCGGCCCCGTGCTCGGCGGCCAGCTAGGAAAACCTACCAAACCCAAACATTTCTGAAAACTAGACACCCGGGGGATTCCAGAGAGGTATGGTTTGCGTGGATCCCCCAACGTTTTCTTACCCAGAATCTCCTGCAAACCTCAAATTTAGCTGAAAAAATCACTTTTTCCATACATTTTTGTGTGGAAAGTTGTGGCATCACCGGGCTGACACAAATTTCCTACAACCCAGCGTTCCCCCAGGTCTCCCGATAAAATTGGTGCCTCACTCGTGTGGGAGGCCCAAGTACCCGCGACAGGCAAAGGCCCAAAACGCATTGAGGCGACATCAAAATTGCCTATCACAAAACGACCTGGTTTTGCAAGGGGGGTCACCTGGGATTTTGGCCCCGTGCTCGGCGGCCAGCTAAGAAAACCTACCAAACCCACACATTTCTGAAAACTAGACACCTGGGGAATTCCAGGGAGGTATGGCTTGCGTGGATCCCCCAAAGTTTTCTTACCCAGAATCCCCTGCAAACTTCAAATTTAGCTGAAAAAATCACTTTTTCCACACATTTTTGTGTGGGAAAGCTGTGGCATCACTGGGCTGACACAAATTTCCTACCACCCAGCGTTCCCCCAGGTCTCCCGATAAAATGGTGCTTCACTCGTGTGGGAGGCTCAAGTACCCGTGACAGGCAAGGGCCCAAACGTATTGAGGCGACATCAAAATTGCCTATCACAAAACGACCTGGTTTTGCAAGAGGGATCACCTGGGTTTTGGCCCGTGCTCGGCGGCCAGCTAGGAAACCTACCAAACCCACACATTTCTGAAAAGTAGACACCCGGGGATTCCAAGGAGGTATGGTTTGCGTGGATCCCCAACGTTTCTTACCCAGAATCCCCTGCAAACCTCAAATTTAGCTGAAAAATCACTTTTTCCACATTTTTGTGTGGGAAAGTTGTGGCATCACCGGGCTGACACAAATTTCCTACCACCCAGCGTTCCCCCAGGTCTCCGGATAAAAATGGTGCATCACTCGTGTGGGAGGCCCAAGTACCTGCGACAGGCTAGGGCCCAAAACATATTGAGGCGACATCAAAATTGCCTATCACAAAACGACCTGCTTTGCAATGGGGGTCACCTGGGTTTTTGGCCCCGTGCCCAGCGGCCAGCTAGGGAAACCTACCAAACCTGAACATTTCTGAAAACTACACACCCGGAGGATTCCAAAGAGGTATGGCTTGCATGGATCCCCCAACGTTTTCTTACCCAGAATCCCCTGCAAACCCCAAATTTAGCTGAAAAAAATCACTTTTTCCACACATTTTTGTGTAGGAAAGTTGTGGCATCACCGGGCTGACACAAATTTCCTACCACCCAGTGTTCCCCCAGGTCTCCCAATAAAAATGGTGCCTCACTCTTGTGGGAGGCCCAAGTACCTGCGACAGGCAAGGGCCCAAAACATATTGAGGCGACATCAAAATTGCCTATCACAAAATGTTTTGGGCCCTTGCCTGTCGCGGGCACTTGGGCCTCCCACACGAGTGAGGCACCATTTTTATCGGGAGACCTGGGGGAACGCTGTGTGGTAGGAAATTTGTGTCAGCCCGGTGATGCCACAACTTTCCCACACAAAAATGTGTGGAAAAAGTTATTTTTTTCAGCTAAATTTGAGGTTTGCAGGGATTCTGGTAAGAAAACGTTGGGGATCCACGCAAGTCATACCTCCCTGGAATCCCCCGGGTGTCTAGTTTTCAGAAATGTTTGGGTTTGGTAGGTTTCCCTAGCTGGCCGCCGAGCATAGGGCCAAAAACCCAGGGGACCCCCCTTGCAAAACCAGGTCGTTTTGTGATAGGCAACTTTGATGTCGCCTCAATACGTTTTGGGCCCTTGCCTGTCGCTGGAGTACTTGGGCCTCCCACACAAGGAGGCACCATTTTTATTGGGAGACCTGGGGGAATGCTGGGTGGTAGGAAATTTGTGTCAGCCCGGTGATGCCACAACTTTCCCACACAAAAATGTGTGAAAAAGTGATTTTTTCAGCTAAATTTGAGGTTTGCAGGGGATTCTGGGTAAGAAAAGGTTGGGGGATCCACTCAAGCCATACCTCCCTGAAATCCCCGGGTGTCTAGTTTTCAGAAATGTGGGTTTGGTAGGTTTCCCTAGCTGGCCGCCGAGCACGGGGCCAAAACCCAGGTGACCTCTTGCAAAACCAGGTCGTTTTGTGATAGGCAATTTCGATGTCGCCTTAATACGCTTTGGGCCCTTGCCTGTCGCGGGTACTTGGGCCTCCCACACGAGTGAGGCACCATTTTTATCGGGAGACCTGGGAAACACTGGGTGGTAGGAAATTTGTGTCAACCTAGTGATGCCACAACTTTCCCACACAAAATGTGTGGAAAAATGATTTTTTCAGCTAAATTTGGGGTTTGCAGGGGATTCTGGGTAAGAAACGTTGGGGGATCCACGCAAGCCATACCTCTTGGAATCCCCGGGTGTCTAGTTTTCAGAAATGTGTGGGTTTGGTAGGTTTCCTAGCTGGCCGCCGAGCACGGGGCCAAAACCCAGATGACCCCTTGCAAAACCAGGTCGTTTTGTGATAGGCAATTTTGATGTCGCTCAATATGTTTTGGGCCCTTGCCTGTCGCGGGTACTTGGGCCTCCCACACGAGTGAGCCACCATTTTTATCGGGAGACCTGGGGGAACGCAGGGTGGTAGGAAATTTGTGTCAGCCCGGTGATGCCACAACTTTCCCACACAAAAATATATGGGAAAAGTGATTTTTTTCAGCTAAATTTGATGTTTGCAGGGGATTCTGGGTAAGAAAACATTGGGGATTCATGCAAGCCATACCTCCCTGGAATCCCCCATGTGTCTAGTTTTCAGAAATGTGTGGGTTTGGTAGGTTTCCCTAGCTGGCCGCCGGGCACGGGGCCAGAAACCCAGGTGACCCCCCTTGCAAAACCAGGTCGTTTTGTGATAGGCAATTTTGATGTCGCCTCAATACGTTTTGGGCCCTTGCCTGTCACGGGAACTTGGGCCTCCCACACGAGTGAGCTACCATTTTGATCAGGAGACCTGGGGAAACGCTGGGTGGTAGGAAATTTGTGTCAGCCTGGTGATGCCACAACTTTCCCACACAAAAATGTGTGGAAAAATGATTTTTTCAGCTAAATTTGAGGTTTGCAGGGAATTCTGGGTAAGAAAACGTTGGGGGATCCACGCAAGCCATACCTCCCTGGAATCCCCAGGGTGTCTAGTTTTCAGAAATGTGTGGGTTTGGTAGGTTTCCCTAGCTGGCCGCCGAGCACAAGGCCAAAAACCCAGGTGAGCCCCCTTGCAAAACCGGGTTGTTTTGTGATAGGCAATTTTGATGTCGCCTCAATACGTTTTGGGCCCTTGCCTGTCGCGGGTACTTGGGCCTCCCACACGAGTGAGGCACCATTTTTATTGGGAGACCTGGGGGAACGCTGGGTAGTAGGAAATTTGTGTCAGCTCGGTGATGCCACAACTTTCCCACACAAAAATGTGTGGAAAAAGTTATTTTTTTTAGCTAAATTTGAGGTTTGCAGGGGATTCTGGGTAAGAAAACGTTGGGGGATCTACACAAGCCATACCTCCCTGGAATCCCCCGGGTGCCTAGTTTTCAGGAATGTGTGGGTTTGGTAGGTTTCCCTTGATGGCCGCCGAGCCCGGGGCCGAAAACTCATGGGACCCCCCTTGCAAAACCAGGTTGTTTTGTGAAAGGTAATTTTGATGTCGCCTCAATAGGTTTTGGGCCCTTGCCTGTCGCGGGTACTTGACCCACCCACACAAGTGAGGTGCCATTTTTCTCGGAAGACTTTGAGGAATGCGGGCTTGGTGGAATTTTGTGGATCCACACAGATTTCAGAACTTTCCACCACAGAAATATGAGGAAAATGTGTTTTTTTTTTTACAAAGTTTGAGGTTTGCAAGGGATTCTGGGTAACAGAACCTGGTGAGAGCCAGACAAGTCACCCCATCCTGGATTCCCCTGGGTGTCTAGTTTTAAAAAATGTACAGGTTTGCTAGGTTTTCCTATGTGCCGGCTGCGCTAGGGCCCAAAATCCACAGGTAGGCACATTGCTAAAAACAAGTCTGTGGCTAGTGGGCTTTCTGCCGCCCTGGGGGGAAATCGGGGGGGGGAAGGAGGGTTGGCCCGATATGCCCCTAAGGGGGGCAGAAAGACTGTGGCTATTTTTTTGGCGGTGGGGGCATTGGTATGCCCTTTCTAGGCAGCCCCCACGCATAAAAAAAAGCCAGCGTAATCGCTGCCGCCTATTGGGTTTTCTGCCCCCCCCGGGGGCAGATGAGGGGCCACTGCCCCAATCCGCACCCTGGGGGGGCAGAAAGACTGTGGCATTTTTTTGGGGAGATGTGGGCATTGGCATGCCCATTCTGGGCTGACCTCACCCCTGAATTAAAAAAAAAGTCTGAGGCCTAGTGGGCTTTCTGCCTGGGCAGATAAGGGGCTATTGCCCCAATATGCCTCCAGGGAGGGGCAGAAAGACTCTGGTAATTGTTTTTGGGGTGGGGGCATTATCATGCCCATTCTGGGCAGCCCACACCCCTACATTATTAAAAAACAAAATCCCTGGTTTCTAGTGGGCTTTCTGCCCCCCCGGGGGCAGATTGGGGGCTACTGCCCCCATCTGCCCCCTGGGGGGCAGAAAGTGTGACATTTCTCTGGAGGGGGGTGGGGCATTGTCATGCCCTTTTTGGGCAGCCCCCACCCCAACATCGATAAAAAAAAAATCCTTTGTTTCTAGTGGGCTTTCTGCCCCCCACGGGGGGCAGATTGGAGGCTACTGCCCCCGTCTGCCCCCTGGGGGGGCAGAAAGACTGACATTTCTCTGGTGGCGGGGCATTGGCATGCCCTTTTGGGCAGCCCCCACCCCAACGTCAATAAAAAAAAATCCCTAGTTTTTAGTGGGCTTTCTGCCCCCTCGGGGGGGCAGATTGGGGGCTACTGCTCTCATCTGCCCCCTAGGGGGCAGAAAGACTGACATTTCTCTGGGGGTGGGGGCATTGGCATGCCCTTTTGGGCAGCCCCCACCCCAAAGTCAATAATAAAAAAATCCCTGGTTTTTAGTGGGCTTTCTGCCCCCCGAGGGGCAGAAAGTCTGACATTTCTGTAGGGGGGTGGTGGGGGCATTGCCAAGCCCTTTTTGGGCAGCCCCCACCCCAACGTCAATAAAAAAAAATCCCTGGTGTCTAGTGGGCTTTCTGCCCCCCCAGGAGGGGCAGATTGGGGGCTACTGCCCCCATCTGCCCCCCCCGGGGGGGCCAGAAAGACTGTTGTGCCCAAAAGAAAATGGGGGGAGCAAAGGCCCTTGCCCAAGGGGCCGCTCCCCCCTCCCTGGTGCTAGTGGGTGGATCCCTGCTTGGGGATCGCCCTCCTGGGGTGATCCCAAGCAGGGATCCACTAGGGAAGGGTACCATTGGAGATTCTCCCCTTTCCAACGATATCCCTCCCATCTTTTTCAGTGCTCGGGGGGCTGAGATAGCCCCACAAGCACTGAAACTGAGAAACTGAAACTAAGTTTCAGTCTCGATTTCGTTCTAATGAAGATAGCGTGCCATGCGCGCGATCGTCATTACAAGGAAATACAAAAATATGCCTGGGGAGGTTGGGGAAGCTATTCCCCACCTCCCCAGGCAACAAAAAAAAAAGGGAAATCCCTCTGCTGTCTGCAGCAGAGGGATTTCCTGAGCATGTCCTCATGACGGTATGGTTCCGTCATGAGCACACTAGAATTTGTGCTCATGATGGAACCATTCCGTCATGAGCATGGAAGGGGTTAACACTCTTCAGGCCACAAAGTCCAGCTACAAATCCAACCTCAAGGAATTTACCACTCCAACTGTAGAACATAGAGCTCCAGCTTGTAGTGCTTGAAAAATGATGTCAAGCTCTCCTTGGGCCATGCATTCAATGACCCAGGAGATTTACAGTGATTTTTAAAAAAAACATTCCTGGAGGGCTGCTGCGCTCCCTGCAGCCACCAACCCCACGTTTTGTTGGTGGTGCCCCTGCCCTCCTTGGGGAACCATGACATCTATAAGCCAATGCAGGGCATTATGGGGTACTCACGGCAGGGAACAGTGAATATTTCATGAACGGCCTCACTGCTTCAATACTGAGGCGACAAAGTGGCAACTTATTTTCTTTTTTTCTTTCCGGGTGCTCTGGTCCCACCTGGGGTACATACTGCTTAGTTTTATTTGTTCCTGGCAGCATGGGACACCCACTCCCGCACTGCTGCACCTTTGTTTTTGGGTGCCCTGATCCATAGGATAGATAGATAGATAGATAGACAGATAGATAGATGTTGTAAGAATAAGAAGCTAAATACTGTCAATCCTTGAATAATCTTCAATGAAGATTTCATTCTTTGAGTGAAGGGTTTGGGCTATATTAGCGGAGTGTACATTCCTGAGATCTCCTCTAACGGAAATTGCAAAAATTGGGTCAATCAAAAGTAACACTGCCTAAGCATACTACAATTGTTTTTTTACAATCATCTAAGCGGTATATAATTGCGCATAACCATTTTATGTTGACTTAATTTCGGCCCTGGGGACCCCATCCCCCAGGGACTGCCGCAAGAAAAGGCCCACCCAGGGCACCCACCACACTGTCATTGGGGACTGTGGGGGAGTCCCAAGGCCCCTACAGCCCCAGCCGGCTCCCCACATCCAGCAGGAGCCATCATTGCTCCCACCCGCAGGGAGCAGCTAATAATGCTGCACCTTGTGGGCAGGAGCAATATTTAGATCTGGTTCCCTGCCCGCAACACTGCTGGCAGGAAAACAGATCTAAAGTCTGCTCCCAGCAGGCAGAAGCATTTTTGAAGCTCCCACCAGCTGAGAGTGGACTTGGTGTGTGCTCCCGCTTGGTGGGAAATTAAAAAATGCTCCTGCCAAGCGAGAGAAAACACAGGTTTCCCTGCCCACACTGCTGCAAGCAGGGAAACCGCAATGTCCCAGGGTAGTGATCCCCTCTGAGCCAGCCCCTGGGGATGGGGTCCCCGGGGCCATTAATGGCTCAGGGGTGGGGAACATGCAGCCCCCCACCCTTAATTGAATTGGCCCCGGGGGTGGACTCCCCAGGGTCTTTTCAGGCTCTGGGAGGGAGGCCACGTGCCCCCTCTTCATTTTGTGAATTTTCAGCCCTCATTTCATAATGTTTGGCCCCAGGAGTGGGCTCCCCTAGCCCTCTGGAGGCACGGGGAGGGGGACCCCTCCCCTGTATAAACACAGCCCGGAGGTAGACTCCCCAGGGCTCATAATAAATAAATGCAGCCCAGACGCCATTTTCTTTCTGATTCAGTGAGACTCTTGCGGGATCATGGCATTTTTTGCAGTTTTTATTTCTTTTTTGGCCCTAGGAGTGGTCCCTATGGGTCCCCCCCCATGGGGCTTAGGGTGTCAGGGTATCCCTACCCTGCCCTCATATATCTTCTTTTTTTTTAGAACGTCAGGACAGGGGACTAAGTCCCAGAGTCCTGTAATAGCTGGCAGCAACATTTTTCTCATGTTGAAGGCAGCCAATCAGAGCACTTGCTCTCACAGGAGTCTGACTCCCGCGGGATCAAGATGGCCCAAGGTAAATTAAGCTCCCTGGGCCAATTAGAATGCTTTATTTTTTAACTGGCACTCCTGCGAGAGTGTCGGAGACGCTCTCGAGCTCAACCGTACAACTATCTATATTTGTTTTACCCTTAATATCTCAAAAACTACGGAACCAATTTACACCAAATGACAAAAAGCACAATCTGTGGACCAAGATCTAGCTTAATGCTAAATTTGGTGTAATCCATTCAGCAGTTTTTGCTGCAGACTTTTCTAAAGAAGTCTATGGTAAATGCATGGGGATTTTGCGTTTGGGAACCTCCTTTTTTCTCAGCCTCCGCTTGACGGATCACCCTGAAACTTTCCAGGAAGGAAATGAAGTGGGTGAACTTTGTTTTGTGAAGATTTGTTAAATAGGGCCAAAGTTATTAGAAAACTAAAAACGCTCCATCTGTGGAAAAGCAGACCTAACTATAACTACTGTGAGGATCTGGGTGTACTGTATGATATGGCTGTGGGGCCTCATCATTGATTGCATTTGCAGAAACTGTTCTGGGTCCAGTCAGTATTATTTACTGAACCTTAGCTCAACCCTGGATAGCTGTGGCTGCGAGCAGTAAGGATTAGCAAAGGAAATTAGTGCAAAGCATTTAACAGCACCAAGCAACAGAATAAGAAAACCCCACACCAATAAAGAGACACGACAACAATTTGTAAAAATAGTGCATATTTTTATCAGTTTTTAGAGACCTTGACCATTAAAATCCACTTGAGGGTTCCAGAGATACAGATTTTATAAGCTTTTATCATTTTAAATCGTAACCCGCAAACAAGCATTGGTCAATGAAAAGTTTGGAAACTTTTGAAAAATTTGGAAAAGTTAGTGCATGTACTGCGGCCCGAGCTGGGCTACCAAATTCAACAAGGACAAGATCTACAAGGCCAGTAAGGAAGCTTTGGACAATTGCCTGGCCACAAAAGGGTCTTTAGATCAAGTTGCAAACTTTACAGCATGATCGCCATAGGAAACAAGGGAGTGGTCCTGATCTTGAGGGATGCAGGCAAAGGATGCTCAATGGGATGTTCCAGTTGTAATGCAGTCAACGGGGGTGTCTTGGTGGTGGCTCTTCGGACCACAGGTGACTTGGGGCGACCTTGGCCACGGAGATCGGAGTCCCTCAACGTCCTCTATACTGCAGTAGTCGGGCAGCCAATGCTCCGCTACTGGTCCTGCAGTATCACGGTGAGATGCAAAACCTTTAGTGGGGGCTGGTGTCCCTTGGGGTGGATGAATCCAGTCTTGGACAGCACTACCGGGTGCAGAATTTGGCTATTCCGGATTGCCCCTTAGTTGCGCCGAGCGACAGGTAGCAGAAAAACTTATGCAGTGGACGACCTCTTTGTCCTTGTAGACTCTTTCAGCTCTTGTTATCCTGGAGCTGGTTCCAGGAGATCAGAGACCTGATATTCAAAGTCACTTCTCTTGGGAGAGGTGTGAAATCAACGTTTACCGATTTCAGGAGCCTCAGACACAGTCTCGCAAGCCCAAGAGTGCAGCAGGTGCAGTCTTCCTGACAGTGAAGCCCTTCTTGGTGCAAACAAAAGGTAGCAGGGTGGTCCTTCTTCTGTCCTCTACTTCTTCTCCAGTGTGAACTGAGGTCCAGGATGCCAGGGGTGCCCTACTTATCTCAGGAAAGTGACCTGAGGTGACCACAAGGTCACTAGCCAATGGACTACTGGGTCCCCTCCTCGCTAGTGACGAAGTTCCTGTGATGTGTGGGACCTGGCTATCCCAGAGTGCCCTATTCCTGCTACGTCAAGATGGCATGACCCTTCCTCAGTTGTTGGGAGCAGGGTAGCCCACCCTAGAGGTCTGGCTACCAGTGGGCTACACGGGCACAGGAAAACCGGTTTGAGCATTGGTTTCCCTCACCTAGCTCTGTCTCCTAATTGTCTGCAGGAACAAAAAGCATCCTGCTCAGGGATGTTGTGACAAGCGGCCCTTCAAAGGCAGCTTCGCCTTTGAAGCCGGCCTTTTAGGCTAACACCCTGAGTGGCCAACCTGGGGGAGGAGGTGTCACCTCACTCTCCGGCAACTGTCTTTGTTCCTGGGCCTGGGTAGCCATTCACACTTATCCCCAGGTAGTCAGAAACTTGTCTGTGTGTCAGTTCCTTGGTGAAGGAACTGTACTAGCTGGAGTGCAGAGTAGCAACTTTCTAAAAGTGGCTTATCTTTAATAGTGACTTTAAATCCAGCCTGGCCATCAGGTCGGATTTAATGTGCCCATTATTTTGATACCATACTTGACTTTGTTAGGTGATCCCATTTAAAAGTTAGTCAGGCTGGGGTGCCAGCTGGTAACCCTGTGTTATCCAATGGGGCACCTAACCTTTCCACAGAAAAACGGCAATTAGGAAAGACATATTGCAAAACACGTCTTACTTAGTAATAGACAGCTCCCTGCCATAGGACTCTATAGGCCTTCCAGAGCGGAGACTCACATATATTACTTAAGGGAAGTGCTGGCTTTGTCATTAGGTGTAATGGCAGAGTCAAACTAGCAGTTCTACAAACTGCTCTGTCAGTCTGCAGTGGCAGGCTGGGGTCCATTTTGTCTTTCACGTGCAGGGTGGCACTAACAGTGCTGCAGCCCTGGGTGGACACTCTGCCTTAAATGCCCTGGGTACCTGGGGTACCATATACTAGGGACTTAAAAGTAAGTCAGTTCTTGCCTATTGGGTGTATCCAGTTAAACATTACTTTGTATAGGGTTAGAACAATGGCACTGAGGTCTAGTTAGCAGGTCTCAGTGCACTCACAGAGTCAAAAAACCAGCAGTGTCAGCCCAAAAATGTGGGGGTGAACATGCAAAAAGAGGCATTTCCTTACAACTACATAGTGGCGATCGCAAATAGGTAATATATATATATATCCAAAAGAAAAGCGGCGTTGGGAACGACCAGCCTCTCGGGTAGGGGCCTGCCTCGGTGCGCCAATCACCATAAATATTCCAAAAGAAAAACATGCATTGATTCAGTGACATGTATGCAGGCCCAACAAATGTGCTTAAGTAGAAAAATTCTTTAATTCAGGCAAGTACTGCAGCATAACGCGTTTCAACTTCTTAAAAATCTTAATCATATGCATTAGGTCAGAGCGAGCAGCCATCAAATCTTTTCAGCTTCATTTTCATGAAAGTGTTGAAGGACTGCAAATTGATACTTACCTGAATTAAAGAATTTTTCTACTTAAGCAAGTTTTTTGGGACTGCATACATGTCACTGAATCAGTGCATGTTTTTCTTTTGGAATAACCACCACCTCCCCGGGGCTTTTTATTTAAAAAAAAGCGTGGGAGGGCTCCTGCCCCCCATGCTGCCCCGGGGACCACCACCTCCCTGGGGCTTTCATTAATTATGGGGGGGACCTCGTGGGCCCCCCAGGCCCCGGGGACCACCACCTCCCCGGGGATTTAATTTGTTTAATGGAGTGTGGGGGGGGCTCCTGCACCCCCACACTGCCCTGGGGACCACCACCTCCTGCTGCATTCATTAATTAAAATGCGGGGGTCCGTTGCAGATCCCTGGCAACCACCACCTCCCCAGGGCTGCACAGAAGATGAGAGGGCCACGCGGCCCCATCCAGGAGCCCTCCATGGCCCTAGGGACCGCCATCCCCAGGGCCGGCTCCAGCAATGTCCCGGGGTGCCCACCCCCGGGACATTGCAGTTTGCTGTGGCAGCAAACTTCTGCTTCGCTTCATGGAAGCGAGAGCAGAAAAACTGCTCTTGCTTCCATGAAGCGAAGCAGAATTGCTTTTGGGCAAAGGGAGCTGCATGTTAGCAGCTCCCTTTGTCCAAAAGCAATGCCGGCTCCTGCTGGAGGCGGGGAGCCGGCAGGGACCCAGGGGGCCATGGGGCTCCCCCCCTGTCCCCAACGAGAGGCCAAGCCCCGGGGGATGGGGTCCCCGGGCCCTAAAATAGCCCAGGGAAAGGGGGCCACGTGGCCCCCCTTCCATAAAAAAAGTTTTTGCCGGGCCCTGGGGGATGGAGTCATCGGGGCTGAAATCGGCGTGTGGAGGGGGGCCGAACGGCCCCCGTCCCCTTTGAAAAAAATAAATAAACAAAGGCCTAGCCCCGGGAGATGGGGTCCCTGGGGCCATAAACGACCTGGGGAGGGGGGCCGCGTGCCCCCTTCCTTTTCATTTTTTTTTTTTAAAAGGGTCAAGGGAAGGGGGACCACACCGCCCCCCTTCCAAAAAAAACCCCGGCAACTCGCCGGAGGCCCCGCCCCCTCCCTGCACCACTCTGCAAACGCACCTTCTGGGGCGCTCTGAGTTGCGGGATGAAGTCCCCTTCACTGGTGAGGGTCCTTAGGGGCCAACTAGCCCAGCAGGTACCTCCAGTAAGCCCACACAGTGGGATTGCTGAGAGGTGGTCCTAGGCCACGCCCCTTTTTACAACACTGTAAACGCACCTCTTGGTGTACTGCTGGTGGGGCGATGAGGTCCCCTTGTGTCCTGAGGACTTCAGGACTAAAGTGGACTTCATCCCCCAATCAGCAGTGTGCCAGAAGGCGTGTTTGCAGAGTGGTGTAAAAAGGGGGCGTGGCTTCTGGCCACTCTCAGCAATCCAGCTGTGCGGGGCTTACTAGAGGTAACAGGAGGGCTAGTTGGCCCTCAGGGACCCTCAGGAGGCAAGGAGACTTCATCCCCCAACCAAGAGCGCACCAGGAGGTGCGTTTGCAGAGTGGTGGAGAAAGGGGGCGAGGCCTGTGTCCACCTCTCAGCAATCCCACTGTGTGGGGCTTACTCGAGGTAACAGGTAGGCTAGTTGGTCCCTAAGGACCCCCAGCAGTGAAGGGGACTTCAATCCCCACCCAAGAGCGTGCCAGGGATCGCGTAGGCAGAGTGGTGGGCAAAGGGGGCATGGCCTGCTATGAGAATTTAGCAATCCTGCTATGTGGGACATACTGGAGGTAATAGGAGGGGTAGTTGCCCCCCAAGGATGTCCTTGGGGGCCAACTACCCCTCTTGTTACCTCCAGTAAGTCCCACACAGTGGGTTTGCTATGAGGTCTTCGGAGGCCACGCCCCCCTTTCTCCATCGCTCTGAAAACGTGCCTCCGGGCACACTACTGGTTGGGGGATTAAGTCCACTTTACTCCTGACGGACTTTGGGGGCCAAGAAGACCTCCTGGTGCCTCCTGTAAATCCTACGCAGCGGAATTCCTGAGCGCTGGTCGGAGGCCCAGCCCCCTTTCAGCACCACTCTGCAAATGCGACTACTAGTTAAAGAAGCATTTGCAATGTCATAGGTCTCGCATTTGCGAGAGTTAGAGCTATTGGCGTAAATGTAAAAGTTTTTTACTAATGTTTTTTGGAGTGGAGTG